>JAPDNY010000001.1:2578881-3309425 GCA_029375565.1 Gekko gecko | reverse complement strand
GGCCTGGCCTGGCCCTGGCCTGGCCTGGCCTGGCCTGGCCTGGCCTGGCCTGGCCTGGCCTGGCCTGGCCTGGCCTGGCCTGGCCTGGCCTGGCCTGGCCTGGCCTGGCCTGGCCTGGCCTGGCCTGGCCTGGCCTGGCCCTGGCCTGGCCTGGCCTGGCCTGGCCTGGCCTGGCCTGGCCTGGCCTGGCCTGGCCTGGCCCTGGCCTGGCCTGGCCCTGGCCTGGCCTGGCCTGGCCTGGCCTGGCCTGGCCTGGCCTGGCCTGGCCCTGGCCTGGCCTGGCCTGGCCTGGCCTGGCCTGGCCTGGCCTGGCCTGGCCTGGCCTGGCCTGGCCTGGCCTGGCCTGGCCCTGGCCTGGCCTGGCCCTGGCCTGGCCTGGCCTGGCCTGGCCTGGCCTGGCCTGGCCTGGCCCTGGCCTGGCCTGGCCTGGCCTGGCCCTGGCCTGGCCTGGCCTGGCCTGGCCTGGCCTGGCCCTGGCCTGGCCTGGCCTGGCCTGGCCTGGCCCTGGCCTGGCCCTGGCCCTGGCCTGGCCTGGCCTGGCCTGGCCTGGCCTGGCCTGGCCTGGCCCTGGCCTGGCCTGGCCTGGCCTGGCCCTGGCCTGGCCCTGGCCTGGCCTGGCCTGGCCCTGGCCTGGCCTGGCCTGGCCTGGCCTGGCCTGGCCTGGCCTGGCCCTGGCCCTGGCCTGGCCTGGCCTGGCCCTGGCCTGGCCTGGCCTGGCCTGGCCTGGCCTGGCCCTGGCCTGGCCTGGCCTGGCCCTGGCCTGGCCTGGCCTGGCCTGGCCTGGCCTGGCCTGGCCTGGCCTGGCCCTGGCCTGGCCTGGCCTGGCCTGGCCTGGCCTGGCCCTGGCCTGGCCTGGCCTGGCCTGGCCCTGGCCTGGCCTGGCCCTGGCCTGGCCCTGGCCTGGCCTGGCCTGGCCTGGCCTGGCCTGGCCTGGCCTGGCCTGGCCCTGGCCTGGCCTGGCCTGGCCTGGCCCTGGCCCTGGCCCTGGCCTGGCCTGGCCTGGCCTGGCCTGGCCTGGCCCTGGCCTGGCCCTGGCCCTGGCCTGGCCTGGCCTGGCCTGGCCCTGGCCTGGCCTGGCCTGGCCTGGCCTGGCCTGGCCTGGCCCTGGCCTGGCCTGGCCTGGCCCTGGCCTGGCCCTGGCCTGGCCTGGCCTGGCCTGGCCTGGCCTGGCCTGGCCTGGCCTGGCCTGGCCTGGCCTGGCCTGGCCTGGCCTGGCCTGGCCCTGGCCTGGCCTGGCCTGGCCTGGCCTGGCCTGGCCTGGCCTGGCCCTGGCCTGGCCTGGCCTGGCCCTGGCCTGGCCTGGCCTGGCCTGGCCTGGCCTGGCCCTGGCCTGGCCTGGCCCTGGCCTGGCCTGGCCTGGCCTGGCCTGGCCCTGGCCCTGGCCTGGCCTGGCCCTGGCCTGGCCTGGCCTGGCCTGGCCCTGGCCTGGCCCTGGCCTGGCCTGGCCTGGCCCTGGCCTGGCCTGGCCCTGGCCCTGGCCTGGCCTGGCCTGGCCTGGCCCTGGCCCTGGCCTGGCCCTGGCCCTGGCCTGGCCTGGCCCTGGCCCTGGCCTGGCCTGGCCTGGCCTGGCCTGGCCCTGGCCTGGCCTGGCCTGGCCTGGCCTGGCCTGGCCTGGCCTGGCCTGGCCTGGCCTGGCCTGGCCTGGCCTGGCCTGGCCTGGCCTGGCCTGGCCTGGCCTGGCCTGGCCTGGCCTGGCCTGGCCCTGGCCTGGCCTGGCCTGGCCTGGCCCTGGCCTGGCCTGGCCTGGCCCTGGCCTGGCCTGGCCTGGCCTGGCCTGGCCTGGCCTGGCCTGGCCTGGCCTGGCCTGGCCTGGCCTGGCCCTGGCCTGGCCTGGCCTGGCCTGGCCTGGCCTGGCCTGGCCTGGCCTGGCCTGGCCTGGCCTGGCCTGGCCCTGGCCCTGGCCTGGCCTGGCCTGGCCTGGCCTGGCCTGGCCTGGCCTGGCCTGGCCTGGCCTGGCCTGGCCTGGCCTGGCCTGGCCTGGCCTGGCCTGGCCTGGCCCTGGCCCTGGCCTGGCCTGGCCTGGCCTGGCCTGGCCTGGCCTGGCCTGGCCTGGCCTGGCCTGGCCTGGCCTGGCCTGGCCCTGGCCTGGCCTGGCCTGGCCCTGGCCTGGCCTGGCCCTGGCCTGGCCTGGCCTGGCCTGGCCTGGCCTGGCCTGGCCTGGCCTGGCCTGGCCTGGCCTGGCCCTGGCCTGGCCCTGGCCTGGCCTGGCCTGGCCTGGCCTGGCCCTGGCCTGGCCTGGCCCTGGCCTGGCCTGGCCTGGCCTGGCCCTGGCCTGGCCTGGCCTGGCCTGGCCTGGCCTGGCCTGGCCTGGCCCTGGCCTGGCCTGGCCTGGCCTGGCCTGGCCTGGCCTGGCCTGGCCTGGCCTGGCCTGGCCTGGCCTGGCCTGGCCTGGCCCTGGCCTGGCCTGGCCTGGCCTGGCCTGGCCTGGCCTGGCCTGGCCCTGGCCTGGCCTGGCCTGGCCTGGCCTGGCCTGGCCTGGCCTGGCCTGGCCTGGCCTGGCCTGGCCCTGGCCTGGCCTGGCCTGGCCTGGCCCTGGCCTGGCCTGGCCTGGCCTGGCCTGGCCTGGCCTGGCCTGGCCCTGGCCTGGCCCTGGCCTGGCCTGGCCTGGCCCTGGCCTGGCCTGGCCTGGCCTGGCCTGGCCTGGCCTGGCCTGGCCTGGCCTGGCCTGGCCTGGCCTGGCCTGGCCTGGCCTGGCCTGGCCTGGCCTGGCCTGGCCTGGCCTGGCCTGGCCCTGGCCCTGGCCTGGCCTGGCCCTGGCCCTGGCCTGGCCTGGCCTGGCCTGGCCTGGCCTGGCCTGGCCTGGCCCTGGCCTGGCCTGGCCTGGCCTGGCCTGGCCCTGGCCTGGCCTGGCCCTGGCCTGGCCTGGCCTGGCCTGGCCTGGCCTGGCCTGGCCTGGCCCTGGCCCTGGCCTGGCCTGGCCTGGCCTGGCCTGGCCCTGGCCTGGCCTGGCCTGGCCCTGGCCTGGCCTGGCCTGGCCTGGCCCTGGCCTGGCCTGGCCTGGCCCTGGCCTGGCCTGGCCTGGCCTGGCCCTGGCCCTGGCCTGGCCCTGGCCTGGCCTGGCCTGGCCTGGCCTGGCCTGGCCTGGCCTGGCCTGGCCCTGGCCTGGCCTGGCCCTGGCCTGGCCTGGCCTGGCCTGGCCTGGCCCTGGCCTGGCCTGGCCTGGCCTGGCCTGGCCTGGCCTGGCCTGGCCCTGGCCTGGCCTGGCCTGGCCCTGGCCTGGCCTGGCCCTGGCCTGGCCTGGCCTGGCCTGGCCTGGCCCTGGCCTGGCCTGGCCTGGCCCTGGCCTGGCCTGGCCTGGCCTGGCCTGGCCTGGCCTGGCCTGGCCTGGCCTGGCCTGGCCCTGGCCTGGCCTGGCCCTGGCCTGGCCTGGCCTGGCCCTGGCCTGGCCTGGCCTGGCCTGGCCTGGCCTGGCCCTGGCCTGGCCTGGCCTGGCCTGGCCTGGCCTGGCCTGGCCTGGCCTGGCCCTGGCCTGGCCTGGCCCTGGCCTGGCCTGGCCCTGGCCCTGGCCTGGCCTGGCCTGGCCTGGCCTGGCCTGGCCTGGCCTGGCCTGGCCTGGCCTGGCCTGGCCTGGCCCTGGCCCTGGCCTGGCCCTGGCCTGGCCTGGCCTGGCCTGGCCTGGCCTGGCCTGGCCCTGGCCCTGGCCTGGCCTGGCCCTGGCCTGGCCTGGCCCTGGCCTGGCCTGGCCTGGCCTGGCCTGGCCTGGCCTGGCCTGGCCTGGCCCTGGCCCTGGCCTGGCCTGGCCTGGCCTGGCCCTGGCCTGGCCTGGCCTGGCCTGGCCTGGCCTGGCCTGGCCCTGGCCTGGCCTGGCCTGGCCCTGGCCCTGGCCTGGCCTGGCCTGGCCTGGCCTGGCCCTGGCCCTGGCCTGGCCTGGCCTGGCCTGGCCTGGCCTGGCCTGGCCTGGCCTGGCCTGGCCCTGGCCTGGCCTGGCCTGGCCTGGCCCTGGCCCTGGCCTGGCCTGGCCTGGCCCTGGCCTGGCCTGGCCTGGCCTGGCCCTGGCCTGGCCTGGCCTGGCCTGGCCTGGCCTGGCCTGGCCTGGCCTGGCCTGGCCCTGGCCTGGCCTGGCCCTGGCCTGGCCTGGCCTGGCCTGGCCTGGCCTGGCCTGGCCTGGCCTGGCCTGGCCTGGCCTGGCCTGGCCTGGCCTGGCCTGGCCCTGGCCTGGCCTGGCCTGGCCTGGCCCTGGCCTGGCCTGGCCTGGCCCTGGCCTGGCCTGGCCCTGGCCTGGCCCTGGCCTGGCCTGGCCCTGGCCTGGCCTGGCCCTGGCCTGGCCTGGCCTGGCCTGGCCTGGCCTGGCCTGGCCCTGGCCTGGCCTGGCCTGGCCTGGCCTGGCCCTGGCCTGGCCTGGCCTGGCCTGGCCTGGCCTGGCCTGGCCTGGCCTGGCCTGGCCTGGCCCTGGCCTGGCCCTGGCCTGGCCCTGGCCTGGCCTGGCCTGGCCCTGGCCCTGGCCTGGCCTGGCCTGGCCTGGCCTGGCCTGGCCTGGCCTGGCCTGGCCTGGCCCTGGCCTGGCCTGGCCTGGCCTGGCCCTGGCCTGGCCTGGCCTGGCCTGGCCCTGGCCTGGCCTGGCCTGGCCCTGGCCTGGCCTGGCCTGGCCTGGCCTGGCCTGGCCTGGCCCTGGCCTGGCCTGGCCTGGCCTGGCCTGGCCTGGCCCTGGCCTGGCCTGGCCTGGCCTGGCCTGGCCTGGCCTGGCCTGGCCTGGCCCTGGCCTGGCCTGGCCTGGCCTGGCCTGGCCTGGCCTGGCCCTGGCCCTGGCCTGGCCCTGGCCTGGCCTGGCCTGGCCTGGCCTGGCCTGGCCTGGCCTGGCCTGGCCTGGCCTGGCCTGGCCTGGCCTGGCCTGGCCTGGCCTGGCCTGGCCCTGGCCTGGCCTGGCCTGGCCTGGCCCTGGCCCTGGCCTGGCCTGGCCCTGGCCTGGCCTGGCCCTGGCCTGGCCTGGCCTGGCCTGGCCCTGGCCTGGCCTGGCCTGGCCTGGCCTGGCCTGGCCCTGGCCTGGCCCTGGCCTGGCCTGGCCTGGCCTGGCCTGGCCTGGCCCTGGCCTGGCCTGGCCCTGGCCTGGCCTGGCCTGGCCCTGGCCTGGCCTGGCCTGGCCTGGCCTGGCCCTGGCCTGGCCTGGCCCTGGCCTGGCCTGGCCTGGCCTGGCCTGGCCTGGCCTGGCCTGGCCTGGCCTGGCCTGGCCTGGCCTGGCCCTGGCCTGGCCTGGCCTGGCCTGGCCTGGCCTGGCCTGGCCTGGCCTGGCCTGGCCTGGCCTGGCCCTGGCCTGGCCTGGCCTGGCCTGGCCTGGCCCTGGCCTGGCCTGGCCTGGCCTGGCCTGGCCTGGCCTGGCCTGGCCTGGCCTGGCCCTGGCCTGGCCTGGCCTGGCCTGGCCTGGCCCTGGCCTGGCCTGGCCTGGCCTGGCCTGGCCTGGCCTGGCCCTGGCCTGGCCTGGCCTGGCCTGGCCCTGGCCTGGCCTGGCCTGGCCTGGCCTGGCCTGGCCTGGCCTGGCCTGGCCTGGCCTGGCCTGGCCTGGCCCTGGCCTGGCCTGGCCCTGGCCCTGGCCTGGCCTGGCCTGGCCTGGCCTGGCCTGGCCTGGCCTGGCCTGGCCCTGGCCTGGCCTGGCCTGGCCTGGCCTGGCCTGGCCTGGCCTGGCCCTGGCCTGGCCTGGCCTGGCCCTGGCCTGGCCTGGCCTGGCCTGGCCTGGCCTGGCCCTGGCCTGGCCTGGCCTGGCCTGGCCTGGCCTGGCCTGGCCTGGCCTGGCCTGGCCCTGGCCTGGCCTGGCCCTGGCCTGGCCTGGCCTGGCCTGGCCCTGGCCTGGCCTGGCCCTGGCCTGGCCTGGCCTGGCCCTGGCCTGGCCTGGCCCTGGCCTGGCCTGGCCTGGCCTGGCCTGGCCCTGGCCTGGCCCTGGCCTGGCCTGGCCTGGCCTGGCCCTGGCCTGGCCCTGGCCTGGCCTGGCCCTGGCCTGGCCTGGCCTGGCCTGGCCTGGCCTGGCCTGGCCTGGCCCTGGCCTGGCCTGGCCTGGCCTGGCCTGGCCTGGCCCTGGCCCTGGCCTGGCCTGGCCTGGCCTGGCCTGGCCTGGCCTGGCCCTGGCCTGGCCCTGGCCCTGGCCTGGCCTGGCCTGGCCTGGCCCTGGCCTGGCCTGGCCTGGCCTGGCCTGGCCTGGCCTGGCCTGGCCTGGCCTGGCCTGGCCCTGGCCTGGCCTGGCCTGGCCTGGCCTGGCCTGGCCTGGCCCTGGCCTGGCCCTGGCCTGGCCTGGCCTGGCCCTGGCCTGGCCTGGCCTGGCCTGGCCTGGCCTGGCCTGGCCTGGCCTGGCCTGGCCTGGCCTGGCCTGGCCTGGCCTGGCCTGGCCTGGCCTGGCCCTGGCCTGGCCTGGCCTGGCCTGGCCTGGCCTGGCCCTGGCCTGGCCTGGCCCTGGCCTGGCCTGGCCTGGCCTGGCCTGGCCTGGCCTGGCCTGGCCTGGCCCTGGCCCTGGCCTGGCCTGGCCTGGCCCTGGCCCTGGCCTGGCCTGGCCTGGCCTGGCCTGGCCTGGCCTGGCCCTGGCCTGGCCCTGGCCTGGCCTGGCCTGGCCTGGCCCTGGCCCTGGCCTGGCCTGGCCTGGCCCTGGCCTGGCCCTGGCCTGGCCTGGCCTGGCCTGGCCTGGCCCTGGCCTGGCCTGGCCTGGCCTGGCCTGGCCTGGCCCTGGCCTGGCCTGGCCTGGCCTGGCCCTGGCCTGGCCTGGCCTGGCCTGGCCTGGCCTGGCCTGGCCTGGCCTGGCCCTGGCCTGGCCTGGCCTGGCCCTGGCCTGGCCCTGGCCTGGCCTGGCCTGGCCCTGGCCTGGCCTGGCCTGGCCTGGCCTGGCCCTGGCCCTGGCCTGGCCTGGCCTGGCCTGGCCTGGCCTGGCCTGGCCTGGCCTGGCCTGGCCTGGCCCTGGCCTGGCCTGGCCTGGCCCTGGCCTGGCCTGGCCTGGCCTGGCCCTGGCCTGGCCTGGCCTGGCCTGGCCTGGCCTGGCCTGGCCTGGCCTGGCCTGGCCTGGCCTGGCCTGGCCTGGCCTGGCCCTGGCCTGGCCTGGCCTGGCCCTGGCCTGGCCTGGCCTGGCCCTGGCCTGGCCTGGCCTGGCCTGGCCTGGCCTGGCCCTGGCCCTGGCCTGGCCTGGCCTGGCCTGGCCTGGCCTGGCCTGGCCCTGGCCTGGCCTGGCCTGGCCTGGCCTGGCCCTGGCCTGGCCTGGCCTGGCCTGGCCCTGGCCTGGCCTGGCCTGGCCTGGCCCTGGCCTGGCCTGGCCTGGCCTGGCCTGGCCTGGCCTGGCCTGGCCTGGCCTGGCCTGGCCTGGCCTGGCCTGGCCTGGCCTGGCCTGGCCTGGCCTGGCCTGGCCTGGCCCTGGCCTGGCCTGGCCTGGCCTGGCCTGGCCCTGGCCTGGCCTGGCCTGGCCTGGCCCTGGCCTGGCCTGGCCTGGCCTGGCCTGGCCTGGCCTGGCCTGGCCTGGCCTGGCCTGGCCCTGGCCTGGCCCTGGCCTGGCCTGGCCTGGCCTGGCCTGGCCTGGCCTGGCCTGGCCCTGGCCTGGCCTGGCCTGGCCTGGCCTGGCCCTGGCCTGGCCCTGGCCCTGGCCTGGCCCTGGCCTGGCCTGGCCTGGCCCTGGCCTGGCCTGGCCTGGCCTGGCCTGGCCCTGGCCTGGCCTGGCCTGGCCTGGCCTGGCCTGGCCCTGGCCTGGCCTGGCCTGGCCCTGGCCTGGCCTGGCCCTGGCCCTGGCCTGGCCTGGCCCTGGCCTGGCCTGGCCTGGCCTGGCCTGGCCCTGGCCTGGCCTGGCCTGGCCTGGCCCTGGCCTGGCCTGGCCTGGCCCTGGCCTGGCCTGGCCTGGCCTGGCCTGGCCTGGCCCTGGCCTGGCCTGGCCCTGGCCTGGCCCTGGCCTGGCCTGGCCTGGCCTGGCCTGGCCTGGCCCTGGCCTGGCCTGGCCTGGCCCTGGCCTGGCCCTGGCCTGGCCCTGGCCCTGGCCCTGGCCCTGGCCTGGCCCTGGCCTGGCCTGGCCTGGCCTGGCCCTGGCCTGGCCTGGCCTGGCCCTGGCCCTGGCCTGGCCTGGCCTGGCCTGGCCTGGCCTGGCCTGGCCCTGGCCTGGCCCTGGCCTGGCCTGGCCTGGCCTGGCCTGGCCTGGCCTGGCCTGGCCTGGCCTGGCCTGGCCTGGCCCTGGCCTGGCCTGGCCTGGCCTGGCCTGGCCTGGCCTGGCCTGGCCCTGGCCTGGCCTGGCCCTGGCCCTGGCCCTGGCCTGGCCTGGCCCTGGCCTGGCCTGGCCTGGCCTGGCCTGGCCTGGCCTGGCCTGGCCTGGCCTGGCCTGGCCCTGGCCTGGCCTGGCCTGGCCTGGCCTGGCCTGGCCTGGCCTGGCCTGGCCTGGCCTGGCCTGGCCCTGGCCTGGCCCTGGCCTGGCCTGGCCTGGCCTGGCCCTGGCCTGGCCTGGCCCTGGCCTGGCCTGGCCTGGCCTGGCCTGGCCTGGCCTGGCCCTGGCCTGGCCTGGCCTGGCCTGGCCTGGCCCTGGCCTGGCCTGGCCTGGCCTGGCCTGGCCTGGCCTGGCCTGGCCCTGGCCTGGCCTGGCCCTGGCCTGGCCTGGCCTGGCCTGGCCTGGCCTGGCCTGGCCTGGCCTGGCCTGGCCTGGCCCTGGCCTGGCCTGGCCTGGCCTGGCCTGGCCTGGCCTGGCCTGGCCTGGCCTGGCCTGGCCTGGCCTGGCCTGGCCTGGCCTGGCCCTGGCCTGGCCTGGCCTGGCCTGGCCTGGCCCTGGCCTGGCCCTGGCCTGGCCTGGCCTGGCCTGGCCTGGCCTGGCCTGGCCCTGGCCTGGCCTGGCCTGGCCTGGCCTGGCCTGGCCCTGGCCTGGCCTGGCCTGGCCTGGCCTGGCCCTGGCCTGGCCTGGCCTGGCCTGGCCTGGCCTGGCCTGGCCTGGCCTGGCCTGGCCTGGCCTGGCCTGGCCTGGCCTGGCCCTGGCCTGGCCTGGCCTGGCCTGGCCTGGCCTGGCCTGGCCTGGCCCTGGCCCTGGCCTGGCCTGGCCTGGCCTGGCCTGGCCTGGCCTGGCCTGGCCTGGCCCTGGCCTGGCCTGGCCTGGCCTGGCCTGGCCCTGGCCCTGGCCTGGCCTGGCCTGGCCTGGCCTGGCCTGGCCTGGCCTGGCCCTGGCCTGGCCTGGCCTGGCCTGGCCTGGCCTGGCCTGGCCTGGCCTGGCCTGGCCTGGCCTGGCCCTGGCCTGGCCTGGCCTGGCCTGGCCTGGCCCTGGCCTGGCCTGGCCTGGCCTGGCCTGGCCTGGCCTGGCCTGGCCCTGGCCCTGGCCTGGCCTGGCCTGGCCCTGGCCTGGCCTGGCCTGGCCTGGCCTGGCCTGGCCTGGCCTGGCCTGGCCTGGCCTGGCCTGGCCTGGCCTGGCCTGGCCTGGCCTGGCCCTGGCCTGGCCTGGCCTGGCCCTGGCCTGGCCTGGCCTGGCCTGGCCTGGCCTGGCCTGGCCCTGGCCTGGCCTGGCCTGGCCTGGCCTGGCCTGGCCTGGCCTGGCCTGGCCTGGCCCTGGCCTGGCCTGGCCTGGCCTGGCCTGGCCTGGCCTGGCCTGGCCTGGCCTGGCCTGGCCTGGCCTGGCCTGGCCCTGGCCTGGCCTGGCCTGGCCCTGGCCTGGCCTGGCCTGGCCTGGCCCTGGCCCTGGCCTGGCCCTGGCCCTGGCCTGGCCTGGCCTGGCCCTGGCCCTGGCCTGGCCTGGCCTGGCCTGGCCCTGGCCTGGCCCTGGCCTGGCCCTGGCCTGGCCTGGCCTGGCCTGGCCCTGGCCTGGCCTGGCCTGGCCTGGCCTGGCCTGGCCTGGCCCTGGCCTGGCCTGGCCTGGCCTGGCCTGGCCTGGCCTGGCCTGGCCCTGGCCTGGCCTGGCCTGGCCTGGCCTGGCCTGGCCTGGCCCTGGCCTGGCCTGGCCTGGCCTGGCCTGGCCTGGCCCTGGCCTGGCCTGGCCTGGCCTGGCCTGGCCCTGGCCTGGCCTGGCCCTGGCCTGGCCTGGCCTGGCCTGGCCTGGCCCTGGCCTGGCCTGGCCTGGCCTGGCCTGGCCCTGGCCCTGGCCCTGGCCTGGCCTGGCCCTGGCCTGGCCTGGCCTGGCCTGGCCTGGCCTGGCCCTGGCCCTGGCCTGGCCTGGCCTGGCCTGGCCTGGCCTGGCCCTGGCCCTGGCCTGGCCTGGCCCTGGCCTGGCCCTGGCCTGGCCTGGCCTGGCCTGGCCTGGCCTGGCCTGGCCTGGCCTGGCCTGGCCTGGCCCTGGCCTGGCCTGGCCTGGCCTGGCCTGGCCTGGCCTGGCCTGGCCTGGCCTGGCCTGGCCTGGCCTGGCCCTGGCCTGGCCTGGCCTGGCCTGGCCTGGCCTGGCCTGGCCTGGCCTGGCCCTGGCCTGGCCTGGCCTGGCCTGGCCTGGCCTGGCCTGGCCTGGCCTGGCCCTGGCCTGGCCTGGCCTGGCCTGGCCCTGGCCTGGCCTGGCCTGGCCTGGCCTGGCCCTGGCCTGGCCCTGGCCTGGCCTGGCCTGGCCTGGCCTGGCCTGGCCTGGCCTGGCCTGGCCTGGCCTGGCCTGGCCTGGCCTGGCCCTGGCCTGGCCTGGCCTGGCCCTGGCCTGGCCTGGCCCTGGCCCTGGCCTGGCCTGGCCTGGCCTGGCCTGGCCTGGCCTGGCCTGGCCTGGCCTGGCCTGGCCTGGCCTGGCCTGGCCTGGCCCTGGCCTGGCCTGGCCTGGCCTGGCCTGGCCTGGCCTGGCCTGGCCTGGCCTGGCCTGGCCCTGGCCTGGCCTGGCCTGGCCTGGCCTGGCCTGGCCTGGCCTGGCCTGGCCTGGCCTGGCCTGGCCTGGCCTGGCCTGGCCTGGCCTGGCCTGGCCTGGCCTGGCCTGGCCTGGCCTGGCCTGGCCTGGCCTGGCCTGGCCTGGCCTGGCCTGGCCTGGCCTGGCCTGGCCTGGCCCTGGCCTGGCCTGGCCTGGCCCTGGCCTGGCCTGGCCTGGCCCTGGCCTGGCCTGGCCTGGCCTGGCCTGGCCCTGGCCTGGCCTGGCCTGGCCTGGCCTGGCCTGGCCTGGCCTGGCCTGGCCCTGGCCTGGCCTGGCCTGGCCTGGCCTGGCCTGGCCTGGCCTGGCCCTGGCCTGGCCCTGGCCTGGCCTGGCCTGGCCCTGGCCTGGCCTGGCCTGGCCTGGCCTGGCCTGGCCTGGCCTGGCCTGGCCTGGCCTGGCCTGGCCTGGCCTGGCCTGGCCCTGGCCCTGGCCTGGCCTGGCCTGGCCCTGGCCTGGCCTGGCCTGGCCTGGCCTGGCCTGGCCTGGCCTGGCCTGGCCTGGCCTGGCCTGGCCTGGCCTGGCCTGGCCTGGCCCTGGCCTGGCCTGGCCTGGCCTGGCCCTGGCCTGGCCTGGCCCTGGCCTGGCCTGGCCTGGCCTGGCCTGGCCTGGCCTGGCCTGGCCTGGCCCTGGCCTGGCCTGGCCTGGCCTGGCCTGGCCCTGGCCTGGCCTGGCCTGGCCTGGCCTGGCCTGGCCCTGGCCTGGCCTGGCCTGGCCTGGCCTGGCCCTGGCCTGGCCTGGCCTGGCCTGGCCTGGCCTGGCCTGGCCTGGCCCTGGCCTGGCCTGGCCTGGCCTGGCCTGGCCTGGCCTGGCCTGGCCTGGCCTGGCCCTGGCCTGGCCTGGCCTGGCCTGGCCCTGGCCTGGCCTGGCCTGGCCTGGCCTGGCCTGGCCTGGCCTGGCCTGGCCCTGGCCTGGCCTGGCCTGGCCTGGCCCTGGCCTGGCCTGGCCTGGCCTGGCCTGGCCTGGCCTGGCCTGGCCTGGCCTGGCCTGGCCTGGCCTGGCCTGGCCTGGCCTGGCCTGGCCTGGCCTGGCCTGGCCTGGCCTGGCCTGGCCTGGCCTGGCCCTGGCCTGGCCTGGCCTGGCCTGGCCTGGCCTGGCCTGGCCTGGCCTGGCCTGGCCTGGCCTGGCCTGGCCCTGGCCTGGCCTGGCCTGGCCTGGCCTGGCCCTGGCCTGGCCTGGCCCTGGCCTGGCCTGGCCTGGCCTGGCCTGGCCTGGCCTGGCCTGGCCTGGCCTGGCCCTGGCCTGGCCTGGCCTGGCCTGGCCTGGCCCTGGCCTGGCCTGGCCCTGGCCTGGCCTGGCCTGGCCTGGCCTGGCCTGGCCTGGCCTGGCCTGGCCCCTGGCCTGGCCTGGCCCTGGCCTGGCCCTGGCCTGGCCTGGCCTGGCCTGGCCTGGCCTGGCCCTGGCCTGGCCCTGGCCTGGCCCTGGCCTGGCCTGGCCTGGCCTGGCCTGGCCTGGCCTGGCCTGGCCTGGCCCTGGCCTGGCCTGGCCTGGCCCTGGCCTGGCCTGGCCTGGCCCTGGCCTGGCCTGGCCCTGGCCTGGCCTGGCCTGGCCTGGCCTGGCCCTGGCCTGGCCTGGCCTGGCCTGGCCTGGCCTGGCCCTGGCCTGGCCTGGCCTGGCCTGGCCTGGCCTGGCCTGGCCTGGCCTGGCCTGGCCTGGCCTGGCCTGGCCCTGGCCTGGCCTGGCCTGGCCTGGCCTGGCCTGGCCTGGCCTGGCCCTGGCCTGGCCTGGCCTGGCCTGGCCTGGCCTGGCCCTGGCCTGGCCTGGCCCTGGCCTGGCCCTGGCCTGGCCTGGCCCTGGCCTGGCCTGGCCTGGCCTGGCCTGGCCTGGCCCTGGCCTGGCCCTGGCCTGGCCTGGCCTGGCCTGGCCTGGCCCTGGCCCTGGCCTGGCCCTGGCCTGGCCTGGCCTGGCCTGGCCCTGGCCTGGCCTGGCCTGGCCTGGCCTGGCCTGGCCTGGCCTGGCCTGGCCTGGCCTGGCCCTGGCCTGGCCTGGCCTGGCCCTGGCCTGGCCTGGCCTGGCCTGGCCTGGCCTGGCCCTGGCCTGGCCTGGCCTGGCCTGGCCTGGCCTGGCCTGGCCTGGCCTGGCCCTGGCCTGGCCTGGCCTGGCCTGGCCTGGCCTGGCCTGGCCTGGCCTGGCCTGGCCTGGCCCTGGCCTGGCCTGGCCTGGCCTGGCCTGGCCTGGCCTGGCCTGGCCTGGCCTGGCCCTGGCCCTGGCCTGGCCTGGCCCTGGCCTGGCCTGGCCTGGCCTGGCCTGGCCTGGCCTGGCCTGGCCTGGCCTGGCCTGGCCTGGCCTGGCCTGGCCTGGCCTGGCCTGGCCTGGCCTGGCCTGGCCTGGCCTGGCCCTGGCCCTGGCCTGGCCTGGCCTGGCCTGGCCTGGCCTGGCCTGGCCTGGCCTGGCCTGGCCTGGCCCTGGCCTGGCCTGGCCTGGCCTGGCCTGGCCTGGCCCTGGCCCTGGCCTGGCCTGGCCTGGCCTGGCCTGGCCTGGCCTGGCCCTGGCCTGGCCTGGCCTGGCCTGGCCCTGGCCTGGCCTGGCCTGGCCTGGCCTGGCCTGGCCCTGGCCTGGCCTGGCCCTGGCCTGGCCTGGCCTGGCCCTGGCCTGGCCTGGCCCTGGCCTGGCCTGGCCTGGCCTGGCCTGGCCTGGCCTGGCCTGGCCTGGCCTGGCCTGGCCTGGCCTGGCCTGGCCTGGCCTGGCCTGGCCCTGGCCTGGCCTGGCCCTGGCCTGGCCTGGCCCTGGCCTGGCCTGGCCTGGCCCTGGCCTGGCCTGGCCTGGCCTGGCCTGGCCTGGCCTGGCCTGGCCTGGCCTGGCCTGGCCTGGCCCTGGCCTGGCCTGGCCTGGCCTGGCCTGGCCTGGCCTGGCCTGGCCTGGCCTGGCCTGGCCTGGCCCTGGCCTGGCCTGGCCCTGGCCTGGCCTGGCCTGGCCTGGCCTGGCCTGGCCTGGCCTGGCCTGGCCTGGCCTGGCCTGGCCTGGCCTGGCCTGGCCTGGCCTGGCCCTGGCCTGGCCCTGGCCTGGCCTGGCCTGGCCTGGCCTGGCCTGGCCTGGCCTGGCCTGGCCTGGCCTGGCCTGGCCCTGGCCTGGCCTGGCCTGGCCTGGCCTGGCCTGGCCTGGCCTGGCCCTGGCCTGGCCTGGCCTGGCCCTGGCCTGGCCTGGCCTGGCCTGGCCTGGCCTGGCCTGGCCTGGCCTGGCCCTGGCCTGGCCTGGCCTGGCCTGGCCTGGCCCTGGCCTGGCCTGGCCTGGCCTGGCCTGGCCTGGCCTGGCCTGGCCTGGCCTGGCCTGGCCTGGCCTGGCCTGGCCCTGGCCTGGCCTGGCCCTGGCCTGGCCTGGCCTGGCCTGGCCTGGCCTGGCCTGGCCTGGCCTGGCCTGGCCTGGCCTGGCCTGGCCTGGCCTGGCCTGGCCTGGCCTGGCCTGGCCTGGCCTGGCCTGGCCTGGCCCTGGCCTGGCCTGGCCTGGCCTGGCCTGGCCTGGCCTGGCCTGGCCTGGCCTGGCCCTGGCCTGGCCTGGCCTGGCCTGGCCTGGCCCTGGCCTGGCCTGGCCTGGCCTGGCCCTGGCCTGGCCTGGCCTGGCCTGGCCTGGCCTGGCCTGGCCTGGCCTGGCCTGGCCTGGCCTGGCCTGGCCTGGCCTGGCCTGGCCTGGCCTGGCCTGGCCTGGCCTGGCCCTGGCCTGGCCTGGCCTGGCCTGGCCTGGCCTGGCCTGGCCTGGCCTGGCCTGGCCTGGCCTGGCCTGGCCTGGCCTGGCCTGGCCCTGGCCTGGCCTGGCCTGGCCTGGCCTGGCCTGGCCTGGCCTGGCCTGGCCTGGCCTGGCCTGGCCTGGCCTGGCCTGGCCCTGGCCCTGGCCTGGCCTGGCCTGGCCTGGCCTGGCCTGGCCTGGCCTGGCCTGGCCTGGCCTGGCCCTGGCCTGGCCTGGCCTGGCCTGGCCCTGGCCTGGCCTGGCCTGGCCTGGCCTGGCCTGGCCTGGCCTGGCCTGGCCTGGCCTGGCCTGGCCCTGGCCTGGCCTGGCCTGGCCTGGCCCTGGCCTGGCCTGGCCCTGGCCTGGCCTGGCCCTGGCCCTGGCCTGGCCTGGCCTGGCCTGGCCTGGCCTGGCCTGGCCTGGCCCTGGCCTGGCCTGGCCTGGCCTGGCCTGGCCTGGCCCTGGCCTGGCCTGGCCTGGCCTGGCCTGGCCTGGCCCTGGCCTGGCCTGGCCTGGCCTGGCCTGGCCTGGCCTGGCCTGGCCTGGCCTGGCCTGGCCTGGCCTGGCCTGGCCCTGGCCCTGGCCTGGCCTGGCCTGGCCTGGCCTGGCCCTGGCCCTGGCCTGGCCTGGCCTGGCCTGGCCTGGCCTGGCCTGGCCTGGCCTGGCCTGGCCTGGCCCTGGCCCTGGCCTGGCCCTGGCCTGGCCTGGCCCTGGCCTGGCCTGGCCTGGCCTGGCCTGGCCCTGGCCTGGCCCTGGCCTGGCCTGGCCTGGCCTGGCCTGGCCTGGCCTGGCCTGGCCTGGCCCTGGCCTGGCCTGGCCTGGCCTGGCCTGGCCTGGCCTGGCCCTGGCCTGGCCCTGGCCTGGCCTGGCCCTGGCCCTGGCCTGGCCTGGCCTGGCCTGGCCTGGCCTGGCCTGGCCTGGCCTGGCCTGGCCTGGCCTGGCCCTGGCCCTGGCCTGGCCCTGGCCTGGCCTGGCCTGGCCTGGCCCTGGCCTGGCCCTGGCCTGGCCTGGCCTGGCCTGGCCTGGCCTGGCCTGGCCTGGCCTGGCCCTGGCCTGGCCCTGGCCTGGCCTGGCCTGGCCTGGCCTGGCCTGGCCTGGCCCTGGCCTGGCCTGGCCTGGCCTGGCCCTGGCCTGGCCTGGCCCTGGCCTGGCCTGGCCTGGCCTGGCCTGGCCCTGGCCTGGCCTGGCCTGGCCTGGCCTGGCCTGGCCTGGCCCTGGCCCTGGCCTGGCCTGGCCTGGCCCTGGCCTGGCCCTGGCCTGGCCTGGCCTGGCCCTGGCCTGGCCTGGCCTGGCCTGGCCCTGGCCTGGCCTGGCCTGGCCTGGCCCTGGCCTGGCCTGGCCTGGCCTGGCCTGGCCCTGGCCTGGCCTGGCCTGGCCTGGCCTGGCCTGGCCTGGCCTGGCCCTGGCCTGGCCTGGCCTGGCCCTGGCCTGGCCTGGCCTGGCCTGGCCTGGCCTGGCCCTGGCCTGGCCTGGCCTGGCCTGGCCTGGCCTGGCCTGGCCTGGCCCTGGCCTGGCCTGGCCTGGCCTGGCCTGGCCTGGCCTGGCCCTGGCCCTGGCCTGGCCTGGCCCTGGCCTGGCCTGGCCTGGCCTGGCCTGGCCTGGCCTGGCCTGGCCTGGCCCTGGCCTGGCCTGGCCTGGCCTGGCCTGGCCTGGCCTGGCCCTGGCCTGGCCTGGCCTGGCCTGGCCTGGCCCTGGCCTGGCCTGGCCCTGGCCTGGCCTGGCCTGGCCTGGCCTGGCCTGGCCTGGCCCTGGCCTGGCCTGGCCTGGCCTGGCCTGGCCTGGCCTGGCCTGGCCTGGCCTGGCCCTGGCCTGGCCTGGCCTGGCCTGGCCTGGCCTGGCCCTGGCCTGGCCTGGCCTGGCCCTGGCCTGGCCTGGCCTGGCCTGGCCTGGCCTGGCCTGGCCCTGGCCTGGCCTGGCCTGGCCTGGCCTGGCCTGGCCCTGGCCCTGGCCTGGCCTGGCCTGGCCTGGCCTGGCCCTGGCCTGGCCTGGCCTGGCCTGGCCTGGCCTGGCCCTGGCCTGGCCTGGCCTGGCCTGGCCTGGCCTGGCCTGGCCTGGCCTGGCCTGGCCTGGCCTGGCCTGGCCTGGCCCTGGCCTGGCCTGGCCTGGCCTGGCCTGGCCTGGCCTGGCCTGGCCTGGCCTGGCCTGGCCTGGCCTGGCCTGGCCTGGCCTGGCCTGGCCTGGCCTGGCCTGGCCTGGCCTGGCCTGGCCTGGCCTGGCCCTGGCCTGGCCTGGCCTGGCCTGGCCTGGCCTGGCCCTGGCCTGGCCTGGCCTGGCCTGGCCTGGCCTGGCCCTGGCCTGGCCTGGCCCTGGCCTGGCCTGGCCTGGCCTGGCCTGGCCTGGCCTGGCCCTGGCCTGGCCCTGGCCTGGCCTGGCCTGGCCCTGGCCTGGCCTGGCCTGGCCTGGCCTGGCCTGGCCTGGCCTGGCCCTGGCCCTGGCCTGGCCTGGCCTGGCCTGGCCTGGCCTGGCCTGGCCTGGCCTGGCCTGGCCTGGCCCTGGCCTGGCCTGGCCTGGCCCTGGCCTGGCCTGGCCTGGCCTGGCCTGGCCTGGCCTGGCCTGGCCTGGCCCTGGCCTGGCCTGGCCTGGCCTGGCCCTGGCCTGGCCTGGCCTGGCCTGGCCTGGCCCTGGCCTGGCCTGGCCTGGCCTGGCCTGGCCTGGCCTGGCCTGGCCTGGCCTGGCCTGGCCTGGCCTGGCCCTGGCCCTGGCCTGGCCTGGCCTGGCCCTGGCCTGGCCTGGCCTGGCCTGGCCTGGCCTGGCCTGGCCCTGGCCTGGCCCTGGCCTGGCCTGGCCCTGGCCTGGCCTGGCCTGGCCCTGGCCTGGCCTGGCCTGGCCCTGGCCTGGCCTGGCCTGGCCTGGCCTGGCCTGGCCTGGCCTGGCCTGGCCTGGCCTGGCCTGGCCTGGCCCTGGCCTGGCCTGGCCTGGCCTGGCCTGGCCTGGCCTGGCCTGGCCTGGCCTGGCCTGGCCTGGCCTGGCCTGGCCTGGCCTGGCCCTGGCCTGGCCTGGCCCTGGCCTGGCCTGGCCTGGCCTGGCCCTGGCCTGGCCTGGCCTGGCCTGGCCCTGGCCTGGCCCTGGCCCTGGCCTGGCCCTGGCCTGGCCTGGCCTGGCCTGGCCTGGCCTGGCCTGGCCCTGGCCTGGCCTGGCCTGGCCTGGCCTGGCCCTGGCCTGGCCTGGCCCTGGCCTGGCCTGGCCTGGCCTGGCCCTGGCCTGGCCTGGCCTGGCCTGGCCTGGCCCTGGCCTGGCCTGGCCTGGCCTGGCCTGGCCTGGCCTGGCCTGGCCTGGCCTGGCCTGGCCTGGCCTGGCCTGGCCTGGCCTGGCCTGGCCTGGCCTGGCCTGGCCCTGGCCTGGCCTGGCCTGGCCTGGCCTGGCCTGGCCTGGCCCTGGCCTGGCCTGGCCTGGCCTGGCCCTGGCCTGGCCTGGCCTGGCCTGGCCTGGCCCTGGCCTGGCCCTGGCCTGGCCCTGGCCTGGCCTGGCCTGGCCCTGGCCTGGCCTGGCCTGGCCTGGCCTGGCCTGGCCTGGCCCTGGCCCTGGCCTGGCCTGGCCTGGCCTGGCCTGGCCCTGGCCTGGCCTGGCCCTGGCCTGGCCTGGCCTGGCCTGGCCTGGCCTGGCCTGGCCTGGCCCTGGCCTGGCCTGGCCTGGCCTGGCCTGGCCTGGCCTGGCCTGGCCTGGCCCTGGCCTGGCCCTGGCCCTGGCCTGGCCTGGCCCTGGCCTGGCCTGGCCTGGCCCTGGCCTGGCCTGGCCCTGGCCCTGGCCCTGGCCTGGCCTGGCCTGGCCTGGCCTGGCCTGGCCTGGCCTGGCCTGGCCCCTGGCCTGGCCTGGCCTGGCCTGGCCCTGGCCCTGGCCTGGCCTGGCCTGGCCTGGCCTGGCCTGGCCTGGCCTGGCCTGGCCCTGGCCTGGCCTGGCCTGGCCCTGGCCTGGCCTGGCCTGGCCCTGGCCTGGCCTGGCCCTGGCCTGGCCTGGCCTGGCCTGGCCTGGCCTGGCCCTGGCCTGGCCTGGCCCTGGCCTGGCCTGGCCTGGCCTGGCCTGGCCTGGCCCTGGCCTGGCCTGGCCTGGCCTGGCCTGGCCCTGGCCTGGCCTGGCCCTGGCCTGGCCCTGGCCTGGCCTGGCCTGGCCTGGCCTGGCCTGGCCTGGCCTGGCCTGGCCTGGCCTGGCCTGGCCTGGCCTGGCCTGGCCTGGCCTGGCCCTGGCCTGGCCTGGCCTGGCCTGGCCTGGCCTGGCCTGGCCTGGCCTGGCCCTGGCCTGGCCCTGGCCTGGCCTGGCCTGGCCTGGCCTGGCCCTGGCCTGGCCTGGCCTGGCCTGGCCTGGCCTGGCCTGGCCTGGCCTGGCCCTGGCCTGGCCTGGCCTGGCCTGGCCCTGGCCTGGCCTGGCCTGGCCTGGCCTGGCCTGGCCTGGCCTGGCCCTGGCCTGGCCTGGCCTGGCCTGGCCTGGCCCTGGCCTGGCCTGGCCTGGCCTGGCCTGGCCTGGCCTGGCCTGGCCTGGCCTGGCCTGGCCTGGCCCTGGCCTGGCCCTGGCCCTGGCCTGGCCTGGCCTGGCCTGGCCTGGCCTGGCCTGGCCTGGCCTGGCCTGGCCTGGCCTGGCCTGGCCTGGCCTGGCCTGGCCTGGCCCTGGCCTGGCCTGGCCCTGGCCTGGCCTGGCCTGGCCCTGGCCTGGCCTGGCCTGGCCCTGGCCTGGCCTGGCCTGGCCTGGCCTGGCCTGGCCTGGCCCTGGCCCTGGCCTGGCCTGGCCTGGCCTGGCCTGGCCTGGCCTGGCCCTGGCCTGGCCTGGCCTGGCCCTGGCCTGGCCTGGCCCTGGCCTGGCCTGGCCTGGCCTGGCCTGGCCTGGCCTGGCCTGGCCTGGCCTGGCCTGGCCTGGCCTGGCCTGGCCTGGCCTGGCCCTGGCCTGGCCTGGCCTGGCCTGGCCCTGGCCTGGCCTGGCCTGGCCTGGCCTGGCCTGGCCTGGCCTGGCCTGGCCTGGCCCTGGCCTGGCCCTGGCCCTGGCCTGGCCTGGCCTGGCCTGGCCTGGCCTGGCCTGGCCTGGCCTGGCCTGGCCTGGCCTGGCCCTGGCCCTGGCCTGGCCTGGCCTGGCCTGGCCTGGCCTGGCCCTGGCCCTGGCCTGGCCTGGCCTGGCCTGGCCCTGGCCTGGCCTGGCCTGGCCTGGCCTGGCCTGGCCTGGCCTGGCCTGGCCTGGCCTGGCCCTGGCCCTGGCCTGGCCTGGCCTGGCCTGGCCTGGCCTGGCCTGGCCTGGCCTGGCCTGGCCTGGCCTGGCCTGGCCTGGCCTGGCCTGGCCTGGCCCTGGCCTGGCCTGGCCTGGCCTGGCCCTGGCCTGGCCTGGCCTGGCCTGGCCTGGCCTGGCCTGGCCTGGCCCTGGCCTGGCCTGGCCTGGCCTGGCCTGGCCTGGCCTGGCCTGGCCTGGCCTGGCCCTGGCCTGGCCTGGCCTGGCCTGGCCTGGCCTGGCCCTGGCCTGGCCTGGCCTGGCCTGGCCTGGCCTGGCCTGGCCTGGCCCTGGCCTGGCCCTGGCCTGGCCTGGCCTGGCCCTGGCCTGGCCTGGCCTGGCCTGGCCTGGCCTGGCCTGGCCTGGCCTGGCCTGGCCTGGCCTGGCCCTGGCCTGGCCTGGCCTGGCCCTGGCCTGGCCTGGCCTGGCCCTGGCCCTGGCCTGGCCTGGCCTGGCCTGGCCCTGGCCTGGCCTGGCCTGGCCTGGCCTGGCCTGGCCTGGCCTGGCCTGGCCTGGCCCTGGCCTGGCCTGGCCTGGCCTGGCCCTGGCCTGGCCTGGCCTGGCCCTGGCCCTGGCCTGGCCTGGCCTGGCCCTGGCCTGGCCTGGCCTGGCCTGGCCTGGCCTGGCCTGGCCTGGCCCTGGCCTGGCCTGGCCCTGGCCTGGCCCTGGCCTGGCCCTGGCCTGGCCTGGCCTGGCCTGGCCTGGCCTGGCCCTGGCCTGGCCTGGCCTGGCCTGGCCTGGCCTGGCCTGGCCTGGCCCTGGCCTGGCCTGGCCTGGCCCTGGCCTGGCCCTGGCCTGGCCTGGCCTGGCCTGGCCTGGCCTGGCCTGGCCCTGGCCTGGCCTGGCCTGGCCTGGCCCTGGCCTGGCCTGGCCCTGGCCTGGCCTGGCCTGGCCTGGCCCTGGCCCTGGCCTGGCCCTGGCCTGGCCTGGCCTGGCCCTGGCCTGGCCTGGCCTGGCCTGGCCTGGCCTGGCCTGGCCCTGGCCTGGCCTGGCCCTGGCCTGGCCTGGCCCTGGCCCTGGCCCTGGCCTGGCCTGGCCTGGCCTGGCCTGGCCTGGCCTGGCCTGGCCCTGGCCTGGCCCTGGCCTGGCCTGGCCCTGGCCTGGCCCTGGCCTGGCCTGGCCTGGCCTGGCCTGGCCTGGCCTGGCCTGGCCTGGCCTGGCCCTGGCCTGGCCTGGCCCTGGCCTGGCCTGGCCTGGCCCTGGCCTGGCCTGGCCTGGCCTGGCCTGGCCTGGCCTGGCCTGGCCTGGCCTGGCCTGGCCTGGCCTGGCCTGGCCCTGGCCTGGCCTGGCCTGGCCCTGGCCTGGCCTGGCCTGGCCCTGGCCTGGCCTGGCCTGGCCTGGCCTGGCCTGGCCTGGCCTGGCCTGGCCCTGGCCTGGCCTGGCCTGGCCTGGCCTGGCCCTGGCCTGGCCCTGGCCTGGCCCTGGCCTGGCCTGGCCCTGGCCTGGCCTGGCCTGGCCTGGCCCTGGCCTGGCCTGGCCTGGCCTGGCCTGGCCTGGCCTGGCCTGGCCTGGCCTGGCCCTGGCCTGGCCTGGCCTGGCCTGGCCCTGGCCTGGCCTGGCCTGGCCTGGCCTGGCCTGGCCTGGCCCTGGCCTGGCCTGGCCTGGCCTGGCCTGGCCCTGGCCTGGCCTGGCCTGGCCCTGGCCTGGCCTGGCCTGGCCTGGCCTGGCCTGGCCTGGCCTGGCCTGGCCTGGCCTGGCCTGGCCCTGGCCTGGCCTGGCCTGGCCTGGCCTGGCCTGGCCTGGCCTGGCCTGGCCTGGCCTGGCCTGGCCTGGCCCTGGCCTGGCCTGGCCTGGCCTGGCCCTGGCCTGGCCCTGGCCCTGGCCTGGCCTGGCCTGGCCTGGCCTGGCCCTGGCCTGGCCTGGCCCTGGCCTGGCCCTGGCCTGGCCTGGCCTGGCCTGGCCTGGCCTGGCCTGGCCTGGCCTGGCCCTGGCCTGGCCTGGCCTGGCCTGGCCTGGCCCTGGCCTGGCCTGGCCTGGCCTGGCCCTGGCCTGGCCTGGCCTGGCCTGGCCTGGCCTGGCCTGGCCTGGCCTGGCCCTGGCCTGGCCTGGCCTGGCCCTGGCCTGGCCCTGGCCTGGCCTGGCCTGGCCTGGCCTGGCCTGGCCTGGCCTGGCCTGGCCCTGGCCTGGCCTGGCCCTGGCCTGGCCTGGCCTGGCCTGGCCCTGGCCTGGCCTGGCCCTGGCCTGGCCTGGCCTGGCCTGGCCTGGCCTGGCCTGGCCCTGGCCTGGCCTGGCCTGGCCTGGCCTGGCCTGGCCCTGGCCTGGCCTGGCCTGGCCTGGCCTGGCCCTGGCCTGGCCTGGCCTGGCCTGGCCTGGCCTGGCCCTGGCCCTGGCCTGGCCCTGGCCTGGCCTGGCCTGGCCTGGCCTGGCCTGGCCTGGCCTGGCCTGGCCTGGCCCTGGCCCTGGCCTGGCCTGGCCTGGCCCTGGCCTGGCCTGGCCCTGGCCTGGCCTGGCCCTGGCCCTGGCCTGGCCTGGCCTGGCCTGGCCTGGCCTGGCCTGGCCCTGGCCTGGCCCTGGCCTGGCCTGGCCCTGGCCTGGCCTGGCCTGGCCTGGCCTGGCCTGGCCTGGCCTGGCCTGGCCCTGGCCCTGGCCTGGCCTGGCCTGGCCTGGCCTGGCCTGGCCTGGCCTGGCCCTGGCCTGGCCTGGCCTGGCCTGGCCTGGCCTGGCCTGGCCCTGGCCTGGCCTGGCCTGGCCTGGCCTGGCCTGGCCTGGCCTGGCCTGGCCTGGCCTGGCCTGGCCTGGCCCTGGCCTGGCCTGGCCTGGCCTGGCCCTGGCCTGGCCCTGGCCTGGCCTGGCCCTGGCCTGGCCTGGCCTGGCCTGGCCTGGCCTGGCCTGGCCTGGCCCTGGCCTGGCCTGGCCTGGCCTGGCCTGGCCTGGCCTGGCCTGGCCTGGCCTGGCCCTGGCCTGGCCTGGCCTGGCCTGGCCTGGCCTGGCCTGGCCCTGGCCTGGCCTGGCCTGGCCTGGCCTGGCCTGGCCTGGCCCTGGCCCTGGCCTGGCCTGGCCCTGGCCTGGCCTGGCCTGGCCTGGCCCTGGCCTGGCCTGGCCTGGCCTGGCCTGGCCTGGCCTGGCCTGGCCTGGCCTGGCCTGGCCTGGCCCTGGCCTGGCCTGGCCTGGCCTGGCCTGGCCCTGGCCTGGCCTGGCCTGGCCTGGCCTGGCCCTGGCCTGGCCTGGCCTGGCCTGGCCTGGCCCTGGCCTGGCCTGGCCTGGCCTGGCCCTGGCCTGGCCTGGCCTGGCCTGGCCCTGGCCTGGCCTGGCCTGGCCTGGCCCTGGCCTGGCCTGGCCTGGCCTGGCCCTGGCCTGGCCTGGCCTGGCCTGGCCTGGCCTGGCCTGGCCTGGCCTGGCCTGGCCCTGGCCTGGCCTGGCCCTGGCCTGGCCTGGCCTGGCCTGGCCTGGCCTGGCCTGGCCTGGCCCTGGCCTGGCCTGGCCTGGCCTGGCCTGGCCTGGCCCTGGCCTGGCCTGGCCTGGCCTGGCCTGGCCCTGGCCTGGCCTGGCCCTGGCCTGGCCTGGCCTGGCCTGGCCTGGCCTGGCCTGGCCTGGCCTGGCCTGGCCTGGCCCTGGCCTGGCCTGGCCTGGCCTGGCCTGGCCTGGCCTGGCCTGGCCTGGCCTGGCCTGGCCTGGCCTGGCCTGGCCTGGCCCTGGCCTGGCCTGGCCTGGCCTGGCCTGGCCTGGCCTGGCCCTGGCCTGGCCTGGCCTGGCCTGGCCCTGGCCTGGCCTGGCCCTGGCCTGGCCTGGCCCTGGCCTGGCCTGGCCTGGCCTGGCCTGGCCTGGCCCTGGCCCTGGCCTGGCCCTGGCCTGGCCTGGCCTGGCCTGGCCCTGGCCTGGCCTGGCCTGGCCTGGCCTGGCCTGGCCTGGCCTGGCCTGGCCTGGCCCTGGCCTGGCCTGGCCTGGCCCTGGCCTGGCCTGGCCCTGGCCTGGCCTGGCCTGGCCTGGCCTGGCCTGGCCTGGCCTGGCCTGGCCTGGCCTGGCCTGGCCCTGGCCTGGCCTGGCCTGGCCCTGGCCTGGCCTGGCCTGGCCTGGCCTGGCCCTGGCCCTGGCCTGGCCCTGGCCTGGCCTGGCCTGGCCTGGCCTGGCCTGGCCTGGCCTGGCCCTGGCCTGGCCCTGGCCTGGCCTGGCCTGGCCTGGCCTGGCCTGGCCTGGCCTGGCCTGGCCCTGGCCTGGCCCTGGCCTGGCCTGGCCTGGCCTGGCCTGGCCTGGCCCTGGCCTGGCCTGGCCTGGCCTGGCCTGGCCTGGCCTGGCCTGGCCTGGCCTGGCCTGGCCTGGCCTGGCCTGGCCTGGCCTGGCCCTGGCCTGGCCTGGCCCTGGCCCTGGCCTGGCCTGGCCTGGCCCTGGCCCTGGCCTGGCCTGGCCTGGCCTGGCCTGGCCTGGCCTGGCCTGGCCCTGGCCTGGCCTGGCCTGGCCCTGGCCTGGCCTGGCCCTGGCCTGGCCTGGCCTGGCCTGGCCTGGCCTGGCCTGGCCTGGCCTGGCCCTGGCCTGGCCCTGGCCTGGCCTGGCCTGGCCCTGGCCTGGCCTGGCCCTGGCCTGGCCTGGCCCTGGCCTGGCCTGGCCTGGCCTGGCCTGGCCTGGCCCTGGCCCTGGCCTGGCCTGGCCTGGCCCTGGCCTGGCCTGGCCCTGGCCTGGCCTGGCCCTGGCCTGGCCTGGCCCTGGCCTGGCCTGGCCCTGGCCTGGCCCTGGCCTGGCCCTGGCCTGGCCTGGCCTGGCCTGGCCTGGCCTGGCCCTGGCCTGGCCCTGGCCTGGCCTGGCCTGGCCTGGCCTGGCCTGGCCCTGGCCTGGCCTGGCCTGGCCTGGCCTGGCCTGGCCTGGCCTGGCCCTGGCCCTGGCCTGGCCTGGCCTGGCCTGGCCCTGGCCCTGGCCTGGCCCTGGCCTGGCCCTGGCCTGGCCTGGCCTGGCCTGGCCTGGCCTGGCCTGGCCCTGGCCTGGCCTGGCCTGGCCTGGCCCTGGCCTGGCCTGGCCTGGCCCTGGCCTGGCCTGGCCTGGCCTGGCCTGGCCTGGCCTGGCCTGGCCCTGGCCTGGCCTGGCCCTGGCCTGGCCTGGCCTGGCCTGGCCTGGCCTGGCCTGGCCTGGCCTGGCCTGGCCTGGCCTGGCCTGGCCTGGCCCTGGCCTGGCCCTGGCCTGGCCTGGCCTGGCCTGGCCTGGCCTGGCCTGGCCTGGCCTGGCCTGGCCTGGCCTGGCCTGGCCTGGCCTGGCCCTGGCCTGGCCTGGCCTGGCCTGGCCTGGCCTGGCCTGGCCTGGCCTGGCCTGGCCCTGGCCTGGCCTGGCCTGGCCTGGCCTGGCCCTGGCCTGGCCTGGCCTGGCCTGGCCTGGCCTGGCCTGGCCTGGCCCTGGCCTGGCCTGGCCTGGCCTGGCCTGGCCTGGCCTGGCCTGGCCTGGCCTGGCCCTGGCCCTGGCCTGGCCTGGCCTGGCCTGGCCTGGCCTGGCCCTGGCCTGGCCTGGCCTGGCCTGGCCTGGCCTGGCCTGGCCCTGGCCTGGCCTGGCCTGGCCCTGGCCCTGGCCTGGCCTGGCCTGGCCTGGCCTGGCCCTGGCCTGGCCCTGGCCTGGCCTGGCCTGGCCTGGCCTGGCCTGGCCTGGCCTGGCCTGGCCTGGCCTGGCCTGGCCTGGCCTGGCCTGGCCTGGCCTGGCCTGGCCTGGCCTGGCCTGGCCTGGCCTGGCCCTGGCCTGGCCTGGCCTGGCCTGGCCCTGGCCTGGCCTGGCCTGGCCTGGCCCTGGCCTGGCCTGGCCTGGCCTGGCCTGGCCTGGCCTGGCCTGGCCTGGCCTGGCCCTGGCCTGGCCTGGCCTGGCCTGGCCTGGCCTGGCCTGGCCTGGCCTGGCCTGGCCCTGGCCTGGCCTGGCCTGGCCTGGCCCTGGCCTGGCCTGGCCCTGGCCTGGCCTGGCCTGGCCTGGCCTGGCCTGGCCTGGCCTGGCCTGGCCTGGCCTGGCCCTGGCCTGGCCCTGGCCTGGCCTGGCCTGGCCTGGCCCTGGCCTGGCCTGGCCTGGCCTGGCCTGGCCTGGCCCTGGCCTGGCCCTGGCCTGGCCTGGCCTGGCCTGGCCTGGCCTGGCCTGGCCTGGCCTGGCCTGGCCTGGCCCTGGCCTGGCCTGGCCTGGCCTGGCCTGGCCTGGCCTGGCCTGGCCTGGCCTGGCCTGGCCTGGCCTGGCCTGGCCTGGCCTGGCCTGGCCCTGGCCTGGCCTGGCCTGGCCTGGCCTGGCCTGGCCTGGCCTGGCCTGGCCTGGCCTGGCCTGGCCTGGCCCTGGCCTGGCCTGGCCTGGCCTGGCCTGGCCTGGCCTGGCCTGGCCCTGGCCTGGCCTGGCCTGGCCTGGCCTGGCCTGGCCTGGCCTGGCCTGGCCTGGCCTGGCCTGGCCTGGCCTGGCCTGGCCTGGCCTGGCCTGGCCTGGCCTGGCCTGGCCTGGCCTGGCCTGGCCCTGGCCTGGCCTGGCCTGGCCTGGCCTGGCCTGGCCCTGGCCTGGCCTGGCCCTGGCCTGGCCCTGGCCTGGCCTGGCCTGGCCCTGGCCTGGCCTGGACCCTGGCCTGAGCCTGGCCTGGCCTGGCCTGGCCTGGCCTGGCCTGGCCTGGCGCCTGGCCCGGCCTGGCCAGCCTGGCCTGGCCTGGCCTGGCCTGGCCTGGCCCTGGCCTGGCCTGGCCCTGGCCTGGCCTGGCCTGGCCTGGCCTGGCCTAGGCCCTGGCCTGGCCTAGGCCCTGGCCTGGCCTGGCCTGGCCTAGGCCTGAGCCTGGCCTGGCCTGAGCCCTGGCCTGGCCTGAGCCTGGCCTAGCCTAGGCCTAGCCTGGCCTAGCCTAGCCTAGGCCTGAGCCTAAGCCTAAGCCTAGGCCTAAGCCTAAGCCTAAGCCTAAGCCTAAGCCTAAGCCTGATCACCCACAGGACCAGTCGTCTTTTCAGGAAGCTCTGTCCTTCAGTGATCGTTTTGAGTAAAATCGCCGGTTTTTGCTCTTTTGCCACCCGGATTTCAACAGGGGATTGTTGGGGAAGGTCCCCTCTATTGACTGAGTAGTTATGGAGCCCCCCCGGCTGGGGGGACTCAGAAATCAAGATTGAAAAATCGTCCATTGTTCCCTATGGGGATGACTCAGCAAGTCAAGCCTCATTGCAAAACAGTCAAGCCTCACTGCATAGCAGCCAGGGCTTTTTGCAGCCTTTGGAGGATTTTTCGAAGACTTTCAAGCCAGGACTCTCGGCTTTTCAAGTGAAAGGGATGGCAGCGACCCCCAGAGATGGATGGTGATTCTGTCACGCGACCCCGGAATCCTCGGCTGAGGAGAAGGTAAGGCCTTTTCCTTTATCTATGGATGGGCCCCCCTCGGTAATGGTGACAGTGATAGATTCATCGGGGGAGGAGTGTGACCCTACTAAAGAAATGCCCCAACTCCCAGAGGAGCTTTTTCAAACTCCTGAAGGCAGCTCCTTACACCCTATGGTGGCGCAGGATTTTTCAATGTCTCCCGTTATTCCAATTTTTGACTTCAAAACTAAACCTGAAGACCCGGGTGATGTGGTTAAGGGAGACCATGATTATTCTAAAGCTGAGTTAAACCAGCCGGTCCCAGCAAACCCTCAGATGATGTGCGAGACGACTGAGTCCATCAGCAATGTTGTTTGTAGTCAAGAAGGCCGTATGGCTATGGAAGGGGAGATGTTTAAGATGGAAGACCTAGAAGCCGAAAAGAGACTAAGATGTTATGAAAAGCATTTAGAAACCGAAATGGGCTTAGCTAAGTCCCCTTTATCAAAGAAAATTGATGTTGAGCACAGTGACGAAATTCCTGGACGCCCTCTGTGTCGTTCTAAACTAGTGCAAGTTGCGGAATTCCGCCCTCCCGTGAATTTAACTGAACGGGCATGTTCATCGGTACCCTTGTTAACTGTCTTAACCCACCCCCAAGGGATGGGGCCGGAACTGGTGACAACTATGACTGCATCTGAATTTTTGGATGATTCCCACTCACAAGTGAGGCGAGAGGGAGAATTTTCTTTACAATTTTATGGGGATCAGCAGATTAAAGGTGATGAGGCAGCTTGCGCTCCCAAGCATGTTAAGGAAGACGCAGCCCTTGAATTGGGGGAGCATAAATTTCAGTTGCGGAAAGCTTCTGAGACACTGAGTATCTCCTTACAAAAATTGTCATCTTACACTAAAAACATACGTGATTTAGACCTGACCATTGCCTCTTCTGCTGACCCTCTCCAGGTGGAGAGACTTTGTCATAGGAGAGACCAATTAAAGTCTTCTGTGGAGGCTGTGGAGTTAGAGGTGTCACAGCTTAATGCTACCATGGATATTCTAGGCCAGAAGTTGTTAACCTCTGACACTGATATTAGTGATTTAGTTTCATTACCAGAACAGCGAGAATATCCTTTGGATAAGGTTGAAGACATGGAAGAAGAAGAACCTCTTCCTCCTGGTGAACTACAGTCTTCGCCAGAAGCCCGTCCAGCCAAACGGCTCAGAAAACAGCAAGAATCGCCAGAATCGGTGGTCTTTGTCGGTGAGGACTTAGGCAAAAAGGCTTCCTGCCAATCGGTGGTTGTCATCAATTCGGAGGTGAGTGAATTTATTCCCGCCTACCGTTACTCACTCTCTTCCACGTCTAAAGAGGAATTAGCCGATATGCTCCGTGGTAGACTCGGAGTTGATGATGAAGATATATTACCTGACCAACCCCAGACGATTGAAATCGTTCATGTTGACCAGACCACCTCAGGGAGCTGTACTAAAGGTATGGCCCGTGACACCCCAGGGGTCGTCGGATTGGTAGAGAGGTGCGCTTGGCCCGTGAATGGGCAGAGTACAAAATTCTTCCCATGTCTGAAGGCTTTCGACTTCTTGTACCACAAGAGCTTAAGCAGATCGATTTAGCAAAGTTTTGGGCCTTCATTTTGGCCCATATGGGCCTGCCAGATGTTCTTACGATGGCATTGGATAAGAGGAGTAGAGACTTTATTTTGGACCTGTTGACCGAAGTGAAACCGGTTTTGCTACAATTTTTTACAAATAGAGAGGAGAAAGCCCCCAATTACATGGATCGAGTTATCTACGCTCGTGCCATATCTCTGGCAGTCGTAGACCGTTTGATTATCGGAAGGAAAGTGCGAACGTCAGCCGGAAACTACCCCGCTTGGCTTACTGAGCAGGGGATGATAGAGACTCTGAAAGCAATAACTCATTCCTGGGAAGGGGCAGAGCCTGGACTGTTAACTGACGTCTTTGACGATCCCGAGAAAAGAAGCAAGGAATTGACCCCTCAGGGTTGGTCCGAATGGTGCCTGCAGGCTATACACGTTCTAAAAATTAGGTCCGATAGACTTAAGGGAGAAAAGTATTGGCTGTGGAAGCAGCATGTTGCCGTGAGTGATCAGGGAGGGGCCGACCCTAAGGGTATTCGTGTTAAGGTCACCAAGACCGGGAAACCCAAAACAGCAGAATGCTTGACCTCAACTGAGTTCTTGCTGAGTGTTCCACAGGTGGAGACAACGAATGCTGTGTCTCAATCCGGAGCCAAGACCAGAAGAGATAAGAAGAGGATCCAGGGAACGGCGGCGATGAAGGATCGGGAGTCCCGGGGGAGCGAGGCAGCGGCTCAGGAGGAAGCGGACGCGTGCCGTACACCGATGACGACATCTGACGATTTCAAGGCCCTTTCACGTCGACAGGGGGACTCCGATCTTGGATGTCCCCCGCAAACCGGTGAGGATGGTCGATCGGTGCGACGAGAGACGGAGCAGAGGCAGTTAGAGTCCTCCCACCAATCAGTTGCGATAGACGAGTCGGGGGAGGTGCAGAGGGATAGTGGGAAGGGTCCTTACAGGGAGTACCTGGGGAGTGACCTATCGGGAATTGAGTCTTTGAGCTACAGCGAAGAGGAACCCGATAGGGAAAGGGAATCTAGTGAGTTTGAGGAAGAACCTTCAGGAGATATCAGAGGTCGAAAGTTTAAGACGGTTGGGAGGGGTGGTGTCGGGAGGCATGGGACGAAAGAGGGGTAGGGATAAAGGGGATCTCAACTTGGTTTAGAGACGTGGATACCCCGGTACTGGCCTCTCCCCGCTTTGTTCCCCCACTCCAGTGCACATAGAATCCACTCCGAGTATGGTTGATCCTCTGTCGTCATCATCGACCCTGATGGAGAACGCGGAAAGAACGGAGACGAGAGCGGCGGTGGCAGCTTTGGAGGTCTTGATGGAGACTCAACCGGGGTCCCCGGTTCGTACGGACGCTGTGCAGATACACGACCTCACTCGAGACTCGCCTCCGCCACCCCGCGCTGCCTTTCTTCCTCTTCCCCAGCGATCTGTGACGCGAGATGGGGGAAAGAAGAAACAGTCTCGTGTGCGCTTCGAAGATAGAGAGACATTGTCAGCAGATCTCGGGGCGGGGAGTGACACTCGTCCTACGGGATCTGAGACTGTTGTGAGTTTAACCGGTGGGGACTCTGAATCTGTTGTCGTTGAGTCTCTTCCCCCTGGGAGTCTGGAACACCAGGGCGATGAGTCTCAGGTCTCATCTGAGGTCAGGGCGGGAACCCCATTGAGTGGAATGCAAACTCCTTTGGAGAAAACAACCGACCTTGTTGGGGGCTGGGGTGATGGGGAGATGATAGTGGATTATGATAGACAGAAGCAAAAACGACCCAGATCTTGGTCCCTCAATGAAGATCGGGGAAACTTACTATGGGTTTGGGGGCGATAACATCTGCGGTACCTAAGAGAAATCAGAAGAGGGAGAAGAGGGAATCATCCTTGCTAAAGGGGATGAGACCGACCGAAACCCACGGGGTCTTCCTGAGGAGTTGGGTACGGGTCCTGAGAGTGTAACGGGGCCTTTACCGGCGGGGAACACACCTAAGAGTGTTACCGGATCTTCTCCAGGTTCCGGGGAAGCCCCTATTCAGCAGAAAACCCCCACGAGGGATTCCTCCAAACCCCTTTCTTATTCCCAAGCCCTTAGAGGGACGAAAAGGGCACAGCAGGGAGCTGGGGACGGACGGGGGGACGGAGGGTGTGGGGAAGGGAGGGACCCCGGGCGAGTCCAGAGACCTTCCCCGCAGGACCTTCGACTACGAAAGGGATAGGAAGGAGGATGAGAGGTTTTTGGAGGAGTTTTTGAAGAGCTGGGAGAGGAGGAGGGACAAGACCCGCGACAGCGATACGTATTAAGATTCCGTTATAAGGGTCTCGACAATCATAAATTAACGGAGGATTATATGATCGGGTCTCTGTTGTTGGGTGACTTGGGCATTCCCAAGGGAGACATTCTGGCGGTGATTATGCCGCCAGGGTTACGAGAGACGGATGTCTGTCTGGTGTCGGAAAGAGCCTACCAGCGAGCTTGGGGAAAGATCAGGGAAGCCCTTCGCTTTGCCCCTGAACTTTTTGACGATTATGACATCATCCCTCTTTTTCGAGGCGAGTCCAGAGTTCTGACGGTCTCCTTTAGGACGACCAACATACCCGAGGAGGACGTGGAACTCTGGCTGTCTCGTCACTGTAAAATTCTAATGGCACCCCGTAAGCGGCTTAATCAGTGGGGTGTTTGGGGAGGGAATACAAAGCGGTGATCTCGCTCCACCGCGATACCAGAAGCAATTTAAAGCACCTCCCCAAGTACTTCTTTTTGGGAAACGACCGAGGAGTCACCCGCTATAGTGGTCAGCCCCCCGCCTGTTTTCAATGCGGGGGTTATGACCACATAAGACAACACTGTACTTCCCCCCTTTGTGCCAGCTGTGGGAAGAGAGGACATAACTCGGTCCATTGTTCAGTGGGGATTGTATGTAACCTTTGTGATCGTCAGGGCCACACTTATTTGTTGTGCCCTCGGGCTTACTATAACACCCAGTTCCCTAGGGCTTACGCTAGGTTCCAAGCTTCCCATCAGGATCCGAAAGGGGACAGGCAGGAAAGGGCAGGGGATTCCGGCGTACCGGAGGCCTCAACATCGTCCGAGACACCGGTTCCGAAGGCGACACCTGCCAGGGCTACAACTTCTGGAGACGACCTACAAGAAGCAGGATGGGAGAAGGTGCAGAAAATGAAGAAGAAGCTGGAGAGGAAGAAGAAGGTCTCGGTTCAGAGGGGAATCGTATTGGACGGCAAATACCAACCGAGGAGTGAACTCACGAAGAATCGGTTCGCGGCCCTCTCAGGTGAGGATCTTTCGGAAGGGGATGCTGATGGAGATGAACCCCGCAGCCCCAGTGACAGAGGTGAGGCTGCGCAGACGGTGAGCCGGGATGAGAGTGAAGGGGCGATGGGATCCGTGAGAAAGACATCCAGAGGAGCGAGAAGAGATTATCACCGCCGCGCTTCAAGACAATGGAGGATCTTACGGTGCTGGAGCTGGACGACTTGATTCGGGAAAGTCGGAAGTCCGTACAGGACATCCAATTGAAGAGGGTTATGCTGGGGGACGATTCCCCGGGATGCGTAACCGGTTCTTTAGAAGACTTCCAGGAATCGGTCCGTGAAGAGTGTCAACGACTCCGGAATAAACAACTTTTCTTCCAGAATCGGCTTCTACTCCTGGACTGCGAGCGGGAGAAGAGGATGGAGGAGGAGTCCGGGGAGAAGAGGGCCGAAGGTGAGAGCTCGAAGATCGACGGGGACGTGGCGGACGACGCCACCCCTCCTTCCAATCAAGAGGCCCTGGGTCGACAGCATCTTCAGGATTATCCTCCACCGTTTAAATTAGATCTCGCAGCGCAGCCGGGGGAGGCTTCGGCCCCCTGCAATCTTCTAGTCAGGCCACACCTCCAACACAACAGGAGGGGGTGGATTCAATGGAGGTGAGAGAGGAAGAAGGAGACGAGGCCGGGAAGGAGGAAGGCTCTCTGGAAGACTCCGAGATGGCCTTCTTCGACGCACAGACCTTTGATGGGGAAATGGACGTACAGTAAATCTGAGTACTCGGTTAAGTGAGTTAATAAAATTTCCCTATTTTGTGTTTGAAGTACGGGTTTCTGTGGTTTTCGATTGATTCTTTGGATTTTGGTGAACTTTCCTTTCCTTTCTTAATTATGGAGATTAAGTTAATTACTTGGAATTGCAGGGGTCTTCGCCAACCATCGCGTCGGGAAGACATTTTCTTTCATCTGAGGAAAACTAATGCTGACCTCTGCGTTTTGCAAGAAACGAATATCTCCACTCCACGGGATCGCAGTTTAGCCCAACGAGCTTGGACTTGGGGCCCCTCGGTGTGGTCTCTGACCGACGGGGGGTCCGGAGGCTTGGCGGTTCTCTTCTTTTCTTTTACAAGGTGGAAGGTCAGGAGGGTGATCGGCGGTCCCCGGACATTTACTGATAATGGACCTCGACCTACGAGACCCCAGTGGGAAAACGCTGACTAGGTACAGACTCTGTGCGATATATGCACCTGTTAGGAAACAGCAACGGCTTCCTCTGTGGGAAGCTTTGAAAGACCACACGCTGACAAACCGAACGCTCTTGGTATTGGGGGACTTTAACGTTCGATCGGAGCAATCCGATCGTATCGATCTTCGGAAACCGCAGGCGTGGCAAAACAAGCCCCTGACGGTAGAGGAGAAGCTTCTCAGATCCTTCCTCATGGACATGAAGTCACTCCAGGACTCTGCCCTCCACATCCTTAACCGGCTCGATTATCTACCGACTCACCACAGGTCTTTATTTCGCCATCGCCACGCTCTCCCTGTTGGGGCCACGGCGACTTATTTTCACCCATTGACCACGAGCAGGTTGGACAGGATCTGGGTCCCGTCTACATTACACCTACGCGACTGTGTTCTGATGGCCAACCCGTGGTCCGATCACGTCCTTCTAGAGGTGGTGCTGGGCGTAAAGAGCGACGGAGATGCGAGAGGCGGAAGATCGAGGTGGATCTTGCGAGACAAGGACGTCCACCTCTACAGGCTGCAGGCAGAGGTCATCCTGGCACTGGAGTCACGCCGACGGACGAAGGCGGCTTCGGACTTGTTGGAATGGTGGGACGGAACGAAGAGGGTCATCCGGAATTTTTGCCTCCGGGCTCGGAGAGCGGGATTAGCGAGAGAAGTACGGGACTACCATCTGGCCGTGCAGAATACTCTGGCGACCCGTTGGAAAGTGGCGGCGGGGCTCCCTCACGACGCTGCGAAATACCGGAGGAGCCAGCGGGTGATCCAGGACTACCGTAGGCTCCAACGAGAGAAACGGAGGGCCGACCGGATGGCCTCCTTCACCGGCCCCGTCATCCGAAGAGGAGAGTGGGAGAAGGACCGCGCGCCGTCGACCCACCAGACATTGCAGGGCTTGCGGATGCGATCGGAGGATGACGTGCAGCATTCGACCGTCGGGACCCTGTCCGTGATCGCGTCCTTCTACGGGAGTCTCTATAGCGCCCGCGAGGGGAACCCTTCGGAAGCAGACACCGACGCTTTCTTGAACAGCGCTCTGGGGGAGCGGGAGCCCCTGGATAACGCGGAGGTCGAGGGACTGTCGCAACCGATCACGAAGGAGGAGGTCGCCGAGGCGCTCGGGATCGGGAGGCGGACGTCGACCCCCGGACCAGACGGGCTATCGTACGGGCTGTATCGGGACCTGCGGGATTACTTCCTACCCATCCTCGTCGAGGTCTTCAACTGCATCTTAGAGGAACGGAGGGTGGGGAGGAGCTTCCTGGAAGGGGTCATGATACTCCTGTACAAGTCTGGGGACCCGACGTTGGTATCGAACTGGCGACCCCTTACCCTTAACAACATCGATTATAGAATCTTCACAAGGGTATTAAACACCAGGCTCAAGCGGATCGCACACTCTCTCGTGGACGCGGGACAGACTAGCGCCGTTCCCCGTCGTAAGATGAGCCACACCGCCTGCCTCTTTCGCCAGATCTTTCAGGCGGTCGCGGAGGATGGGAGGAAGCCATACTTGCTACAGCTCGATCAACATAAAGCTTTCGATATGGTGGACCATGCTTACCTGTGGGAGATCTTGCGACGACACGGCGTTCCGGAGCGGTTGGTGGCGGTCTTTCGAGCTCTTTACACGGGGGCCCGCGTCTATCCCTACGCCCGGGGAAGCTCTGGAGACCCGATTCCGGTGACCAGGGGGTGAGACAGGGATGCCCCCTGAGCCCTCTACTCTACGTGCTCTCGTTGGAACCGTTCCTCAGAGTGGTCCGGATGGATGCGACGATCCGAGGGTTGAGGCTGAGGAGCGTCCCCGATGTCCGCATCACGACGGTAGCCCACGCCGACGACGTTTACTGTTGGTTGGCGGATGAGTCGGATCTCCGTAGAGTGCGGAAACATCTTGAGGCGTATCGGAGAGCCTCCGGGGCCCGGGTCAGCGAGGAGAAGAGCAAGTTGCTCGCTCTGGACGGAGAAACCGCGACGATTCGTGTGCGCCCGTTGACCCCCGAGGATGCCGTGTCACGAGGCGGAGATGCCGGGACGGAGCCGGATCCCTTGGAGCACGTGAAGATCCTGGGGGTTCTCTTCAGCCTGCGGCCGGGAGGATGGCGGAAGAACTGGGACGAGTGGGGCCGGAAGGTGGAGGAGCGCTTGCTGAAATGGAAGAATTGGCGCCTCAGTACAGCGCAGAAGGTGACCTTCTTCAACATTTATTGCGTTCCAGCTGGGAATTATCTCGCTGGGGTCTATCCACCCACCGAGGAGATCATTAAGACGATCTCTACGAGGCTCTACAGATGGGTCCTCGGCATGGCGACCTTCCCCCTCGCGAGGACGGTGGTACAGAGACCATGTGCCGAAGGGGCTTGGCGCTCTTAGATGTGGGACTCTGGTTCCTCGCCAAGTTCCTCGCTTTCAATTGCGGGGACATGTGTCGACGGGAGGAAGACCCGGGGGACTGTGAGGGAACTGCGACGGAGATGGTGGCCCGCGAGGCTTTTCGGAGAGCGTGGGCCGAGACGACCTGGGGTCGAAGATGGTGGGTCGACGGACTGAGGATTCCCCGACTCACTCGACGCCTTAAACAGTCGCTCCCAGACTTCGTGGCGGAGGTGGCGATCTCCATCCAGAGGCGGCGCATCTCGGCGGAGGAGGTCCGGAGGACCTTCCGGCAGCACCCCGACTCTGCGGGCCGCCTTTATTGGCACCTCTTTCGTAAGTTCAAGGCCGAACCGTACGACCGCGGGCGGAGGGGTAAGCTGTCTCTGTCGGAGTATCTGCGCGATCAGGTCTTCCCGGTACCGACCTTCGTCGATAAGGCGATTCCCTTCGCTCTCCGGGACCTTCGTTGGAGAGCGTACCATCAAGTCCTCCACGTCGGTTCGAAGAAGAAGACGACGAGGGATCGGGACCAGATGGTGTGCCGACGTCCGAGCTGCCTGGGCGCCGACACCGGAGGAGAGCTGGAGTCCATCGAGCACGCCCTGAAGACGTGTCTGCCCGCTCGACGGCTTTGGGGGATGGTCGGGCGCGCCCTGGGTTGGCCTTTTCTGGGTGTCCAAGACTGGGAGACCATAGCTTCGGGTCTAGAGCCGGACTCTGGTTACGGCGCACCGGGAGAACCCTGGTCTTGTTCCGACGTACGACGTACCCCGCGGTCAGACACCCCCGCTCTTTCCCGGAGACCCGCGCGAAGGCCGCCCTGGGCGGTGGTCCGCCTCCTGAATCTTATCGTGGCCCACACGATTCTTCGAGATCGCAGAGCGGAGCTCTACTCACGGACGGCCGTACCCGCTCGAGTTTCGTTGCAGTACGTGCTGGAATATGTGAAAAAGGTGGTTTCTTGGGAACGCCGGAATACGAAGCCGTTGTCTTTTCGTAACCGTTGGCAGTGGTTCAGTGAGATTAATCCCCCGGTGCCCTGAGGGGTACCCTAATCCCGAGGGTTATCCGAACCTTTTGAGATCTGTGCCGAGTCGCCAAAACTCCTATTTTGGGAGTTGATTTCCTGGGCCACTGATATGTGACCCCTTGTAACTATTTAACTCTTTTAGGTGTTAAATTGTGATACCTATGTAATACTTACCACTTTGTTTATTGATATATTATGTATTTTATGTATTTTATAGAATCAGAACGGATCCGCTGACCTTTTCAGAAACACCGCTTTTGTCGAGATCTCTAGACAAGCTAGGAGAGAGCTGTGGATCATAATGTTCTTTGCCTTTTTGGCGGTTTTATTTGTTACTGTTTTCGTGGGGCTCTCCATTTATTTTTGGTGGGTGACTGGGAACGTCTGATCGTTAAATCGCCTTTGGGGGATTGATTGGTTAAGGTTTTTGAGATCCTTGATTTTGTATTCTGTTATTAGTATCTTGTTATTTGTAACTCAATTTTAAAGTTCTGAACCTCGTCTTCGGACGTGTTTTAGAGGTATGGAGTTATATACCTTTGTATTCATTATTTGTAATTCTGGAGCTCACTGTTAAAGTACTGAGTCTTTTCTTTGGACATGTTATGTATTTTTGTTATGTATTCTTGTATATGTCAATCTGAACGGATCCTTTTGTTAATGTTAATTCTCGTTGTATCTTTAGGTAGTATTATGGGATTTTCTGTATGTGATGAATCCCCTTGTAGAAGACTAAATTTGAATGTATGCCGACACATGTTATACTATACATCTTTAATGTAATCTACCTCACTGGCTTTTCTTTATGTTTAAATTTTGGAATTTGTAGTTGATATTCATATTTGAAAGTTCTCTGTTATTGTTATCGTTTTGGCTTTGTACTGATGGTGTGTTTATGTAGAAAGGTTAATTTTAAATAAAAATCTATTTTCCTAAAAAAAAAAAAAAAATCTATTTTCCTAACCCTAACCCTAACCCTAACCCTAACCCTAACCCTAACCCTAACCCTAACCCTAACCCTAACCCTAACCCAAACCCTAAACCCCATAACCCCAAACCCCAAACCTCCAAACCCCAAACCCTAACCCTAACCCCTAACCCTAACCCTAACCCTAACCCCTAACCCCTAACCCCTAACCCTAACCCTAACCCCCTAACCCCTAACCCTAACCCCCTAACCCTAACGCCCTAACCCTAACCCACTAACCCTAACCCCTAACCCTAACCCTAACCCTAACCCTAACCCTAACCCTAACCCGAACCCGAACCCGAACCCTAACCCTAATCCTAACCCTAACCCTAAGCCTAAGCCTAACCCTAAGCCTAAGCCTAAGCCTAAGCCTAAGCCTAAGCCTAAGCCTAAGCCTAAGCCTAAGCCTAAGCCTAAGCCTAAGCCTGACTGTTCCCGGGAACAGACGTGCGTCAGAGGAGCTCCTTTTCACTCTCAGCTTTTGTGAGTAAAAACCTTGTTTTTTGCTCTTTTTGACCGGGGATTTCGCGTGATATCGCTTTAGGAAGCTCCCCCCCATCTAGTGAGAGGGGTATGGAGACCCCCCCGGCCGGGGGGGCCCCAAAAAAACCGATCGAAAATCGCCCCATAGGCTCAATGGAAAACGAAAGTAAGGCCTCGCCGTTACTGCAAACTGCAGAGAATTTTTCCAAACTGCCTGAGCCGTTTGTGAGAGTGCCGGAGGAGGTTTTAAAAGGGGAAACTTATAAAAATATAGAACCCCGAGGAATGCAAGACCTGGGGGAGACATTATTTCCCACATTGAGAGTTTTATCTGGGCAGGAAGATTTTAAAGAGGACCCCTCTTCGCAGGACTTGCCCCTTGATTTATCTATGACCACGCCATCGTCTGCAAGTTTCTCAGAGCCTTTAGAAATTATGACCCAAGTGCCTGAGGATTTTCTCCAGCCTGCTATAATTTCTCAAGACTTACAAAGCTCCCCAGTTATTCCAATTACAACTTTAAAGGAAAATATGTCTTTTAAAAATGTCACAGAGGGGCAGCTTTGTTTACAAACCAGAAAGACTGTTGAGAAACAAAGCTATGCTTTTTCTAAGAAGTTTGTCTGTACACAGACAGGGGTAGTGATCATAGAAGACCTGAAAGGGGAAGACCCCAACCCCATAGTTAAGAGGAAAATCACCTCTTATGATTTACACCTGGAACAACAGATGGGCCTTGCAAAATCCCCTCTATCTAAAAAAATTCCCAGTGGGAACATAAAGGAATTTTGGAGCCAAGAGGAAGATTTTAAACAACAAACATTAGTCCAACTTCCACTTGCTGGGGCCCAGAATCTTGAGACCCAAATGGAACAGGATACCACATTGCAATCATACCCTGTTCAAGTTTTAGGAACAGACTTTCAGGGGCAGGTGTCCCAGCATATCATAGGAATGGAAGGAGACTCCTCTGAAGTGGCACCCAGTAAGAGACAGGACTCCTTAACTGTAAATAAAGAGCAAGCCATACAAGATGGCCATGTCAAGGAACATTCTTATTCAGAGCACCCCAGTTCAGAAAAATATAGTCTGGTGAAAGCCCAGTTGAGGGAAATTTCAGAGGCCTTAGGTAGAGCCCTACAGGATCTAGTTCATTACAACTCCAATATAAAAGAACTGGACATGGCAATGACCTCTCAGGCAGACCCATTACTTCTGCCTGATTTAGCTAGGAAAAGGGACCGACTTAAAACCCTAGTACAGATTACTGAAACTAAAGTGCACCAGCTGAATGCAGAGATGGATTTTTTAATGGATGAATGCAAAGCCTTTGGTGTTCATATTAGTGCTTCAGTATCATTACCAGATGACCCCTCGACCTACCAGGTGGTAGGTAGCCAGCTAACCCCAGGTACGGATTCCTCCCCTGAAGAAAAGCCTGCGAAGAAAAAGAAGAAGTTGGAGAGCCCAGGAGAGCAAGAGACAGAGCGGGGAGAGGGTGAAGCAGCACCTACTCTGACTAGCTCAGAAGAGGAAGATGCACCTTCAGGGCCTTCTCTGACTGAGGCCAGACTAGCAGTGAGGCAGAAGAGAGGTGAGTCTGCTGCTTCCTTCCGTTATACTCTGTCATCGGCCTCACGAGAAGAGCTGGCTGATATGCTAAAGGGTAGGCTAGAGGAAACAGAAGAGGATTCAGAGGAAAACTTGATAATAGACTCACCGAGTGTCCCAGACATATCTGTGATGCCGAAACCACAGAGGTCTTCTTCTTTCTCGACCCGTGGTAATCGTAGAATGGCCAGGGAGACACGCCTTACACAAGAGTGGTCAGCCTTCAAGTCGGCCTCGATGTTAGATGGTTTCCAACTGCTAGTTTCTCATGAGTTAAAACAGGTGGATATAGCCAAATTCTGGGCCTTCATCTTGGCCCATCTGGGTTTACCAGACGCACCGACGATTTCGGTGAACAAAAGGAGTCGGGACTTCATACTAGATTTACTCACTGACTTTAAAACGATTTTGCTCCATTTTTTGACAAACAGGGGAGAAAAGCCTGTTAACTATATGGACAGGGTGATCTACGCCAAATCGCTTTCCATACAGGTGGTAGACCGATTAGTGGTGGGGAGGAAAGTGCGCACCTCGGCGGGCAACTACCCAGTGTGGCTCACTGAACACGGATTGTCTACCATGCTTAAAGAAGTGGTGGCCTCCTGGGACTCGGCGGCCCCGGGACAGGTGACTGACGTCTACAATGACCCACAGCACAGACACTGTGAACTTTCCCCCAGGGAATGGACAGACTGGTGTCTGCAGGCTGTCCATGTTTTGAAGATTAGGACGGATAGGCTTAAGGAGGAAAATTACTGGCTCTGGAAGCAACAACTAGAGGATATCCAGGCTAGTGAATCCCTGCCAAAACTAACGCCCATTCAGATGTCTAAAACGACTAGGGATAAAGGAGCTCAAAAGGCTGTTTTGAGTGATTTTTGAAAAGTGCTCCGCAGGTTTCAGCGGAGGGGAGCGCCTCCAAAGGCCGTCGGGACCCTCCAGGGAAAGGAGCTCGTAAGGGGCGTGAGACCGAGGTCGTCGACCGAGGAGTCCAGGATGCCGAACAGCGAGGAGGCGGTCGGAGGAGGGACGGACGGGCGGAGGTGGACTCGAGACACAGCGCTGTCGTGACAGCACCGTTACCGGATGTGAGAAGGGCCCTTCAACCGCAACAGGGGAACTCTGAGTCGCAGAGTTCCCCGCAAACCGGTGAGGGATCCCAGTTGATGCCTTTGGCGGAAGTCTCGGGTCAAGCGGGGCAGGCGCCAGTTGTAGAGATTCCCTCGGGGCAGCCGAAAAGAGATTCTATGAACTATGGGAATTATAGAGATGCCACAGATAAAAGATATATAGATCTGTCTGGTATAGAATCTTTAACCGATAGCACGGAAGGAGGGGAAGGAGAGGAGGAGTCTGGGTGCGGCCCAGAAGCTGGCATAGGTGCCGCCCAGGTCATGACAGAGGGTGGCTTTCAGGAAGGGGAGGGAGCGGGGAAACTGAAGGGGAATGGAAGAAAGAGTATGGCCAAGGACATGCTGAGTTGGTTCAGGGATACGGGGAGTGTTGGGGAGGGGAGGGATGTATTTCCCAGTTCCCAGGTACTCGCCTCTTCCCGCTTCATTTCTCCTGTCATAGCTCCTCCACGGCTTCACCCCCCTAAGATGGAAAGACCCATAGAGACTGTTGCAGTGTGCAGACCATCGGGACATGAGACTGTAGAGGAGAAGGCTCCAGAGAGCGTGACTGTGACGATAGATCTTGAGCCTGCTATTGAGACAAGCAGCGAGGAGGGGACAGTCGGTGTGGTAACACCACTCGCTTCGTCGCACACCTACCAGAACTTTCCTCCTGCCTACCAGAACTTTCCTCCCGCCTCTACTCCGCTTCCCCAGAGGAACATCACGAGGATGGAGGCGAGAAGACTGCTGTCTTCTATGGAAGAAGAAGATGACTCGGGGCCTCCGAGACCCCCCCCAGACCTGACGTAAGTGTTATAAGTGTCACGGCTTCTGTCACCCAGACGCCTGTTACTTTTGTTTCAACTGTTAAATCTCAGCTACCTGTGAACCTTTCCCCGGAAAGTCCTGGACGTCCGGGCAAAGGGGGAGAAATATCACCCGATGAGACTCGGGTGAGCGTTCTCTGTTATGATGATGTCAGCTCTGAACCCCTGTCCTCTTCTAGGACGGGTACCGGGGAAAACGACATGAGCATGGAGGCGACGACGAGTGGAGTGGGAGGGCCCCCAGAGGAAGAGAGAATGGAGTTAGAAATAGTGGAGGGAGGGGATACGGGAGCCAAAAAAAGACCCCGTGCCCGGTCCATGTCTGACCTTATAAACAAATCCCCTGCTTCACCGACACGGCACCACACAACCTTGCGTGCAGAGCCCAGATCTCCCAGGAAATCTAAGGGGCTTCCCCGGGAGTCACAACGGGCACATAACACCCTAGAAGCGGGAGGGAGGGCCACAACCCGTGAGAGACAGTCAAAGGGTCCTGTTCCCCGATCAACTCCCTCCGCCACTGCAGCACTGGACACAGAGAACGTACCAAGGGCGCCAACGGCAGGAACGGGCTCGAGACCTTTGTCTTATTCCCAGGCCCTGAGAGGGGCCTCCGTGACCCGAGGGGAGAGAGAGGGACCTTTACCCGCCAACACCTCCGAACCGGGAACTTCCTCGAGAGAATCGAGAGAGCTACCGAGGAGGCAGACAGATTACGAGAGGGAAAGGAGGGAGGATGAAGACTTCCTCGAGGAGTTTTTCATAGAGGTTGGAGACGAGGAAGACCCAGACCCACGCCGCCGCTATGTCCTACGGTTTAGATACAAGGGTACGGACCCCTATAAGCTATCGGAGGATTTTGTCGTGGGTTCTCTCATCTTGGACCGCTTAGGGATCCCGAGGGAGGACATACTAGCCGTCATCATGCCCCCGGGCTTGAGAGAGTCAGACCTATGCCTCGTCTCCGAGAGAGCCTATCAGAGAGGTTGGGCACGCATCAGGGAAGCGGCTAGACGGGACCCAGACCTGCTGGCGGACTACGACATCATACCTCTGTTCAGGGGAGAATCCAGGGTGCTGACCATCTCTTTTCGCACCACGAACATCCCCGAGCGAGACGTGGAGTTCTGGTTGCAACGACACTGTAAGGTACTCTTGCCCCCCCGCAAACGCCTGAATCAGTGGGGAGTTTGGGGGGGCGAATACAAAGCGGTCATCTCCCTGAAAAGAGATAATAGAAGCAACTTGAGACACCTCCCCAAGTATTTCTTCTTGGGGAGCGATAGAGGGATCACCAGGTATAGTGGTCAGCCTCCGGCCTGTTTTCAGTGTGGCGGGTATGACCACATCCGTCAACACTGTGCGTCCCCCCTGTGTTCCCTCTGCGGGACCCGAGGACACAACTCGACACAGTGTAAGGAGGGGATAGTATGTAATCTGTGCAGGACCCACGGCCATACCTACCTTCTCTGCCCAGAGGCCCAATATAATCAGGCCTTCCCCAGAGCCTACGCCAGGTTTAGAGAGTCCCACGCGAGCACATCGGAAAGAGGACACTCTGGAGAGCGCGAAGGTCAGTCCCCCTCTGGCAGTGGTGCGAACGCCTCGTCGGAGATCCTAGAGGAGGAAGCGAGGGCGACGGGAGGAGCAGAGGGAGCAGATCAAGGCTGGAATCTGGTGGGGAAAGACAAGCGCAAAGGGAGTAAGCAGAGAGGGAAGGTGCTCGACGGAGTGTACCAGGTATCCGGGCAGCCCACCCCCAATCGGTTTGAAGTACTGAGGGAGGATGACGGTCGTTGCGCATCATCGGAACAGGAGGCTACGGTCATGGAAGTGGAAAGGGCTGACCGCTGCATCGATTCGACCGCTCATTCCGGACGGAATGTTAAAGGATCCCGAAGCCCCAAACGGAGCGCTACGCCTAAGAAGGATGGGAATCAACAAGAGAGAGCGACGGGGCAAGCAGAGCAGGTAGAGAAAATGGAACCAGAACCGCAGGCGCTGGCGGAGCTGGCCCCGGAGGAGTTGGAGGAGCTGATTAACGTATCCAGAGCCACGGTGGAAGACATAAAATTGAAACGGTCCATGCTGGGGGACGATGTGGAGGATTGCCGTGAAGAACCCTCAGTCGACCTCCCTGATGTCGCTCGCCTAGAGTGTAGGCGCCTCCGCAAAAAACAACGTTTCTTTCAAAACAAACTCCTGGTCTTGCATTGCGAAAGGAGTAAGAAAGGCCTTTTTGAGCACGGGGGGGATTCCGAGATGGAAACGAGCAATGCGATCGCTGGTTCAACTATCTCTCCCGGAGAGGACGGAGCTTCCCAATCCCCTTCTATACCTCTGAACCAGGAGGCTCTCCTCCTGCATAAGCAACACCTCTATCCTCCCCCCTATGAACTACCCAGCACTTCGGGGACGGGTGACTCCTCCGGGGACCCGACCTCCCACAGTAGGGCCGCACCTCCCGAGCACCGGGAGGGGCGGAAAACACGGAAAACATGGAAATCGTGGAAGTCGCTTTCCCCTCGGCCCAATCGAGGGAAGGGATTCCCGAGTGATGGATGGTCCCCCTCGTACTTCGGATCTTGATTAATTTGGTACGTTCTCATTTACGGCGGATATCTGAGGTCTTACTTTGTTTGAATTCGTACGGACTCTTTACGAAGTTCCTTCTGTAGCCCCGTTCGCTTCATTTCCTCTCATCCAATTATGGGACTAAGACTCGCTACCTGGAATTGCAGAGGACTCCGCCAATGGAGCCGAAGAGAGGACATCTTCTTCCACCTGAGCAAGGTGAAGGCAGACTTTATCATCCTGCAGGAGACGAACATCTTATCCCCCGGGACCGGAGCAAGGCACAGAGAGACTGGACGTGGGGTCCCTCGGTGTGGTCTTTAGTGGAAGAGGGGGTCGGGGGTCTCGCGATCCTTACCAGACATACCTCCTGTTGGACGATTCGGCGCGTGATAGAGGCGAGCCCGGGTCACTTACTCGTCGTCGACGTCGACGGGCGGTTGAAGGACGACAAGAAGAACAGGGCTTACAGATTGTGTGCGCTTTACGCACCAGTCAATAAACAGAGGCGTTTAAGTCTGTGGGAAACCCTGAAGGACCACACCCGTACTCAGCGAGAGCTTCTCGTGGTCGGAGACTTCAACGTCCGGTCGGAGATGTCCGACCGCATCGACCTGCGGAAACCGACGGCCTGGCAGGACAAACCCCTCACGGCGGAGGAGAAATTACTTCGCAGCTTCTTGGCAGACACCCATCGCCTCACGGATTCGACCCTCCAGGTAGTCAACCGACTGGATTATCTCCCGACGCACCACCGAATGGCCTTCCAGCGCCGCTACCAGCTGCCTGGGGATTGTAAGGCCACTTATTATCATCCGATGTCGGTCAGTCGTCTGGACAGGATCTGGACCCCCGCCTCTCTCTCTCCCACCGCCTGCTCGTTGGTGATCACCCCGTGGTCCGACCACGCCCTTGTGGACGTGACTCTGTCGTTGGGTCTCTGTGAGCCGGAACGGCGGAGCAAGCCCCGTTGGATCCTGAGGGATAGAGACGTGGTCGCCTACAATCTCCAAATGGAAGTGATCCTGGCGCTGGAGCTCCGCAGGAGGACCAAGGGCGGTGCGGACCTCCTGGAGTGGTGGGACGGGACTAAGAGGATGATCCAGCAGTTCTGCAAAAGAGCCCGACGGGCGGAGATATCCCGAGAGTTGGGCAGATACCACGCGGCGATCCAATGCAACCTCGGGATCAGGTGGAGAATGGCGACGGGGCTCCCTCACGACCGTCAACGTTTTCGAGACTCGCAAGAGGTGATCAGGGAGTATCAGCGGAGACAGAGAGAACGACGGAAAGCCTCCCGGATGGCCGGCTCGACGGGGCCCGTGGTAAAGAAAGGGGAATGGGAGCGTGATCGGGCCCCCGTACCCCAGCAGAGGATGGAAGGTCTGCGGGCCACAGAAAAAGAGGAACCCTCGCAGTCGCTCCCGGAGCTGTTGGAGGTGGCCGCCTCCTACTACGAGGCCCTATACTCTGCACGTCATCCAGACCCGACCCGGGAAGAGACCACGGGAGAGTACTTGGAGCGGGCCCGGATGGGAAATGTATCGTACGATGCCGGGGAACTGGAAGAACTCATCGCCCCGATTTCCGCAGAAGAGGTCTCCGCCGCGCTTCTGGTCGGAAAGCGATCCTCGACGCCGGGACCGGACGGCCTCACCTACGGTCTGTACAGAGACCTAAAGGAATATTTTTTACCGCTCCTGACGGAAGTCTTTGATCACATTTGGCAGACGAGGAAGGTCGGGAAGAGCTTCCTACAAGGGGTCATGATTTTTCTGCACAAGGGCGGGGACCCGACGCTCATGACAAATTGGCGGCCGATCACGCTGAATAACATCGACTATCGCATCCTCGCCAGAGTGATCAACAATCGCCTGAAGAGACTGGCGCACAAACTCATCTCGCCGGGCCAGACCAGCGCCGTCCCGGGCAGACGGATGACCCACACGGTCTGCCTGTTGCGCCAGATCTTCCACGAGACCAGAGAGGACCGGGGGAAGCAGTGGCTCCTACAACTCGACCAATCGAAAGCCTTCGACATGGTCGACCGGGACTACCTGTGGAAGGTGATGCTGAAACAGGGCATCCCCGAGGCGGTGGTGGAGGTGGTGAGGACCCTCTACGACGGGGCGACTATCTCCCCCTACATTCGCGGGAGCCTGGGTAGGGCTTTCCCGGTGACGAGAGGCGTACGCCAGGGTTGTCCCCTCAGTCCCCTTCTATATGTCCTCTCGCTGGAGCCCCTCCTTCGGGCGGTTCGGGCGGACGAACACCTCCGCGGGGTCTCCCTACGCTCCTTTCCGGACATCAGACTCATTTCGATGGCGCACGCCGACGAGCGCCTACTTCTGTCTCAGAGACGGCGGAGACCTGGGGAGGATCAAGGACCACCTCCGGGAGTTCGAAGGGGCGTCCGGGGCGAGAGCCAACGAAACGAAGAGTCGGATCTTCATCCTGGACGGCTTGTTGGAGAGCATCACGGTGCGCCCCATGACGCCCGCCCGCGACCCATCCGCGGAAGAGGATGGCCCGAAGACCGTAGAGACGGTAAAGATCCTGGGGATCTCCTTCGGGTTGGCCAGGGAGGCCTGGAGAGGCAACTGGTCGGCCTGGCGGGATAAGGTGGAAAGCCGGCTACAGAAATGGAAGGACTGGCGCCTGACGACCGCCCAGAAGATCGTCTACTTTAATACGTACTGCGTCCCGGCCGCGAACTATCTAGCGGGCGTCTACCCCCTCCCCTGGAGGCGATGAAGACGCTCACCGCGCGCCTCTACAAATGGGTGTTGGGCATGGCTACCTTCCCGCTCGCCCGGGTAGTGGTTCAACGGAAACACCGAGAAGGAGGTCTGGGTCTCTTAAACCCGGAACTATGGTTCTTGGCGAAGTTCCTGTCCCTGAACTGCGGGGGATACTACACCTGGAGAGGAACGCGGACGAATCGTCGGAGGAGAGCCTGCCGTGGCGGCTTTTCCGAGACAGCTGGTCCCGGACGAGATGGGGAAAGAGATGGTGGGAAGAGGATCTCCCGATCGCCCGTCTGACCGCGAGCATCAAGGCCGCCCTCCCGGACTTCGTAGCAGAGGCCGCGACCGTCATCCAGCGGCACCGGGTGTGCGCCCGAGACATCCGAGAGGCGTCCCGGAATCGGCCCGGCTCGGTGGGAACCCTGTACTGGATACTCCTCAAGCGTCTCAAGACGGACCCCTACGACCGAGGACGGAGCGCCAAGCTTTCGCTATCCGCCTACCTCAGGGATCAGGTGTTCCCGCTGGCCAACTTCGAGGACAGATCCATCTCCTACGCCCTGAGGGACCTGAGATGGCGTCTCTACCACCAGATCCTGTACATCGGGGCAACGAGGAAGGTGCCCGCGGGGCGACTGGAGGTCCTCTGTCAACGGGTCGGATGCCCCGAGGGGACGGGTCCGGGCGTGCTGGAAACCATGGAGCACGCCATAAAGACGTGTCCGCCCGCGGCTCGCCTCTGGAAAGCGGTGGCGAGGTCTCTGGGATGGCCTTTCCTCGCGAACCAACACTGGGAGACTCTGACCTCCGGGCAGGAACCGCAGTCGGGCTACGGGGCGCCCGGGGAGCCCTGGCCGAATCCACGTCGGGACCCGGGGCCGGCGAGACCGCGATCGTCGGGCGCAGCGAAGAAGAGACCCCCCTGGTCCGTCGTACGGCTGGTGAATCTGATCACGATCCACACCATCTTACGGGATCGAAGAACTGAGTTGTGCTCCCGGGTGGCGAGTCCGTTGCAGAGGGGTCTCCGCTACGCCCTGGACTATCTCTCGAGGGTGAGGGCGTGGGAGCGAAGGCACACTAAGGCGCACCCCTTCTCCGTCCGCTGGGCCTGGTACAGGGAGACCAACCCCCCGTACCGTAGAGCGGGTGGGCTTGGTTTTTCCTTTGTGTGGGCACCAGCACTTTGCCACCGATAGGTACCCGAACGGCCATTAGGAATCCCAGTCTAGCCTCCTCTCCTTTCCTTTATTTTAGGGCCATCGCAGAAGCCCGTACTCCAGAGAAGTTCCGAGAGTTTCCCAGACGGAGATTAAACTTCTCATGGCCATGACAGCCGTCGCCGTAGTGTTCCTTTTCGCTGGGATACTGATTTACCTATGGTGGGCCCTCGCGGGTGGTTTCCCTCTATAGGTACCTCCCTCTCAGGTTCAGCAAGAGTGTTCTACCTGTTCACCCGTGTAGTATAACGTTATAAACGTTATAAGTTCTAAGTTTCTTAAGTTTCTTAAGTTACAAGTTATGAGTTACGAGTTGAAAGGGATGAGGTATAAGTTGGTTTTGGCACCTTGTACTTGTATAGCCTGTTATCCTTATATATACTTGTACTTAAATTGCATCTTGTATTTGAACTGTATTTACATCTTATACTTGTGCTTGAATTGCATCTCGTACCTAAATTGTATCTTGATTTGTATCTTGATTTGTATTTTGATTTGTGGTTTGTACCATCTGTATTTAGGTATTGAGACGGACGAATTCATGTACTATGTACTTTATACTTTGTTTGTTTGCATGCACGCACAACCTGTAATCTGAATGTCACTTTTATTCTTTGTTCTTGGTTTTGCACTGAACACCTGTAACTTGGGTTTTTTGCCTTCTGTATTGATCTTTGTATTTGATCTTTGTATTTGACTCTTGAGTTTGTATTTGAGCATGTTCGCTTTGTAGTTATGTAGAATGGTTTATTTAAAATAAAAAATCTATTTTCCTAAAAAAAAAAAAAATCTATTTCTAACCTAACCCTAACCTAACCTAACCTAACCTAACCTAAGCCTAACCGAACCTAAGCCTAAGCCTAAGCCTAACCGAACCTAAGCCTAACCGAACCTAACCGAACCTAAGCCTAAGCCTAAGCCTAAGCCTAAGCCTGACTGTTCCCGGGAACAGACGTGCGTCAGAGGAGCTCCTTTTCACTCTCAGCTTTTGTGAGTAAAAACCTTGTTTTTTGCTCTTTTTGACCGGGGATTTCGCGTGATATCGCTTTAGGAAGCTCCCCCCATCTAGTGAGAGGGGTATGGAGACCCCCCCGGCCGGGGGGCCCCAAAAAAACCGATCGAAAATCGCCCCATAGGCTCAATGGAAAACGAAAGTAAGGCCTCGCCGTTACTGCAAACTGCAGAGAATTTTTCCAAACTGCCTGAGCCGTTTGTGAGAGTGCCGGAGGAGGTTTTAAAAGGGGAAACTTATAAAAATATAGAACCCCGAGGAATGCAAGACCTGGGGGAGACATTATTTCCCACATTGAGAGTTTTATCTGGGCAGGAAGATTTTAAAGAGGACCCCTCTTCGCAGGACTTGCCCCTTGATTTATCTATGACCACGCCATCGTCTGCAAGTTTCTCAGAGCCTTTAGAAATTATGACCCAAGTGCCTGAGGATTTTCTCCAGCCTGCTATAATTTCTCAAGACTTACAAAGCTCCCCAGTTATTCCAATTACAACTTTAAAGGAAAATATGTCTTTTAAAAATGTCACAGAGGGGCAGCTTTGTTTACAAACCAGAAAGACTGTTGAGAAACAAAGCTATGCTTTTTCTAAGAAGTTTGTCTGTACACAGACAGGGGTAGTGATCATAGAAGACCTGAAAGGGGAAGACCCCAACCCCATAGTTAAGAGGAAAATCACCTCTTATGATTTACACCTGGAACAACAGATGGGCCTTGCAAAATCCCCTCTATCTAAAAAAATTCCCAGTGGGAACATAAAGGAATTTTGGAGCCAAGAGGAAGATTTTAAACAACAAACATTAGTCCAACTTCCACTTGCTGGGGCCCAGAATCTTGAGACCCAAATGGAACAGGATACCACATTGCAATCATACCCTGTTCAAGTTTTAGGAACAGACTTTCAGGGGCAGGTGTCCCAGCATATCATAGGAATGGAAGGAGACTCCTCTGAAGTGGCACCCAGTAAGAGACAGGACTCCTTAACTGTAAATAAAGAGCAAGCCATACAAGATGGCCATGTCAAGGAACATTCTTATTCAGAGCACCCCAGTTCAGAAAAATATAGTCTGGTGAAAGCCCAGTTGAGGGAAATTTCAGAGGCCTTAGGTAGAGCCCTACAGGATCTAGTTCATTACAACTCCAATATAAAAGAACTGGACATGGCAATGACCTCTCAGGCAGACCCATTACTTCTGCCTGATTTAGCTAGGAAAAGGGACCGACTTAAAACCCTAGTACAGATTACTGAAACTAAAGTGCACCAGCTGAATGCAGAGATGGATTTTTTAATGGATGAATGCAAAGCCTTTGGTGTTCATATTAGTGCTTCAGTATCATTACCAGATGACCCCTCGACCTACCAGGTGGTAGGTAGCCAGCTAACCCCAGGTACGGATTCCTCCCCTGAAGAAAAGCCTGCGAAGAAAAAGAAGAAGTTGGAGAGCCCAGGAGAGCAAGAGACAGAGCGGGGAGAGGGTGAAGCAGCACCTACTCTGACTAGCTCAGAAGAGGAAGATGCACCCTCAGGGCCTTCTCTGACTGAGGCCAGACTAGCAGTGAGGCAGAAGAGAGGTGAGTCTGCTGCTTCCTTCCGTTATACTCTGTCATCGGCCTCACGAGAAGAGCTGGCTGATATGCTAAAGGGTAGGCTAGAGGAAACAGAAGAGGATTCAGAGGAAAACTTGATAATAGACTCACCGAGTGTCCCAGACATATCTGTGATGCCGAAACCACAGAGGTCTTCTTCTTTCTCGACCCGTGGTAATCGTAGAATGGCCAGGGAGACACGCCTTACACAAGAGTGGTCAGCCTTCAAGTCGGCCTCGATGTTAGATGGTTTCCAACTGCTAGTTTCTCATGAGTTAAAACAGGTGGATATAGCCAAATTCTGGGCCTTCATCTTGGCCCATCTGGGTTTACCAGACGCACCGACGATTTCGGTGAACAAAAGGAGTCGGGACTTCATACTAGATTTACTCACTGACTTTAAAACGATTTTGCTCCATTTTTTGACAAACAGGGGAGAAAAGCCTGTTAACTATATGGACAGGGTGATCTACGCCAAATCGCTTTCCATACAGGTGGTAGACCGATTAGTGGTGGGGAGGAAAGTGCGCACCTCGGCGGGCAACTACCCAGTGTGGCTCACTGAACACGGATTGTCTACCATGCTTAAAGAAGTGGTGGCCTCCTGGGACTCGGCGGCCCCGGGACAGGTGACTGACGTCTACAATGACCCACAGCACAGACACTGTGAACTTTCCCCCAGGGAATGGACAGACTGGTGTCTGCAAGCTGTCCATGTTTTGAAGATTAGGACGGATAGGCTTAAGGAGGAAAATTACTGGCTCTGGAAGCAACAACTAGAGGATATCCAGGCTAGTGAATCCCTGCCAAAACTAACGCCCATTCAGATGTCTAAAACGACTAGGGATAAAGGAGCTCAAAAGGCTGTTTTGAGTGATTTTTTGAAAAGTGCTCCGCAGGTTTCAGCGGAGGGGAGCGCCTCCAAAGGCCGTCGGGACCCTCCAGGGAAAGGAGCTCGTAAGGGGCGTGAGACCGAGGTCGTCGACCGAGGAGTCCAGGATGCCGAACAGCGAGGAGGCGGTCGGAGGAGGGACGGACGGGCGGAGGTGGACTCGAGACACAGCGCTGTCGTGACAGCACCGTTACCGGATGTGAGAAGGGCCCTTCAACCGCAACAGGGGAACTCTGAGTCGCAGAGTTCCCCGCAAACCGGTGAGGGATCCCAGTTGATGCCTTTGGCGGAAGTCTCGGGTCAAGCGGGGCAGGCGCCAGTTGTAGAGATTCCCTCGGGGCAGCCGAAAAGAGATTCTATGAACTATGGGAATTATAGAGATGCCACAGATAAAAGATATATAGATCTGTCTGGTATAGAATCTTTAACCGATAGCACGGAAGGAGGGGAAGGAGAGGAGGAGTCTGGGTGCGGCCCAGAAGCTGGCATAGGTGCCGCCCAGGTCATGACAGAGGGTGGCTTTCAGGAAGGGGAGGGAGCGGGGAAACTGAAGGGGAATGGAAGAAAGAGTATGGCCAAGGACATGCTGAGTTGGTTCAGGGATACGGGGAGTGTTGGGGAGGGGAGGGATGTATTTCCCAGTTCCCAGGTACTCGCCTCTTCCCGCTTCATTTCTCCTGTCATAGCTCCTCCACGGCTTCACCCCCTAAGATGGAAAGACCCATAGAGACTGTTGCAGTGTGCAGACCATCGGGACATGAGACTGTAGAGGAGAAGGCTCCAGAGAGCGTGACTGTGACGATAGATCTTGAGCCTGCTATTGAGACAAGCAGCGAGGAGGGGACAGTCGGTGTGGTAACACCACTCGCTTCGTCGCACACCTACCAGAACTTTCCTCCTGCCTACCAGAACTTTCCTCCCGCCTCTACTCCGCTTCCCCAGAGGAACATCACGAGGATGGAGGCGAGAAGACTGCTGTCTTCTATGGAAGAAGAAGATGACTCGGGGCCTCCGAGACCCCCCCCAGACCTGACGTAAGTGTTATAAGTGTCACGGCTTCTGTCACCCAGACGCCTGTTACTTTTGTTTCAACTGTTAAATCTCAGCTACCTGTGAACCTTTCCCCGGAAAGTCCTGGACGTCCGGGCAAAGGGGAGAAATATCACCCGATGAGACTCGGGTGAGCGTTCTCTGTTATGATGATGTCAGCTCTGAACCCCTGTCCTCTTCTAGGACGGGTACCGGGGAAAACGACATGAGCATGGAGGCGACGACGAGTGGAGTGGGAGGGCCCCCAGAGGAAGAGAGAATGGAGTTAGAAATAGTGGAGGGAGGGGATACGGGAGCCAAAAAAAGACCCCGTGCCCGGTCCATGTCTGACCTTATAAACAAATCCCCTGCTTCACCGACACGGCACCACACAACCTTGCGTGCAGAGCCCAGATCTCCCAGGAAATCTAAGGGGCTTCCCCGGGAGTCACAACGGGCACATAACACCCTAGAAGCGGGAGGGAGGGCCACAACCCGTGAGAGACAGTCAAAGGGTCCTGTTCCCCGATCAACTCCCTCCGCCACTGCAGCACTGGACACAGAGAACGTACCAAGGGCGCCAACGGCAGGAACGGGCTCGAGACCTTTGTCTTATTCCCAGGCCCTGAGAGGGGCCTCCGTGACCCGAGGGGAGAGAGAGGGACCTTTACCCGCCAACACCTCCGAACCGGGAACTTCCTCGAGAGAATCGAGAGAGCTACCGAGGAGGCAGACAGATTACGAGAGGGAAAGGAGGGAGGATGAAGACTTCCTCGAGGAGTTTTTCATAGAGGTTGGAGACGAGGAAGACCCAGACCCACGCCGCCGCTATGTCCTACGGTTTAGATACAAGGGTACGGACCCCTATAAGCTATCGGAGGATTTTGTCGTGGGTTCTCTCATCTTGGACCGCTTAGGGATCCCGAGGGAGGACATACTAGCCGTCATCATGCCCCCGGGCTTGAGAGAGTCAGACCTATGCCTCGTCTCCGAGAGAGCCTATCAGAGAGGTTGGGCACGCATCAGGGAAGCGGCTAGACGGGACCCAGACCTGCTGGCGGACTACGACATCATACCTCTGTTCAGGGGAGAATCCAGGGTGCTGACCATCTCTTTTCGCACCACGAACATCCCCGAGCGAGACGTGGAGTTCTGGTTGCAACGACACTGTAAGGTACTCTTGCCCCCCGCAAACGCCTGAATCAGTGGGGAGTTTGGGGGGCGAATACAAAGCGGTCATCTCCCTGAAAAGAGATAATAGAAGCAACTTGAGACACCTCCCCAAGTATTTCTTCTTGGGGAGCGATAGAGGGATCACCAGGTATAGTGGTCAGCCTCCGGCCTGTTTTCAGTGTGGCGGGTATGACCACATCCGTCAACACTGTGCGTCCCCCCTGTGTTCCCTCTGCGGGACCCGAGGACACAACTCGACACAGTGTAAGGAGGGGATAGTATGTAATCTGTGCAGGACCCACGGCCATACCTACCTTCTCTGCCCAGAGGCCCAATATAATCAGGCCTTCCCCAGAGCCTACGCCAGGTTTAGAGAGTCCCACGCGAGCACATCGGAAAGAGGACACTCTGGAGAGCGCGAAGGTCAGTCCCCCTCTGGCAGTGGTGCGAACGCCTCGTCGGAGATCCTAGAGGAGGAAGCGAGGGCGACAGGAGGAGCAGAGGGAGCAGATCAAGGCTGGAATCTGGTGGGGAAAGACAAGCGCAAAGGGAGTAAGCAGAGAGGGAAGGTGCTCGACGGAGTGTACCAGGTATCCGGGCAGCCCACCCCCAATCGGTTTGAAGTACTGAGGGAGGATGACGGTCGTTGCGCATCATCGGAACAGGAGGCTACGGTCATGGAAGTGGAAAGGGCTGACCGCTGCATCGATTCGACCGCTCATTCCGGACGGAATGTTAAAGGACCCCGAAGCCCCAAACGGAGCGCTACGCCTAAGAAGGATGGGAATCAACAAGAGAGAGCGACGGGGCAAGCAGAGCAGGTAGAGAAAATGGAACCAGAACCGCAGGCGCTGGCGGAGCTGGCCCCGGAGGAGTTGGAGGAGCTGATTAACGTATCCAGAGCCACGGTGGAAGACATAAAATTGAAACGGTCCATGCTGGGGGACGATGTGGAGGATTGCCGTGAAGAACCCTCAGTCGACCTCCCTGATGTCGCTCGCCTAGAGTGTAGGCGCCTCCGCAAAAAACAACGTTTCTTTCAAAACAAACTCCTGGTCTTGCATTGCGAAAGGAGTAAGAAAGGCCTTTTGAGCACGGGGGGATTCCGAGATGGAAACGAGCAATACGATCGCTGGTTCAACTATCTCTCCCGGAGAGGACGGAGCTTCCCAATCCCCTTCTATACCTCTGAACCAGGAGGCTCTCCTCCTGCATAAGCAACACCTCTATCCTCCCCCCTATGAACTACCCAGCACTTCGGGGACGGGTGACTCCTCCGGGGACCCGACCTCCCACAGTAGGGCCGCACCTCCCGAGCACCGGGAGGGGGCGGAAAACACGGAAAACATGGAAATCGTGGAAGTCGCTTTCCCCTCGGCCCAATCGAGGGAAGGGATTCCCGAGTGATGGATGGTCCCCCTCGTACTTCGGATCTTGATTAATTTGGTACGTTCTCATTTACGGCGGATATCTGAGGTCTTACTTTGTTTGAATTCGTACGGACTCTTTACGAAGTTTCTTCTGTAGCCCCGTTCGCTTCATTTCCTCTCATCCAATTATGGGACTAAGACTCGCTACCTGGAATTGCAGAGGACTCCGCCAATGGAGCCGAAGAGAGGACATCTTCTTCCACCTGAGCAAGGTGAAGGCAGACTTTATCATCCTGCAGGAGACGAACATCTTATCCCCCGGGACCGGAGCAAGGCACAGAGAGACTGGACGTGGGGTCCCTCGGTGTGGTCTTTAGTGGAAGAGGGGGTCGGGGGTCTCGCGATCCTTACCAGACATACCTCCTGTTGGACGATTCGGCGCGTGATAGAGGCGAGCCCGGGTCACTTACTCGTCGTCGACGTCGACGGGCGGTTGAAGGACGACAAGAAGAACAGGGCTTACAGATTGTGTGCGCTTTACGCACCAGTCAATAAACAGAGGCGTTTAAGTCTGTGGGAAACCCTGAAGGACCACACCCGTACTCAGCGAGAGCTTCTCGTGGTCGGAGACTTCAACGTCCGGTCGGAGATGTCCGACCGCATCGACCTGCGGAAACCGACGGCCTGGCAGGACAAACCCCTCACGGCGGAGGAGAAATTACTTCGCAGCTTCTTGGCAGACACCCATCGCCTCACGGATTCGACCCTCCAGGTAGTCAACCGACTGGATTATCTCCCGACGCACCACCGAATGGCCTTCCAGCGCCGCTACCAGCTGCCTGGGGATTGTAAGGCCACTTATTATCATCCGATGTCGGTCAGTCGTCTGGACAGGATCTGGACCCCCGCCTCTCTCTCTCCCACCGCCTGCTCGTTGGTGATCACCCCGTGGTCCGACCACGCCCTTGTGGACGTGACTCTGTCGTTGGGTCTCTGTGAGCCGGAACGGCGGAGCAAGCCCCGTTGGATCCTGAGGGATAGAGACGTGGTCGCCTACAATCTCCAAATGGAAGTGATCCTGGCGCTGGAGCTCCGCAGGAGGACCAAGGGCGGTGCGGACCTCCTGGAGTGGTGGGACGGGACTAAGAGGATGATCCAGCAGTTCTGCAAAAGAGCCCGACGGGCGGAGATATCCCGAGAGTTGGGCAGATACCACGCGGCGATCCAATGCAACCTCGGGATCAGGTGGAGAATGGCGACGGGGCTCCCTCACGACCGTCAACGTTTTCGAGACTCGCAAGAGGTGATCAGGGAGTATCAGCGGAGACAGAGAGAACGACGGAAAGCCTCCCGGATGGCCGGCTCGACGGGGCCCGTGGTAAAGAAAGGGGAATGGGAGCGTGATCGGGCCCCCGTACCCCAGCAGAGGATGGAAGGTCTGCGGGCCACAGAAAAAGAGGAACCCTCGCAGTCGCTCCCGGAGCTGTTGGAGGTGGCCGCCTCCTACTACGAGGCCCTATACTCTGCACGTCATCCAGACCCGACCCGGGAAGAGACCACGGGAGAGTACTTGGAGCGGGCCCGGATGGGAAATGTATCGTACGATGCCGGGGAACTGGAAGAACTCATCGCCCCGATTTCCGCAGAAGAGGTCTCCGCCGCGCTTCTGGTCGGAAAGCGATCCTCGACGCCGGGACCGGACGGCCTCACCTACGGTCTGTACAGAGACCTAAAGGAATATTTTTACCGCTCCTGACGGAAGTCTTTGATCACATTTGGCAGACGAGGAAGGTCGGGAAGAGCTTCCTACAAGGGGTCATGATTTTTTTGCACAAGGGCGGGGACCCGACGCTCATGACAAATTGGCGGCCGATCACGCTGAATAACATCGACTATCGCATCCTCGCCAGAGTGATCAACAATCGCCTGAAGAGACTGGCGCACAAACTCATCTCGCCGGGCCAGACCAGCGCCGTCCCGGGCAGACGGATGACCCACACGGTCTGCCTGTTGCGCCAGATCTTCCACGAGACCAGAGAGGACCGGGGGAAGCAGTGGCTCCTACAACTCGACCAATCGAAAGCCTTCGACATGGTCGACCGGGACTACCTGTGGAAGGTGATGCTGAAACAGGGCATCCCCGAGGCGGTGGTGGAGGTGGTGAGGACCCTCTACGACGGGGCGACTATCTCCCCCTACATTCGCGGGAGCCTGGGTAGGGCTTTCCCGGTGACGAGAGGCGTACGCCAGGGTTGTCCCCTCAGTCCCCTTCTATATGTCCTCTCGCTGGAGCCCCTCCTTCGGGCGGTTCGGGCGGACGAACACCTCCGCGGGGTCTCCCTACGCTCCTTTCCGGACATCAGACTCATTTCGATGGCGCACGCCGACGACGCCTACTTCTGTCTCAGAGACGGCGGAGACCTGGGGAGGATCAAGGACCACCTCCGGGAGTTCGAAGGGGCGTCCGGGGCGAGAGCCAACGAAACGAAGAGTCGGATCTTCATCCTGGACGGCTTGTTGGAGAGCATCACGGTACGCCCCATGACGCCCGCCCGCGACCCATCCGCGGAAGAGGATGGCCCGAAGACCGTAGAGACGGTAAAGATCCTGGGGATCTCCTTCGGGTTGGCCAGGGAGGCCTGGAGAGGCAACTGGTCGGCCTGGCGGGATAAGGTGGAAAGCCGGCTACAGAAATGGAAGGACTGGCGCCTGACGACCGCCCAGAAGATCGTCTACTTTAATACGTACTGCGTCCCGGCCGCGAACTATCTAGCGGGCGTCTACCCCCTCCCCTGGAGGCGATGAAGACGCTCACCGCGCGCCTCTACAAATGGGTGTTGGGCATGGCTACCTTCCCGCTCGCCCGGGTAGTGGTTCAACGGAAACACCGAGAAGGAGGTCTGGGTCTCTTAAACCCGGAACTATGGTTCTTGGCGAAGTTCCTGTCCCTGAACTGCGGGGGGATACTACACCTGGAGAGGAACGCGGACGAATCGTCGGAGGAGAGCCTGCCGTGGCGGCTTTTCCGAGACAGCTGGTCCCGGACGAGATGGGGAAAGAGATGGTGGGAAGAGGATCTCCCGATCACCCGTCTGACCGCGAGCATCAAGGCCGCCCTCCCGGACTTCGTAGCAGAGGCCGCGACCGTCATCCAGCGGCACCGGGTGTGCGCCCGAGACATCCGAGAGGCGTCCCGGAATCGGCCCGGCTCGGTGGGAACCCTGTACTGGATACTCCTCAAGCGTCTCAAGACGGACCCCTACGACCGAGGACGGAGCGCCAAGCTTTCGCTATCCGCCTACCTCAGGGATCAGGTGTTCCCGCTGGCCAACTTCGAGGACAGATCCATCCCCTACGCCCTGAGGGACCTGAGATGGCGTCTCTACCACCAGATCCTGTACATCGGGGCAACGAGGAAGGTGCCCGCGGGGCGACTGGAGGTCCTCTGTCAACGGGTCGGATGCCCCGAGGGGACGGGTCCGGGCGTGCTGGAAACCATGGAGCACGCCATAAAGACGTGTCCGCCCGCGGCTCGCCTCTGGAAAGCGGTGGCGAGGTCTCTGGGATGGCCTTTCCTCGCGAACCAACACTGGGAGACTCTGACCTCCGGGCAGGAACCGCAGTCGGGCTACGGGGCGCCCGGGGAGCCCTGGCCGAATCCACGTCGGGACCCGGGGCCGGCGAGACCGCGATCGTCGGGCGCAGCGAAGAAGAGACCCCCCTGGTCCGTCGTACGGCTGGTGAATCTGATCACGATCCACACCATCTTACGGGATCGAAGAACTGAGTTGTGCTCCCGGGTGGCGAGTCCGTTGCAGAGGGGTCTCCGCTACGCCCTGGACTATCTCTCGAGGGTGAGGGCGTGGGAGCGAAGGCACACTAAGGCGCACCCCTTCTCCGTCCGCTGGGCCTGGTACAGGGAGACCAACCCCCCGTACCGTAGAGCGGGTGGGCTTGGTTTTTCCTTTGTGTGGGCACCAGCACTTTGCCACCGATAGGTACCCGAACGGCCATTAGGAATCCCAGTCTAGCCTCCTCTCCTTTCCTTTATTTTAGGGCCATCGCAGAAGCCCGTACTCCAGAGAAGTTCCGAGAGTTTCCCAGACGGAGATTAAACTTCTCATGGCCATGACAGCCGTCGCCGTAGTGTTCCTTTTCGCTGGGATACTGATTTACCTATGGTGGGCCCTCGCGGGTGGTTTCCCTCTATAGGTACCTCCCTCTCAGGTTCAGCAAGAGTGTTCTACCTGTTCACCCGTGTAGCGTTATAAACGTTATAAACGTTATAAGTTTCTTAAGTTTCTTAAGTTTCTTAAGTTACAAGTTATGAGTTACGAGTTGAAAGGGATGAGGTATAAGTTGGTTTTGGCACCTTGTACTTGTATAGCCTGTTATCCTTATATATACTTGTACTTAAATTGCATCTTGTATTTGAACTGTATTTACATCTTATACTTGTGCTTGAATTGCATCTCGTACCTAAATTGTATCTTGATTTGTATCTTGATTTGTATTTTGATTTGTGGTTTGTACCATCTGTATTTAGGTATTGAGACGGACGAATTCATGTACTATGTACTTTATACTTTGTTTGTTTGCATGCACGCACAACCTGTAATCTGAATGTCACTTTTATTCTTTGTTCTTGGTTTTTGCACTGAACACCTGTAACTTGGGTTTTTTGCCTTCTGTATTGATCTTTGTATTTGATCTTTGTATTTGACTCTTGAGTTTGTATTTGAGCATGTTCGCTTTGTAGCTATGTAGAATGGTTTATTTAAAATAAAAATCTATTTTCCTAAAAAAAAAAAAAAAAAAAATCTATTTTCCTAAGCCTAAGCCTAAGCCTAAGCCTAAGCCTAAGCCTAAGCCTAAGCCTAAGCCTAAGCCTAAGCCTAAGCCTGACTGTTCCCGGGAACAGACGTGCGTCAGAGGAGCTCCTTTTCACTCTCAGCTTTTGTGAGTAAAAACCTTGTTTTTTGCTCTTTTTGACCGGGGATTTCGCGTGATATCGCTTTAGGAAGCTCCCCCATCTAGTGAGAGGGGTATGGAGACCCCCCGGCCGGGGGGCCCCAAAAAAACCGATCGAAAATCGCCCCATAGGCTCAATGGAAAACGAAAGTAAGGCCTCGCCGTTACTGCAAACTGCAGAGAATTTTTCCAAACTGCCTGAGCCGTTTGTGAGAGTGCCGGAGGAGGTTTTAAAAGGGGAAACTTATAAAAATATAGAACCCCGAGGAATGCAAGACCTGGGGGAGACATTATTTCCCACATTGAGAGTTTTATCTGGGCAGGAAGATTTTAAAGAGGACCCCTCTTCGCAGGACTTGCCCCTTGATTTATCTATGACCACGCCATCGTCTGCAAGTTTCTCAGAGCCTTTAGAAATTATGACCCAAGTGCCTGAGGATTTTCTCCAGCCTGCTATAATTTCTCAAGACTTACAAAGCTCCCCAGTTATTCCAATTACAACTTTAAAGGAAAATATGTCTTTTAAAAATGTCACAGAGGGGCAGCTTTGTTTACAAACCAGAAAGACTGTTGAGAAACAAAGCTATGCTTTTTCTAAGAAGTTTGTCTGTACACAGACAGGGGTAGTGATCATAGAAGACCTGAAAGGGGAAGACCCCAACCCCATAGTTAAGAGGAAAATCACCTCTTATGATTTACACCTGGAACAACAGATGGGCCTTGCAAAATCCCTCTATCTAAAAAAATTCCCAGTGGGAACATAAAGGAATTTTGGAGCCAAGAGGAAGATTTTAAACAACAAACATTAGTCCAACTTCCACTTGCTGGGGCCCAGAATCTTGAGACCCAAATGGAACAGGATACCACATTGCAATCATACCCTGTTCAAGTTTTAGGAACAGACTTTCAGGGGCAGGTGTCCCAGCATATCATAGGAATGGAAGGAGACTCCTCTGAAGTGGCACCCAGTAAGAGACAGGACTCCTTAACTGTAAATAAAGAGCAAGCCATACAAGATGGCCATGTCAAGGAACATTCTTATTCAGAGCACCCCAGTTCAGAAAAATATAGTCTGGTGAAAGCCCAGTTGAGGGAAATTTCAGAGGCCTTAGGTAGAGCCCTACAGGATCTAGTTCATTACAACTCCAATATAAAAGAACTGGACATGGCAATGACCTCTCAGGCAGACCCATTACTTCTGCCTGATTTAGCTAGGAAAAGGGACCGACTTAAAACCCTAGTACAGATTACTGAAACTAAAGTGCACCAGCTGAATGCAGAGATGGATTTTTTAATGGATGAATGCAAAGCCTTTGGTGTTCATATTAGTGCTTCAGTATCATTACCAGATGACCCCTCGACCTACCAGGTGGTAGGTAGCCAGCTAACCCCAGGTACGGATTCCTCCCCTGAAGAAAAGCCTGCGAAGAAAAAGAAGAAGTTGGAGAGCCCAGGAGAGCAAGAGACAGAGCGGGGAGAGGGTGAAGCAGCACCTACTCTGACTAGCTCAGAAGAGGAAGATGCACCTTCAGGGCCTTCTCTGACTGAGGCCAGACTAGCAGTGAGGCAGAAGAGAGGTGAGTCTGCTGCTTCCTTCCGTTATACTCTGTCATCGGCCTCACGAGAAGAGCTGGCTGATATGCTAAAGGGTAGGCTAGAGGAAACAGAAGAGGATTCAGAGGAAAACTTGATAATAGACTCACCGAGTGTCCCAGACATATCTGTGATGCCGAAACCACAGAGGTCTTCTTCTTTCTCGACCCGTGGTAATCGTAGAATGGCCAGGGAGACACGCCTTACACAAGAGTGGTCAGCCTTCAAGTCGGCCTCGATGTTAGATGGTTTCCAACTGCTAGTTTCTCATGAGTTAAAACAGGTGGATATAGCCAAATTCTGGGCCTTCATCTTGGCCCATCTGGGTTTACCAGACGCACCGACGATTTCGGTGAACAAAAGGAGTCGGGACTTCATACTAGATTTACTCACTGACTTTAAAACGATTTTGCTCCATTTTTTGACAAACAGGGGAGAAAAGCCTGTTAACTATATGGACAGGGTGATCTACGCCAAATCGCTTTCCATACAGGTGGTAGACCGATTAGTGGTGGGGAGAAAAGTGCGCACCTCGGCGGGCAACTACCCAGTATGGCTCACTGAACACGGATTGTCTACCATGCTTAAAGAAGTGGTGGCCTCCTGGGACTCGGCGGCCCCGGGACAGGTGACTGACGTCTACAATGACCCACAGCACAGACACTGTGAACTTTCCCCCAGGGAATGGACAGACTGGTGTCTGCAAGCTGTCCATGTTTTGAAGATTAGGACGGATAGGCTTAAGGAGGAAAATTACTGGCTCTGGAAGCAACAACTAGAGGATATCCAGGCTAGTGAATCCCTGCCAAAACTAACGCCCATTCAGATGTCTAAAACGACTAGGGATAAAGGAGCTCAAAAGGCTGTTTTGAGTGATTTTTTGAAAAGTGCTCCGCAGGTTTCAGCGGAGGGGAGCGCCTCCAAAGGCCGTCGGGACCCTCCAGGGAAAGGAGCTCGTAAGGGGCGTGAGACCGAGGTCGTCGACCGAGGAGTCCAGGATGCCGAACAGCGAGGAGGCGGTCGGAGGAGGGACGGACGGGCGGAGGTGGACTCGAGACACAGCGCTGTCGTGACAGCACCGTTACCGGATGTGAGAAGGGCCCTTCAACCGCAACAGGGGAACTCTGAGTCGCAGAGTTCCCCGCAAACCGGTGAGGGATCCCAGTTGATGCCTTTGGCGGAAGTCTCGGGTCAAGCGGGGCAGGCGCCAGTTGTAGAGATTCCCTCGGGGCAGCCGAAAAGAGATTCTATGAACTATGGGAATTATAGAGATGCCACAGATAAAAGATATATAGATCTGTCTGGTATAGAATCTTTAACCGATAGCACGGAAGGAGGGGAAGGAGAGGAGGAGTCTGGGTGCGGCCCAGAAGCTGGCATAGGTGCCGCCCAGGTCATGACAGAGGGTGGCTTTCAGGAAGGGGAGGGAGCGGGGAAACTGAAGGGGAATGGAAGAAAGAGTATGGCCAAGGACATGCTGAGTTGGTTCAGGGATACGGGGAGTGTTGGGGAGGGGAGGGATGTATTTCCCAGTTCCCAGGTACTCGCCTCTTCCCGCTTCATTTCTCCTGTCATAGCTCCTCCACGGCTTCACCCCCTAAGATGGAAAGACCCATAGAGACTGTTGCAGTGTGCAGACCATCGGGACATGAGACTGTAGAGGAGAAGGCTCCAGAGAGCGTGACTGTGACGATAGATCTTGAGCCTGCTATTGAGACAAGCAGCGAGGAGGGGACAGTCGGTGTGGTAACACCACTCGCTTCGTCGCACACCTACCAGAACTTTCCTCCTGCCTACCAGAACTTTCCTCCCGCCTCTACTCCGCTTCCCCAGAGGAACATCACGAGGATGGAGGCGAGAAGACTGCTGTCTTCTATGGAAGAAGAAGATGACTCGGGGCCTCCGAGACCCCCCCCCAGACCTGACGTAAGTGTTATAAGTGTCACGGCTTCTGTCACCCAGACGCCTGTTACTTTTGTTTCAACTGTTAAATCTCAGCTACCTGTGAACCTTTCCCCGGAAAGTCCTGGACGTCCAGGCAAAGGGGGAGAAATATCACCCGATGAGACTCGGGTGAGCGTTCTCTGTTATGATGATGTCAGCTCTGAACCCCTGTCCTCTTCTAGGACGGGTACCGGGGAAAACGACATGAGCATGGAGGCGACGACGAGTGGAGTGGGAGGGCCCCCAGAGGAAGAGAGAATGGAGTTAGAAATAGTGGAGGGAGGGGATACGGGAGCCAAAAAAAGACCCCGTGCCCGGTCCATGTCTGACCTTATAAACAAATCCCCTGCTTCACCGACACGGCACCACACAACCTTGCGTGCAGAACCCAGATCTCCCAGGAAATCTAAGGGGCTTCCCCGGGAGTCACAACGGGCACATAACACCCTAGAAGCGGGAGGGAGGGCCACAACCCGTGAGAGACAGTCAAAGGGTCCCGTTCCCCGATCAACTCCCTCCGCCACTGCAGCACTGGACACAGAGAACGTACCAAGGGCGCCAACGGCAGGAACGGGCTCGAGACCTTTGTCTTATTCCCAGGCCCTGAGAGGGGCCTCCGTGACCCGAGGGGAGAGAGAGGGACCTTTACCCGCCAACACCTCCGAACCGGGAACTTCCTCGAGAGAATCGAGAGAGCTACCGAGGAGGCAGACAGATTACGAGAGGGAAAGGAGGGAGGATGAAGACTTCCTCGAGGAGTTTTTCATAGAGGTTGGAGACGAGGAAGACCCAGACCCACGCCGCCGCTATGTCCTACGGTTTAGATACAAGGGTACGGACCCCTATAAGCTATCGGAGGATTTTGTCGTGGGTTCTCTCATCTTGGACCGCTTAGGGATCCCGAGGGAGGACATACTAGCCGTCATCATGCCCCCGGGCTTGAGAGAGTCAGACCTATGCCTCGTCTCCGAGAGAGCCTATCAGAGAGGTTGGGCACGCATCAGGGAAGCGGCTAGACGGGACCCAGACCTGCTGGCGGACTACGACATCATACCTCTGTTCAGGGGAGAATCCAGGGTGCTGACCATCTCTTTTCGCACCACGAACATCCCCGAGCGAGACGTGGAGTTCTGGTTGCAACGACACTGTAAGGTACTCTTGCCCCCCCGCAAACGCCTGAATCAGTGGGGAGTTTGGGGGGCGAATACAAAGCGGTCATCTCCCTGAAAAGAGATAATAGAAGCAACTTGAGACACCTCCCCAAGTATTTCTTCTTGGGGAGCGATAGAGGGATCACCAGGTATAGTGGTCAGCCTCCGGCCTGTTTTCAGTGTGGCGGGTATGACCACATCCGTCAACACTGTGCGTCCCCCCTGTGTTCCCTCTGCGGGACCCGAGGACACAACTCGACACAGTGTAAGGAGGGGATAGTATGTAATCTGTGCAGGACCCACGGCCATACCTACCTTCTCTGCCCAGAGGCCCAATATAATCAGGCCTTCCCCAGAGCCTACGCCAGGTTTAGAGAGTCCCACGCGAGCACATCGGAAAGAGGACACTCTGGAGAGCGCGAAGGTCAGTCCCCCTCTGGCAGTGGTGCGAACGCCTCGTCGGAGATCCTAGAGGAGGAAGCGAGGGCGACAGGAGGAGCAGAGGGAGCAGATCAAGGCTGGAATCTGGTGGGGAAAGACAAGCGCAAAGGGAGTAAGCAGAGAGGGAAGGTGCTCGACGGAGTGTACCAGGTATCCGGGCAGCCCACCCCCAATCGGTTTGAAGTACTGAGGGAGGATGACGGTCGTTGCGCATCATCGGAACAGGAGGCTACGGTCATGGAAGTGGAAAGGGCTGACCGCTGCATCGATTCGACCGCTCATTCCGGACGGAATGTTAAAGGACCCCGAAGCCCCAAACGGAGCGCTACGCCTAAGAAGGATGGGAATCAACAAGAGAGAGCGACGGGGCAAGCAGAGCAGGTAGAGAAAATGGAACCAGAACCGCAGGCGCTGGCGGAGCTGGCCCCGGAGGAGTTGGAGGAGCTGATTAACGTATCCAGAGCCACGGTGGAAGACATAAAATTGAAACGGTCCATGCTGGGGGACGATGTGGAGGATTGCCGTGAAGAACCCTCAGTCGACCTCCCTGATGTCGCTCGCCTAGAGTGTAGGCGCCTCCGCAAAAAACAACGTTTCTTTCAAAACAAACTCCTGGTCTTGCATTGCGAAAGGAGTAAGAAAGGCCTTTTTGAGCACGGGGGGATTCCGAGATGGAAACGAGCAATACGATCGCTGGTTCAACTATCTCTCCCGGAGAGGACGGAGCTTCCCAATCCCCTTCTATACCTCTGAACCAGGAGGCTCTCCTCCTGCATAAGCAACACCTCTATCCTCCCCCCTATGAACTACCCAGCACTTCGGGGACGGGTGACTCCTCCGGGGACCCGACCTCCCACAGTAGGGCCGCACCTCCCGAGCACCGGGAGGGGCGGAAAACACGGAAAACATGGAAATCGTGGAAGTCGCTTTCCCCTCGGCCCAATCGAGGGAAGGGATTCCCGAGTGATGGATGGTCCCCCTCGTACTTCGGATCTTGATTAATTTGGTACGTTCTCATTTACGGCGGATATCTGAGGTCTTACTTTGTTTGAATTCGTACGGACTCTTTACGAAGTTTCTTCTGTAGCCCCGTTCGCTTCATTTCCTCTCATCCAATTATGGGACTAAGACTCGCTACCTGGAATTGCAGAGGACTCCGCCAATGGAGCCGAAGAGAGGACATCTTCTTCCACCTGAGCAAGGTGAAGGCAGACTTTATCATCCTGCAGGAGACGAACATCTTATCCCCCCGGGACCGGAGCAAGGCACAGAGAGACTGGACGTGGGGTCCCTCGGTGTGGTCTTTAGTGGAAGAGGGGGTCGGGGGTCTCGCGATCCTTACCAGACATACCTCCTGTTGGACGATTCGGCGCGTGATAGAGGCGAGCCCGGGTCACTTACTCGTCGTCGACGTCGACGGGCGGTTGAAGGACGACAAGAAGAACAGGGCTTACAGATTGTGTGCGCTTTACGCACCAGTCAATAAACAGAGGCGTTTAAGTCTGTGGGAAACCCTGAAGGACCACACCCGTACTCAGCGAGAGCTTCTCGTGGTCGGAGACTTCAACGTCCGGTCGGAGATGTCCGACCGCATCGACCTGCGGAAACCGACGGCCTGGCAGGACAAACCCCTCACGGCGGAGGAGAAGTTACTTCGCAGCTTCTTGGCAGACACCCATCGCCTCACGGATTCGACCCTCCAGGTAGTCAACCGACTGGATTATCTCCCGACGCACCACCGAATGGCCTTCCAGCGCCGCTACCAGCTGCCTGGGGATTGTAAGGCCACTTATTATCATCCGATGTCGGTCAGTCGTCTGGACAGGATCTGGACCCCCGCCTCTCTCTCTCCCACCGCCTGCTCGTTGGTGATCACCCCGTGGTCCGACCACGCCCTTGTGGACGTGACTCTGTCGTTGGGTCTCTGTGAGCCGGAACGGCGGAGCAAGCCCCGTTGGATCCTGAGGGATAGAGACGTGGTCGCCTACAATCTCCAAATGGAAGTGATCCTGGCGCTGGAGCTCCGCAGGAGGACCAAGGGCGGTGCGGACCTCCTGGAGTGGTGGGACGGGACTAAGAGGATGATCCAGCAGTTCTGCAAAAGAGCCCGACGGGCGGAGATATCCCGAGAGTTGGGCAGATACCACGCGGCGATCCAATGCAACCTCGGGATCAGGTGGAGAATGGCGACGGGGCTCCCTCACGACCGTCAACGTTTTCGAGACTCGCAAGAGGTGATCAGGGAGTATCAGCGGAGACAGAGAGAACGACGGAAAGCCTCCCGGATGGCCGGCTCGACGGGGCCCGTGGTAAAGAAAGGGGAATGGGAGCGTGATCGGGCCCCCGTACCCCAGCAGAGGATGGAAGGTCTGCGGGCCACAGAAAAAGAGGAACCCTCGCAGTCGCTCCCGGAGCTGTTGGAGGTGGCCGCCTCCTACTACGAGGCCCTATACTCTGCACGTCATCCAGACCCGACCCGGGAAGAGACCACGGGAGAGTACTTGGAGCGGGCCCGGATGGGAAATGTATCGTACGATGCCGGGGAACTGGAAGAACTCATCGCCCCGATTTCCGCAGAAGAGGTCTCCGCCGCGCTTCTGGTCGGAAAGCGATCCTCGACGCCGGGACCGGACGGCCTCACCTACGGTCTGTACAGAGACCTAAAGGAATATTTTTTACCGCTCCTGACGGAAGTCTTTGATCACATTTGGCAGACGAGGAAGGTCGGGAAGAGCTTCCTACAAGGGGTCATGATTTTTTTGCACAAGGGCGGGGACCCGACGCTCATGACAAATTGGCGGCCGATCACGCTGAATAACATCGACTATCGCATCCTCGCCAGAGTGATCAACAATCGCCTGAAGAGACTGGCGCACAAACTCATCTCGCCGGGCCAGACCAGCGCCGTCCCGGGCAGACGGATGACCCACACGGTCTGCCTGTTGCGCCAGATCTTCCACGAGACCAGAGAGGACCGGGGGAAGCAGTGGCTCCTACAACTCGACCAATCGAAAGCCTTCGACATGGTCGACCGGGACTACCTGTGGAGGGTGATGCTGAAACAGGGCATCCCCGAGGCGGTGGTGGAGGTGGTGAGGACCCTCTACGACGGGGCGACTATCTCCCCCTACATTCGCGGGAGCCTGGGTAGGGCTTTCCCGGTGACGAGAGGCGTACGCCAGGGTTGTCCCCTCAGTCCCCTTCTATATGTCCTCTCGCTGGAGCCCCTCCTTCGGGCGGTTCGGGCGGACGAACACCTCTGCGGGGTCTCCCTACGCTCCTTTCCGGACATCAGACTCATTTCGATGGCGCACGCCGACGACGCCTACTTCTGTCTCAGAGACGGCGGAGACCTGGGGAGGATCAAGGACCACCTCCGGGAGTTCGAAGGGGCGTCCGGGGCGAGAGCCAACGAAACGAAGAGTCGGATCTTCATCCTGGACGGCTTGTTGGAGAGCATCACGGTACGCCCCATGACGCCCGCCCGCGACCCATCCGCGGAAGAGGATGGCCCGAAGACCGTAGAGACGGTAAAGATCCTGGGGATCTCCTTCGGGTTGGCCAGGGAGGCCTGGAGAGGCAACTGGTCGGCCTGGCGGGATAAGGTGGAAAGCCGGCTACAGAAATGGAAGGACTGGCGCCTGACGACCGCCCAGAAGATCGTCTACTTTAATACGTACTGCGTCCCGGCCGCGAACTATCTAGCGGGCGTCTACCCCCTCCCCTGGAGGCGATGAAGACGCTCACCGCGCGCCTCTACAAATGGGTGTTGGGCATGGCTACCTTCCCGCTCGCCCGGGTAGTGGTTCAACGGAAACACCGAGAAGGAGGTCTGGGTCTCTTAAACCCGGAACTATGGTTCTTGGCGAAGTTCCTGTCCCTGAACTGCGGGGGGATACTACACCTGGAGAGGAACGCGGACGAATCGTCGGAGGAGAGCCTGCCGTGGCGGCTTTTCCGAGACAGCTGGTCCCGGACGAGATGGGGAAAGAGATGGTGGGAAGAGGATCTCCCGATCACCCGTCTGACCGCGAGCATCAAGGCCGCCCTCCCGGACTTCGTAGCAGAGGCCGCGACCGTCATCCAGCGGCACCGGGTGTGCGCCCGAGACATCCGAGAGGCGTCCCGGAATCGGCCCGGCTCGGTGGGAACCCTGTACTGGATACTCCTCAAGCGTCTCAAGACGGACCCCTACGACCGAGGACGGAGCGCCAAGCTTTCGCTATCCGCCTACCTCAGGGATCAGGTGTTCCCGCTGGCCAACTTCGAGGACAGATCCATCCCCTACGCCCTGAGGGACCTGAGATGGCGTCTCTACCACCAGATCCTGTACATCGGGGCAACGAGGAAGGTGCCCGCGGGGCGACTGGAGGTCCTCTGTCAACGGGTCGGATGCCCCGAGGGGACGGGTCCGGGCGTGCTGGAAACCATGGAGCACGCCATAAAGACGTGTCCGCCCGCGGCTCGCCTCTGGAAAGCGGTGGCGAGGTCTCTGGGATGGCCTTTCCTCGCGAACCAACACTGGGAGACTCTGACCTCCGGGCAGGAACCGCAGTCGGGCTACGGGGCGCCCGGGGAGCCCTGGCCGAATCCACGTCGGGACCCGGGGCCGGCGAGACCGCGATCGTCGGGCGCAGCGAAGAAGAGACCCCCCTGGTCCGTCGTACGGCTGGTGAATCTGATCACGATCCACACCATCTTACGGGATCGAAGAACTGAGTTGTGCTCCCGGGTGGCGAGTCCGTTGCAGAGGGGTCTCCGCTACGCCCTGGACTATCTCTCGAGGGTGAGGGCGTGGGAGCGAAGGCACACTAAGGCGCACCCCTTCTCCGTCCGCTGGGCCTGGTACAGGGAGACCAACCCCCCCGTACCGTAGAGCGGGTGGGCTTGGTTCTTCCTTTGTGTGGGCACCAGCACTTTGCCACCGATAGGTACCCGAACGGCCATTAGGAATCCCAGTCTAGCCTCCTCTCCTTTCCTTTATTTTAGGGCCATCGCAGAAGCCCGTACTCCAGAGAAGTTCCGAGAGTTTCCCAGACGGAGATTAAACTTCTCATGGCCATGACAGCCGTCGCCGTAGTGTTCCTTTTCGCCGGGATACTGATTTACCTATGGTGGGCCCTCGCGGGTGGTTTCCCTCTATAGGTACCTCCCTCTCAGGTTCAGCAAGAGTGTTCTACCCGTTCACCCGGGTAGCGTTATAAACGTTATAAACGTTATAAGTTTCTTAAGTTTCTTAAGTTTCTTAAGTTACAAGTTATGAGTTACGAGTTGAAAGGGATGAGGTATAAGTTGGTTTTGGCACCTTGTACTTGTATAGCCTGTTATCCTTATATATACTTGTACTTAAATTGCATCTTGTATTTGAACTGTATTTACATCTTATACTTGTGCTTGAATTGCATCTCGTACCTAAATTGTATCTTGATTTGTATCTTGATTTGTATTTTGATTTGTGGTTTGTACCATCTGTATTTAGGTATTGAGACGGACGAATTCATGTACTATGTACTTTATACTTTGTTTGTTTGCATGCACGCACAACCTGTAATCTGAATGTCACTTTTATTCTTTGTTCTTGGTTTTTGCACTGAACACCTGTAACTTGGGTTTTTTGCCTTCTGTATTGATCTTTGTATTTGATCTTTGTATTTGACTCTTGAGTTTTGTATTTGAGCATGTTCGCTTTGTAGTTATGTAGAATGGTTTATTTAAAATAAAAAATCTATTTTCCTAAAAAAAAAAAAAAAAAAAATCTATTTTCCTAAGCCTAAGCCTAAGCCTAAGCCTAAGCCTAAGCCTAAGCCTAAGCCTAAGCCTAAGCCTAAGCCTAAGCCTGACTGTTCCCGGGAACAGACGTGCGTCAGAGGAGCTCCTTTTCACTCTCAGCTTTTGTGAGTAAAAACCTTGTTTTTTGCTCTTTTTGACCGGGGATTTCGCGTGATATCGCTTTAGGAAGCTCCCCCATCTAGTGAGAGGGGTATGGAGACCCCCCGGCCGGGGGGCCCCAAAAAAACCGATCGAAAATCGCCCCATAGGCTCAATGGAAAACGAAAGTAAGGCCTCGCCGTTACTGCAAACTGCAGAGAATTTTTCCAAACTGCCTGAGCCGTTTGTGAGAGTGCCGGAGGAGGTTTTAAAAGGGGAAACTTATAAAAATATAGAACCCCGAGGAATGCAAGACCTGGGGGAGACATTATTTCCCACATTGAGAGTTTTATCTGGGCAGGAAGATTTTAAAGAGGACCCCTCTTCGCAGGACTTGCCCCTTGATTTATCTATGACCACGCCATCGTCTGCAAGTTTCTCAGAGCCTTTAGAAATTATGACCCAAGTGCCTGAGGATTTTCTCCAGCCTGCTATAATTTCTCAAGACTTACAAAGCTCCCCAGTTATTCCAATTACAACTTTAAAGGAAAATATGTCTTTTAAAAATGTCACAGAGGGGCAGCTTTGTTTACAAACCAGAAAGACTGTTGAGAAACAAAGCTATGCTTTTTCTAAGAAGTTTGTCTGTACACAGACAGGGGTAGTGATCATAGAAGACCTGAAAGGGGAAGACCCCAACCCCATAGTTAAGAGGAAAATCACCTCTTATGATTTACACCTGGAACAACAGATGGGCCTTGCAAAATCCCCTCTATCTAAAAAAATTCCCAGTGGGAACATAAAGGAATTTTGGAGCCAAGAGGAAGATTTTAAACAACAAACATTAGTCCAACTTCCACTTGCTGGGGCCCAGAATCTTGAGACCCAAATGGAACAGGATACCACATTGCAATCATACCCTGTTCAAGTTTTAGGAACAGACTTTCAGGGGCAGGTGTCCCAGCATATCATAGGAATGGAAGGAGACTCCTCTGAAGTGGCACCCAGTAAGAGACAGGACTCCTTAACTGTAAATAAAGAGCAAGCCATACAAGATGGCCATGTCAAGGAACATTCTTATTCAGAGCACCCCAGTTCAGAAAAATATAGTCTGGTGAAAGCCCAGTTGAGGGAAATTTCAGAGGCCTTAGGTAGAGCCCTACAGGATCTAGTTCATTACAACTCCAATATAAAAGAACTGGACATGGCAATGACCTCTCAGGCAGACCCATTACTTCTGCCTGATTTAGCTAGGAAAAGGGACCGACTTAAAACCCTAGTACAGATTACTGAAACTAAAGTGCACCAGCTGAATGCAGAGATGGATTTTTTAATGGATGAATGCAAAGCCTTTGGTGTTCATATTAGTGCTTCAGTATCATTACCAGATGACCCCTCGACCTACCAGGTGGTAGGTAGCCAGCTAACCCCAGGTACGGATTCCTCCCCTGAAGAAAAGCCTGCGAAGAAAAAGAAGAAGTTGGAGAGCCCAGGAGAGCAAGAGACAGAGCGGGGAGAGGGTGAAGCAGCACCTACTCTGACTAGCTCAGAAGAGGAAGATGCACCCTCAGGGCCTTCTCTGACTGAGGCCAGACTAGCAGTGAGGCAGAAGAGAGGTGAGTCTGCTGCTTCCTTCCGTTATACTCTGTCATCGGCCTCACGAGAAGAGCTGGCTGATATGCTAAAGGGTAGGCTAGAGGAAACAGAAGAGGATTCAGAGGAAAACTTGATAATAGACTCACCGAGTGTCCCAGACATATCTGTGATGCCGAAACCACAGAGGTCTTCTTCTTTCTCGACCCGTGGTAATCGTAGAATGGCCAGGGAGACACGCCTTACACAAGAGTGGTCAGCCTTCAAGTCGGCCTCGATGTTAGATGGTTTCCAACTGCTAGTTTCTCATGAGTTAAAACAGGTGGATATAGCCAAATTCTGGGCCTTCATCTTGGCCCATCTGGGTTTACCAGACGCACCGACGATTTCGGTGAACAAAAGGAGTCGGGACTTCATACTAGATTTACTCACTGACTTTAAAACGATTTTGCTCCATTTTTTGACAAACAGGGGAGAAAAGCCTGTTAACTATATGGACAGGGTGATCTACGCCAAATCGCTTTCCATACAGGTGGTAGACCGATTAGTGGTGGGCAGGAAAGTGCGCACCTCGGCGGGCAACTACCCAGTGTGGCTCACTGAACACGGATTGTCTACCATGCTTAAAGAAGTGGTGGCCTCCTGGGACTCGGCGGCCCCGGGACAGGTGACTGACGTCTACAATGACCCACAGCACAGACACTGTGAACTTTCCCCCAGGGAATGGACAGACTGGTGTCTGCAGGCTGTCCATGTTTTGAAGATTAGGACGGATAGGCTTAAGGAGGAAAATTACTGGCTCTGGAAGCAACAACTAGAGGATATCCAGGCTAGTGAATCCCTGCCAAAACTAACGCCCATTCAGATGTCTAAAACGACTAGGGATAAAGGAGCTCAAAAGGCTGTTTTGAGTGATTTTTTGAAAAGTGCTCCGCAGGTTTCAGCGGAGGGGAGCGCCTCCAAAGGCCGTCGGGACCCTCCAGGGAAAGGAGCTCGTAAGGGGCGTGAGACCGAGGTCGTCGACCGAGGAGTCCAGGATGCCGAACAGCGAGGAGGCGGTCGGAGGAGGGACGGACGGGCGGAGGTGGACTCGAGACACAGCGCTGTCGTGACAGCACCGTTACCGGATGTGAGAAGGGCCCTTCAACCGCAACAGGGGAACTCTGAGTCGCAGAGTTCCCCGCAAACCGGTGAGGGATCCCAGTTGATGCCTTTGGCGGAAGTCTCGGGTCAAGCGGGGCAGGCGCCAGTTGTAGAGATTCCCTCGGGGCAGCCGAAAAGAGATTCTATGAACTATGGGAATTATAGAGATGCCACAGATAAAAGATATATAGATCTGTCTGGTATAGAATCTTTAACCGATAGCACGGAAGGAGGGGAAGGAGAGGAGGAGTCTGGGTGCGGCCCAGAAGCTGGCATAGGTGCCGCCCAGGTCATGACAGAGGGTGGCTTTCAGGAAGGGGAGGGAGCGGGGAAACTGAAGGGGAATGGAAGAAAGAGTATGGCCAAGGACATGCTGAGTTGGTTCAGGGATACGGGGAGTGTTGGGGAGGGGAGGGATGTATTTCCCAGTTCCCAGGTACTCGCCTCTTCCCGCTTCATTTCTCCTGTCATAGCTCCTCCACGGCTTCACCCCCTAAGATGGAAAGACCCATAGAGACTGTTGCAGTGTGCAGACCATCGGGACATGAGACTGTAGAGGAGAAGGCTCCAGAGAGCGTGACTGTGACGATAGATCTTGAGCCTGCTATTGAGACAAGCAGCGAGGAGGGGACAGTCGGTGTGGTAACACCACTCGCTTCGTCGCACACCTACCAGAACTTTCCTCCTGCCTACCAGAACTTTCCTCCCGCCTCTACTCCGCTTCCCCAGAGGAACATCACGAGGATGGAGGCGAGAAGACTGCTGTCTTCTATGGAAGAAGAAGATGACTCGGGGCCTCCCAGACCCCCCCCAGACCTGACGTAAGTGTTATAAGTGTCACGGCTTCTGTCACCCAGACGCCTGTTACTTTTGTTTCAACTGTTAAATCTCAGCTACCTGTGAACCTTTCCCCGGAAAGTCCTGGACGTCCAGGCAAAGGGGGAGAAATATCACCCGATGAGACTCGGGCGAGCGTTCTCTGTTATGATGATGTCAGCTCTGAACCCCTGTCCTCTTCTAGGACGGGTACCGGGGAAAACGACATGAGCATGGAGGCGACGACGAGTGGAGTGGGAGGGCCCCCAGAGGAAGAGAGAATGGAGTTAGAAATAGTGGAGGGAGGGGATACGGGAGCCAAAAAAAGACCCCGTGCCCGGTCCATGTCTGACCTTATAAACAAATCCCCTGCTTCACCGACACGGCACCACACAACCTTGCGTGCAGAGCCCAGATCTCCCAGGAAATCTAAGGGGCTTCCCCGGGAGTCACAACGGGCACATAACACCCTAGAAGCGGGAGGGAGGGCCACAACCCGTGAGAGACAGTCAAAGGGTCCCGTTCCCCGATCAACTCCCTCCGCCACTGCAGCACTGGACACAGAGAACGTACCAAGGGCGCCAACGGCAGGAACGGGCTCGAGACCTTTGTCTTATTCCCAGGCCCTGAGAGGGGCCTCCGTGACCCGAGGGGAGAGAGAGGGACCTTTACCCGCCAACACCTCCGAACCGGGAACTTCCTCGAGAGAATCGAGAGAGCTACCGAGGAGGCAGACAGATTACGAGAGGGAAAGGAGGGAGGATGAAGACTTCCTCGAGGAGTTTTTCATAGAGGTTGGAGACGAGGAAGACCCAGACCCACGCCGCCGCTATGTCCTACGGTTTAGATACAAGGGTACGGACCCCTATAAGCTATCGGAGGATTTTGTCGTGGGTTCTCTCATCTTGGACCGCTTAGGGATCCCGAGGGAGGACATACTAGCCGTCATCATGCCCCCGGGCTTGAGAGAGTCAGACCTATGCCTCGTCTCCGAGAGAGCCTATCAGAGAGGTTGGGCACGCATCAGGGAAGCGGCTAGACGGGACCCAGACCTGCTGGCGGACTACGACATCATACCTCTGTTCAGGGGAGAATCCAGGGTGCTGACCATCTCTTTTCGCACCACGAACATCCCCGAGCGAGACGTGGAGTTCTGGTTGCAACGACACTGTAAGGTACTCTTGCCCCCCCGCAAACGCCTGAATCAGTGGGGAGTTTGGGGGGCGAATACAAAGCGGTCATCTCCCTGAAAAGAGATAATAGAAGCAACTTGAGACACCTCCCCAAGTATTTCTTCTTGGGGAGCGATAGAGGGATCACCAGGTATAGTGGTCAGCCTCCGGCCTGTTTTCAGTGTGGCGGGTATGACCACATCCGTCAACACTGTGCGTCCCCCCTGTGTTCCCTCTGTGGGACCCGAGGACACAACTCGACACAGTGTAAGGAGGGGATAGTATGTAATCTGTGCAGGACCCACGGCCATACCTACCTTCTCTGCCCAGAGGCCCAATATAATCAGGCCTTCCCCAGAGCCTACGCCAGGTTTAGGGAGTCCCACGCGAGCACATCGGAAAGAGGACACTCTGGAGAGCGCGAAGGTCAGTCCCCCTCTGGCAGTGGTGCGAATGCCTCGTCGGAGATCCTAGAGGAGGAAGCGAGGGCGACAGGAGGAGCAGAGGGAGCAGATCAAGGCTGGAATCTGGTGGGGAAAGACAAGCGCAAAGGGAGTAAGCAGAGAGGGAAGGTGCTCGACGGAGTGTACCAGGTATCCGGGCAGCCCACCCCCAATCGGTTTGAAGTACTGAGGGAGGATGACGGTCGTTGCGCATCATCGGAACAGGAGGCTACGGTCATGGAAGTGGAAAGGGCTGACCGCTGCATCGATTCGACCGCTCATTCCGGACGGAATGTTAAAGGATCCCGAAGCCCCAAACGGAGCGCTACGCCTAAGAAGGATGGGAATCAACAAGAGAGAGCGACGGGGCAAGCAGAGCAGGTAGAGAAAATGGAACCAGAACCGCAGGCGCTGGCGGAGCTGGCCCCGGAGGAGTTGGAGGAGCTGATTAACGTATCCAGAGCCACGGTGGAAGACATAAAATTGAAACGGTCCATGCTGGGGGACGATGTGGAGGATTGCCGTGAAGAACCCTCAGTCGACCTCCCTGATGTCGCTCGCCTAGAGTGTAGGCGCCTCCGCAAAAAACAACGTTTCTTTCAAAACAAACTCCTGGTCTTGCATTGCGAAAGGAGTAAGAAAGGCCTTTTTGAGCACGGGGGGATTCCGAGATGGAAACGAGCAATACGATCGCTGGTTCAACTATCTCTCTCGGAGAGGACGGAGCTTCCCAATCCCCTTCTATACCTCTGAACCAGGAGGCTCTCCTCCTGCACAAGCAACACCTCTATCCTCCCCCTATGAACTACCCAGCACTTCGGGGACGGGTGACTCCTCCGGGGACCCGACCTCCCACAGTAGGGCCGCACCTCCCGAGCACCGGGAGGGGCGGAAAACACGGAAAACATGGAAATCGTGGAAGTCGCTTTCCCCTCGGCCCAATCGAGGGAAGGGATTCCCGAGTGATGGATGGTCCCCCTCGTACTTCGGATCTTGATTAATTTGGTACGTTCTCATTTACGGCGGATATCTGAGGTCTTACTTTGTTTGAATTCGTACGGACTCTTTACGAAGTTTCTTCTGTAGCCCCGTTCGCTTCATTTCCTCTCATCCAATTATGGGACTAAGACTCGCTACCTGGAATTGCAGAGGACTCCGCCAATGGAGCCGAAGAGAGGACATCTTCTTCCACCTGAGCAAGGTGAAGGCAGACTTTATCATCCTGCAGGAGACGAACATCTTATCCCCCGGGACCGGAGCAAGGCACAGAGAGACTGGACGTGGGGTCCCTCGGTGTGGTCTTTAGTGGAAGAGGGGGTCGGGGGTCTCGCGATCCTTACCAGACATACCTCCTGTTGGACGATTCGGCGCGTGATAGAGGCGAGCCCGGGTCACTTACTCGTCGTCGACGTCGACGGGCGGTTGAAGGACGACAAGAAGAACAGGGCTTACAGATTGTGTGCGCTTTACGCACCAGTCAATAAACAGAGGCGTTTAAGTCTGTGGGAAACCCTGAAGGACCACACCCGTACTCAGCGAGAGCTTCTCGTGGTCGGAGACTTCAACGTCCGGTCGGAGATGTCCGACCGCATCGACCTGCGGAAACCGACGGCCTGGCAGGACAAACCCCTCACGGCGGAGGAGAAATTACTTCGCAGCTTCTTGGCAGACACCCATCGCCTCACGGATTCGACCCTCCAGGTAGTCAACCGACTGGATTATCTCCCGACGCACCACCGAATGGCCTTCCAGCGCCGCTACCAGCTGCCTGGGGATTGTAAGGCCACTTATTATCATCCGATGTCGGTCAGTCGTCTGGACAGGATCTGGACCCCCGCCTCTCTCTCTCCCACCGCCTGCTCGTTGGTGATCACCCCGTGGTCCGACCACGCCCTTGTGGACGTGACTCTGTCGTTGGGTCTCTGTGAGCCGGAACAGCGGAGCAAGCCCCGTTGGATCCTGAGGGATAGAGACGTGGTCGCCTACAATCTCCAAATGGAAGTGATCCTGGCGCTGGAGCTCCGCAGGAGGACCAAGGGCGGTGCGGACCTCCTGGAGTGGTGGGACGGGACTAAGAGGATGATCCAGCAGTTCTGCAAAAGAGCCCGACGGGCGGAGATATCCCGAGAGTTGGGCAGATACCACGCGGCGATCCAATGCAACCTCGGGATCAGGTGGAGAATGGCGACGGGGCTCCCTCACGACCGTCAACGTTTTCGAGACTCGCAAGAGGTGATCAGGGAGTATCAGCGGAGACAGAGAGAACGACGGAAAGCCTCCCGGATGGCCGGCTCGACGGGGCCCGTGGTAAAGAAAGGGGAATGGGAGCGTGATCGGGCCCCCGTACCCCAGCAGAGGATGGAAGGTCTGCGGGCCACAGAAAAAGAGGAACCCTCGCAGTCGCTCCCGGAGCTGTTGGAGGTGGCCGCCTCCTACTACGAGGCCCTATACTCTGCACGTCATCCAGACCCGACCCGGGAAGAGACCACGGGAGAGTACTTGGAGCGGGCCCGGATGGGAAATGTATCGTACGATGCCGGGGAACTGGAAGAACTCATCGCCCCGATTTCCGCAGAAGAGGTCTCCGCCGCGCTTCTGGTCGGAAAGCGATCCTCGACGCCGGGACCGGACGGCCTCACCTACGGTCTGTACAGAGACCTAAAGGAATATTTTTACCGCTCCTGACGGAAGTCTTTGATCACATTTGGCAGACGAGGAAGGTCGGGAAGAGCTTCCTACAAGGGGTCATGATTTTTTTGCACAAGGGCGGGGACCCGACGCTCATGACAAATTGGCGGCCGATCACGCTGAATAACATCGACTATCGCATCCTCGCCAGAGTGATCAACAATCGCCTGAAGAGACTGGCGCACAAACTCATCTCGCCGGGCCAGACCAGCGCCGTCCCGGGCAGACGGATGACCCACACGGTCTGCCTGTTGCGCCAGATCTTCCACGAGACCAGAGAGGACCGGGGGAAGCAGTGGCTCCTACAACTCGACCAATCGAAAGCCTTCGACATGGTCGACCGGGACTACCTGTGGAGGGTGATGCTGAAACAGGGCATCCCCGAGGCGGTGGTGGAGGTGGTGAGGACCCTCTACGACGGGGCGACTATCTCCCCCTACATTCGCGGGAGCCTGGGTAGGGCTTTCCCGGTGACGAGAGGCGTACGCCAGGGTTGTCCCCTCAGTCCCCTTCTATATGTCCTCTCGCTGGAGCCCCTCCTTCGGGCGGTTCGGGCGGACGAACACCTCTGCGGGGTCTCCCTACGCTCCTTTCCGGACATCAGACTCATTTCGATGGCGCACGCCGACGACGCCTACTTCTGTCTCAGAGACGGCGGAGACCTGGGGAGGATCAAGGACCACCTCCGGGAGTTCGAAGGGGCGTCCGGGGCGAGAGCCAACGAAACGAAGAGTCGGATCTTCATCCTGGACGGCTTGTTGGAGAGCATCACGGTACGTCCCATGACGCCCGCCCGCGACCCATCCGCGGAAGAGGATGGCCCGAAGACCGTAGAGACGGTAAAGATCCTGGGGATCTCCTTCGGGTTGGCCAGGGAGGCCTGGAGAGGCAACTGGTCGGCCTGGCGGGATAAGGTGGAAAGCCGGCTACAGAAATGGAAGGACTGGCGCCTGACGACCGCCCAGAAGATCGTCTACTTTAATACGTACTGCGTCCCGGCCGCGAACTATCTAGCGGGCGTCTACCCCCCTCCCCTGGAGGCGATGAAGACGCTCACCGCGCGCCTCTACAAATGGGTGTTGGGCATGGCTACCTTCCCGCTCGCCCGGGTAGTGGTTCAACGGAAACACCGAGAAGGAGGTCTGGGTCTCTTAAACCCGGAACTATGGTTCTTGGCGAAGTTCCTGTCCCTGAACTGCGGGGGGATACTACACCTGGAGAGGAACGCGGACGAATCGTCGGAGGAGAGCCTGCCGTGGCGGCTTTTCCGAGACAGCTGGTCCCGGACGAGATGGGGAAAGAGATGGTGGGAAGAGGATCTCCCGATCACCCGTCTGACCGCGAGCATCAAGGCCGCCCTCCCGGACTTCGTAGCAGAGGCCGCGACCGTCATCCAGCGGCACCGGGTGTGCGCCCGAGACATCCGAGAGGCGTCCCGGAATCGGCCCGGCTCGGTGGGAACCCTGTACTGGATACTCCTCAAGCGTCTCAAGACGGACCCCTACGACCGAGGACGGAGCGCCAAGCTTTCGCTATCCGCCTACCTCAGGGATCAGGTGTTCCCGCTGGCCAACTTCGAGGACAGATCCATCCCCTACGCCCTGAGGGACCTGAGATGGCGTCTCTACCACCAGATCCTGTACATCGGGGCAACGAGGAAGGTGCCCGCGGGGCGACTGGAGGTCCTCTGTCAACGGGTCGGATGCCCCGAGGGGACGGGTCCGGGCGTGCTGGAAACCATGGAGCACGCCATAAAGACGTGTCCGCCCGCGGCTCGCCTCTGGAAAGCGGTGGCGAGGTCTCTGGGATGGCCTTTCCTCACGAACCAACACTGGGAGACTCTGACCTCCGGGCAGGAACCGCAGTCGGGCTACGGGGCGCCCGGGGAGCCCTGGCCGAATCCACGTCGGGACCCGGGGCCGGCGAGACCGCGATCGTCGGGCGCAGCGAAGAAGAGACCCCCCTGGTCCGTCGTACGGCTGGTGAATCTGATCACGATCCACACCATCTTACGGGATCGAAGAACTGAGTTGTGCTCCCGGGTGGCGAGTCCGTTGCAGAGGGGTCTCCGCTACGCCCTGGACTATCTCTCGAGGGTGAGGGCGTGGGAGCGAAGGCACACTAAGGCGCACCCCTTCTCCGTCCGCTGGGCCTGGTACAGGGAGACCAACCCCCCGTACCGTAGAGCGGGTGGGCTTGGTTTTTTCCTTTGTGTGGGCACCAACACTTTGCCACCAATAGGTACCCGAACGGCCATTAGGAATCCCAGTCTAGCCTCCTCTCCTTTCCTTTATTTTAGGGCCATCGCAGAAGCCCGTACTCCAGAGAAGTTCCGAGAGTTTCCCAGACGGAGATTAAACTTCTCATGGCCATGACAGCCGTCGCCGTAGTGTTCCTTTTCGCTGGGATACTGATTTACCTATGGTGGGCCCTCGCGGGTGGTTTCCCTCTATAGGTACCTCCCTCTCAGGTTCAGCAAGAGTGTTCTACCCGTTCACCCGGGTAGCGTTATAAACGTTATAAACGTTATAAGTTTCTTAAGTTTCTTAAGTTTCTTAAGTTACAAGTTATGAGTTACGAGTTGAAAGGGATGAGGTATAAGTTGGTTTTGGCACCTTGTACTTGTATAGCCTGTTATCCTTATATATACTTGTACTTAAATTGCATCTTTTATTTGAACTGTATTTACATCTTATACTTGTGCTTGAATTGCATCTCGTACCTAAATTGTATCTTGATTTGTATCTTGATTTGTATTTTGATTTGTGGTTTGTACCATCTGTATTTAGGTATTGAGACGGACGAATTCATGTACTATGTACTTTATACTTTGTTTGTTTGCATGCACGCACAACCTGTAATCTGAATGTCACTTTTATTCTTTGTTCTTGGTTTTTGCACTGAACACCTGAACTTGGGTTTTTTGCCTTCTGTATTGATCTTTGTATTTGATCTTTGTATTTGACTCTTGAGTTTTGTATTTGAGCATGTTCGCTTTGTAGTTATGTAGAATGGTTTATTTAAAATAAAAAATCTATTTTCCTAAAAAAAAAAAAAAAAAAAATCTATTTTCCTAAGCCTAAGCCTAAGCCTAAGCCTAAGCCTAAGCCTAAGCCTAAGCCTAAGCCTAAGCCTAAGCCTAAGCCTGACTGTTCCCGGGAACAGACGTGCGTCAGAGGAGCTCCTTTTCACTCTCAGCTTTTGTGAGTAAAAACCTTGTTTTTTGCTCTTTTTGACCGGGGATTTCGCGTGATATCGCTTTAGGAAGCTCCCCCATCTAGTGAGAGGGGTATGGAGACCCCCCGGCCGGGGGGGCCCCAAAAAAACCGATCGAAAATCGCCCCATAGGCTCAATGGAAAACGAAAGTAAGGCCTCGCCGTTACTGCAAACTGCAGAGAATTTTTCCAAACTGCCTGAGCCGTTTGTGAGAGTGCCGGAGGAGGTTTTAAAAGGGGAAACTTATAAAAATATAGAACCCCGAGGAATGCAAGACCTGGGGGAGACATTATTTCCCACATTGAGAGTTTTATCTGGGCAGGAAGATTTTAAAGAGGACCCCTCTTCGCAGGACTTGCCCCTTGATTTATCTATGACCACGCCATCGTCTGCAAGTTTCTCAGAGCCTTTAGAAATTATGACCCAAGTGCCTGAGGATTTTCTCCAGCCTGCTATAATTTCTCAAGACTTACAAAGCTCCCCAGTTATTCCAATTACAACTTTAAAGGAAAATATGTCTTTTAAAAATGTCACAGAGGGGCAGCTTTGTTTACAAACCAGAAAGACTGTTGAGAAACAAAGCTATGCTTTTTCTAAGAAGTTTGTCTGTACACAGACAGGGGTAGTGATCATAGAAGACCTGAAAGGGGAAGACCCCAACCCCATAGTTAAGAGGAAAATCACCTCTTATGATTTACACCTGGAACAACAGATGGGCCTTGCAAAATCCCCTCTATCTAAAAAAATTCCCAGTGGGAACATAAAGGAATTTTGGAGCCAAGAGGAAGATTTTAAACAACAAACATTAGTCCAACTTCCACTTGCTGGGGCCCAGAATCTTGAGACCCAAATGGAACAGGATACCACATTGCAATCATACCCTGTTCAAGTTTTAGGAACAGACTTTCAGGGGCAGGTGTCCCAGCATATCATAGGAATGGAAGGAGACTCCTCTGAAGTGGCACCCAGTAAGAGACAGGACTCCTTAACTGTAAATAAAGAGCAAGCCATACAAGATGGCCATGTCAAGGAACATTCTTATTCAGAGCACCCCAGTTCAGAAAAATATAGTCTGGTGAAAGCCCAGTTGAGGGAAATTTCAGAGGCCTTAGGTAGAGCCCTACAGGATCTAGTTCATTACAACTCCAATATAAAAGAACTGGACATGGCAATGACCTCTCAGGCAGACCCATTACTTCTGCCTGATTTAGCTAGGAAAAGGGACCGACTTAAAACCCTAGTACAGATTACTGAAACTAAAGTGCACCAGCTGAATGCAGAGATGGATTTTTTAATGGATGAATGCAAAGCCTTTGGTGTTCATATTAGTGCTTCAGTATCATTACCAGATGACCCCTCGACCTACCAGGTGGTAGGTAGCCAGCTAACCCCAGGTACGGATTCCTCCCCTGAAGAAAAGCCTGCGAAGAAAAAGAAGAAGTTGGAGAGCCCAGGAGAGCAAGAGACAGAGCGGGGAGAGGGTGAAGCAGCACCTACTCTGACTAGCTCAGAAGAGGAAGATGCACCTTCAGGGCCTTCTCTGACTGAGGCCAGACTAGCAGTGAGGCAGAAGAGAGGTGAGTCTGCTGCTTCCTTCCGTTATACTCTGTCATCGGCCTCACGAGAAGAGCTGGCTGATATGCTAAAGGGTAGACTAGAGGAAACAGAAGAGGATTCAGAGGAAAACTTGATAATAGACTCACCGAGTGTCCCAGACATATCTGTGATGCCGAAACCACAGAGGTCTTCTTCTTTCTCGACCCGTGGTAATCGTAGAATGGCCAGGGAGACACGCCTTACACAAGAGTGGTCAGCCTTCAAGTCGGCCTCGATGTTAGATGGTTTCCAACTGCTAGTTTCTCATGAGTTAAAACAGGTGGATATAGCCAAATTCTGGGCCTTCATCTTGGCCCATCTGGGTTTACCAGACGCACCGACGATTTCGGTGAACAAAAGGAGTCGGGACTTCATACTAGATTTACTCACTGACTTTAAAACGATTTTGCTCCATTTTTTGACAAACAGGGGAGAAAAGCCTGTTAACTATATGGACAGGGTGATCTACGCCAAATCACTTTCCATACAGGTGGTAGACCGATTAGTGGTGGGGAGGAAAGTGCGCACCTCGGCGGGCAACTACCCAGTGTGGCTCACTGAACACGGATTGTCTACCATGCTTAAAGAAGTGGTGGCCTCCTGGGACTCGGCGGCCCCGGGACAGGTGACTGACGTCTACAATGACCCACAGCACAGACACTGTGAACTTTCCCCCAGGGAATGGACAGACTGGTGTCTGCAAGCTGTCCATGTTTTGAAGATTAGGACGGATAGGCTTAAGGAGGAAAATTACTGGCTCTGGAAGCAACAACTAGAGGATATCCAGGCTAGTGAATCCCTGCCAAAACTAACGCCCATTCAGATGTCTAAAACGACTAGGGATAAAGGAGCTCAAAAGGCTGTTTTGAGTGATTTTTTGAAAAGTGCTCCGCAGGTTTCAGCGGAGGGAGCGCCTCCAAAGGCCGTCGGGACCCTCCAGGGAAAGGAGCTCGTAAGGGGCGTGAGACCGAGGTCGTCGACCGAGGAGTCCAGGATGCCGAACAGCGAGGAGGCGGTCGGAGGAGGGACGGACGGGCGGAGGTGGACTCGAGACACAGCGCTGTCGTGACAGCACCGTTACCGGATGTGAGAAGGGCCCTTCAACCGCAACAGGGGAACTCTGAGTCGCAGAGTTCCCCGCAAACCGGTGAGGGATCCCAGTTGATGCCTTTGGCGGAAGTCTCGGGTCAAGCGGGGCAGGCGCCAGTTGTAGAGATTCCCTCGGGGCAGCCGAAAAGAGATTCTATGAACTATGGGAATTATAGAGATGCCACAGATAAAAGATATATAGATCTGTCTGGTATAGAATCTTTAACCGATAGCACGGAAGGAGGGGAAGGAGAGGAGGAGTCTGGGTGCGGCCCAGAAGCTGGCATAGGTGCCGCCCAGGTCATGACAGAGGGTGGCTTTCAGGAAGGGGAGGGAGCGGGGAAACTGAAGGGGAATGGAAGAAAGAGTATGGCCAAGGACATGCTGAGTTGGTTCAGGGATACGGGGAGTGTTGGGGAGGGGAGGGATGTATTTCCCAGTTCCCAGGTACTCGCCTCTTCCCGCTTCATTTCTCCTGTCATAGCTCCTCCACGGCTTCACCCCCTAAGATGGAAAGACCCATAGAGACTGTTGCAGTGTGCAGACCATCGGGACATGAGACTGTAGAGGAGAAGGCTCCAGAGAGCGTGACTGTGACGATAGATCTTGAGCCTGCTATTGAGACAAGCAGCGAGGAGGGGACAGTCGGTGTGGTAACACCACTCGCTTCGTCGCACACCTACCAGAACTTTCCTCCTGCCTACCAGAACTTTCCTCCCGCCTCTACTCCGCTTCCCCAGAGGAACATCACGAGGATGGAGGCGAGAAGACTGCTGTCTTCTATGGAAGAAGAAGATGACTCGGGGCCTCCCAGACCCCCCCAGACCTGACGTAAGTGTTATAAGTGTCACGGCTTCTGTCACCCAGACGCCTGTTACTTTTGTTTCAACTATTAAATCTCAGCTACCTGTGAACCTTTCCCCGGAAAGTCCTGGACGTCCAGGCAAAGGGGAGAAATATCACCCGATGAGACTCGGGCGAGCGTTCTCTGTTATGATGATGTCAGCTCTGAACCCCTGTCCTCTTCTAGGACGGGTACCGGGGAAAACGACATGAGCATGGAGGCGACGACGAGTGGAGTGGGAGGGCCCCCAGAGGAAGAGAGAATGGAGTTAGAAATAGTGGAGGGAGGGGATACGGGAGCCAAAAAAAGACCCCGTGCCCGGTCCATGTCTGACCTTATAAACAAATCCCCTGCTTCACCGACACGGCACCACACAACCTTGCGTGCAGAGCCCAGATCTCCCAGGAAATCTAAGGGGCTTCCCCGGGAGTCACAACGGGCACATAACACCCTAGAAGCGGGAGGGAGGGCCACAACCCGTGAGAGACAGTCAAAGGGTCCCGTTCCCCGATCAACTCCCTCCGCCACTGCAGCACTGGACACAGAGAACGTACCAAGGGCGCCAACGGCAGGAACGGGCTCGAGACCTTTGTCTTATTCCCAGGCCCTGAGAGGGGCCTCCGTGACCCGAGGGGAGAGAGAGGGACCTTTACCCGCCAACACCTCCGAACCGGGAACTTCCTCGAGAGAATCGAGAGAGCTACCGAGGAGGCAGACAGATTACGAGAGGGAAAGGAGGGAGGATGAAGACTTCCTCGAGGAGTTTTTCATAGAGGTTGGAGACGAGGAAGACCCAGACCCACGCCGCCGCTATGTCCTACGGTTTAGATACAAGGGTACGGACCCCTATAAGCTATCGGAGGATTTTGTCGTGGGTTCTCTCATCTTGGACCGCTTAGGGATCCCGAGGGAGGACATACTAGCCGTCATCATGCCCCCGGGCTTGAGAGAGTCAGACCTATGCCTCGTCTCCGAGAGAGCCTATCAGAGAGGTTGGGCACGCATCAGGGAAGCGGCTAGACGGGACCCAGACCTGCTGGCGGACTACGACATCATACCTCTGTTCAGGGGAGAATCCAGGGTGCTGACCATCTCTTTTCGCACCACGAACATCCCCGAGCGAGACGTGGAGTTCTGGTTGCAACGACACTGTAAGGTACTCTTGCCCCCCGCAAACGCCTGAATCAGTGGGGAGTTTGGGGGGCGAATACAAAGCGGTCATCTCCCTGAAAAGAGATAATAGAAGCAACTTGAGACACCTCCCCAAGTATTTCTTCTTGGGGAGCGATAGAGGGATCACCAGGTATAGTGGTCAGCCTCCGGCCTGTTTTCAGTGTGGCGGGTATGACCACATCCGTCAACACTGTGCGTCCCCCCTGTGTTCCCTCTGTGGGACCCGAGGACACAACTCGACACAGTGTAAGGAGGGGATAGTATGTAATCTGTGCAGGACCCACGGCCATACCTACCTTCTCTGCCCAGAGGCCCAATATAATCAGGCCTTCCCCAGAGCCTACGCCAGGTTTAGAGAGTCCCACGCGAGCACATCGGAAAGAGGACACTCTGGAGAGCGCGAAGGTCAGTCCCCCTCTGGCAGTGGTGCGAATGCCTCGTCGGAGATCCTAGAGGAGGAAGCGAGGGCGACAGGAGGAGCAGAGGGAGCAGATCAAGGCTGGAATCTGGTGGGGAAAGACAAGCGCAAAGGGAGTAAGCAGAGAGGGAAGGTGCTCGACGGAGTGTACCAGGTATCCGGGCAGCCCACCCCCAATCGGTTTGAAGTACTGAGGGAGGATGACGGTCGTTGCGCATCATCGGAACAGGAGGCTACGGTCATGGAAGTGGAAAGGGCTGACCGCTGCATCGATTCGACCGCTCATTCCGGACGGAATGTTAAAGGATCCCGAAGCCCCAAACGGAGCGCTACGCCTAAGAAGGATGGGAATCAACAAGAGAGAGCGACGGGGCAAGCAGAGCAGGTAGAGAAAATGGAACCAGAACCGCAGGCGCTGGCGGAGCTGGCCCCGGAGGAGTTGGAGGAGCTGATTAACGTATCCAGAGCCACGGTGGAAGACATAAAATTGAAACGGTCCATGCTGGGGGACGATGTGGAGGATTGCCGTGAAGAACCCTCAGTCGACCTCCCTGATGTCGCTCGCCTAGAGTGTAGGCGCCTCCGCAAAAAACAACGTTTCTTTCAAAACAAACTCCTGGTCTTGCATTGCGAAAGGAGTAAGAAAGGCCTTTTTGAGCACGGGGGGATTCCGAGATGGAAACGAGCAATACGATCGCTGGTTCAACTATCTCTCTCGGAGAGGACGGAGCTTCCCAATCCCCTTCTATACCTCTGAACCAGGAGGCTCTCCTCCTGCACAAGCAACACCTCTATCCTCCCCCCTATGAACTACCCAGCACTTCGGGGACGGGTGACTCCTCCGGGGACCCGACCTCCCACAGTAGGGCCGCACCTCCCGAGCACCGGGAGGGGGCGGAAAACACGGAAAACATGGAAATCGTGGAAGTCGCTTTCCCCTCGGCCCAATCGAGGGAAGGGATTCCCGAGTGATGGATGGTCCCCCTCGTACTTCGGATCTTGATTAATTTGGTACGTTCTCATTTACGGCGGATATCTGAGGTCTTACTTTGTTTGAATTCGTACGGACTCTTTACGAAGTTTCTTCTGTAGCCCCGTTCGCTTCATTTCCTCTCATCCAATTATGGGACTAAGACTCGCTACCTGGAATTGCAGAGGACTCCGCCAATGGAGCCGAAGAGAGGACATCTTCTTCCACCTGAGCAAGGTGAAGGCAGACTTTATCATCCTGCAGGAGACGAACATCTTATCCCCCGGGACCGGAGCAAGGCACAGAGAGACTGGACGTGGGGTCCCTCGGTGTGGTCTTTAGTGGAAGAGGGGGTCGGGGGTCTCGCGATCCTTACCAGACATACCTCCTGTTGGACGATTCGGCGCGTGATAGAGGCGAGCCCGGGTCACTTACTCGTCGTCGACGTCGACGGGCGGTTGAAGGACGACAAGAAGAACAGGGCTTACAGATTGTGTGCGCTTTACGCACCAGTCAATAAACAGAGGCGTTTAAGTCTGTGGGAAACCCTGAAGGACCACACCCGTACTCAGCGAGAGCTTCTCGTGGTCGGAGACTTCAACGTCCGGTCGGAGATGTCCGACCGCATCGACCTGCGGAAACCGACGGCCTGGCAGGACAAACCCCTCACGGCGGAGGAGAAATTACTTCGCAGCTTCTTGGCAGACACCCATCGCCTCACGGATTCGACCCTCCAGGTAGTCAACCGACTGGATTATCTCCCGACGCACCACCGAATGGCCTTCCAGCGCCGCTACCAGCTGCCTGGGGATTGTAAGGCCACTTATTATCATCCGATGTCGGTCAGTCGTCTGGACAGGATCTGGACCCCCGCCTCTCTCTCTCCCACCGCCTGCTCGTTGGTGATCACCCCGTGGTCCGACCACGCCCTTGTGGACGTGACTCTGTCGTTGGGTCTCTGTGAGCCGGAACAGCGGAGCAAGCCCCGTTGGATCCTGAGGGATAGAGACGTGGTCGCCTACAATCTCCAAATGGAAGTGATCCTGGCGCTGGAGCTCCGCAGGAGGACCAAGGGCGGTGCGGACCTCCTGGAGTGGTGGGACGGGACTAAGAGGATGATCCAGCAGTTCTGCAAAAGAGCCCGACGGGCGGAGATATCCCGAGAGTTGGGCAGATACCACGCGGCGATCCAATGCAACCTCGGGATCAGGTGGAGAATGGCGACGGGGCTCCCTCACGACCGTCAACGTTTTCGAGACTCGCAAGAGGTGATCAGGGAGTATCAGCGGAGACAGAGAGAACGACGGAAAGCCTCCCGGATGGCCGGCTCGACGGGGCCCGTGGTAAAGAAAGGGGAATGGGAGCGTGATCGGGCCCCCGTACCCCAGCAGAGGATGGAAGGTCTGCGGGCCACAGAAAAAGAGGAACCCTCGCAGTCGCTCCCGGAGCTGTTGGAGGTGGCCGCCTCCTACTATGAGGCCCTATACTCTGCACGTCATCCAGACCCGACCCGGGAAGAGACCACGGGAGAGTACTTGGAGCGGGCCCGGATGGGAAATGTATCGTACGATGCCGGGGAACTGGAAGAACTCATCGCCCCGATTTCCGCAGAAGAGGTCTCCGCCGCGCTTCTGGTCGGAAAGCGATCCTCGACGCCGGGACCGGACGGCCTCACCTACGGTCTGTACAGAGACCTAAAGGAATATTTTTTACCGCTCCTGACGGAAGTCTTTGATCACATTTGGCAGACGAGGAAGGTCGGGAAGAGCTTCCTACAAGGGGTCATGATTTTTTTGCACAAGGGCGGGGACCCGACGCTCATGACAAATTGGCGGCCGATCACGCTGAATAACATCGACTATCGCATCCTCGCCAGAGTGATCAACAATCGCCTGAAGAGACTGGCGCACAAACTCATCTCGCCGGGCCAGACCAGCGCCGTCCCGGGCAGACGGATGACCCACACGGTCTGCCTGTTGCGCCAGATCTTCCACGAGACCAGAGAGGACCGGGGGAAGCAGTGGCTCCTACAACTCGACCAATCGAAAGCCTTCGACATGGTCGACCGGGACTACCTGTGGAGGGTGATGCTGAAACAGGGCATCCCCGAGGCGGTGGTGGAGGTGGTGAGGACCCTCTACGACGGGGCGACTATCTCCCCCTACATTCGCGGGAGCCTGGGTAGGGCTTTCCCGGTGACGAGAGGCGTACGCCAGGGTTGTCCCCTCAGTCCCCTTCTATATGTCCTCTCGCTGGAGCCCCTCCTTCGGGCGGTTCGGGCGGACGAACACCTCTGCGGGGTCTCCCTACGCTCCTTTCCGGACATCAGACTCATTTCGATGGCGCACGCCGACGACGCCTACTTCTGTCTCAGAGACGGCGGAGACCTGGGGAGGATCAAGGACCACCTCCGGGAGTTCGAAGGGGCGTCCGGGGCGAGAGCCAACGAAACGAAGAGTCGGATCTTCATCCTGGACGGCTTGTTGGAGAGCATCACGGTACGTCCCATGACGCCCGCCCGCGACCCATCCGCGGAAGAGGATGGCCCGAAGACCGTAGAGACGGTAAAGATCCTGGGGATCTCCTTCGGGTTGGCCAGGGAGGCCTGGAGAGGCAACTGGTCGGCCTGGCGGGATAAGGTGGAAAGCCGGCTACAGAAATGGAAGGACTGGCGCCTGACGACCGCCCAGAAGATCGTCTACTTTAATACGTACTGCGTCCCGGCCGCGAACTATCTAGCGGGCGTCTACCCCCTCCCCTGGAGGCGATGAAGACGCTCACCGCGCGCCTCTACAAATGGGTGTTGGGCATGGCTACCTTCCCGCTCGCCCGGGTAGTGGTTCAACGGAAACACCGAGAAGGAGGTCTGGGTCTCTTAAACCCGGAACTATGGTTCTTGGCGAAGTTCCTGTCCCTGAACTGCGGGGGGATACTACACCTGGAGAGGAACGCGGACGAATCGTCGGAGGAGAGCCTGCCGTGGCGGCTTTTCCGAGACAGCTGGTCCCGGACGAGATGGGGAAAGAGATGGTGGGAAGAGGATCTCCCGATCACCCGTCTGACCGCGAGCATCAAGGCCGCCCTCCCGGACTTCGTAGCAGAGGCCGCGACCGTCATCCAGCGGCACCGGGTGTGCGCCCGAGACATCCGAGAGGCGTCCCGGAATCGGCCCGGCTCGGTGGGAACCCTGTACTGGATACTCCTCAAGCGTCTCAAGACGGACCCCTACGACCGAGGACGGAGCGCCAAGCTTTCGCTATCCGCCTACCTCAGGGATCAGGTGTTCCCGCTGGCCAACTTCGAGGACAGATCCATCCCCTACGCCCTGAGGGACCTGAGATGGCGTCTCTACCACCAGATCCTGTACATCGGGGCAACGAGGAAGGTGCCCGCGGGGCGACTGGAGGTCCTCTGTCAACGGGTCGGATGCCCCGAGGGGACGGGTCCGGGCGTGCTGGAAACCATGGAGCACGCCATAAAGACGTGTCCGCCCGCGGCTCGCCTCTGGAAAGCGGTGGCGAGGTCTCTGGGATGGCCTTTCCTCACGAACCAACACTGGGAGACTCTGACCTCCGGGCAGGAACCGCAGTCGGGCTACGGGGCGCCCGGGGAGCCCTGGCCGAATCCACGTCGGGACCCGGGGCCGGCGAGACCGCGATCGTCGGGCGCAGCGAAGAAGAGACCCCCTGGTCCGTCGTACGGCTGGTGAATCTGATCACGATCCACACCATCTTACGGGATCGAAGAACTGAGTTGTGCTCCCGGGTGGCGAGTCCGTTGCAGAGGGGTCTCCGCTACGCCCTGGACTATCTCTCGAGGGTGAGGGCGTGGGAGCGAAGGCACACTAAGGCGCACCCCTTCTCCGTCCGCTGGGCCTGGTACAGGGAGACCAACCCCCCGTACCGTAGAGCGGGTGGGCTTGGTTTTTTCCTTTGTGTGGGCACCAACACTTTGCCACCAATAGGTACCCGAACGGCCATTAGGAATCCCAGTCTAGCCTCCTCTCCTTTCCTTTATTTTAGGGCCATCGCAGAAGCCCGTACTCCAGAGAAGTTCCGAGAGTTTCCCAGACGGAGATTAAACTTCTCATGGCCATGACAGCCGTCGCCGTAGTGTTCCTTTTCGCTGGGATACTGATTTACCTATGGTGGGCCCTCGCGGGTGGTTTCCCTCTATAGGTACCTCCCTCTCAGGTTCAGCAAGAGTGTTCTACCCGTTCACCCGGGTAGCGTTATAAACGTTATAAACGTTATAAGTTTCTTAAGTTTCTTAAGTTTCTTAAGTTACAAGTTATGAGTTACGAGTTGAAAGGGATGAGGTATAAGTTGGTTTTGGCACCTTGTACTTGTATAGCCTGTTATCCTTATATATACTTGTACTTAAATTGCATCTTTTATTTGAACTGTATTTACATCTTATACTTGTGCTTGAATTGCATCTCGTACCTAAATTGTATCTTGATTTGTATCTTGATTTGTATTTTGATTTGTGGTTTGTACCATCTGTATTTAGGTATTGAGACGGACGAATTCATGTACTATGTACTTTATACTTTGTTTGTTTGCATGCACGCACAACCTGTAATCTGAATGTCACTTTTATTCTTTGTTCTTGGTTTTTGCACTGAACACCTGAACTTGGGTTTTTTGCCTTCTGTATTGATCTTTGTATTTGATCTTTGTATTTGACTCTTGAGTTTTGTATTTGAGCATGTTCGCTTTGTAGTTATGTAGAATGGTTTATTTAAAATAAAAAATCTATTTTCCTAAAAAAAAAAAAAAAAAAAAAATCTATTTTCCTAACCCTAACCCTAACCCTAACCCTAACCCTAACCCTAACCCTAAATCCAAATCCTAACCCTAACCCTAACCCTAACCCTAACCCCTAACCCCTAACCCTAACCCTAACCCTAACCCTAACCCTAACCCAAACCCTAACCCTAACCCTAACCCTAACCCTAACCCGAACCCGAACCCTAACCCTAACCCTAACCCTAACCCTAACCCCTAACCCTAACCCTAACCCTAACCCCAACCCCAAACCCCTAACCCTAACCCTAACCCTAACCCTAACCCTAACCCAACCCTAACCCAACCCTAACCCTAACCCGAACCCGAACCCGAACCCCGAACCCGAACCCGAACCCTAACCCTAACCCTAACCCGAACCCGAACCCGAACCCGAACCCGAACCCGAACCCGAACCCTAACCCTAACCCTAACCCTAACCCTAACCCTAACCCTAACCCTAACCACCCTAACCCTAACCCGAACCCGAACCCTAACCCGAACCCTAACCCTAACCCTAACCCTAACCCTAACCCTAACCCTAACCCTAACCCTAACCTGTGTCCTAACCCTAACCCTAACCCTAACCCTAACCCTAACCCTAACCCTAACCCTAACCCTAACCCTGATGACATCTGGTTCAGAGGGTAGCAGACAACCGGGAAATCAGAGGCAGCGGAGAAGCGGAGGATCGATAGCGGAGCGGGATGCGGTGGCGGAGAAGGAGATCGGGACGACGGAGACTTCGAGGGCCTTACATATTCAGCAGGGGGACCCTGCGCCTCGGGGTTCCCCGCAAACCGGTGAGGACCGTGGCCTGTTCCAGGAGCAAGACCTAAACCGGGACCGCCCATCTGAGGGGAAGGCATTGGAGTCTAAAGGGGAGGGAGGGACGGGTCCACAGAAAGCTTCACCCACTTACAGGGAACCGATGCACAGTGATATTTCTGGGGTAGAAACCCTCAGTGATAGTGATATGGAATATTGTGATGCATTAGAACCAAGTGAGGAAGAGGGAAAGGGAGCAGATGAAGTGGAGGAGAGGAATAGAGGAAGGCAGGAGCGAGATCAGAGGGTAGAGGGAGAAGAAAGGGGAGGGCTGAATAGTAGAGGGAGGGAGATGTTAACACACTTTAGGGCTTTAGTACCTCCAGTACTGGCTCCCCCCCGTTTTCTTGCATCAACAGTTTCAACCTCGAAATCTGTTCCTGACCTGCCGGAGGACGGTCCTACGGATGGAGATACGGAAATGGAAGTCGGCCAAACAGAGGGGCGACAGGTGACTCTGTCTGATGGAAAGGAGACTGAGACTTTGGGTACTGGGACCTTCGAGACTGAGACCCTCGAGACTGAGACGAGGACTACCAATCATCTACAGTCGAACTCTATGCCCCCACTGTTAACCCCACTTCCTCAGCGAGTGGGAGGGAAGACGGCCCGACTTAAATCCGTGACGAAGACTCTCTGCCGTCTGAACCTTTCGACCGGCAGACCACCGTGGGAGCCGAGGACACAACTGTTACTGTAAGTCAAAATGTAGAGCCCCCTGCACCTACACAATCTGTAAACCTTTCCCTGGGAAGCCCTGCGCTCCCGGGCAAAGGGCTCTTTTCGAACCCTGAACGTCTTACACCGCGACGCCGGTCGCTGGAGTACAGTAAAGAGGACCTCCTCTTTGTGAAGGTTTTAGAGGAGGGGGAAAAAAGAGCGATAAGAGAGAGAGGGGAGGAGCAGATGCAAATACAAACACAACAACAGCAACAGGCACAAGCACAGTTACAGCTACAGGAACAAACCCAGTCACGGTCACAGGTGCAATCACGGAAAAGATCTAGGGCCCTTTCCCTTCCCGATATTTCAGACCCCACTAAGGGAGTCCCAGAGATATTGCAAGCACCACACGCGGTGGTTAGGAAAAGGGGTCAGATCGAAGATAGAGGAGTGCCACAGAGTGACACTAGGACCAAAATTCCACAGGAAAGGGCAACCTCGGCCGACGATAGCACTAGGGTTGAGAAGGGAGATTTGCTTGGGAAGAATCCGGCCCCAAGTAAAGATCTATGTACAGAACCGGGAACGGCGGAAAGAGTCATGGGAGGAACACGCCCCCGCCCCTTTCCTATTCGCAGATACTTAGAGGGGGAGATCTACTCAGGGAGGAACCAGAGGTCGAGAAGGCGGCGAAAGAGCGGAAAGGGGGTTTAGAGACCGAGGGGGAGGCACGGACAGGGATGCGAGGGATCTTCCACAAAGGGTTTTTGACTATGAGCAGGAAAGACAAAAGGATGAGATCCTTTTGGAGGATTTTTGCAGAGAAGGGAGAAGCGGAAGACCACGACCCGAGGCAGAGATACGTCAACAGGTTTAGATACAAGGGTTTAGAAGGGAAGAAGCTGTCTTACATGGTGGGTACCCTGTTATTGAATTACTTGGGAATCCCTAAGGAAGACATGTTGGCGGTAATTATGCCCCCCAGTCTCAGAGAGACAGATGTGTGTTTACAATCAGAGAGAGCCTACCAGAGGACGTGGGCGAGGATTAGGTATGGCGTTAGACACACGAGTGAAATACTGGAAGAATACGATATTATCCCATTGTTCGACGAACAAAGTGAACAACAACAAACTATGGAATACCAGGAGAAAGGAGAAGAAGAGGAGGTAAGAGAGACTGAAGATGGCGAAGCGGGAGGAATGGACACCACGGAAGGTGAGGAAGTTATGCAAACATCTGAGGAGAGTGTGGACGGTCAGACCCTCCCTCCCAATCAGGAATCATTCCTCGCCCAACAGCAACGGCAACAGCAATTGGCTCGGCAATTACAAGAGGAGCATCGCGAGCAACAGAAACTGTCAGGTAGCCCTGCCATTATCCACCTCCAGTAAACCTTCTGGTTGCCGGAGATGAACCCATCGCCGGTTCCATGATTTGTAAGGCCACACCTCTTGGTACTCGAGAGGGGGTGGAGGAAAAGGATAATGCAGTAGGAGTGGAGGAAAGACGGGAGGAGATGCAGGAGGAGGTCGAGAGGAAAGATAAAGCGTTGAAGGAAACGCCACAGATAGAGGACACATAGATAACAGCCGGAATATTTTTTCGGAAACATCCCTTTGGAGCCCATCCTTTCCTGATTAACATGGAAATAAATATCGTCACATGGAATTGTAGAGGTCTTCACCAGATGGGATGAAGAGAGGATATCCTTTTTCATCTGAGTAAATTGAAAGCGGACTTTGTGATTCTACAGGAGACCAACATTTCCAACCCATGGGAACGCAGCCATGCACAGAGAGCGTGGACTTGGGGTCCTTCGATCTGGTCATTGGCGACGGAAGGAGTAGGGGGATTAGCAGTGCTCCTAAGCTCCGTATCTAAATGTATAGTTCATAAAGTGATTGAAGCCATCCCGGGCCATTTGTTGATAATGGACTTTGACGTACAAGCTACCGCAACTAAACCGAAAGGATGATACAGGTTGTGTGCCCTTTACGCCCCGGTTCACAGGCAGCGGAGGAAAGCAGTGTGGGAAGCACTGCGGGATTATGTGGGGACAGATAGAGCGCTGATTGTGGCCGGTGACTTTAACATCCGATCCGAACAATCGGATCGCATTGATCTGAGGAAACCTCAGGAGTGGCAAAACAAGCCCCTGACGGTGGAGGAAAGATTGCTCAGGAGTTTTCTACAGGAAACCCATCTATTGCAGGACTCGGCGCTCCATGTTCTCAATGAGATGGATTATCTGCCAACCCACCACAGGGCAGCCTTTCAGAAGAATTTCACCTGTCCCACGGGCGCGATGGCGACGTACTACCATCCCTTTACTGCCAGTCGTCTGGACAGGATATGGATCCCACATTTTACAACGTCGCAGCGCTGTCTCTTATTGGCCAATCCGTGGTCTGACCACGTCATGCTCCACCTGACCTTGGCTGTGGGGGACGCGCGGGACAGTCACTGGATGCGACCTCGTTGGATTTTGCGGGATAGGGACGTAGTGGCTCACAGACTCGAAGCCGAGGTGATTCTGGCGATCGAGATGTGTAAGAGAGCGAGAGGGGGAGCTGACCCTGCGACATGGTGGGACAACTTGAAGCGTACCATCAGACGGTTTTGTGTCAGAGACGAGGTACCGGAAGAGTCAGCAGACCATCTCGACCTACCAGCGGACGCAGAGAGAGAAGAGGTGGGCGAGTCAGATGGCTAGGAGCACTGGTCCAGTGCTTAGGAAAGGAGAATGGGAGAAGGATAGGATACCGGCAAACCACCAGAAATTGACGGGTCTGAGAACACGACCCGATGAAGACACACGCCACACGACGTCCGGGATAATGGACACCGTCTCGTCCTTCTACACACACCTCTACGCCGCGAGAACGGAGAGACCGGCTGAGGAGTTGACAGAGATGTACCTGGGAGGATGGAGGATCCACAGAGCGGACTTTGAAGAAGAGGAACTGCGAAAGGTGTCGGGCCCGATAACGGAGAAGGAGATCACGGAAGCCCTGGCGGTAGGCAGACGATCCTCGACGCCGGGACCCAACGGGATCCCATACGGCCTATACAGGGACCTGAAGAACTATTTCATCCCTATCTTTGTGGAGGTGTTTAATTATATCTGGACGACAAAACAGGTGGGAGGAGTTTTTTTGCAAGGAGTCATGATCCTCTTGTATAAAAATGGAGACCCAACATTAGTTACTAATTGGCGACCCATAACACTCACCAACGTGGAGTATCGGATCTTTGCTAGAATTTTAAACTCCAGACTCAAACGGGTCGCCCACAGGATGGTATCCCCGGGACAGACCAGTGCGATCCCGAGGAGGAGGATGATCCACTCGACGTGCCTCTTCCGTCAGATCTTTCAGGCCATACGTGAGGAGAGGAAAGAGCAATGGCTCCTACAGTTGGATCAGCACAAAGCTTTCGATAGGGTGGATCACGATTATCTATGGGCAGTGCTGGATCGACAGGGCGTACCGGAACCGATGATCGAGATGTTTCGCACGCTCTACCGGGGAGTGACCGTCTCGCCCTACGTCAGGGGAACGATAGGGCCATCTGTCGTGGTGACGAGGGGCGTACGCCAAGGCTGCCCCCTCAGCCCCCTTCTCTATGTCCTCACTCTGGAACCCTTTCTTCGAGCTATCAGGACTGACGGAAACATCCAAGGACTGTGGATGGCGGGAGTCGACGGCTCAAGAGTCACGGTAATGGCACACGCCGACGATACTTACCCATGGTTGAGGGACGGGGAGGACCTTCGGAGAGCACGACACCATCTGTTGGTCTATGAGAAGATCTCTGGGGCGAAGGTTAATGAGGAGAAGAGCAAGCTCTATGTCATGGATGGAGTGACGGCAGATATCCGGGTGCGACCTATGAAAGGATCCGCCGGGGAGGAGGAGGAGAAAGCCATTTTCGAACCTGTAAAAGAAATTAAGATCTTTGGAATCTATTTTTACCTGGAGGAAAAGGGATGGTGAAAGAACTGGGATATCTGGCAAGGCAAGGTGGAGGAACGGCTTCAGCGCTGGAAACACTGGCGATTGGCGACAGGACAGAAGGCCCGGTATTTCAACACCTACTGTGTTAAGAACATAAGAACATAAGAGAAGCCAATGTTGAATCAGGCCAATGGCCCATCTAGTCCAACACTCTGTCACACAGTGGCCAAAATATACCAGGTGCCATCAGGAGGTCCAGCAGTGGGGCCAGGGCACCAGAAGCCCTCCCACTGCTGCCCCCTCCAGCACCAAGAATAGAGTGCATCACCTGCCCCAGACTGAGAGTTCCCATCTATACCCTGTGGCTAATAGCCACTGGTGGACTTCTGATCCATATGTTTATCTAATTTCCTCTTGAAACTGTCCATGCTTGCAGCTGCCACGACCTCCTGTGGCAGTGAATTCCATATGTTAATCACTCTTTGGGTGAAGAAGTATTTCCTTTTATCTGTTCTAACCCGACTGCTCAGCAATTTCATAGAGTGCCCACGAGTTCTTGTATTGTGAGAAAGAGAGAAAAGTACTTCTTTCTCAACCTGCTCAATCCCATTCATAATCTTATAAACCTCGATCATGTCACCTCTCAGCCGTCGTTTCTCCAAGCTAAAGAGCCCCAAGCATTTTAACCTTTCTTCATAGGGAAGGTGTTCCAACCCTTTTATCATTCTAGTTGCCCTTCTCTGCACTTTTTCCAATGCTATAATATCCTTTTTGAGATGTGGTGACCAGAACTGTACACAGTATTCCAAATGAGGTCGCACCAATGATTTATACAGGGGCATGATGAAACTGGCTGATTTGTTATCAATTCCCTTCCTAATAATCCCCAGCATAGCGTTGGCCTTCTTTATTGCAGCTACACATTGTGTAGACATTTTCAGCGAGTTATCCACTACGACTACAAGATCTCTCTCTTGGTCCGTCTCTGCCAGATCAGACCCCATCAACGTGTATTTATATTTAGGATTTTTGGCTCCAATGTGCATCACTTTGCACTTGGCCACATTGAACCCCATTTGCCACGTTGACGCCCACTCACCCATCCTCAACAGATCCCTTTGGAGTGCCTCACAATCCTCCCTGGTTTTCACCACCCGGAACAACTTTGTGTCATCTGCAAATTTAGCCACATCACTGCTTACTCCCAATTCCAAATCGTTAATAAACAAGTTAAAAAGCATCGGACCGAGTACTGATCCCTGTGGTACCCCACTGCTTACCATCCTCCACGGAGAAAGTTTCCCATTTATACTCACTCGCTGTTTCCTATTTATAAGCCAGTTTTTGATCCACAAGAGGACTTGTCCTTTTATCCCATGACTATTGAGCTTACGTAGGAGCCTTTGATGAGGAACTGTATCAAAAGCTTTCCGGAAGTCAAGGTAAATAATATCTATTGGGTACCCCTTGTCCACATGTTTGTTCACTCCCTCAAAAAACACTAACAGGTTAGTGAGACAAGATCTTCCCTTACAGAACCCATGCTGAGTCTGCCTCAATAGTTTTTGTTCATCAATGTGCCTACTAATTCTTTCCTTAATAACAGTTTCCACCAACTTACCCGGTATCGATGTCAGATTGACTGGCCTGTAATTTCCCGGATCTCCCCTGGAGCCCTTTTTAAAGATGGGGGTGACATTAGCTACCTTCCAGTCCTCAGGAATGGAGGCAGATTTTAAAGAAAGATTACATATTTTTGTCAGGAGATCCACAAGTTCACATTTGAGTTCTTTCAGAACTCTCGGATGAATGCCATCCGGGCCTGGTGATTTATTAGTTTTTAAATTGTCCATCAGTCGGAGGACTTCCTCTCTTGTTACCGCAGTCTGATTCAGGTCTTTCAAACCCCCTCCCGAAATCGGTGCTTCTGGAGTGGGCAAACACTTCTCCTCTTCCACAGTGAAGACAGAAGCAAAAAATGCATTCAGCTTCTCAGCCATTTCCCTATCATCCTTCACTACTCCTTTTACCCCTTGGTCATCCAAGGGCCCCACTGCCTCCCTGGCTGGCTTCCTACTTCTAATGTATTTGAAGAAAGTTTTATTGTTGGTCTTTATGTTTTCTGCGATATGCTCTTCATATTCCCTTTTTGCTTGCCTGATCACAGACTTGCATTTTATTTGCCATAGTCTGTTTTCCCTTTTATCAACCTCACTAAGACTAGCTTTCCACCGCTTAAAGGAATCCTTCTTACCTTTTACAGCTTCCATTACTTTATTTGTTAACCATGCAGGCTTTTTTCTATATCTATTTGTACCTTTCCTAACCTGCGGTATATATTTTTTCTGAGCTTCTAGGATTGTCTTTTTAAATAGTCTCCAAGCTTCCCCAACGGTTTTGACCTTCTCCACTCTTCCTTTCAATTTCTTCCTCACATGTCCCCTCATACCAGAGAAGTTACCCCTTTTAAAGTTAAAAGTGGTTGCGTCAGTCTTTTTGGGCAACTCCCTATCTGTACTAATGTTAAACTCAATGACATTATGGTCACTGTTCCCAAGTGGTGCAATCACTTTTACATCTCTCACCAGGTCTTGGGTGTTACTTAGGACCAAATCCAGGATCGCCTCTCCCCTGGTAGGATCTGTGACCATCTGTTCCACAGCACAGTCATTGAGAGTGTCTAAGAATGCAATCTCTTTTTCCCGACTAGAACTCATATTGACCCAATCAATGTGTGGGTAGTTAAAGTCGCCTATTACAACACAGTTATTTCGTCTAGCCGCTATCTTTAATTCATTCATCATTTTATAATCCTCCTCTATCTTTTGATCTGGTGGGCGATAACAAACTCCCACTGTTAAGCCTCCTTTTGGACCCACTATTTCAACCCATAGCATTTCCAGAAGTGAATCCAATTCTCTTACCCTCTCAATCTTACTGGACGGTATACCCTCTCTGACATACAGAGCCACCCCACCTCCAACCCTTTCCCCCTATCCTTCCAATATAATTTATAACCAGGAATCACCGTATCCCACTGATTTTCCTCATCCCACCAAGTTTCTGAAATACCCACAATGTCTATTTCCCCCCAAAACCAAGCATTCCAACTCCCCGATTTTACCTCGGAGACTTCTAGCATTTGTGTATAAACACTTATAGTTTCCCATATTTGTTAAGCTCACAGCCTTCCTCTTGCTGCCTTGAGACCTTGCCAGGCAGTTCCTATCATTAGCCACAGTCTCAGTGGACAATTGTAATCCATTTCCTTGTACAAAAGTAATAGCTACCCCTTCATCTCTTTGAGATGAGCCATCCCGAACCAGAGACTTTTCATCTCCTGTCGGCTTTCCCCCATTATTCAGTTTAAAAACTGCTCTGCCACCTTTTTGATTTTGAGCGCCAGCAGCCTGGTTCCTTCTCGGGACAAGTGGAGACTGTCCCTTTTGTACAGCTCCCTCTTGTCCCAAAAGCATCCCAGTGCCTAACAAACTTGAACCCTTCCCCCTACACCACCGTTTCATCCACGCATTGAGACTCCTGATCTGTGCCTGTCTCTCCGGCCCTGCGCGTGGAACAGGTAGCACTTCCGAGAAGGCTACCTTGGAGGTCCTGGCCTTGAGTTTCCTGCCCAGCAGCCTAAATTTCTCCTCCAGGACCTCACGACTGCATTTCCCCACATCGTTGGTGCCGACGTGCACCACGACCACTGGCTCCTCCCCAGCACTATCTACCAGCCTATCTAAAACACGCGTAATGTCCGCTACCTTCGCACCAGGCAGGCAAGTCACCATACGGTCAGTACGTGGGTTCGCCACCCAGCTGTCTACCTGCCTAAGGATCGAATCACCAACTACCAAGAGCCCCCTCCCACCCTTCCCAGGGACGGTTCCTTGGTACGAAAGGATACCCGTTCACCAGCTGAAGAAGAGGTCCCCTCTGAGGGCACATTCCCCTTATCCTCAGCATGGTGCCCCTTTTCCCCTTGACCCTCATGCTCCCTGGCAGCAGCCGGGCTGCCAGATCCAGAGTGGGACATATCTAACAAGTCCCCGAGAGTCTTCCCCGTGCACCTAACTGACTGTCCCTGCTTCTCCAGGTCAGCCACCTTGGCCTCAAGGGAGCAAACTCTCTCCCTGAGAACCAGGAGCTCCTTGCACCGAGCACACACCCAAGACTTCTGACCAGTGGGCAGATAGTCATACATGTGACACTCCATGCAAAACACTGGATAGCCCCCAACCCCCTGCTGGCATTCTGGCTTCATAATTGTTTTTAAACAAATACTTTTCTATAACCCCCCTTTTAAAACCCTTTGTATTTATATGGCTCCTGCTGTAGGAGTCTACTTACCTTACCAAGGAGCCAAGGTCCTGGCTTTCTGGCTCTTCCTGGGCTTCTTACAGAGCCCCTAGGCCAAGAGCCACAGGCAAAGAGCCTTGCCCTTTTGCTCTCGCCCTTCGGCTCGTGCCAGAGGCTCGTGCCTCTTGCAAACTTCCTGCCTTAAATGGAATTGTCTCCCAGGAGAGGGTGTGGCCAGCAGCTACTCAAAATCACCCAAGGCACTTAATGACGGTCAAACAAAGCCCCTTTCACACCCCAGCAGCCAGGAGTCTGCTATTCAATTTCACCCAAGCACTTAATTACAGGCAAACAATGACCCTTTCACACCCTAACTCCAGCAGTCAGGAGTCTGTTACAACTCACCCACACGCTCCAAAATACACACTCCAGACTCGAAACGATCGTCTCCCAGTCCTGCTCTGCTAGGTAGGGCCACCGGAGCGCTCGGGTCACGGCCTTCCATAGACACTTCACCGGGATTCACGTCTTCCCACGGCAAACTACCTAGCGGGAGTATACCCGCCCCCAGCGCCAGTCATAAAGGCGATAGTGAAGAAGATCAGCGGATCCTGGGGATGGCAACTTTTCCTCTGGCGAGGATCGTCACCCAGAGAAAAGAGTGTGATGGCGGATTAGGACTACTGGATCTTGGCCTCTGGTTCCTAGTCAAATTCCTCCACCTGAACTGCGGACAAATGGAGAACACCCGAATGACAACTCACGAACCCACGAGTGCCGAAGGAGAATCTCTGGCATGGAGAGCTTTTGAGGCCAATTGGAGAACCACGCCCTGGGGCCAGAGATGGTGGGAGGAAGATCGTCCGATCCCACGTCTGACACGGAGGATGAAGGACCCCCTTCCTGACTTTGTGGTAGAGGCGACCCTCTCCATACAGAAGTACAAGATTATGGCGGGAGAGGTATGGGCGGCCATCCAACGTTCCACTTCGATGGGGAACCTCTATTGGCATCTGTTTGGACAACTGAAGGCGAAACCGTACGATGAGGGGAGAAAGTTTAAAACCTCACTTTCGGAATACCTCCGAGTGCAATCTTTCCCCATCCCGACATTTGTGGATAAAACTATTCCGTACATGCTACGGGATCTCCGGTGGAGGGCCTATCATCAGATCCTTTACGTGGGAGCGAAGAAGATCATGGGGACGGGACGACAACAGCAAGGCTGTCAGCGTCCAGGATGCATCGGAGTGACCACACCGGAGACGATCGAACATGCGCTGAAGACGTGTATCCCGGTGAAGCGTCTATGGAAGGCCGTGACCCGAGCGCTCCGGTGGCCCTACCTAGCAGAGCAGGACTGGGAGACGATCGTTTCGGGTCTGGAACCAGAAGTGGGTTACGGCCTGCTGGGACAACCGTGGCCGCCAATCCCAGACGTACCCCAAGTTACATCTCGGAACCCCTCTAGCGGTATTACACAAAAAATCCAAAATGTTCAAGATGCCCAGGACATTCCAATCGGTACCCAACCACCTCATTCTATGACAACACGGAGCCCACCTTGGCCGTTGATTCGACTGGTAAATTTGATTGTTGTCCACACCATCTTTAGGGACCGCAGAACTGAAGCCCACTTAAAAACTGCAGTTTCCATCCGGAGCAGCATTGTGTACATCCTAGGCTATCTAGCAAAGATTAAAACATGGGAACAGAGGCATACAAAACCATTGCCCTTCAGTAACCGGTGGAGGTGGTTCCGAGAAATAAACCCCCCGGTTCCATGAGTTGATATCACATAACATAACATAACATATAAGAAATAAAGTACTCCGAAGACTTCCGGTCGGGGAAAATGGCGAATTGACACACTTTGCGAGTTGTGCAGAGTGTACTGCGGCATCTGACGACAGTCTGGGCTCTATTTGGCCCAGCGCAGCACTCTCCAGGCGGGGGAGTGGCAAGCAAGCAGCGAAGCCCGAGGGGGGTTGAGATCGGTGTGGATAAGCTTCGGAGGAAGCTTGTTTACACTTTGATCTCCCTCCGTGAAGAGGGCAGTTGCAAATCAACTCTACAGATGCCAGCCGGGCTGAGAATTCAGCATAAATTCGCCATCTACCGATCTCTTCATCATCTGATTAACATCGTTTACGGAAGAAGCACCGCGAAACCCCGAAACTACAAGCAAGGTAACAAATATACGATTAAGCGCTTACCGGTTTAAAGAAGACTGTGATAAACGTACGGATAAGCGTTGAAACGCTTAAGGAACTATTCCGCTTGAATTAAAAGTAAAAAGAAAGCTTTCCGTTAGAGAAAAAGGCTGAAAAGAGACTTTGTTTTGCATTCCTGTGGTTATTCAAGTCTAAACGCTACGTAGTAGAAACGAAACTAACTGTGACTCTGTGATACAGGAAGTGGGCTAGAGTGGAGGTTTTTCAGAGGCTGTTGTGTTTGAAGCGGATGGACATTTTATTATGTGACACCACCTTTACCGGAAGTTGGATTATAGAGACGGACAGGAGAACAGGAAGTTCGGAAGAAGCCTACTCTAGCCGGAAAATCATAGAGAAATTGCGCCCGACATTTTGGGGAGGACCAAAATTTAAAACGTTATTTTCAGGCCGAAAAAGTGTTTAAACAAGTTTTAAAGGTGGCGATTTGGCTTGAAGACTGTTAATATAAAGACTAACTAATATTGAAGTGGCCTCCAAGACGGATTTGCGAACAAGACCTAGAGCTGCTTCATCACCCAGCCCGAGAATGACTGCAAAGGAAAAAAAGAGTGGCAAGCAGCTATGGAGGCGATGGAAAAACGGATGACTGAAAATCTTGGAAAACAAATAGAATCACAGTTGCAACAACAATTGGAGCAAATAGAGCAAGTGCAAATTCAAGTACAGAAAAAAAATATGGAAGAATTGAAGGAACTGGTACTTGCAGAAGTGTCAGGGATTAAGAAAGATACAGAAGAACTCAAAAAGGAAGTCAAAAGTCTGGTGACAAAATCTGAAGATATGGAACAAAGGGTTAAAAAAACCCTGTCAGAAAACGCAAGGCTGGAGACCATAATGGATTATAGGGCTACTCAGAATCATTTGAGATTGAGAGGGATAGAAGAAGAGGAGGATCAAGATTTACGGGCTCTAGTAATTAAGACATTGACAACTTACATAGGGGAAGACGAAGGAGATTTAGATGCAGACTTTGACTTGATTTACAGAGTAAACTCAGCCTATGCCAAAAGAAAGCAATTACCTAGAGATGTAATTGTTCAATTTGTGACAACAAAGATGAAGGAAGATGTTTTCAAGAAACAATTTACACAACCGTTGGAAATTAATGGAAAGAAAATAATAATTTTGAGGGAAATTCCGAGATCGATTCTACAAGACAGAAAGAAATTCAAGAAATTGACAGACAGATTAAAAGAAATGAATATCAGGTTCAGATGGGAGATTCCATATGGACTTACATTTATGTACAACTCGGTGAGATCAACTCTTAAAACAGAAGGAGACTTATATAGATTTAAAGCGAGCAATTTGGACGACTTTAAAGATATTTAATTCAACGCCATTATGGATTACAAATTTTTATCTTGGAACGTAAATGGACTAAATTCACCAGGTAAAAGAAGACTGGTGAATCATTGGCTGGAAAAACAAAAATGTAATATAATTTGTCTACAAGAAACACACATAAGAAAACAAGACGATAAGTATTTGACTAATAAAAAATTGGGAGAAGAATTTCATTCTTCAGCATTTAACAAGAAAAAAGGAACAGTGATTTATATTTCAAAAGATTTGGATCCTAAACAAATTTTTTCCGACAAAGAAGGGAGATATGTAGGCGTGGAAATCTTTATGGACAGAAAAAAGACATTGCTTGTTAATATATATGCACCCAATGGTGTAAAAGAGACTTTTTTTAATGATTTGGCTAAAGAGTTGGAGTGTTTGAACTATGACCAAATTGTCCTGGCGGGAGACTTTAATGGTACAGTGAACAACACATTGGATAGAAAGTCCAAAGCAAGTGCTGAAATGGCTGGAAAGTTACCAAAAAATTTTTTTCAATTGATGAAGCAAGAGAAATTAGATGATGTTTGGAGGAAGTGGAATCCTAAGGTTAAGGACTATACGTTTTATTCGAATAGACATAATTCCTTTTCTCGAATTGACATGATTTGGATGTCAGAGGAGATGGCGCAAAAAACTTATAAAATACAAATTTTACCGAAAACTAATTCTGATCATAATCCCCTACTTTGGATATCTAAAGCAAAACCCAAACAGTTATTTTGGAGAATCAATGAAGATTTACTGGATCAAAAACAAATTAATGAAATTTTAAAAAAGGAAACGAAAAGTTTTTTTGAATTGAATTTGAATAAAGGAACGGATATACAAGTTGTATGGGATACATATAAAGCAGTAATGAGAGGTATGCTTATCTCTCTGAACTCCAAAGATAAAAAGCAAAAGATTCAGCAGCAGAAAGACCTTCATGAAAAAATTCGACAAAAAGAAAGGGAATTAAAAAAAAGACCAGGGAAGAAGAAGATTATTAAGGAAATCCACTTCTTGCAAGACCAGTTGAATGTTCTTTTAAACAGAGAATTATATTGGAATCTGAAAAAATTACAGCAAAAAGCATTTGAGGGTGCAAATAAACCAGGAAAGTTTTTAGCATGGCAATTGAAAAATAGAAAAGAAAGAAACTTTATATCTAAGATTGTTGAAGATGGAAAGGATGTGATGAATCTGAATGGTATAAAAAGAGCTTTTTTTAAATATTACGCCAAATTATTTCAAAAGAAAGGAATTGACCAACAGAGAATCAAGAAATATTTGGAGAAAATTGAAGTTCCAGAGCTGGGAAAACAAATTAAGGAATTACTAAATGGTTTAGTAACGAAAGAAGAAGTGACAATGGCGATAGAGGATGCAAAGTTGGGCAAAGCTCCAGGACCAGACGGCTTTACAGCAAAATTCTATAAGAAATTTAAAGAGGAGCTAACCCTTATTTTAGTACTTCTGTCGAATGAGATAAGACAGACTAAACGGATCCCAGATTCATGGAAAGAAGCAAACATTTCATTGATACCTAAAGAAGGTTTGGATTTGACTCAAGTAAAGAATTATAGGCCAATTTCGCTATTAAATAATGATTACAAACTATTTGCAAAAATACTTTCTGAGAGACTGAAAAAGTATTTGAAAGATACAATAGCGGAAGAACAAGCTGGATTTTTACCAAATAGACAAATCAGAGACAATTTGAGAGTGGTGATAGATGCAATTGAATATTATGACAAGCATCCTGAAAAAGAAGTAGGATTCCTCTTCTTAGATGCGGAAAAAGCTTTTGACAATTTAAATTGGGAATTTATGCTACAAGTTATTGAAAAAATGGATATTGGACAGTCTTTCTTAAACATGATTGTGGCAATATATTCAGAACAAAAAGCGGCTTTGAATATAAATAAAGAAAGGACGGACTTCTTCCGAGTCCAAAAGGGAACGCGTCAAGGTTGCCCATTATCTCCGTTGCTGTTTATTTGGATATTGGAAATATTATTGACAGCGATAAGGAAAGACAATAGTATTGAAGGACTTACAGTGAAAGGCTTTGCCTACAAGTATAGGGCATTTGCAGATGACGTAATGTTTATGATTCAAGACCCAATTGAGAAAATACCACAATTGATGGAAAAAATTGAAGAGTTTGGGTCAGTTGCGGGATTTTATGTTAATAAAAGCAAAACCAAAGTGATGTGTAAAAACATGACGAAACAAAGACAAACAGAATTGCAAGAGAAAATTCAATGTGAAGTGGTCACAAAGACTAAATATCTTGGAATTGAATTAACCATGAAAAATATTGACTTGTTTAAAAACAATTATGAAAAGGTGTGGCATAAGATTCAACAAGATATGAAGAAATGGGACACTTTGAATTTATCACTGATGGGAAGAATCGCAACTGTAAAAATGAATGTTTTACCACGTTTGATGTTTTTGTTTCAGACTATTCCAATATTAAAACAAAGGAAGGTATTGGATATGTGGCAGAAAGAACTATCCAAATTCGTATGGGCAGGAAGAAAGCCAAGGATTAAAATGAAAATTTTATGTGATTCAAAAGAGAGAGGAGGCTTACAACTACCGAATTTAAGACTGTATTATGATGCCGTCTGTTTAACATGGTTGCAACAGTGGATTAATTTGGACAATAAGAAGTTATTGGCCCTGGAAGGACATGATAACAAATTCGGATGGCATGCATATTTATGGTATGGAAAAGAAAAAGTGGATAAATTTTTTAAACACCACTTTGTAAGACAATCACTGTTCGAGACATGGACGAGATATAGAAAATTCTTCTCAGAAGAAAGACCACTTTGGATTGTACCAGCGGAAGTAATTAATCCATATTCAAGAAACCAAGGACTAGATTGGCTACCTTATAAAAATCTTTTAAAATCTGAAGGGAAAAATTTTGTGTTAAAAGATAGATTTGATGTTGAATTTGAATATGATTGGTTGAAGTATAGACAGATTTATGATCTATTTAAGACCGATAAAAGAGAACATGGTTTTAGAGCAAAGAACATTGAAATTGAAACTGTATGGCTTGAAAAAGATAAAAAAATGATTTCTAAACTGTACAAGGTGTTATTGAAATGGTATACTGAGGATGAAGTTGTAAAGGAGCAAATGATAAAATGGGCTGTAAATGTTAATAATGAGATATTAATGACATCTTGGGAATATTTGTGGAAAAAATCAATGAAAATTTCAACGTGTGTAAATGTTAAAGAGAATTGCTATAAAATGATGTACAGATGGTATATGACGCCTAAAAAAATTGCTATTATAAATGAAAGTATGTCCAACAAATGTTGGAAATGTAAAAAACATGAGGGGTCTTTTTACCATATGTGGTGGACATGCGATAAGGCAGTAAAGTATTGGACAGAGATCCACAATGAGATACAAAAAATTTTGAAATGTACTTTTAAGAAAGACCCACAGATGTTATTGTTAGGTCTTAAAATGGAAGAAATAAATGTAGCCAAGAGAACACTGCTATGGTACTTGACTACAGCAGCAAGACTGACTTTTGCTCAATGTTGGAAACAAGATAAAGTACCTGAAACATGGGAATGGATTAAAAAGACGTTGTTTTTAGCAGAAATGGACAAATTAACAAGAAAATTAAACAACGAAGAAGATGAAACTTTTTTTGAAGACTGGAAAGACTTTCAAAAATACTTGTTGAAAAACTGGGACATTAAACGCGGCTTAATCTGCTTTGATAGTTATTAAGTGGAAAATGAAATAGAATTAGATTTCTGAATTGTTACCGTTTGCTAGAGAAAATAAGTTTAGGAATAATTGTAATAGAATAAGAGAGATATTAATGGGGCTGGAGTGGTGCGGGAAGTCTTGTTTGGGGGGGGGAGAAGGGGAAATTAGAAAAAATGGGTATGTAGGTTGGTTGAAAATGTTTGAACATGTGATATATCCAATAATAAATTGTATTTACTAAAAAAAAAAAAGAAATAAAGTACTCCATATTACATCATATATTCATACCCGATAGTCTGTTAGCTTGATAGAAGGGTGAAACTGAATAAATTTGAAATCTGAAGTTCAAATTTGAATATTTCTATTATTATTTCTATTATTTAGAATCATTGAATTATTTGTATTATTTGTATTATATGTATGATCTTTATTTATTATTTCTGTATTCATGATAGCTGTAATTTTTAGTATATTATGAGTAATCTTTTGATATTCCATTGAAATTTGGTTTATGGAAATATTGTATATATGGAAACGTACTTATAGCATTTATCGCATTTATTGTATTTACTGTATTTATAGTATCTATAGTATTTATATCAATTTCTATGTAATGTAGCATGGAAATGTGGTATTGTATTGTATGGTGATATAAGGTGATTTGTTATGTAGTTTCAAGTTTGAATCTGAAGTTGGAAGTTGGAAATTTAAATGTTAAAGTTTGATTGTTTTGTATTGATTTAATAGTTTGTATGTAGAATGGTTTAATTTTAATAAAAAATCTATTTTCCTTTAAAAAAAATCTATTTTCCTAACCCTAACCCTAACCCTAACTCCATGCTTTTCTAAGGGAGATACCGAGCCCTGGTCAACCATTTTATTTTTAAAGGGGAAATGAGAGGACAGGTCTACCAACGTTTTTTCTATTTTTTTATATGGAGGCCAGGTCTCTTCTCATTATTTTCAGAGACAGCAGAGTGCAGGTCCACCTCCATGCTTTCCAAATGGAAATACAGAGCACTGGTCAACCATTTCATTTTTAAAGGGGAAATGAGATGCCAGGAATATTAACTATTTTTCCTGTTATATATATGGAGGACAGCAGGGGGCAGCAGAGTGCAGGTATACCTCCATGCTTTCCTATGGGAGATTCAGAGCCCTGGTCAACCATTTCATTTTTAAAGGGGAAATGAGAGGGCAGGTGTACTGACGTTTTTTCCTGTTGTTTATATGGAGGCCAGCCGGGGACAGCAGAGTGCAGGTCTACCTCCATGCTTTCCTATGAGAAATACAGAGCCCTGGTCAACCATTTTATTTTTAAAGGGGAAATGAGAGGACAGGTCTACTGACTTTTTTTCTATTTTATTATATGGAGGCCAGGTCTCTTCTCATTATTTTCAAAGGAGACAGCAGAGTGAGGGTCCACCTCCATGCTTTCCTATGGGAAATACAGAGCCCTTGTCAAACATTTTATTTTTAAAGGGGAAATGAGATGCCAGGAATACTAACGTTTTTTTCCTGTTGTTTATATGGAGGCCAGTGGGGGCAGCAGAGTGCAGGTCTACCTCCATGCTTTCCTATGGGAAATACAGAATCGTGGTCAACCATCTTATTTTTAAATGGGGAATGAGAGGACAGGTCTATTAACATTTTTTCCTGTTGTTTATATAGAGGCCAGCAGGGGACAGTAGAGTCCAGGTCTACCTCCATGCTTTCCTATGGTAATTACAGAGCCCTGTTCAACCATTTTATTTTTAAAGGAGAAATGAGAGGACAGGTGTACTAAGGTTTTTTCTATTTTTTTATATGGAGGCCAGGTCTATTCTCATTATTTTCAAAGGTGACAGCAGAGTCCAGGTCTACCTGCATGCTTTCCTATAGGAACTACAGAGTCCTGGTCAACCATTTTATTTTTAAGGGGGAAATTAGTGCACAGGTCTACTAACGTTTTTTCCTGTCTATATGGAGGCCAGCAGGGGACAGCAAAGTCCAGGTCTACCTCCATGCTTTCCTATGGGAAATACAGAGCCCTGGTCAACCATCTTATTTTTAAATGGGGAATGAGAGGACAGGTCTATTAACATTTTTCCTGTTGTTTATACGGAGGCCAGCAGGGGACAGCAGAGTCCAGGTCTACCTCCATGCTTTCCTATGGGAAATACAGAGCCCTGTTCAACCATTTTATTTTTAAAGGGGAAATGAGAGGACAGGTCTACTAACGTTTTTTCTATTTTTTTATATGGAGGCCAGGTCTCTTCTCATTATTTTCAAAGGTGACAGCAGAGTCCAGGTCTACCTGCATGCTTTCCTATAGGAAATACAGAGCCCTGGTCAACCATTTTATTTTTAAAGGAGAAATGAGATGCCAGGAATATTAACTATTTTCCTGTTATATATATGGAGGACAGCAGGGGGCAGCAGAGTGCAGGTCTACCTCCATGCTTTCCTATGGGAAATACAGAGCCCTGGTCAACCATTTCATTTTTAAAGGGGAAATGAGAGGCCAGGTGTACTGACGTTTTTTCCTGTTGTTTATATGGAGGCCAGCAGGGGACAGCAGAGTGCAGGTCTACCTCCATGCTTTCCTATGGGAAATACAGAGCCCTGGTCAACCATTTTATTTTTAAAGGGGAAATGAGAGGACAGGTCTACTGATGTTTTTTTTCTATTTTATTATATGGAGGCCCGCTCTCTTCTCATTATTTTCAAAGGATACAGCAGAGTTCAGGTCCACCTCCATGCTTTCCTATGGGAAATACAGAGCCCTGGTCAACCATTTATTTTTAAAGGGGAAATGAGATGCCAGGAATACTATTTTTCCTGTTTTTTATATGAAGGCCAGCAGGGGACAGCAGAGTGCAGGTCTACCTCCATGCTTTCCTATGGGAAATACAGACCCCTGGTCAAGGATTTTATTTTTAAAGGGGAAATGAGAGCCCAGGTGTACTACTGTTTTTTCCCCTCAGTACACCTGGCCTCTGCGTCTACGTGGAGGGAAGTCTCGAGTGGAGTACCACAGGGCTTAGTCCTAGGCCCGGTGTTATTCAATGTTTTTATAAATGACCATCCGCTTAATACCCTTTTCAGGCTTAGGGAGACCTGATGTTGATCAGGAGTGTAGTGTGAAAGGGGGGGGGGTGGCATTCCCCCCTTGCTGATTTCTGGACCTGAAACAGCCCCAGGAAGTTGCTATTTGCCCCACTGAGATAAACAAACCAGTAGAGACATCAGGTACAATTAGTTATTAGCACAAAACCTGAACTTCTCAACCAGATATGTACCTTCTTGTTTGTATTTGTCCCCGCTGAAGAAGAAGAAGAACAAGAAGAAGAAGAAGAGGAGGAGGAGAAGAAGGAGATTGGATTTATACCCCGTCCTTCACTTGGAGTCTCATTTTTTTTTTTAGTTTTTATATAGTTTTTAGTAAGTGTTACATATTATCTTTTAACCTGTACATTTTGTAATGGTTTATATCCCTTCTCCCTCCCTCCTCCCCCCTCTGCTATTCCAATGCGTAAGTCCTTTATTCCCAGCCACGGGCACAGAGTCCGAATCTTGCACTGAATGTCCTTTCTTCCTTCTGTTGGTAGCCACTCCAGGTAGGTCTTCCATTTCGTCCTGATTGCTGTAGTCCTGTCTTCCCATGTGGTCTTCCAGTTGAGTTTCTCGATTATGTCTGACTGTATGAAATCAAACAAATAATTATGCCAGATTTCTACTGTCCACTTACTCTTGTCCTTCCAACCCAGAGCAATCACTGCTTTGCTTGCTAGTATCATTGCTTTGAATATAGCTCGGTTCTCTTTACTTACTACTGGGTTCCCTATTATGCCCATTAACATTAAATTAAAGTTAATTGTCAGTGAAACTTTGCATGTTCTCCTTATAATTTGTAGTATTTTTGTCCAAAAGGCACTGACCTCTGGGCATTCCCACCACAATGCCAGCACCTGGGGCTCATTCCTGGGATCATGTTTGCTATTTGCACTGGTGTTTTGTACCATTTTGTAAAGAATTTATGTTCTATTTCATTAAATTTGATCACTTTATTTCCTCTATTCCTTCCATTATTTTGCTTGCCAAATTTTCTGATATCTGACCTTCTTTGGTCCAAGTGTTTTGTAGGTAAGATATTGTCGTGTCTATATTTGATATCATTTTCCTATAGATTTTCCCTGCTAGTCCTTGTTTTGATTTTTGCATCCCTTTGTATAGTTCTTCTATTGGTTCCTCTATCCATATTTTCTCTTTTTCCTTGATCTTATTAACCATACTATATAGGCCTGTTATTTTTAACCAGTGTTGCTTACCTACCTCTTCCACTATCTCGTGTACCGGTTTTAAGTTATGCCCTCTAAACACGTCTTCCAGCCTATAATAACCTTTAGTTTTAAGATATTCCCACTATTTATTCTCTTTTATTTCGCTGTATATTGACTCTAGTGATGTCCATCTTGAGTTTCTTCTTAGCCATATTGCTTGCCACTTGCTCCGAGATTCTAATGCTGAATGTCTGGGGCCTTTAATTAATTTGAGGTCTTTTTTTGTGACTTTAGAGAAAATCCCAAATCTTTATATATTTTTAATCTCATTCTCAAATGTAACCCATTTTTGCTCCTCCCCTTCACCTATCTCTAATAGCGACTTTATTTGGAAGGCTTCATAATAACTATTCAGCTCTGGGACTCCCCATCCCAACTCTGCTTTGAGACCATGTACCAACCTTTTTTGAATTCTACACTTTTTACTGCCAAATATCCACTCTCTAATCGCTCTATTCCATTGTTCTAACCTTTTGTTATGGGCCTCTAATGGTATCGACTGGAATAAATATGTTAATTTAGGTAGCCAGAACATTTTAACACTAATTCTAGTAGATATACCAAGAGTTTTATTTTTCCACTTTCTCATTTCATTCTTTATTTTCTTCCATATCATGTTATAATTCACCTCCAATATTCTAGCAATCTTCTTTTGTAACACTATACCTTAAGTATTTGAACTTTTTAGTGCCCATTCCAATATTTGTAATTTTGTTTATTTTTTTCCTCTTTGTTCACATTGAGGTACATGATTTCTGATTTAGCCATATTAACCTTTAAACCTGAACAGCATTCAAAGTCCTCTAAGATAATTTTTACTTCTTTTATCGCTTCTTTGGAGTTTGTCATAACAACTATAATGTCATCTGCAAATCACTTGGAGTCTCAGAGCGGCTTACAAGCTCCTTTCCCTTCCCCTCCTCACAACAGACACCCTGTGAGGCAGGTGGGGCTGAGAGAGCTCTTTTAAGAACTGTCCTTGAGAGAACACTCCTGACAGAACTATGGCTTGCAGAACTAAAAACAACAAGACAATTCTACTCTAAGAAATGCTAGAGAGAGAGAAAATAGCTTTGTCAGTGCTGCAAGGTAAGAGAAATAGTGTGTGTGTGTGGGGTTAATGTTGCCAATTTTATTATGGTGATGAGTTGAGAGAGAGAATTCAAATTGTACTGATAGCCTTGATCAGTATCAGTTTCTTGCAAAAAGACCCCAAAACCTGATGATGTGACACAAAATAATCTTCCCCTGTCCACATTAAAAACAAACACAAAACCTTTTTTAGAGATAAGGGGGAAATGTGTTGGTGATGGGACAAGCCTTACGCAACAGGAACTCAACACTGCTGGCTTTTCCCCAGTTCAGCATGAACCATACTCAAACGTGGTTGTTTTCAGAGATTACCCTAAGTCAGAAAAAATGGCCGGGGGGGGGGATGTGCCAGGCAAGACAGATGCTGGAGCAGGTGCTCTCTGCTGGGCCTGGCAGAAGGCTCCCTTCATGCTCTGTCTGCAGCCAAGGAGAGGAGGGATGGGGAGGGTGGGCTCAGTAGGACAGCTCCTGGGCTGAGCCATCACAGCAGGGAACCTGAGCCCCATCAGGGCAGCCACCGGAGGACCACATCTGGACCCTGTCCAGGCCTACCCTTTCCCAAAAGTTTCCCAGGAGGTAAGCCCCTCCCCATACTTTCCCCAGAGGCCCAGAGACAGATGGAGCATGCTGGGAAGTTACACACCGATGGCGGGAAGGCACCAGGGAGGGGGGCCACCCCACACAGCACTGTGATGACTGGCCCAGGGTGTGGATGCACATGCCGAGGAAGAGGAGGAGGCACCAAGGGAAGGACCCGGGGGGGCAGCCAGCCAAAGTCCTTCTCCTCCTCACCGTGGGAAGCCAGCACCCCAGCCCTGCAATCCCTCCACTCAGGCTGTCCCCCGCTCAGAGCTTCAACTTGTCCAGACTCTGGGAGGCGAGGGCACGAGAGGCAGTGGCGGGAAGGGCATTCTGGATGGGCTTTGCCGGATGCTGCAGGTGCAGGGAGAGAGTCTGGAAAGTGCTGGGTTGCAGACATGTCTCTGTGGTGGCCGGGGGAGGCAGGTGTAGTGACTGTCCTCGGCAGGCAGGAGCGTCCTGGCAATCAGCGGGGGATGGCAGGCCAGCACTCTCCTGGAGGTGGTGCTCTAGGCAAATGCCTAACTTGGCTATATGGACACACCGGCCCTGGACTAGAGTGTGCTGCTTTTAACCACAACACCAAGCTGGCTCTCAAGCTAGACTGCTGGGGAATACCTCATGCTGGCAGCAGTAGTTTGTTAGTGTGCTCCTGGACTGGAGGGTGTTGCTGTGGTTGCTAGGGATGCCAGCACACTCACTCTGTGCTCTGAGCCTGGGAGATGGATGTTCGTCATTTCCCCTCAGCTGAATGGCCATAGGATGCTGGCTGATGCCACCCAAGCCACCCTACCACCCCATCCACTCCGGTGCACTGCTGTCATTGGGGCCATGAGGGTCAGGCATAGTCATAAAAAGGCAACCTGGAGCCAGGGTGCTGTGTTGGGCACAAGAGGAACTTTCCAAGTTTCCTTCAAGAACAGAGTCAAGCTACAATCTATTCAGGTAATTATGAAATCCTGCATAATAACATAAGAACATAAGAGAAGCCAATGTTGGATCAAGCCAATGGCCCACCCAGTCCAAAACTCTGTGTCACACAGGGGCCAAAAATACCAGGGGCCATCAGGAGGTCCAGCAGTGGGGCCAGGACACTAGAAGCCCTCCCACTGTTGACCCCCCAAGCACCAAGAATACAGAGCATCACTTGCCCCAGAGTCCCTGTCTACACCTTGTGGCTAATAACCACTGATGGACCTCTGCTCCATATGCTTATTTAATTCCCTCTTGAAGCTGTCCATGCTTGTAGCCACCACTGCCTCCTGTGTCAGTGAATTCCATGTATTAATCATTCTTTGGGTGAAGAAGTACTTCTTTTTATCCGTACTAACACATATAACTAATCAACAGAGCCCCAAAGGGGAGACAACTTTTGACCCAGGTTTAACTGAAAGAAAGCCCTAAAGTTTACAGGTCACATAAAGAGTTTAAAGGCACTCTTTGGCCCAGCCTCCTTGAGAAAGGAGCTGGTTGGTACTTGCAATTTGGCATCTTGCATAGAAGTTGGCATCCTTTTCTGAAGGCAGGCAACATGCCCACCGTGATCCACATGCAGTCTGAGCTCTTTTGTAGTTTGCTGAGGGTTTGCCTGCAACAACAACAACAACAACAACAACAACAACAACAACAACAACAATAATAATAATGTGCTGTCAAGTTGCAGACATCTCACAGCAATCCCTTGTGGGTTTTTCAAGACAAGAGATGTGCAGAGGTGGCTTGCCATTGCCTTTGTACATCTTGGTAGATGATCTTTAATCAGTTTTAAGGTGATTGTATTTACAACGTATTTTCCAGCCCTTTTCTGCTTGCTTTTTATTGTATCTATTTATTTTTTACATTATTTATAGTCTTTTCTCACTAAGACTCAAAGCAGATTACACAGTGTAAATTAATGCAGTCAATAACAATAGCAATCCAATAAGCAATGTAATAGGACTGGGAATTGTTGAATTTTAAAACAAAGCTGCTGTCTGAACAAAGTATAAGTATTAAACATGGCATGTTAAACAATTCAGAACATGGAATTACATCAGTAAAAACATAGTTATGTTTTCTGGGCCGACCTGTTGCAATATAGCCCTATTTCCTTTACAAGAATGCCTTCTGAACCATTCTGTTTTATGTAGCTTGCAAAATGTCAAGAGCATGAGAGCTGCAATGTCCGCTGACTCCTAAATCTGAGCCTTCATTCTGTCAGGAATAGAAAATTGGCTGTGAAAACTTGCAAAGCTTTTTGCTGATAAAATATGCTCTGATCTGGATGTTGGCTGTAATATAAGCCAAGCAGAAGAAATCTCTAATACTTAGTCTGGTCTGCTTATGGATTAATTTTTTACTCAGTAACCATGATGGATGTTGACGGGATCCTGGGATCTGGGAAGGCTACTACTTGTGCACTGGATCCTTGCCCATCCTGACAACTAAAAGAATGTAAGAACCACATTGATGAGGGCCCCCCCCCATCCATCATAAATCAGTCACTGACCCCTGGCACCTTCCCCTGGCCACTCAAAAGTCATTTATCGACCCACTACTTAAAGAAACCATCCCTCCTGAAAAATATGCGGCCAATTATCGCCCAGCCTCTAATCTGCCCTTTCTAGGCAAAGTGATTGAGAGGACAGGAGTGGACCAGCCCCATGTCTTCTTGGGTAATTCAGCTGTGCCAGATCCCTTTCAGCCTGGCTTCGGGCTGGGTTACAGGGCAGAGACAATTCCAGTGACTTTAGCTGATGACCTTCACCTGAATGTAGGCAAAGTCCAGGCCTCTTTGTTGCTCCCACGGGATTTGTCTGCAACCTTTGAGACAACAGATGCACAAAAAAAAGAATGGGTGGTATGCAATGCTCCCTCTAACCTGTGGAGTCTCGTGAGCAAGAATTCTACCTGGTGAGCTCCTGGCACTGAAGTTCTGAGCAGGCGATTTGGCTCCTGCATCAATTAGTTTGCTCTGGAGCCCCATCCTTCCTGAGCTGAGACAAAAATGTGTGACCCGGAGGCTAAAAGCTGTGAGCTAGCTCACACTCACTCAGCTTAGAGGGAAGATTGGCATGCCGTTTCTCAGGAGGGGTGTGCAGTGGAGGGGATTGGATTGTTCCCAGTTTTGAACTAATGTTAGACAGAAATTTCCTGTTTTCTTGCTGTCCTTCTGACTTTTTAAACTTCTTTTAGTTATTTTAGAGCATATATGGGAAACAGAGGGAGATTTTGTTGAGAATGCCTTTAAAATTGGGGCTTTTTGAACTATTGATGGAGTTGAACTTTTTTTAAATGTTTGCCTTAAGAGTCTTACTATTAATGGAGAATCCACTACATTCAAAATTCCAGTGAGGGAAGAGAGGCTGATTGGTTTTAAATCATAAAAGCATTTCATGCACATAGAATTTGGCTCCTTGTAAAGATGGGGGGTTGCATTACACAAATGCATTTAAATGTAGTTGATTGGTTTCTTAACTGTTCAACTTTTAAATAATTAACCATTTGATTGGCTAATTATTGGCAGCCCTGAAGGAAAAGGAAGTTGACACAGGGCATGTTTTGGACTTGCAAACAAAAAGCAAACAATACCAACGTGCCAAAAGGTAACATGTGATAACAAGGATTTGGAAGTCCTGAGGAGTGCCGCCCTGGGTGAAGAACAGTAATGAGAACATATACAATCATATTAGATTAAAAAATATAAACATCACAACATAAACCCAATATCTGCATGTATACAAGCAAAACGGTGCCCACAAAACCGTGTTTCAAAACCAGCTCGGTAACAGCAGCCGTAGCAACCATAGCGACAACGTGACGCAGCAAATGAAACCAACTTGCAAGGCCTAAGTCAGTCAAAAGCCGACTGAAACCCAGACGCCTGTGCCTGGTGTCCATAAATGTCCAGTGAGGATGTCAGGCATGAGGGCAGGGTGTTCCACAGGTGGAGCCACCAAAAAACCTGTCCTGCCTGGCCTGTAAAGTACTGGGTTTCGGGCCTCATGACTCGGACGACGACATAAGAGAAGACGCGTTTATTCGTACTTCACATAAGACAAGAACACACAGTAACAGCCGGAGGCCAACTATATACCGTTAGGGGGGACGGCCCTATATTCCTATTGGCGGGTTTGAATCGCCCGCCAATGCTGCCATTGGTTCACTACTGGCGAGCTCAGGAACCTAGTCCCTATTGTTCTCAGAGAGCGAAGCTTGGCTGTATTTCGCCAGCTCTGCCTTCTGATCCCAGGACACAACATGGCCACCCACCCCCCTTGCTGCTGAAGGCACACAGAGAGGGTCTGGAATGAGGAAGGGTTAGCTGGGTGCTGCTGGACTCCACTCACAGCATCAGAGCAGGAGAAGACAAGACCTGATACCCTTCAACCCATGTGGTCTTCCTGTCTCCACGCTCTGCCTCCTCAGCATCCCAAAGTCCCCACCTTGCAGGCAACACAGAGCACCCTTTCCTCCCTCAACCCCCCCCCTGAAATTCCTCTTCTCAGATTACAGCAGCCTCTGCCCATCTGTCTGTTGCTCTCTGAAGCTGCAGCTTTCCAGCCACTCCCAGTGGGAACTCGAACAGGTCCATTCCAACCCACCTCAGGCCAGGGGTTTAGGCTGCAGGGCTGCTTCCTGGGTACCTTTTACATGAACTGCCTCCAAGTTCATATATGCCCTCCAAGTGCTGCAGGGAGGGATTCAGGGAAATGGCCTACTTGGGTATCATCAGGATGCTGACATATTGTTGGGAGGCAATGTGGAAGGAGACCCAGGGCACGCTTACTCTCAACTCTGCCATTTCGGTTTTCTACTCTACAGCTACATATAAAACTATTTAAAGGGATTCAGAATAAAAAGGGACAAAACAGAAAATGCATAAAACATGATTTATTAAACATATTTTAAGGACATTGCATAATATGAGAACTACTCTACAACCTCTGAACCTATTCACATAAGAACATAAGAGATAATCCAATGTTGGATCAGGCCAGTGGCCCATCCTGCCCAACACTCTGTCACACAGTGTCCAAAAATAGCAGGGGCCATCAGGAGGCCCATCAGTGGGGCCAGGACACAAGAAGCCCTCCCATGCTTCCCCCCTCCCCCAAACACCAAGATTATAGTGTATCCCTTGCCCCAGACAGGGAATTCCTATCTATACCTTGTGGCTAATAGCCACTGATGGACCTCTGCTCTATATTTTATCCAATTACCTCTTGAAGCCGTCCAAGCTTGTAGCTGCCACCATATCACTCCCTGTGTGAAGAAGTGCAGAGAAGGGCAACTAGAATGATAAAAGGGTTGGAACACTTTCCCTATGAAGAAAGGTTAAAATGCTTGGGGCTCTTTAGCTTGGAGAAACGACAGCTGAGGGGTGACGTGACCAAGGTTTATAAGATTATGAATGGGATTGAGCAGGTTGAGAAAGAAGTACTTTTCTCCCTTTCTCACAAGACAAGAACTCGTGGGCACTCCATGAAATTGCTGAGCAGTTGGGTTAGAACGGATAAAAGGAAGTACTTCTTCACCCAAAGAGTGATTAACACATGGAATTCACTGCCACAGGAGGTGGTGGCAGCTACAAGCATAGACAGTTTCAAGAGGGAATTGGATAAACATATGGAGCAGAAGTCCATCAGTGGCTATTAGCCACAAGGCAGAGATAGGAACTCTCAGTCTGGGGCAGGTGATGCACTTTATTCTTGGTGCTGGGGGGGCAGCAGTGGGAAGGCTTCTAGTGTCCTGGCCCCACTGCTGGACCTCCTGATGGCACCTGGTATTTTTAGCCACTGTGTGACAGAGTGTTGGACTAGATGGGCCATTGGCCTGATTCAACATTGGCTTCTCTTATGTTCTCTTATGTTCGTATGTTCTTATGGACTGTCTTACTCAAATGCCATGAACAAGCATTGTCTCCATCATACAGGCATCTCCCCACCCACCTTGTCCTAGCAATGTTACCCAAAACTGCATGTAGTCATCTTCAAGTTAAACAAAAGAACTTGGCCATGATAGGATAAATGGGCTGACGAGCACGCTCAACGCCCAACAAGATAATGCAGCTGCAGATCATTGGATTGCTGATGATAATGGTTGTCCAAGCACCTCAAATGACTGCCTTTTCTTCTCCTTTGTCTTTAGCTCAAACTCTGAAAGGTGTCACTTAAAGAGACATTGTGTCAATTGCCCAACACTTAATCCTATTCTTCTAGCCCATTACACAGCTAGCAACATCAAGCATGTTCCTGGGGTCTCCGTGCTTGGTGGCTCATACCCCCAAGCCTCTTGTAGAGTATTAAAGAAGAGCATCTGCCCATGCTCTCTCTCTCACTTCCTCTCTACCTGACCCCACCCTGCCTTACTGACTCTCAACCTAGCTCTGTCCAGATTCTACCATGTGTGTTGCTGGTCAACATACGGCTCTTTTCCCTTTTAGTCTTCCTTCATTTTTCACTGCAGGATCGCATCATCTCATTGGACAGGTAATTATTGCCCAACCAACGAACTTCTGCTAATGCAAACATCTCTATACTTTCCCATCTAATTTTCTTGTTTGGATTTTATTGTATGTGTGTATGCTTGGATTTTATTGTATGTGTGTACAAATTCCCTAGTAAAGAAACCATAGTCTCTGAATCTATTTCTGGAAATCTGGACTAAGTGGGACTCCTGTAGACATAGGTTATTGCTCCCTTATATGCCTATTGCCATTTAATTATAATTCCCCAAGCTACTATCCTGTCCTTATATATATTTGAATTTTGGTTCGACAGCATTCTATGCTTGCCATAATTGATTCGGCTCAATAACTGGCAGTCAGAAGACACTGGCCAGGGCTGACTGGCTGCTTTGCAAAGTCCCGCCCACGTCAAACCTGGTCAGTGTTTTCAGCTCAGTCTCCTCCAGTCCTCCGACAGGAGACGACTGTCTGGAGTGTGAGCTCAAGGGACAGGCCCTCAAGGCTGAGGCAAGTGAGAGAAGCCCTTTTCCGCCCCCCCCATCCCCTGGGCCTTCTATGAGGGGACTAGGCCTAGAGAAGCCCTTTTCGGCCCCCCACACGCCATCCCCTGGGCCTTCTATGGGGCACTAGGCCCAGAGAAGGCCTTTTCCGTCCCCCACACACCATCCCCTGAGCCTTCTATGGGGCACTAGGCCCAGAGAAGCCCTTTTCCATCCCCCACACACCATCTCCTGAGCCTTCTATGGGGCACTAGGCCCAGAAAAGCCCTTTTCTGTACCCCACACGTCATCCCCTGGGCCTTCTATGGGGCACTAGGCCCAGAGAAGCCCTTTTCCGCCCCCCACACGCCATCCCCTGGGCCTTCTATGGGGGCACTAGGCCCAGAGAAACCCTTTTCCGCCCCCCACACGCCATCCCCTGGGCCTTCTATGGGGCACTAGGCCCAGAGAAGGCCTTTTCCGCCCTCCCACGCCATCCCCTGGGCCTTCTATGGGGGCACTAGGCCCAGAGAAGGCCTTTTCCGTCCCCCACACACCATCCCCTGGGCCTTCTATGGGGCACTAGGCCCAGAGAAGGCCTTTTCCGTCCCCCACACGCCATCCCCTGGGCCTTCTATGGGGCACTAGGCCCAGAGAAGGCCTTTTCCGTCCCCCACACGCCATCCCCTGGGCCTTCTATGGGGGCAGTAGGCCCAGAGAAGGCCTTTTCCGTCCCCCACACGCCATCCCCTGGGCCTTCTATGGGGCACTAGGCCCAGAGAAGGCCTTTTCCGTCCCCCACACGCCATCCCCTGGGCCTTCTATGGGGCACTAGGCCCAGAGAAGGCCTTTTCCGTCCCCCACACGCCATCCCCTGGGCCTTCTATGGGGCACTAGGCCCAGAGAAGGCCTTTTCCATCCCCCACACACCATCCCCTGGGCCTTCTATGGGGCACTAGGCCCAGAGAAGGCCTTTTCCGTCCCCCACACGCCATCCCCTGGGCCTTCTATGGGGGCACTAGGCCCAGAGAAGGGCTTTTCTGTCTCCCACACGCCATCCCCTGGGCCTTCTATGGGGGCAGTAGGCCCAGAGAAGCCCTTTTCCGCCCCCCACATGCCATTCCCTGGGCCTTCTATGGGGGCAGTAGGCCCAGAGAAGCCCTTTTCCGTCCCCCACACGCCATCCCCTGGGCCTTCTATGGGGGCAGTAGGCCCAGAGAAGCCCTTTTCCGTCTCCCACACGCCATCCCCTGGGCCTTCTATGGGGGCAGTAGGCCCAGAGAAGCCCTTTTCCGTCCCCCACACGCCATCCCCTGGGCCTTCTATGGGGCACTAGGCCCAGAGAAGCCCTTTTCCATCCCCCACATGACATCCCCTGGGCCTTCTATGGGGACAGTAGGCCCAGAGAAGCCCTTTTCCGTCCCCCCACACACCATCCTCTGGGCCTTCTATGGGGGCAGTAGGCCCAGAGAAGCCATTTTCCCCCACACACTGCCTACTGTCCCCATAGAAGGTCCAGGGGATGGTGTGTGGGGGACAGAAAAGGCCTTCTCTGGGCCCAGAGAAGCCCTTTTTTGCCCCTCTTCCCTTCCTTTCCCCCCTTTCCTTTCTTCCTCTCTCCTTTCTTTCACTCTTCCCCTCTTCCTTCCTTCCTTCCTTCCTTCCTTCCTTCCTTCCTTCCTTCCTTTCTCCAACCCTCTTTCCCTTCCACCTCCCTCCCTTCCTTTCTAGGGCCCGTTGTCTTCCACCACAATGGGCTTTGCTCCTTAATTTATAAATAAGGCAATTCGGCTAACAATTTCACTGCTTATTTTCAATTCCAAATCATTAATAAACAAGTTAAAAAAGCATTGAACCGAGTACTGATCCCTGTGGTACCCCACTGCTTACCATCCTCCACTGAGAAGGTTTCCCATTTATACTCACTCTCTGTTTCTTATTTATAAGCCAGTTTTTGATCCACAAGAGGACTTGTCCTTTTATTGCATGACTATTGAGCTTACTTAGGAGCCTTTGATGAGCAGGGTCAGCACTTCCATATAGTTAAGTTAGGCAGTTGCTTAGAGAGCCAACGGGCTGCTGCCTTCCCGCCGTTGGCGTGTAACTTCCTGGCGTGCTCCATCTGTCTCTGGGTCTGTGGAGGGAGCATGGGGAGGGGCTCGCCTCCTGCCCCCCCCCAGGCCTGCCTCGATCTCAAGGTGTCTGGGGGTGCTCCTCTGTTTCACCAGCACCTCCCAGATGGAGTACGTGCTCCTGCCCTTCTCCGGTAAGAGCCTCGTGGTCGCAGGCCTGCACAAGACCATCCAGCAAAGTCTCAACAGGGCTCGCGCGGGTGGGGAGCAGAAAGCATGGGCGGGGGGACTTTTGGGAAAGGGTGGGCCTGGACAGGGTTCAGGTGCGGTCCTCTAGTGGCTGCTCTGAGTGGGCTCGAGTTCCCCGCTGTGACAGCTCAGCCCAAGGGCTGTCCTGCTGAGCTGCCCCTGCCTTCCCCTCCTCTCTTTGACTGCAGACAGAGCACGGAGGGAGCCTTCTGCCAGGCCCAGCAGAGAGCACCTGCTCCGTCATCTGTCTGGCCTGGCACATCCCCCCCTGCCCCGGCCATTTTTTCTGACCTAGGGTAATCTCTGAAAACAACCATGTTTGAGTGTGGTTCATGCTGAACTGGGAAAAAGCTAGCAGTGTTGAGTTCCTGTTGCTTAAGGCTTGTCCCATCAGCAACACATTTCCCCCTGATCTCTAAAAATGGTTTTGTGTCTGTTTTTAATGGGGACAGGGGAAGATTATTTTGTATCACACCATCAGGGTTTGGGGTTGTTGTTTTTTTGCAAGAAACTGATACTGATCAAGGCTATCAGTACAACTTGAATTCTCTCCCTCAACTCATCACCATAATGAAATTGGCAATATTAACCCCACACACACACTCTATTTCTCTTACCTTGCAGCATTGACAAAGCTATTTTCTCTCTCTCTAGCATTTCTTAGAGCAGAATGTTTTTAAAGCTTCAGTGGGGACAAACACAAACAAGAAGGTATATATCTGGTTGTGCAAATCATAACTGATTGTACCTGTTATGTCTCTACTGGTTTGTTTATCTCAGTGGGACAAATAGCAACTTCCTGGGGCTGTTTCAGGTCCAGAAATCAGCAAAGGGGGAATGCCAGCCCCCCTCCTTTCACACTACAATCCTGATCAAAATCAGGTCTCCCTAAGCCTGAAAAGGGTATTAAGTGAAAGGTTTGGACTGGAATCAGAGTTGAGAGATCTCGCTGCTGCTGAAATGATGGGCTGGAAAGGCCTCTGAGTCATCCTGTCTTGCAAACTGCAAGCAGTAGCTCGAAGACTTCCAAAGTCTATGCCGCCACCACAAAGAGTACTTCTCTTCCTACTTCAACAAAAGCTCCAGGGTAGTATGCCTAATGTTTCTATTGCTCTAAGGATCCTTCTCACACTTCCAATACCAGTGGCAAGTGGTGAATGCAGCTTCTCAAAACTCAAACTTATAAAAACACACACGCTCAACAATCCTGCAAAAGAGACTACTTGGCTTGGCAACTATTTCAACTGAACATGATGATGCATCAGTGCTTGACCTGAAGGAATTGGTGACAAAATTTGCTAAAGAAAAGGCACACAAAATGAGATTCTGATGTGCCTGAAATGGAAACATTAAAGAGACGTAAATTTCAATATCGCAATTAACAGGATTTTTCAAAATGCTTTGTAATTTGTGTTTTTTTTTGTTTGAGAGAGAAAATCAGAAATTGAATTACTTGTTCTCACAATTCTGAAAAAAAAAGAAATTAGCAATTTCAAATTTTGTGTTTTTCATTCCTCCTAAAATGCATTTATGTTTGAAAATTGGTGGGAGCACGGGGGGGTGGAGGATGGGATGCCAGAAGGTGGCCTTGCCTAGTGTGCAAAAAACCCTGGCACCAGCCCTGTTGATGAGGAACTTTATCAAAAGCTTTCTGGAAGTCAAGGTAAACAACATCTATTGGGTCCCCCTTGTCCACATGTTTGTTCACTCCCTCAAAGAACACTAACAGGTTAGTGACAAGATCTTCCTGTACAGAACCCATGCTGAGTCTGCCTCAATAGTTTTTGTTCATCAATGTGCCTACTAATTCTTTCCTTAATAACAGTTTCCACCAACTTACCCGGTATCGACGTCAGACTGACTGGCCTGTAATTTCCCGGATCTCCCCTGGAGCCCTTTTTAAAGATGGGAGTGACATTAGCTACCTTCCAGTCCTCAGGAATGGAGGCAGATTTTAATGAAAGATTACACATTTTTGTCAGGAGATCCACAAGTTCACATCTGAGTTCTGTCAGAACTCTCTGATGAATGCCATCCGGGCCTGGTGATTTGAAAGTTTTTAAGTTTTCTATCAGTTGTAGGACCTCCTTTCTCATCACCTCAACCTGACTCAGGTCTTTCAACACCCCTCCCAAAATCAGCAGTTCGGGAGTGGGCAAGCACTTCTCATCTTCTACACTGAAGCCAGAGGCAAAAAATGCATTCAGCTTCTCAGCCATTTCCCTATCATCCTTCAGTAGTCCTTTTACCCCTCGATCATCCAAGGGCCCCACTGCCTCCCTGGCTGGCTTCCTACTTCTAATGTATTTGAAGAAAGTTTTATTGTTGGTCTTTATGTTTTTTTGCAATATGCTCCTCATATTCCCTTTTTGCTTGCCTGATCACAGACTTGCATTTTAATTGCCACAGCCTGTGTTCCCTTTTATCAACCTCACTGAGACTAGCTTTCCACTGCTTAGAGGAATCCTTCTTTCCTTTTACAGCTTCCATTACTTTGTTTGTTAACCATGCAGGCTTTTTTCAAGGCTTCTAAGCTTCTAGGATTGTAATTTTAAATCTTCTCCAAGCTTCCCCAATGGTTTTGACCCTTTCTACTGTTCCTTTCTGTTTCCTCCTCACATGTCCATTCATATCAGAGAAGTTACCCCTTTTAAAATTAAAAGTGGTTGTGTCAGTCTTTTTGGGCAACTCCCTATTTATACAAATATTGAATTCAATGACATTATGGTCACTGTTCCCAAGTGGTGCAATCACTTCTACGTCTCTCACCAGGTCTTGGTTGTTACTTAGGACCAAATCCAGGATTGTGCACAGTGTCTTTTCCTAATCAGTGAGTTACTGCATGCTCCTTCCATACATCAGGCCTTTTATGGGTTCCTTTGGAAGAAATACTTAAGAAGATAAGCCATGTTGCTTCAGGCCAGTGGCCCACCCAGTCCAACACCCTGTGTCACACAGTGGCCAACACCCATGTGCCATCAGGAGGTCCACCAGTGGGGCCAGAACTCCAGAAGCCCTCCCACTCTTGCCCCCCAAGCACCAAGAAGACAGAGCATCACTGGCCCCAGACTGAGAGTCCCTATCTATACCTTATGGCTAATAGCCACTGATGGACCTCTGCTCCATATGTTTATCCAGTCCCCTCTTGAAGCTGTCTGTGCTTGTAGCTGCCCCCACTTCCTATGGCAGTGAATTCCATGTGTTAATTCCTTGAAAAAATTAGCTGCACAACGAACTAAGGCTGATGGTTGTTTGAGAAGTGCTGTGTAGTGTATCCACAGAGAAACATGGACTCGGGGCAAACATGTGCTCCGACCAGTTTGGGCCGGTCCACCACGTGGTCAGGCAAAGGACCTGAGTTTCGTCCCTGTAGACAATAGATTGTAGGCTCCTCGCATTCTTCCAATCAGGGAGCCTGGGGTAACTAGCAAATCACGTGTGTGTGTGTGTGTGTGTGTGTGTTTGGGGTGCGGGCTCACTTGGGAATAAAAGCTGGCCCCTTCTGTCCACAGACCCTGACCCCCGCACCCGAGCATCTGGTCACCCTCGTGGAGACGCGCCTGGGTGTCCTCCCATCGTCCATGGTCCCAGCTCCACCTGGACTTCGTGGGGCCGTTCCAGGGGCAGATATTCTTTATACTAGTCAATGCCTACAGCAAGTGGCTAGAGGTCATCCCGGTATCGTCCACCTCCTCGAAATCTGCCATCTGGGCCATGTGGCAGATCTTCAGCGCTCAAGGCCTCCCGGACACGCTGGTCACCGACAACTGCACCGCTTTCACCTCCCAGGAGTTCCCGGACTTCACCGCTTACTACGGCATCCGGCACATGCGTTCCACGTCATTCCACCCCGCCACGAACAGGCAGGTGGACTGATTGGTCCACACCGCAAAGGAAGCACTATGGCGGATCGACTCCTCTCCTGAGAGGAAGGAACCATGCTGCACCGCCACATCGACCAACTCTGCCGACAGGTGGTGCCACGGGAGCCGGACAACTACGAGGACCCCAAACCACCAAAGGTAGTAGAACCACAGCCTCCACAATGCTGCAAGAGCTCAGCCAGGTGGACAGCTTGGCCGCTGCACCCATCTCCCCGGCTCCAGATGCCCTGACCGTAGCGAGGGATGCCTCACCGGCCACTCCACAATCACCAGCACCGGTAAGGTCCTCGACCAGCACCCAGGCACCGGCATCTTCACCTGCCCCGGTCATCTGACACTCGACAAGGGTCCGGAAGCCTCCCACTTATCTTAAGGACTTTGTCTGTGAGTGCCTCATGGACCAAGGGGGGAGGGGTGTAGTGTATTCACAGAAAAACATGGACTTGGGACAACCATGTGCTCCGACCGGTTCGGACCGGTCCACCACGCGGTCAGGCAAAGGGCCTGAGCTTTGTCCCTGTAGACAATAGATTGTAGGCTCCTCGCATTCTTCCAATCGGGGAGCCTAGGGTAACTCAATTAACTGTAAATAGCAAATCACGTGTGTGTGTGTGTGTGTTTGGGGTGTGGGTTCACTTGGGAATAAAAGCCGACTCGTTGTCTTGTTCCTGTTCTATTAAAGTATGTGAGAGCTGAAATCACTCGTCAGTCTCAGTACTTTTCATGCGGACTCCCCTGTGTGAAGCAGAGCCATGGTTTTGCCATCTCCTGCTAGTTTCTGTAAAGGTCAGCAGAGTCCTTTGGCCATGCCAGTTGCAACGAGCTGCTGCTTCTTGACCAAGTGCTCAGCCAGCACTACTGGGGCAACCTCTGCCATCTGTCAAGACAGCTCCGTAGACTGGAGCTCAGTGCCCCTGCAGCCCATCTCCCTCCTTCTGTGTGCAAAGGAGAACATCCACCGAGACAGCAGTATCTTGTAAAGGGAGGGATGATGCCTTTGGGGGGAGGAGGGCTGGAAGCAAGCCCCGCCTCTTGAAGGTTGAGAGCTGCCCCCTGCCCTTTCAGCTGAACAGATGTTTGCTCGCATATGTTCTCTGACTGATAAGCAAAGAGGTGCACAGAGTGACACAGAGGGAGAGAGAAAGCACTGGGCTGGTGCTGCTGGGCTGGTCTCCTGGGTGGGGGCATATGGGACACAGCTGGATTCTCTGAGCGACTGTGGCAGCCTCTTGGGGGAAGAATGCTCCAAGGGCTTGGCCGACTGGTATTCTGCCTTGCATGGCTGCTCCTGCCTCCGAGCTCTGCATCTCCTTGCCTGGAGCAGTGCAGATGTTATATGAACACCCTACTCTGCCTGGAACCCAACAGCATCCAGAGCCTGTCACAGCTGCGGAGCCTGGAGAACTTCACTGAAGTGTGAGTATCGTGCTGAGGGTGCAGCAGCGGCGGTCGGGGGTGGGGCTGAAATGTGGCACCTGCGATGGGCCTGCTGGAGCACACAATGCTGGCATGGGAGGTGGGAAACCTGGCAAGGGGGGAAACAGGGTGGTCTGCCCCACCAAAAAAGAAATTTGAGCTAAACACAAACCCTAAATATTTGGAGCACATCACTCTGCACAAAAAGAGCCCCCCCCGGGCAACATGTTGGGACCAAGTCAGCTTTTGCCTGATGACACTGAACCAAAATATTTTTGGAATGGCTCTGTAAAGAGTTGGCACCAAGAAGACGGGAGCCGCACCTGAGAATGGTGCTGGACCGGAGGCTGGTGGCAGTTATCCCCAGGTGGGGACCAGCCAGTGCAAAAGAGGCCATCCTGATGGCCCTCCTGCAGGTAAAGATCGCCTCTCCAGCAGTCTGCTCAGGAGTCACCAGCTGGGCACGGTGATAAGAAAACCTCAGTCCTAAATGCCAAGGAAGGTCAAATAGTTTACACAGGTAGCTCTTTACTTCTAGAAACCACATGCTGATGAGGCAAGGTGAATGTAAACTACTTTCAAATGGGATGGGGGGGGGGCTTAGCTTCAGCAGACTCTAAATGCAGAGGATCCAGTGTCAGTTTGAAGGGATTTGCCTGCCTTTCCCCCCTTCCTGCTGCAATGCCCTTCCTTCCCCGCTTCCCGACTGTCTTCAGCCACTGCTCCTTAACCAGTGCCAGGCTTTTCACTCCTTTTCCACTTGCATCTCCAGAACGGAAAACAGCAGGCATCACAGCAAATGGGTGTGTGTGTGTGTGTGTGTGTGTGTGTGTGTATGGTGGGGATGTTGCATCATGGTATTTTCTACATGACAGCCATGCTCAGGGTGCAGCAGTGTTGATGATGAAGAAAGTGAGAAGGAAGGAAGGAAGGAAGGAAGGAAGGAAGGAAGGAAGGAAGGAAGGAAGGAAGGAAGGAAGGAAGGAAGGAAGGAAGGAAGGAAGGAAGGAAGGAAGGAAGGAAGGAAGAGAAAGAAAGAAAGAAAGAAAGAAAGAAAGAAAGAAAGAAAGAAAGAAAGAAAGAAAGAAAGAAAGAAAGAAAGAAAGAAAGAAAGAAAGAAAGAAAGAAAGAAAGAAAGAAAGAAAGAAAGAAAGAAAGAAAGAGTGGGTACCATGGGAGGGCTGGGAAGCCACGTGACCTGGGATGGGAATAAGGACTGCTCTCTGCGGTGGTGCCCTCTCTTCCGTGCCAGACAGCAATCGGCAAGCCTGGCATTGGTTTCCGATTAATTGAGCGACTACCTATATGTCCTGCAGCGCATCATGGTAACTGCATCTTATTCACCCAGCTGTTATCAAAAGTGAATTTGCAGCTGCATCCCATTCAGTCATTAAAACCAGCGTCCTTTACGAGAGGACTTGAAGGCAGCTGACGTGGTGCCCATGGCCGTGCAAGGAAGTGTAGGTGGGATGGCCACCTTCCAGGCACTGGCACAAAACAGTAGGAGGGTGATGCCTTGTGAAGCGCAGAGAGGGGCCAGCCCAGAGGAACTGATGGAACTTGTCGTTCTTTGTTGTTATTCATACTGATTTATTATTCACAGCACCTAAAAATCAAGAAAACACTTTGGTTTTGAGCAAGAATTGACTGACTGTCTTGTGCATGCCTCGTTTTTGTGTAAGGTCTATCCTTATGACATGGTTGTGTCTGCTGCTTAATGCTTCTTGCCAGCTGTCGCTCACTGGGAATTGTTTGTTGTCTGATCACCTCCAAAGGCACAGAGATGGGTGTGCCATGCTGAGGATGGAAAAGGACACAGGCACAGCCCACTTTGCCAACACCAAGATTTGCTAAGGAGAGTTGGGAAGAAGGCCTATTAGTTACGGAGCTCAGACTGCAAAGGGCAAGGGGCGTGGACGGTGTGGTGCGTGGGTAGACGAAAACCAGTGTGTGGACAGATGGTGAAGCAGCCTGTGTGAGTGCGCCATTGTGGGGAAGGGGTTTCTAGTCATTTGAGTTTCAATTAGATGCAAATTATCGAAAGATGGTGGGAAGCATGAGGAGGATGGCGGGAAGCATGAGGAGGTAATGTCCTCTACCCCAGAACGATTCAGAATCACAACTTCCAAAACAGACAAGGCAAGGAGGTTTCTTGCCACAGGATGAGTGAGCAGCAGAGGGGCAAATGAGATCACATGTCCAAAGATCATGTCATCAGCCCACAACAACTTTGGGACAAATCTGACAAAGGGAGTTCTGACTCTCAAAAGCTCCTGCCCCGAAAATCTTGTCCTTGGAGGTGCTACTGGGCTCGAATCTAGCTATTCTCCTGTTATTTTGTCTTTATGCCACCCCTCCATGAATGCTCAACTAATCTGCACATCAAACCATCACCACCACCCCGCAATTGCTGCCAGGGGCCCTCCACACCAGCCGATGAAGAGATGACTTGGACTGCATTGATGCCGTCGATGTGTCTCCTTGGGGGACTTTTATGGAAATAAGTTCATCTCCAGGAACTGGTGCATTTGCTCAGCGTGTAGATGCAACCCCGACTCCCATGGGTGGCACAATCCAATCCCTTTGCCAGTACAGAAGTTGTGCGTCAGCCCTCCTGGTTGAGCTACTGGAAGACAGCTCATTTCCTAGAAAAGCCACTCCTGAAAGACATCTGTAATGGTAGGGAGCGCGGGGGTGGGGGGACAACAAAGCAATGCTCCTGTGTCCCTCGGGGGAGGAAGCCCAGAGAGATTCCTTAGGGCTCCCGATCGATCACTCACATGGCCGCCCAACCTTGCCCCTCTCCCAACTTAGCTTCCAAATAGTGGCTTCTCTTCACTGTTTTCAATTGGCATTTTGGGAAATTCTGCAGTGATGCCATCTGAACAGGCTGGTAACTCCCAGGAAAGAGATTCCGGGAGGTTCACAGAAACCATCAGCTCACTATAATGAGCCAACACAAAGGCTAAAGTGATGTGTTAGGAATTATTACGAGAGAGATTAAAAATAAATCTATGGTACAGCCACAGTCGCCCCTTCTCAAGAAAGGTGAGCAGAGTTGCAAACTCTTCCACAGGTTGTTTTCTTCTGAGGCCTTTGCTGAAATTGGCCACACAGTTTCAGAGGTCTCCTACAGACCCACAATGAGGGAGTGTCTGGCAGAGAAATCTCAGCTTCCCCAAATTGTGCACCTGTGAGAAGTACCCACCTCCCCTGCATATTTCAAGCTATAGAAAATGTGTAATGTGTGAACCAGTGATGAGAGACACAGGCACGGTCTGCTGGGGAAATCACTATCGTGGAGGCGAGATGCGATGTCTGCCTATTTGGTTCAGACATTATGTGCTTCCTATGTGGACCAGCCAGCAGTGAATGTCTTTTGAGCCCCGGCCCTCAGTCTATCTTGAAATGGGAGCTACACTTCTTTTGACAAGACTGTGGTTTACTTCTACATATCCCTATACAGTCATACAGTGAGAAAGGTGGGCTGTCAACAACGTGAATAGATTTTTTAAAAAAATGTGGCCTCAAGACAAGTGCAGAACGCATTTGGCAGAGTTAATCAGAAGAGTCCCCTTCTAGACCTGGGAATGTGATGAGTGCTTTTCAGGGTTTTGGTGAGTGGGATCCACCTCTCTTGGTTGCTTTGGGATGGGGGGAAGCTGCTCGTCTGGGGCTCCTGCTTCCTGGCCAGGACTTCTGCTGCTGGTAGTGCTTCTCGGTCTCCAGCACTCTGAAGGGAGAGCGAGCAGCTGATGGGCCATCACGGAGTTCCCTCCTGCGCAAGAGGGGTCCATCCATTGACGTGGTGCAGCTGGAAGAAGAACTGAAGCCAGCTGGAGTTTGGGGGGAGGCAGCATTTTGCAGCATCCCCCCTCCCCACTTGCAAGGAGGCCATTGGGGCAGCCCATGGTTCAATGGGGGGGGAGGTCTGAGCTGTAGAAAGCAGTTGGGGTTTTATTTTCACAATCCCTGCCTTATTCCCCTGGTGTGAACATACGAGGATTGGGAGGCTGCCCCTTCCCACGGGGCCATTTCAAAAGCTACGCCACATCTGAATCAATTAGAATCAAGGCCTCTTGCCCCAGGGAGCTGGCCATGTTGTGAGACACAAATGGGCCCCTCATCCTGTTCTGACCAACTTTAGATGGCGGACCAAAACTCTCCAGAGATAGCAGGATATCTGTTCACTTAAGGGGGGTTGTGGGGTGCCAGAATTAGGACAGAGGAGAAGAGGAGGGTTTTACGTGGCTTCTTTATTTCTCTGTGAAAATAGCATTGTGACATCATTAAGAGACCCAGCTAAAATAAAGAGCAAGCTAAGCTTTTGAATCTCATGGAATTCTTCCTCAGGCTCTCCCAACAATCTAAGAAAAGTTAGAGTTCTCTGCAAAAAAATGGCCAGATTGGTGTATCAGACAGGAAGTGCTTGCTCAGCCGTACAAATGGGCTTGCAAGAGGAGGTCTTTGGAATGCCTGGCCCTGATTCAGGCCCTTGGCAAGGTGTGCTGCTGGCAGTCAGTGCCAGGGGTTCATTTATACACACGGACCATGCTCAACCTTTCAGTGAAAAACTGCCAGTCGTGTAGTCCACCTGATGGTTTGCTCACAATGCAAGTATCTGTTTCTCCAAGATGACACTGCCGGGGGGGGGTCCCAGCATTCCCTCTAAGCTGCATGCATAAGCAGCCGCTCATTAGCCCAGGAAGCCCCACTCAGCGGCAGCCTGGAGCTCCGCGGGGTCTTGCACTGCCCATTGCCCATTTTAAGATTGCAGCAGTCATATTCCACTCAGGTTGTGAACTGTTCCACTGGGGGGGGGTGGATTAAAGGCAACATTGGCTGGGGGACATGCACACACACTGATATCTCAGCACCTGTATTGGGCACGAAAGCCCCTTGAGAAGCTTCTGTCCCACACGGTTGAGGGGTTCCATCCACCACCACCCCCTTTCCCTTCTCCTCTGCATTTCCACCTTCTGAACCTCTCCCTGTTGATGGCTCCTTTCCGCCTTCAGCAGGCTTCCTGTTGACTGTGATGGAAATTGGCTTCCACGGAGGGTGCTGTTGGCAGCCAAGAGAAGGGCTTCCAAGACATTTGGAGGATGCCTGCAAAGGAGTGACACTCAGTGTTATGTACTGAATGTGAATCGCTCCTATCTATTCACATGTTAAGCTTGAGTCTGAATGTGGCTCTTCAGATGTCGCATTGCTATTGGTCGGTTTCTGCGAAACCTGTGTAATTACCCAATCACTGAGTGATATTGTTGCAAAGAGGGAACGGTCCTGATTGGCCTTTATCCCTGTATTCTGATTGGTCTTTAACTTGTAATGGGTGTGGCTTTGACAGCCCAGGAGAGTTTAAAAGAAGGAGCTGTGCTCCCCTTGTTGTCGTGTGTTCCTGACTTACAGTTGCTGTTTAATAAAGCTGAAATCACTTGAAGCTGAATCCTTTGTTTGTTTGTTTTAAATTTATTTTAGGGTTTTTCAATACCAACAAACACGTATTCTTTACAAAATCATTTCCATATATTTACAGAGTCTTTAGGTCTCAATACATTTTTCTATCCAACTATAAAGTTTAGACCATCTATTTAAATGTACTTTCGAATCTCGATTTTGCAGTCTTAAACTTAAATCGTCCATTTGGGAGAGATCTAAAATTTTACAAATTAATTCCTCCTTAGAGGGCATAGTATCAGATTTCCAATTTCTTGCCCACAGAATACACGCAGCTGAAATTATATAAGATAACAAATATCTATCATTGGATTTGTATACCTTCGGTATTATATTTAATAAAAAGTCTCTGGTTTTAATACAAGTTCTTTGTCTATGATTTCTTGCAAGATCACCAATACCATCTTCCAATATTTTTGTGTTTTAGTGCATTTCCACCACATATGGTAGAATGTTCCCGTATTGGCTTTACACTTCCAACATTGTTTGAGAAGTTTTTAATACATTTCGATATCTTGTCTGGTGACCAGTGCCACCGATAAAACATCTTATAAATGTTCTCTTTATATGCGATTGATCTCATATTTTTCACAGACTTCCACATCAAATCCCATTGATCTAACTCTATATTTGTTCCTATATCTTTCATCCAATTAATCATTGTATTTTTGACTATCTCGTCCCTTTGGTAGTCCTCTAACAAAAATTTGTATAGTTTTTGAATAAGCTTATCACTTGATGAGAGCCAGATTTTGTCTATTTGGTTGTTTTGATCCTCAAAACCTCTTAGCATATCCTTGCCAAATCTGTCTTTTAACATTATATGTTCCCACCAAGATAATTTATTTTCTTGTCTTAGTTTGTCTTCTGCTTTTAACTTACCTAACTGGTTTAGCAACTTTTGGTAACACTCTTTTTTCTGCAGTGTTATTAAGACTGGATTGATAAAGGCCTCCAAGGGTGATACCCATCTTGGTTTTTTTTAATAAAATTTATCTCTTATGGAACTCCATATTTTATTTAACGCTCCTCTCAACAGGTGTCTTCCAAAATTATTATAAATTTTGTCTTTCCCGTACCATATGTACGCATGCCAACCCATATGTAGATTGTGACCTTCAAGAGTTAATATTCTTTCATTTTCCAGGTTTAGCCATTCCCTTATCCAAACCAACGCTACTGCTTGATAGTAAATGTACCAATTAGGTAGACTCAACCCCCCATTTTCTTTGCTATCTTGCATATTTTTCCACTTTATTCTTGGTTTTTTATATATTGCCAAATAAACGGCTTTATGAGCTTGTCTAATTCATAAAAAAAAGCTTTATTTTGCAATAACGGTATTGTTTGGAAAAAAAATAGGATTCTTGGCAGTACGTTCATTTTAATTAAAGCTATCCTTCCCATTAGGGAGAGGGGGATGGTCTTCCACTTTGACAAATCAGTAGCTATATCTTTTAATATCTTATAATAGTTATCTTATATAATGGAACTACATTTGTTAGTTAACATAATTCCCAGATATTTGACCTTCTTAACTACCCCCATTGATGTTAATTTTTGTAGTATTTGCGTTTTTGGGGGGCAACAATTTTTTGTTATAATTTTAGATTTTTTATAATTTATTTTAAGTCCTGATACTAGGCCATATTGTTCAATGGTATTCATTAAGTTTATAGTCAAAGTTTCTGGGTCTTCTACAATAAATACCAGATCATCTGCGAATGCTAATAATTTGTATTCCTGATTTCTCACCCTTAAACCTTTGATTGCTATATTTTCCCTAATAGAAGCATTCAATGATTCTAGTGCAAAAATGAACAATAGTGGTGACATCGGACAACCTTGCCTTGAGCCTTTTTGGATTTCAATATTGCCTGTCATGTCATTGTTAATCATAACTTTTGCATATTGTTTTTTGTATATTGCCTTGATCATATTATAGAATAGTGTCCCACATTCAGCTTTTAATAATTTCTGTAAGAGAAATTCCCAAGACAGGTTGTCAAATGCCTTTTCCGTGTCAAGGAACATCAACATAATCTCCTTCTCTGGGTGTTCTTCATAATATTCTAACACATCAATGATTACCCAAAAATTATTCCTCATATATTTCCTGGGGAGAAATCCCATCTGATCATGATGTATGGTTTCAGCTAGCACCACTTTTAACCTATTAGCCAATATATTAGCAAAGATCTTGTAGTCTGCATTTAGTAGTGATAAGGGTCTATAATTTTTAATATCTCTTTTATCTGTGTCGGATTTAGGAATCAGTGTTATTAAAGCATTATTCCATGAATCTGGTACTATTCCACTTTTCCCTATTTCCTGACAGACTTCTTCTGCAGGAATTCCATCAGGACCTGAAGTTTTTCTCTTTTTTTGTCTTTTGATTGCTTGAATTATTTCACACATAGTTATAGGTTCATTCAAAGCCTGCTTATGAGATTCCTCAAATCTTTTACAGTTTTTAATCAAATACTTTTCTATTGCTTCTTGGTCCAATTTATCTTGCTTATATTATTTTCTATAAAAATTCTCAGTTATATTTTTTATTTCTTGTAAATCATATTTCTCCTGATTTTCCTCATTTCGTAGTGAAGATATAATTCTCTTTTCCCTTTCTTTTCTAACTTTGTATGCTAACCATCTATTGGGTTTATTAATATTTTCAAAATAATATTGTTTTGTATATTCGATTTTCCTTTCTATTTCTTGGTTTAGCATCAGATTAAGCTTATGCTGAAGTAGATTTAATTCAGTTTTTTTAATTATCACCTATTGTGTTTTTCCATTTCATTTCTTTTGTTTTAATTTGATTTATTAATTGTTGGTATTTCTTATCTCTTTGGGGTTTTTTGCCATGCATTTTGACTAATAAAACAGCCTCTCATGAATGCTTTAAATGCATCCCAAATTACCCCTACCGGTGTATCTACAGTATTGTTTATTCTAAAAAATTCTTTTATTTCTTCCTCACATTTCTTTCTAAATTTTTCATCTTGGAGTAATTTCAGGTTCATTGACCATTTAATCTTTTTCTTCCACTCTTCTTTAAGGGTAAGTTGCACTGGGCAGTGATCAGCAAAGGTATTGGGTAGTATTTCACATTCTTTCACTTTGTTGATCATAGCAGCAGATATCCAACACATGTCTAACCGCAACCAGGATTTATAACGAGCTGAATAATATGTATAATCTTTTTTCTGTATATTTCTTGTTCTCCATATATCTACTATACTATACTCTTCCACTATCTTAAAAAAAATCTAATGGCAAAGTATTTCCTCCTCTTATTTTTCTTTTGCTCCTTCTTCTATCTATCTTAGGATCTAACACTGCATTGAAATCACCAATAATACAGATTTCATTAACTTCTACTTAATTAATTATTTTCTGAAGTTCTTTAAAAAAGGGTTTCTGATTGTGATTAGGGGCATATATATTAATAATTAAGGTTTTAACCCCATTTCTCAAAATTGTTAATGCTACTAATCTACCATCCTCTGAACTACACACAAGCTCTGGATGTAAATAATCTTTTACGTACATTACCACCCCTCTTTTTTTAACTTCCGCAGAAGAGGTGAAAGCTATTCCCAATTTTTTACAGTCTAAATATTTTAGATCTTTTTTCCTTATATGAGTTTCCTGGAGACAAATAATTTCTGACTTAAGTTTTTGAAGTTGATGAAATACTTTCCTTCTTTTTTGTGGTATATTCAAACCACTGATGTTAACAGAAATAATATTAAGTTGTGTTGATAATGTCATTTTTGTTTCGCTTCCTAGTACCTCTTATTTCTATCCCTGAATTTATATCTAGTCAGGTACTGATAGGTATTTTTATTTATCTTTTTTCCTGGTCTTTTCTTTGATGCCAAGTCTTTTCCCTTATTTCCTTGTTGAAAGGATAAGAGTTCTTGTTGTTCCTTCTGCTGTCGCTGTTGTTCCCCCTCTACTTCCCCTTCAGCTGCTTCTACAACTTCACCCTCTTCTCCTTCACTATCTCTTTCTTCTTCCTCTTCATCTTCGTTCTCATCTTCCGTTCTGTCTCTTTGAAGTCCTAATTCCTCTCCATGTTGGTCCAGGAAGTGTTCTATTTTAAATATTGACTCTATTCTGTACCTCTTAGATTTGTGGACAAACAATATTCCTTCAGGAACCAGCCATCTGAACATGATCATGTTTTTTTTTCAATAACTCAGTAAGGCTTCTATAAGGTATTCTTCTCTCCCTAACTCTCCACGGTACATCCTTCAAGAACCTTATTTCTTGTGCTTGAATAAAAACTTTTGTTTTGTTTGTCTCTTTTAGTATTTTGTCTTTCAACTCCTTTCTATAAAATTTTATGTGGACCTCCCACGGCTTTTTATTTTTCCTTGCAAAAGCTGTGTTTCTTCTATATATAAATTCGATCCCTTCTTCAATCTCCTTTTGAGATGCTATTTTTAATTGCTCTGCTAATTCAGATGCAATTGCTTCTTTTAAATCTTTATTTAAAGTCTCAGGAATATTTTGGCATATAATTACTAAAGCTGCTTTATCCATTTCCAGACTAATCACCGTGTCTTCAAGTCTTTCATTTTTGCTTTTAATTTCTTGGATGTCTAACTCTAGGTCACGCACCTTTTCTTTTATTTTTCCCTGATTTACTACAATTTTAGCAATTTCCTGCTTGTTATCAAAAATTTGTTTTTTAATCTCCTCTGTTTCAAACCTAATCTGGTTTGACAGATCATCCATTTTTGTGCTTAGTGGTTCAAGCTCACGTTTAATTAGGGCAGGTAACATGTTTTCTATTGTAACTTTCATTGCTTCAGATACTGCTCTGACAACATTGTCTTCTATCAATTTGTTGAGGTCTTTCATAGAGATTTGGGATGGGTGAACATTGGCAAACTTATTTAAACCTGCTTGCCCTGATTGGCCAGGTGAAGGAACTGACCCTCTTCTAGGACCTCCTGTTGTCATATTTACTATTGGTCTTATTATTTTTTTCCTACTATTTTTCTTTTACTATGTCTCTTTAAGATCACGCCTATGGTCTTCCGTCTCTGTTCATGCACTCCTCCATCTTATTGCCCTGTTGCTACCTCCGCTTTTCTGCTGAGTCGCATTTATTCTTCTCTGATCCCCTGTCTTTCTCATCCGTCGCACTTTTCCAACCTTCACTCTTCCGAGCCACTGTAGCCTCCGTCTCCTCAATGAATCACTCTGCTCCACACCACTTAATCATCAACAGCTGCACTTCCCGGCTCCTCCTTAAAGGGATCACATCAAACATTTCACTGGGACTACAGAAAAAAACAAAAACAAAAACAAAGGGTTTGTAGCACTTATAACTCTTAAGTTAGTATCTTATCTCTAACATTACTAATACTTCCTTAACCATCCCATGTGTTTCTTTCACATTCTTTCACTGGCCTTTTCTTCTTTCTCTCTTAAACCTTCAAAATGTTATTTGGAAGTAATACCTCTTACGTCTGCTGCTATCTGTTTCTCCTATTATTAGTCTTTAATTCCCCCCCCCCTCAAGTGGCTTTCCCATTCTAATCTTACAAGTTGTAGAAACAATACTTAACTTTGATTATTATTCTTTAGACTCTGTGACTCCCGTGGCTCGTCTATGGCTCGGCGTGTGTTGACATGTCGGGTCCCCTCTTTCCTGTTTTCTTGCTTCAGGATTTGGCTGAGAAACACACCAGCTGGTCGCCTCCCCCCTGGGTGTTTCTTCAACAATATCCCTTGCCAAAATTCTCCTCTCTTGAGAGTTTTGAGTTGCTGTAAACAACTAAGAAAGTCAGTGGACAGCAGGAGCAGCTTCAAAATGCTCCCTCTGTCAACGAGCTCCACCCCGGAAGTCGAAGCTGAATCCTTTGTTGAGTCTCATATTTAACACTCAGCACACTCTGCTGTGGAAATTATCACTTGGCTTTAGCAAACAGGCTGTGACAGGAGAAAAATGGACCTTCGTTTTCTTGAAGTGAGAGAGGGCTTGGCTATGGTGACCCATGCAAAGGACACTTCCAGGCTTGATTACTGTAAGTCACTTTACACAGGCTTGCCCTTGAGGCTGATCCAGAAACTCCAAGTGGTCCAGAATGTGGAGATGCTCCTGCTGACAGCATCGCTGGGCAGGCATGCATTCAGCTGGTATTGTGCTGCTTACACTGGCTACAAATGGAGTACCAGATCTGTTTCAAGGTGTTGGTATTAACCTTCAAAGCCTTGTGTGGCCTGGGATCGACATATCTGATGGATCGCCTCTTCCCATATGGGCCCCAAAGAGCCTTGTACTCTGGTTACCCCCGGCCCAAGGAACGTCCGCTTAGCCTCGACCAGGCCCAGGGCTTTTTCTGGTGGACTAAGATTCTAGTGGAATCAGCTCCCACTGGAGAGCAGGGCCCAGCATGACCAGGTATTGTTCCGCAAGGCCTGCAAAATGGAGCTGTTCTGCCAGGCCTTTGGCTGAGGTGGCGGGCGTCCATCACCGTCGGCCTCCCTGCTCTCAGTCTGCCTCCCAATTTGCTGAAAGGGCCCACTGATTCCACCTGCGGCTCTAATCCATGCTCCCTTCGAGCTGTGAAGAGTCTTGTGAGCAAAAACCCTACTTGGTGAGCTCCGGGCATTAAACTGTGAGGTAGCTCACACTAACTCAGCTTAGGGGGAACACTGGCTCTAGCACATATGAAACTCCTGCTACCTATATGAATTTTTATTGTTAGTTTCAACTGTTTTTAACGTAATTTTATTCTAACGAGTCTTGGACTCGGCTTCTGTGATCCAACCTGAGCCCGCTTTTTTTTGGGGGGGAGGAATAAAAATCTCCAAAATAAATAAATAAATAAAGTCCACAACCAGAAAGCAAAAATCAAGCCTCACATCCTGATTGCAGAAGCCGGTCTGGACAGCCTGAGGCTGAACTTCCGCCACCATCTCCGAAGTGCCTCAGTGGTGAAGGCAGGGCATCAGGAAAGCCGAAGGGGAAGGAACAGCCCCCTTTGGAGCCTCGGGAACCCTCTGCCCCAAAGAGGGCCCTTCTACCCTGGAGGTGCAGCCTGGGCAGGGCGGAGGGACCTCAGCCAGGCACAGTGCCACAGAGCCCAGCCTCCAAAGCAGCCATTTCCTCTCCAGGGGAACGGATCACTGGCCTCGAGTGACTGAGTGGCCTTTGCTTCCCAATGTGAACCGCCATCAAGCTTGGAGGGAGGGACTTGGGCAATGGTCGCCAGTGTTCCCTCTAAGCCGAGTGAGTGTGAGCTAACTCACAGTTCTTTAGCCTCTGGCTCACACATTTTTGCCTTCACTCAGGAAGGAGGACTCCAGAGCAAACTAATTTATGCAGGAGCCAAATCACTTGCTCACAGCTTTAATGCCAGCGGCTCACCAAGTAGAATTTCTGCTCACAAGACTCTCTGCAGCTTAGAGGGAGCGCTGATAGTCGCCGTGTGAATGAGGGAAGTTGCCCCAGACCTGATTTGTTTGGCGCAGCACTTGACCCTCACTGAGTCCTGCACCGTGAGCTTCCATCGTGGCACCCGGACCCCGGGTGGGAGGTGGGCTTTCCTAGTCTTCCCTCGGTCCCTCAGTAGGCGGGACCTTAGTGCCTGGCTCTGGTGGGTATGGCAGAGAGAGGGGCTTGGGGGACATTTGCTTGGTACATATTTAAAAAGCAAAGGGTGACTCTGGTTTGATGTGCTCCTCTCCTTGACAGAGTCATTGAAAACCAGATGAGTCTGACCAACCTGACCCTGGATGACATAAAAAACCCTCGAGAGCTGAAGAACCTGTGAGTATTTGGGGCGGTTCCCACCCTGACTCCTGCCAGAGAAGGGGCACCCCCTGCAAAGTGATCCTGCTTTACCATCCCGCACCCCATCTCCCCTCCCTCTGGCTGCAGGGGAAAGAGGGGCCAAGTAAGGAATAGAGCGCTGCTCTTCTGGCCACCAAGTAGTCCGCTGTGGCCCGGGAGCCCTTCGCCTAGGAGGCTCTCCTTGCAGGCAGGAGGCCTGGCCACATAATGCCCTGGATCCTTCCCATCCACACTCAAGAAGGAAGGCGGACAAGATGTTCTCAGGTCAGGGCAGGATGGAAGGATGAGCTGATGAACCACCTTGGCCATTATCGGTGCTCTTCCGCGGTTGCCGTTTAAGATGAGTCCAGAGAGCTGGAAGCCCAGCCGCCTAGAAGCAGATAGTTCCCTCCCTGTCCCTGAGGGAATGGCGGCTGCTGGCTAAGAGTTCCTGAACCACCGCCCTGGCACTGGGCAGCCTTGCCTCCCAGATGGCGCCTCCTCTGCTGCCGTGCCAGGACTTTGGCATACCCTCCCCCCCACAAAGGCACCCCCAGCACCCCATCTGTGGTCTTTTAGAAGCCTGGCAAAGCGTTTTTATTATCCCAAATTTTTGCACAACCCACCGTTCTTAAAAAAAAATCCTCTGAAATCTCTTGTCCCTTCATCGCTGCCAACTGGACAGTTTTATTTAAGGTGGTGACACTGCTTCCGGGGATCTTGCCCTTATTGTCAGCATTCGGAATGTGTGCAAGTTACGTGCCCAGCGCTGCTGATGCAGGTCGTGTTTGTCATGGGCCTTAAATAAGTGGGGGGCACCCCACCTGCGCCCTCAGGCGGCAGAGGCCCTTTCTTTCTCCCGCTGGCATTCACCTGCAGGCAACCTGTTTGCTCCGGAATCACCCTGATTTGTAGCCACTCTTTTTTACCAAGGAGCAAGAGGGTGCCATAGTTGACCTGCTGGGCTCTGGCATTGCCTGTCCTGCTTTTCTTTCTTCAGAGCTGATTTGGGGCTCTTTTCTTAATTCAAATTGCAATCCCCACATAAGCTGACCAGGTGTGGACAGTCCCAAGGACCCCTGGGGCGCCTAAGGGCTCTGTCCCTTGCAGGACTCATGCCACGGTCCTCCTTTTGGACTTCCAAGAACAGGATAGGGGATGCAGTCAGGTATGTGTGAGCAGAGCCAGTGAAGGACGACCCCCTCTCACGCCGCAGTCGTGACTCCCGCACGTACAGGGGCACTTTCTCTCGCTGCCGCCTTTTTTCTAGTCAGAGAAGCTTTGGCATCTCCCTGGTGCTTCACTGGTTACAACCTGCATCCCAGACGGTATTCCTAGGGTGATCTTACCTTTAAGGATGCCGTTGACACGCAGGTTTTGAAGGGGGGATGGGGTGCCCTACGAAGGGTTTTTTTTTTAATTTATATTTTATTAAATTTTTCCAATATTGTTACAAAAACTATTTCAACACTGGATAACATTCAATGGGGGTACAGAAAAGAAGATCACCGGTTTTCATTAGCCAGGTCAGATAACTAAAATCAAGAAGTTCAATACAAACAGGACATTATGCTAAGTTTAAGACTATTCTGGATTGTAATATAGTCAAATACAGTACAATGCAATCAAAAGAACAGTAAATTTCTATAGGCCGGGTTGTTTGGAATGGTTTTGCTGTTTTCTAAATAATTGATCATAGGAAACCATACTGCCTGGAACCACTTTTGATATTTTTCTGACAGCAAAGCCAAGGAGTTCCTATTAGGCTTAGAGCTCAGTGTGGGAAACGAATCTGCCCGAAGGGAAGAACGGCCGCCGGGCGGAAGCGGATTCCATCGGCCTGGAGTGGTGGCACAAAGGGGGTGGGGGCGGGGGTCCCCAAAGAAGCGCCGTGGGGTTGGCAGAGGTTGCCAAGTAGAGGCAGTTCTGGAGCTGATTTTGCTTGTCTGTTTGTTTCTTGTAGGACCATTTCTAAGACTCAGCTCCAGTTCATTGCCCCCGATGCATTCCAAACCAGCCGAAATCTGATCTACCTGTGAGTAACAACAGGTGCCCAGTCTTTGCACTTGGAATGGGGAGGGAGTCAGGTAAGGGGCAAAAAGGCACAACAATCCCAGGCCTCAGGCCTCTGTCTGAAACATGGGAGGGATTCCTCAGTGAAAGCAAGTTGTCCTGAGGAGGAGAGGGCTGAACAGGGTGAGAAGCATTGCAGGACTGGTCAAGGGCATGGCCCGCTTTGCCTGGCCGCCTCCCCTCCCTTTCTCTTGCTGCCTTTGCCTGGCAAGTGAGCTGCTCCAGACCTGGGGAGTGCAGCCGGCATGATTTGGCAGCCCGTCCCCTACAGCGGCTCAGAGCAGGAATTGATTGGCAGCAGCTGTGGCTTTCAGGGAAACTGATGCCGGCAGCAGTATCCCCCCCACACACACAGTCTCAGTGGCAAGAGTACTCCAGAGATGCACCTCCTCCAACTGCAGCTGCTGCTGCTGCTGCTGCCACCGAGCCAGGGGCCCACGAGCCAGAGAGGGCTCCAGACACCCTCCGATGCTTGCGTCACCCTCTGCATGGACAGCCCCTCTTCCTCATCCTGCAACACACGCAGGCAAGGCACCCAGCCACGTCTTCCACCCCACCCCACCCCACCCCAGGTTCTTTGGCCATACAAAGGAGGAATCCAGGTCATGGTCTTGGGGTGGGGGGGTGGAGAAGGGACTTGGAGAGCATTCTTTGTGTTCCCCTTAATGGGCTGCATTCACAGAGCCACGTGGGCACTTGGTAGCCACGGCAGAGCCTGGCTTCTCTCCGTTCCCAGTTGCTGCGGGGCCAGAGCATCAGGGGCAGCCGGCTGGCTTCTCAGTCCCGCACTTCAGCCTCCCCCTTGCTGTGTGGCCGTGTGAGTGGGGCGGCGGGCCTGTTGAGGACTCACCCCCCACACACCCACACGTGTACTTTAATCCACCGGTGAGGGGACCTCTTACTCGTTGCCAGTGTGACGGCCTCTGTGAGCCACCATGGGCCTGGCAACCCGGAAGATCCTCCATGGCGGAAGGCCTCGTAGCTGATCTCAAGCCCGCCCTGCACTTCTGACTTGGTAGACATTCCCCAGGATCCTTTGCACCACCGCAGAAGGTCACGGGAGGGCACGTGCTGGCATCTTTGCTGGGCACCAGCGGAAGGTCCGGCACAGCAGGACACTCGGTTGTATTCAGACATCCCGTGGAAGAAGTGCAGTCTGGCTCCAACCCTTGTCAGTTGCAATGTCTGCATGCGGACAGCACCAAACTAGGATTCCAAACACGGGTTTGTAATATCCACAGTTTGCACTCATTGTGGCTTCCTGCCGCGGCACCTGAGGTGACCTTTGATAGCCTGGCTCTTGACGACTGCCAGGTGGAGAGGAGGCCAGGTACCTGCGCATGCGCCCGGCAGGAGAGGAGGAGGGCTTGTGCCCACATCCTGGCTGACTCAGCGGTGTTTGCTGCACACCCCAGAGCTCATGGTCCGGTCTGGAGGCAGCCAGTTCCTCAACACTCGTGTCTGTCTGTGTGTGTGTGTGTGTGTGAGAGAGAGAGAGAGAGAGAGAGAGAGAGAGGGAGGGAGGGAAGGAGGGAGGGACAGGGAGAGGGACAGGTGCTGCAATTTTCTCCTTGTTCACCTGCCTCTTTGTTGCCAGGGAGTGTTCAGCAGATATATTTTGCAGAAAGAGAAGGATAAAGCAGGACTGAGCTAAGGCTGAAAAGAACACAGGGAAGAGGAGGAGGAGGAGGAGGGAAAGCCCCCCATCGTCCCAGTGGGCAAGGGGGGCAGGCAGAGGCTTGGGTAGCAGAGCACACGCACACATGTGCACACACACGTACCCGAGGACGCTGGCCCCACCTCCAGGATCTGCCTGAGTGACCCTCTCCAGAGTCGTCCCTGGGCCAGTGGCGGCAGGGGGTGCACAGCAGGCCCGTAGCTACACTGGGGCATTTCCTGCCAAGGATCCATAACTTCCATCCCACCCCCACCCTCCCAACTCTCTGGGCTGCCTGGATGACTCTCTGCTGCCGCCGCCGCCTCAAGTGCAGCTTACTTCCCTGCCTGCTAGCAGCCCTGCCAGCTCCATCCTGGGCTGACAGTTGAGGGGGGGGCTGTGGGTCCTGAGCTGGCGGCGCTCAGGGGCTGGTGAGGCTGGGGTGTGGCAGGTCCAGCCCTCAGTCAGCTGGCGTCTCCCGCTCCACATCTGGATCAGGCTGAGTGGGCCGGGTGAGGCAGCCCCTCCATGTGTGTGTGTGTCCCTTCTCTTTTTCTCCCCCTCCCCCTGCACAGGAACCTGGCCTCCAACCGGCTGCAGCACCTGCCCTGGACCGTGTTCCGCCCCCTCCATCTCCAGGAGCTGTAAGTGGCAGCTGGGGGGGGGCCTCTGGGGGGTGGGTGTGCTTTTTGCCCCAGGGTGAAACCGGTGTGGGGAGGCAGGTGGCACAGGGAGAGCAGCTAAGTCCACAGGGTCGGGGGAAGCGGGCGAGGAGGAAGTCCTCATCCACTCCCTCCGGCTGCTGGTTTAGATGGGCCTTCACCCTCACCCTAACCCTACCTGAGAGCCGGTGTGGTGTAGTGGTTAGGAGCGGCAGGACTCTAATCTGGGAGGACCAGGTGTGATTCCCCACTCCTCCTCCACATCCAGCGGCTGGTGTGACCTCGGGTCAGGGTTAGGGTTTCCCGTGATGAGCACCGGAGGGAGGGAAGGGCCCAGACAGGGCTTCCCCTGTTGAATGGCAGGCAGTCACACACCGAGCCTGTGCACTGGCACCGGAGCATCCTCGGAGCGCAGGCACCTTCTGCAAGCCCCACCCCCGGCCCAGAAAGGCATGGCGTGGGCGGACATCTGACAGGGGCACCCTGCCGCATGAGCGGAGGGGGCCGTGAGCAACTGTGGGCTGAGTCCGGAGCAAGGCCCGCAGTGCTCGGTGCCCGGACGGGGGGGCAACCAGCCTCGACCTTGCCAGGCTGCCCCACACGCAACAACAGAGGGGAGAGGGAGGGTCTGATGGGAGCCCCCCCAGGCCAGCCTGCCTCCCCGGGCCCCTGCAACAACTCCCCCAGCCTGAGAGGAGCGAAATTGGGGCGGGGGCACATGAATGTCGTCATCGTCGTCATCTCCCCAGTGCCTCTGGCTTTTCCCACAAGACTGGCTCATTGGAGGCAAGCCCCCCCAGTCCCCGCCATTTCCGACGGGACGCGCTGGTCAGTCTCCTCTTCTGCGTGGCCCTTGCAGAGGACATGGGCCAGAGGAGTGGGTGCCCAGCAGCTGCACTCTCTGAGGGTGCCAGGGGACTTCCCAAAGTTCTCCTCCGCATCAGAATCGCTCCCCCGTCGTCAAGCCGGGTCCCCTAAGATGGACAGCTCCCCTTCCAAACTATTAGGCAGCTGGCGGGTGGGGGGGCTCCCAAGGAGCGAGGGAGGCCCCCTGGAGCCAGCCTGACGCCCCCCACTCCCCCCTCGATGTTTCCTGCCTTCAGGGTCCTGGTGGGGAACCCGCTCCAGTGCGGCTGTGGGCTGCGGTGGCTGCAGCTGTGGCAGGCGACCCGGCAGGCGGAGCTGGGCAACCAGTCCCTGACTTGCGTGGAGGGCGCAGCGGAAACCCCCCTGGCCGGCATGGCCCTCGAGGGCTGCGGTGAGTCGGAGAGGAGGGAGGGCGTCTGTGGCCGTGGCCTCCCCCGCCAGGGCCTTCCACCTGCCCTCCCCCTGGCCCCCCTTCCGAAGGCCGGAGCCCCCCTCCCTCCCTCCCTCTCCCTCCCCCCCGCTGGGGACAGAGCCCAAGGCCCCCGCCGCAGGTCAGGCTGCCGTGGTGTGGCCAGCCTAAGAGAAGGTTTCCCTCCCCTCTCCTCGGGCAGACGTCCCCAGGGTCTGGATCGACTACAGCAACACCTCCCTGCAGGAGGGCGAGAGTGTCACCCTGACGTGCCACTTCACCGGGCAGCCGAGGCCGGAGGTGCAGTGGCAAGTGCCGGAAGCTGGGCCCGCCCCACCCCTCGTCTCTCAGGCAAGCTCTCCCGGGCCGCCGTGGCAAAGGGGGGCCGGGGGGCGGGGCAGGGAGGTGTGTGTGAGGGGGGAGAAATGGGGATGTGCTCGGAGCCTTTGAGAGATGGCTGCCAGCTAGACACAGGGAGGGATGCGCAGTTGAGCTGCAGGTGCCTTTCTGTCGGCGAACACTCGGTTTGCCAGCCGCTCACCCTGGGGTGCTCTCTGCCCATACAGAAGTCAGACTCAGAGCTGGTGCTGTGGATCCAGAATGCCTCTTCTGGCTTCAACCTCAGAAACATCACATGCCACGCAGAGAACGAAGCAGGATTTGGCCAGGATGTGGTGCAACTGGACGTGAGGTGTAAGAGAAGCTCTTGGCCTTCAACGGAGCACCTTCGGGCTCCCTCGTGGTCCTCTGTTCCCCATCCCAAATGGCCCTTTCAGGCAGTCTGCCAGATGGGAATGGAAGGAAAGGGACGGGCTCTGGATCAGGCCCTGCCGATGCTGCCAGCGGGGAGGGGGGCAGAGTTCATACTTGGCATTCTGTTTACAGACCCGGGGGGAGGAGGGGGTTAGTATGGAGATCCATTAATCTTGTCTATCTCGGGGCTGAGCATCTGCTTGTGGCCATTCCCTTCGGCCTTCTGAAATCAGTCACAGGGCAAGATTTAGGCCGTCCTGTCCTGTAGAGAGCTTGGGGGGGGAACCCCCTCTCCGTGTCTGTGCCCCAGAGATTGCCGTGTCTTGTCTCCAGGAGGGACATGGGAGGAGCAGAGCTCAGAGGGCGGAAGAGAATTCTGCTCTTTCCACCTGAGACGTTCAGGCTGAATTTTGATCTCAGAAGTCTCAAGTGGAATGGAGAAGAGGGGCAGGCAGACATCCACATACTTGGAAAGTGTTTGGCTCACCTTGTGAAATGTGGGCTTCACTTCAGAACAGAGTTTTCGGTTCCAGCCAATGTGTGTGGGGGGGGACATGCTGGAGTGGGCCAGGATGCTCCTGAATCTGAGGGGCTCTCCTGCTCTCTCCACCCACAGTTCCTGCTGTGATCAAGTACGTGGACCAAGCTGTCAACTACCATCTCTGGTGCATCCCCTTCTCCGTGGACGGCAACCCTCCTCCGATCATCTCCTGGCAGTTTGACAACAGGATCCTGAACGAGACCGACTACATCCGCACCATCCTGATCCCGGACCCGTATCGGAATTCCACAATGGTGCACGGCTGCCTGAGCCTTAACAGGCCGACCCACATCTGGAACGGAAACTATACGCTGATTGTGCGCAACCCTCTGGGCACCGATTCCTTGACCACCTATCAGCACTTCATGGATGTTCCAGAGAGCTTCAACCCGGAGGACCCCATTATGGGTGAGGCGTCTTTGTTTTGCTGGCTTGGGGCAGGCTGGCTGCCTCCCTCCAAGTTTGCCCTGGCGCTGGCCGCGGGGCTCCAAGTTCTGTCTCCCTTCAGGTCCTCCTCTGCTGCGCTTCGTGGGGGGCCTTAGAGGGTCCCATCCTTCAGAGACCCCTCCCTCCTTTGTCTTCAGGAGTAAGATGGGGGAGGGTGGAAAGGGAAGGAGGACTTACCGGGAGAGGAGGAGGCAGGCCTAGAGAGTAGCCACGTTTCTCACTTTCCTTTGCCAATTCCCAGGGAGGGGAGGGGGTTCTTTGGGATGGGCAGTTGCTGGGTCCCCTCCAAGGGAGGCAGAGGCTTTTGCATTGCCTGGTGGCTGGGGGGGGGGCAGCGGTGGCCTGGGCTCAGAATACAGCAATCCCTGTTGCAGGGGTCATCATGCATGGAAGGCTGCCCCCCCTTCCCCATAGGATGACGGATCTCTCTCTCTCTCTCTTTTCCCTTCCTGCTGCGGTTCCAGTGTCACTGCCCCCGACCAGTGAGTCGTTGAGCGGAACGTGCCCCCTCCCCGTTTCACCCTGACCAGGAGGGCGGGGAGAGGCGGGTGCGGAGGATGCCTTTCTCTCCCCGTGAGAAGACCAGGCCTTCCTTCTGCTTCTGGCTCTGGCAGTTCAGGCAGGGCAAAAAGGGGGAGGTGCTGCGCTCTCTGCAGGGCTCCTCCCCCCCGCCGCCTTCTGGATGGCTCATAAAATCTGAGCTTGAATGAGTCCGGAGGGTGACCCCGCCTCTCTTCCGTTCTCTCTTTGCCACGCAGGTGACCGGAACAGCACGCTGGGAGGGCCCGTGGAGACTCCGGAGGAGCACACCTTCGGGGTGAGGCTTGGGACAGTGTGCCGCTGGGTACCTGCGGCTCGTATAGGAAAGAACGCCCTTTGAGGCTGGTTTCCTGCTTCCAAGGACGTTCTGGAGTGGCCTCCCCACTCACCAGCCCCACAAGAGACTGAAGTGGTGGTTCTGAGTCGTCTAACCCCCCCCGCTCCTTCCGCTGCTGCGCCCTGGGCTCACTGGCATGGCTTGGAGTCAGTGTTCCTGCCAGGGCTTCACATGCAGCTTGGGAGGGGCCGTGGAAGGAATGAAGGGCAGGTGCGGCTTCCCGCTGCAAATCAGGGGCCACAGCCAGGCCACAAACATCCACGGGAGCCATGGCCCGGGTCCCTTCGAGCCCAGCCGTGTGGCTGACTGGACGGCCGCCCCAGAGCAGTAGCCGGGGTGAGAGACCTGCTGGGCCTCTGCCTCAGCCTGGTGTCCTTGTCCCTCTTCCAGATCTCCGTGGCAGTGGTCTTGGCCGTCTGCGCCTGCATCTTCCTCTCCATCATGCTCATCGTGCTCAACAAGTGTGGCCAGCACTCCAAGTTTGGCATGAACCGTAAGGCTCCCTCCCTCCCTCCCTCGGGACGCAGGTGGCCCCCTCCCTCCCCGCCCCTAGCGTGGCCTGGTGGGAGGAGGCCCTTTGGCCTCCCCCCACACTGAGAAGAGGCTCTTCCAGCTGAGGGGGGCGGGGCACAGCCTTTGTGCCCCAGCTTGGCCACCGGCCCCTCGCCTTAGGGAGCCCCTTCCTTCTGACTGATGGGGAGGCAAACATAGAATGCCACACGAGGTGAGGGTGCAGCTCTCCCCACACGTAGCATCCTGTAGCCGCAGGTGCCGCAAAAGGAAAGGCCCCCCCCCCACATTGCTGGGAGGCAGCAGCCTTCCAACACGGGCATTTCTTGATGTTCAAAGGTACATTTAGCTAACAGAGCTAACGGCTGCCACTAGATCTCTCCTCCCCTTTCGGAGCCGTCGGCACCTGCTGGTGTTCTCTGTCTAGTTCTGGCAGTGCCGGGGGTGGGGTGGGGTGGGGTGGGGGGAGAAGAGCCACCTCCTTCCCATCGCCAGCCAGCCCCGGTGGTCCTTTCCGTCAGGGGAAGCATTTTATGACTTCCTTTCCAGAATTTAGCTGGCCTGTTCGGCTCCAGGTCATGCTTGATGTTCTGTAGGGGCAAGGATCGTGTTTCCTGCTGGTGTGATGGCAAAGGAGTGAAATGCATCCCCCACACCACCAGGGTATCCACTGTGAACGGAAGATGGAACTGGGAGGAGTGGGGAAGCGAGCCAGTTCCCTACTCCCCCCCCGGCCCCCACCATTTCATTAATGTTGCTCTTCCTTCTCCTTCAAGCAGACATCAGCTGCTAATTCACTGCTGGAATTGATTCAGGCTGTAAATGGGTTTGATCTGCCTGGATCACCCCCAAGTGGCCGGGCTTGGGGGGAGGGAGGGGAGAAGCAGCCACTTGTAGCTGCCTCCCACGGGGGCTCAGGCAGTTGCCAGCAACGGGACTGGCCTGGCCGAGCTGAGATCTTTCGGTTTGTCCCCAAGAGCTGCTCTAAGGCCGGGCTAAAAGACCAGTCCCTCCACCGCACCTGTCCCCAAAGCAAAGCAAAGAAGCAAGCCATGCCATTCCCCAGTCGCTGTGTGCAGGTCAAGTGACCGGAAACTCTTGTTTGTTTAAGAGTCTGAGAACCCAAGTGCTCCCTTTCGGGTTCCCCTTCCCTGGCCTCAACCTCCCGGTTGGTGGACGAGCGGGTCCCTTTCTCTGCTGGTTTGTAAGCCAAGGCGGCTTCTCAGCCACGCAGCCACGGTCCTCCTGGGAGATTCAGCAGGAGTCCTGCCCAGCTCAAGGTCCAGGTGGGCAGGGCAAATGCTTCCACTGGGACAAGGCCCGAATGAGAGTCCAGCGAGCTCTGGTGGGCTCTCATGGCATCTTCTGGGCAAACTCCTTGGCATTCCCGTGAACGTCCTTTCGGGGCCCTGGAGCTCCGCCTGGTGAGATGCCGGTGGGGGTTGTCGTCAGTCAGGCCGGTCTTTTTGAGGGAGGCTATGAAGGCAAATACGGAGCTGCGGTGGCTCAAGTGGTTAAGACGCTGAACTGCAGGCTGTGGAAGGTCAGTAGTTCAGCAGTTCGAGACCCAAGAGTGCCGCATGACGGGGTGAGCTCCTGTCTCTAGTTCCAGCTCCTGCCAACCTAGCAGTTCGAAAGCAAGAAATTGCAAGTACATAAATAGGTACCACTTCGGTGGGAAGGTAACAGCGTTCCATGCACCTCGGTGTTTAGTCATGCTGGCCACATGACCACGGAAACGTCTTCAGACAGCGCTGGCTCTTCGGCTTTGAAACGGAGATGAGCACCGCAACCCTAGAGTCGGATTCGACTGGCTTTCGAGCAAGGGAACCTTTACCTTTACCTATGAAGGCAAATGGGCGTTGTTGAGGGTATTTATATCCCCCAGCCTTCTCCAGACACACAGTCGAGACCCATGCCAAATATGACAAGGATAAGCAAAGTACCAAAGCAGCAGCAATCATTTCTTACCATTGTGAGGCCAGGTAAGGCAGAGCAGGCCTGTTCCTGTGGCCTCCCGTAAGCTGTCCCGCGAGCTCCCTTAAATGCCTCCATGGTCCGTGCCACCTGGAGGGAGGGGCTTCCATCCCCCGCGGCAGTGGGGAAGCAACCCGAAGGGCCCAGGTGGGAGCAGACCACCGTCTCCAGGGGCCCTGTGTGATTGATGCGAAGGGGGGACAGAGCGCGAGAGCGTGTCCTTCCCCACAGAAAGGGCCGCAAAACACAGGGAGGAATAGCCTGTGGGAGAGGCGGGGAGGCTGTGATCTGCTCAGTTTCCTTTGGAGGTGCCGTGGGAGCAGACCAGCCCCGTAGCTAGGGAATTCTTTGGGAGGGGGCCTCAGGGGGCCCGCCAGCTAATTAAATGAAAGTACAGAGCAGGTGGTAAGTTGGAGCACTTCAGGGGCAGCCCGGGAGGAAGGGGGCCCAGAAGAAACACTAGGGGGCCAGGCCCCGTGGGCCCCATGTTAGCTACGGGCCAGGAGCAGACCCTTCACAACAGTAGACAGACCAAGGCAGCAGCCTCCGCGTGCAATGGCAGGGATTTCCCTCATCGTAACCCGTCATGGCTGGGGAACCCCAAGGCCGTGTTGGGCTGCTTCCTGCCTTCCCGGACAGCTGGCTCTCAGAAAGCCGTGGAGGGACGGCCTTTCTGCAATACTGGGAACGTTGTTGGGCTCGGGTCACGAGCAATGTGCCTTCTAAGCTGTGGAAAGTCTTGTGAGCGAAAATTCTACTTTGTGAGCGACTGGCCTTGAAGTTGTGAGTGAGCGATTGGGCTACTGTGTCAGTTAGTTTGTTCTGGAGCCCTCCTTCCTGAGCCGAGGCAAAAATCTGTGAGCCAGAGACTAAAAAAGCAGTGAGCCAGCTCACACTAACTCAGCTTAGAGGGAACACTGGTCACAAATACAGGGGTGGGGGAGGAACTTAGGGAGCCAGGCCAGGACCTGGGAGGCCCGAGTTTGAATCCCCACTCGTGCCGTGGAAGCTCGCCAGGTGACCTCCCAGCCTAACCCACCGTACAGGGTCGTTGTGAGGATTAAAAGGGAGGAGAGGAGGTCGCTGTAGGTCCCTTTGGGTCCCTCCCCCGGGGAGTAAGGCAGGATATAAACAAAGGCAGTAAATAATAAAATCTCTTCACTCTGAAGAGAGGGAAACCTGTAGAAAGCACTCGCAGTGCCATGGCCCTGAGGCCGGGTACCGCTGGGGTGAGGGTTGCACCCGCTGTGTCCGGCTGGGCGTCTGCCCGGAAGAGCCGTGGCTGAGACCCTTGGGGGGGGGGCAGGCCTTTGTGCCCGAGGGCTCCTGAGCTAGGCTCCCTCTAAGCTGTGGGGTCTACCTTGTGAGCTCCTGGCATTAAAGTCGTGAGGGGGTAATTTGGCTGCTGCATCAATCAGTTTGCTCTCTGGAGCCCTCCTTTCCTGAGCAAAGGTAAAAATGGGTGAGCTGGAGGCTAAGGGACTGTGAGCTAGCTCACACTCACCAGTGACCCAGTGGCAGGTGGGATGAATGCCAGAGGGACGGCTGGTTGTTCCTTTCTCCCTGGCCGACGAAGAGCGGAGGGCGCTGCCTTCCTCACTCATCGGGCGAGATGGGGCTGCCCTTCTCCTCGGCCTGGGCTTCCCCCCACCCCCACCCCCGCTCTGCGCTCCCCCCCTCGGCCCCCGGTGGACGGGGAGTCATTATCTCCACCCACCAGGCTGCTGCTGCTGCTCCTGCCGCAGCCCTGCAGCCTTGCGGAGACGTTGACGGAGATGCATGGGGAAGGCTTGCTGGTGATGGACCCTCTTATGGTAATTACTGGAGGCTTAAATGCACAGCTTAGTGCTCCCTGGCCGATGCCTCCTCCCACGCAGAGTGCTGGGGGGCGGGGGGAGTCCTGCAATCTTTGCCACTCGCAGGGATGCGGGGCGTACATTTCAGAGGCCAGATCAAGACGGGCAGAGCCGTGTGAGTCCGTCCGTAGCAGAGGAGAAGAGCAAGAGAGTCCAATAGGAGCGCCTTAAAGTCATTCGTTCGACACACCATCTGTGGCCCGGGAGGAGCTCAGGGCGGGTCCCATCCACATCCATACAATAGACAATACAATTAAAAACCACTTTAAAGCAACAGACTAAAACAGCACAGAATCATAACCTACTGTGTAAATGTTTTGAAGAAGTGAGCAGTGGGTCACAGAAGTTCATATACTGCCACAGATTTTGTTAGTCTTTAAGGTGCTCTCTTCAATATTTCAGAGGCCACAAAAGCTTAGGACGGTGTGACGGCCGTTGGCAGCTCCTGCCCCATCCCCCAACCAGCCTGGCACACCCAAGAGGGACTCGAGGAAGCCCGGGTGGGTGGCCCAGAAGCAGGGGGGACTGCACAGCCAGCTGGCAGAGCCAGGTGCCCCGAGACCACCAGCCAGGCCGGGGGGCCCCCTCCTCATCCCCTCAGTGGCCAAGCACCGTCCAGCCTAGGCTGCCTGGCGAGGCCATCCTTCCTGGACCCAGTGGGCCCCAAAAGACCCCCCCCCGAGTTCTTCACTGCAGGCTGGAAAGCCGCGGGAAAGCCTGGCCAGCTCTGTGACTCGGTGGCAGCCCCTGGTGTCGACTTTCTGCAGCCACTGTCATCGCAGGCCGCCCCAATTCCTGGCCAGTTAGAAGAGGGGCACGCTGACAGAAGACGTATCACGGTGCCTCTGGGTGCTTCCTGAGGACGCCCGGCTCCTCTCCCCCCCCCGGTGCCGTGTAGGAGGAGCAGAGCCCTGCAAGTGAATCAGACCACTGCGGGGCCCACCTAGTCCGGCCTCCTGCTTCCGGCCCTGCTCCGTCCGATGCCACAGGGAAGCCCCCCTGCTGGCCCAGCCCTCCTCGGCAGCACCCCCTCCCACCCCAGCATCTGACCCTCCGAGAGGAACCCAGGGCGGGCTGCTCTCCGGCTCTCACGGCTCCTGGCCAGCCACAGTGGAACCTTTCTTGTCTGCAGTCCCGCAGTTCATCGACTTGTTGCATGGACTAGTCCTGCCCTTTGTCTGCCTTGACTCGTCTGCCCATCTGCTCTGGAGGGCGCTCAGTCCAGCAGAATGAGAGAGGGTGGCTGGCTGGCATGTTTCTCACCCTCTGGACGAGGAGAGCCTGGCACCCCCCCCGCCCCCCAACCCCCCGGCATCCTCCTGGCTGCTCCTCACTAACGACTGGGGGCGGCAAAGGTTTCGTCCCGGGTGGCCTCCTCTGGGGTGGGGCTGGAGCCCTGGGCCGTGTATTCTGGCTCCCCATATTGAATCGGATTTTAGAAAATGGAATCAGGAATGGGGTGAAGCCGGCCCAGGCTGCCGATTTCCCTCGTTTGCTCCCGCAGGGTCGGCTGTGCTGGCGCCGGAGGATGAGCTGGCGATGTCGCTGCAGTTCATGAACTTGGGCACCAGCCCCCTCACCTCTGCAGAGAGCAAGCTGGATGCCCTCAAGACCAACTTCATAGAGAACCCACAATACTTCTGCAGTACGTGTGAGTGTGCCTCCGTGGGGAAAGGGGGGGAGGGGGGTCGTCTGTAACCTGGATCAAAAGAAGCCACCCTGGCTTTTGTGTGTGTGTTTGTGTGAATACTGAGAACGTAGAGAAGTACGGAGGGCTGTAAATGAGAGAGGGGTTCCACCATGGCAGGGGGCAAGCAGAGGCTGTGACCCAGTGGCCAGGCCGGCCGCTTGGAGACCACCGCAAGGTCAGCAGGCAGGGGAACAAAGTCAGAACGACTCTCTCAAACATTTTGCAGGGGGACTTCTCCTCTGGATGCCCCGGCTGCCGAGATTTCTTGCCCGGCTGCCCGTTGTGACCTCCTGCAGCACGGCTCGGGGGGGGGGGCAGGCCCTGAGCATCCAAAGACCGGCTGGACCTTGGGTCCTCCTTCCCCGAAACCCGCCCGAGGGTACCTGACCACTTAAGTGGAGCACGTGGCAAAGGGGCTCCTTTCTCCCCACAGGCGTTCGCCACATCAAGCGCCGAGACATCGTCCTGAAATGGGAGCTGGGGGAAGGGGCCTTTGGGAAAGTCTTCCTAGCCGAGTGCCACAACCTGAGCCCTGCGCAGGAAAAGATGCTGGTGGCCGTCAAGGTACAGTCTGCACCGTTGCTTTCTCAGCCCTTTAAAGGTGGGGGGGTGCGTGTGCGTGCCCGTGACAGACCCCGTTCCAAAGCGCTTTGGGTGGAATCCTGAGCTTCATGCAGGAAAAATGGGCCAGTTGGCCCCGGCAGCGGCCCTTTCTCCCAAGAAGAGGCTGGGAGGCGGCCGCTCGACACATTTCCCCCAGAACTCTTGCCAGTCTGGTGCGCGAGTGAGCATGGCGGCCGGGCCGAGCCCTGGGAGTGGGGGATCGGGCGGGGGGAGGGGACTGGGTGGCTGACCAGCCCTGAGCAAGCCCACAAGTTAGGCCGTCTGGCTCTCTCCTGCTTCTTCCGGGGTGTGTGTGTGGGGGGGGGGAGTCACTTGTGCGCCTAATCGACTTGTGCCCCCCGTCCTTCTCGAGACCCTGAAAGAAGCGACGGAGAGCGCCCGGCTGGACTTCCAGAGGGAGGCCGAGCTGCTGACGGTGCTGCAGCACGAGCACATAGTCAAGTTCTATGGCGTCTGCACAGAAGGGGAGCCGCTCATCATGGTCTTTGAGTACATGAAGCACGGAGACCTCAACCGCTTCCTCAGGTGCGTCCCTCTGCCCTGTCCGCCCTGGAAAGGCGAGGGAGGCGAAATGGGCACGTGGTGCAGAGCGGGGGAGCCAGGGGGAGAGCCAGGAGAGGTGCACGCCCCTGCCTCTCGTTCGTGGACCACCTCCCTCTCTTGTCCTGGCGGGCAGGCTGCGCTGCGTGCGGGGTGGCAGATCCACTCCCCCGGCTCCAGCAGAACAGCCCCGCGAAAGCCTCGCGTGCCCCCCCCCATTGCTTCCTGCTGCTCCCGGTGCACTGGAAAGCCCCCATCTGAGCTTCTTCTCCCAGCCTGCCCCCTCCTCGCTTGCGCTCCCTCCCTCTCTCCCTCCCTCCCCCCTCCTCTGCTCCATTATGGCAGGAGCCCTCCCCCCCCACTAATGCAATCTTCCCTTGCAATATTGATTAGATTAACTGTCTGAGAGGCTCAAATTGAGGGAGATGGGCCATCAGCTGGAATAAGCAGAGGCTCTTTCAATTGGCCCCCCAGGTATTGCCAATAGCCAGGAGCTGCCAACGGCCCTGCTGAGCGTCTCTGGGACGAGCGGGCGGGCGAGCTCCACGGCACGCCTTTGATGATTACTGTTATCAGACGTGGCATTAATGGTCGGGCTTTAGTGGAGCCCCGGGTGCCTCTGTCGGCCACTGTCGGCCACGCTTTGTGTCAAGTGAGGCCCCGCCCGATGAGCAGGAGGGGAGGCTGCTGCCCTGGGAAGAAGAGACAAGGATCTGGGGAAGTCACACTCCTCCCCCCCCCCGGAGGAGAACTTCCCCTTCTCCCACCCGCTGTCCTTTCCGGTTGCATCTGAAATGGCTCCGAGTTGTGCCACCCTCTGTGTTCCCACTGGCACGAGGGAGGCAGGAGGGGGCATGGAAAGAGCACGGAAGAGGTGCCTGCTCACCCTGCGGCCACTGGGGGTCCTGCACCAATCTGGTGTCGTGGTTGAGAGCGCGGACTCTAATCTGGAAGAACCGGGTTTGATTCCCCACTCCTCCACTTGCACCTGTCTGGGTGACCTTGGGCAAGCCCTAGTTCTGACAAGAGCTGTTCTCGAGAAAAAGAGCAGTTTCTGTCAGAGCTCCCTCAGCCCCACCTACCTCACAGAGTGTCTGTTGTGGGGAGGGGAGGGGAAAGGAGTTTGTAAGCTGCTCTGAGACTCTAAGCAGGGTATAAATCCAATCTCCTCCTCCTCCTCCTCCTCCTCCTTCTCTTCTTCTCTTGTCCCCATGCGCACCTCTGGCAGCTCCCCAGCCTCGAGGGCCCTGGCCAGCACTGAGTGGTCCGCTTGCCATAAATCATCACTCCAGGAAGAGCAGCCCCGCTTCACACTTGTGCATCACTTCCCTGGCAGGCTGTTTGTGGTCAGCCTCAGATGTGCCCGCCACAAACCACCCGGCTGGCCTTAACTGCCCAGGAAACAGTTTAAGCAGAATTTGGGTTCTATGGGATGACGGGGTGCAATCCTGCTTTGCGCACCACTGAAGCCACTCAGAGTAAAAAGGGTCAGGGTCCCATCCCCCCACAGCACTCCCGGGCTAATGACACTGCTGACCCCGGGCCAACCCTCCCCTCCCCTCCCGGCAGGTCCCACGGGCCAGACGCAAAGATCCTGGACAGCCACGGGAGTGGCCAGTCCTTTGGGCAGCTGACCCTCAGCCAGATGCTGCAGATCGCCACGCAGGTCGCCTCCGGGATGGTGTACCTGGCCTCCCTGCACTTTGTCCACCGGGACCTGGCCACCCGCAACTGCCTGGTCGGCCGCGGCCTGGTGGTGAAGATTGGGGACTTCGGCATGTCCCGCGACATCTACAGCACCGACTACTACCGGGTAAGCAGGACTCCCGAGGAAGCCCGTGGGTCCGACCTGGGGTGTCTTTGCCACCCCCCACCTCCTCTCTGTCTTCCCCACTCCAGCCGGGGAGGGAGGCTGCTGCTGTGCCCCCCACACACACTCCGGGAGGGGCTCTGCAACTTGGCCCCCCTGCCGTGGAAGTCCCTGAACCAGCCGCATCATTCTCCCCCTGCCTCTCCTCCGAGGGTCTCCCCGCAGGAGCAGAGTCCACCCGCATCCCTCCCCTCTGCCTTTCTCCTTTCCATGGATGGGCTCCCCCTGCCGGCCTCCCCGATGCCACCCCCCGCAGCCTCCCCAGCTGTCCTGGCCTCATAGGGGTTGGTGTCTCCCTTTCCTGCCCGCCATTGGTTAGGCAGAGGTGGCGGAGGGGCTGGTGGCTGGTCATTCTGTGTGGCGGCTTCTCCAGAGACCTGCTGGAAGTGGCTGAAGCCAGGGTCGGCACAGGTGGCTGTCAAAGAAGTCCAAGGCCACCAGGCCAAGCTGCAGGGTCCCCTGGACGTTGCCCCAAGCGACAGGTGGCAGGGCCTAGCGGTTCCAGGCAGGCGAGTCCCTCCTTGAGAAGGGGATATAAAGCCCGGCTGGCTGAAGAACGCCCAGCCCGGCCAGTGCCTTCTGGGGAGGCAGGGAAGCCCCACGGCTGCTGCTGCTGCGGAGCGGAGCCGCAGGCCCATCAAGGCCCGCCCTCTTTTCCCTCAAGGGCTCTGAAGGGATTTGCCTCTGCGACAGGCAGGGAATCCGCCGGGGCCACTCCTGATCATCTTTTTCCCTTTTAGCTTCTGCCCTGGACCTCAATTCATATTTAATGGGGCCTGTGGTGGAAAAACCTGTGAGCACTTAGGCAGTGGAAACACAGGAGCCCTGGCTGGCCGGCCGACCGGCTGGCTGGCAGGGGCGGGGGGGAGGAGTTTCCGTTAATTAAAGAGGGAAGAGAGAGGCAGAGAGCGGGGAGAGTCCGAGCCGGATGGAGCCAGGAAAGTTCCCGGCTGCAGCTGCCTTCCAAAGCGCACCTTGGCTCACCCGCCTTTCTTTTAAGGGCACCAGGCGCAGTCTCTTTCTTGCCCTCACAGCAGCCCTCACGTTTGGAGTGCGGTGGAACGACACACACACACACACACCCCGCCCCGCTAAAAGGCAGGGCCTACGTTTCTCATCGGTCCCCAGCCCGCCCTGCCCCAGAAGGAGCCGAGAAGAGCATCCCCGTGTGGGCTGCTGTCGGCCTCCGCAGAGCTCGGCCTCTTTGGGGGTGGGGTGGGGGGTGGGTAGGAGACATGAGGAGGCGAGGGGAGCAGAGAGGGAGCCGTCGGTCTGGGAGGTCTTTCTCCAAGCAACACAACGGTTGATTGTCCAACAGTGGCATAAACTGCCAGCCAGCCAGCAGAGGAGCGAAAAAGCAGAGTGAATCTTCCAGCTGCACAAAGCGTGAAAGGAGGCCGGAGAGCAGCTGAGCTACTCCTCCTGCCTGCCCATCCCTGGGAGGAGACGGCTGCCTTCTCAGGTGCCACGAGGACAGCACGCGAGGCCATTTCCCCTCAGATTTTGGCCCATGATCAAGAAGAACTTCCTGACAGCCTTCCTCAGGAGGAGGTGGTAGGCGCTCCTTCTCTGGAGGTTTTCAGACAGAGGCTAGGTGGCCCCGTCTGACAGCCATGTGGATTCTGTGAACTCAGACAGACCACGAGAAGGGAGGGCAGGACAGGATGAGACAGTGCTCGGCTCTCGTGGCCCTTTCTGGCACTCCCAGGCTAATGTCGATTGCCACTTTGGGGTCATGAAGGCATTTTGATCCCCCAAGGATCCTGGAGGTTTTTTTGCCTTCCTCTGGGCATAGAGCAGGGGTCCCTGGGGGAATTAATAATTATTATTATATGGCATTGTGTGCAGAATAGCCAATACATCCTAAGATTGTCTGGCATCCAGAAGTTCTAGCTCTTTTAGAGTTCTACACCACTAAATGGTAAGCTAGACTTGTTTTTAAGGCAAGAGATGTTTCAGAGATGGTCTGCCATTGCCTGCCTGTGCGCCACGATGACCCTGGTATTCCTTGGAGGTCACCCTTCCAAAACACTAGCCAAAGCCAACCCTGCTCAGCTTCTGAGATCTGACGAGATCCAGCTAGCCTGGGCCATCCACTGGGGGAGGGGGGGGAAGAAGGGACTTGTGAATCCCCTGCAGGGGGTTAGAATAGATGACCTTTGGGGTAACTTCCAGCTCTCGGTTTCTATTTCCACTCATTAAACATCTGTAAAAGGGGTTAGTAAAACAAGTTTTTCCTTCAGGCCTGCTGGAAACCCCACACGATGGGCAGGTTCTGGTGGCTGGCACAGACCTTGTATTCTTGACGGCTGGCTGTCCCCCCCACGCCCCGTTAAACCGAGCACCTGGCCTTCATGGGTACTCGATGATGGAAAATATCACACAGCCCCCTGCCCCAAGTCCTCAGAGCTGTGAAAACTTGCAGGAACATGTGGATGTCTTTTGCAAATGGTTTCATTATCTGGAGAAGAAAGGTTTCTTTATCTTGCCGTGTCCCCCCCACCCCGCATGCGCTCTCTCTCTCTCTCTCTCTCTCTCTCTCTCTCTCTCTCTCTCTCTCTCTCTCTCTTAAACACACACACAGAGTGCTTGGGGGGGGTGCCTGAAGGGGCCCGCTGAGCACCCACCTTCTGCCCCCTTCCCTGTAGGTGGGGGGTCGGACCATGCTGCCCATCCGCTGGATGCCCCCGGAAAGCATCCTCTATCGGAAGTTCACCACAGAGAGTGACATCTGGAGCTTTGGGGTGGTGCTGTGGGAGATTTTCACCTACGGGAAGCAGCCGTGGTACCAGCTCTCCAACACTGAGGTAAGCAGCGGAGCAGGGCCACACTCAGAACAAACAGGAGTCCCTGTTTATTGAAGCAGATGTTTCAGCGAAGCATTGAACCCCACTCCCCCCCCAAAAAAGGGAGCAATCCTAAGCCATTCTATTCAGAAATAAATCCAGTTTTCTTCAGTGTGGCTTACACCCAGGAAACTGTTCTCTGGACTGCAGCCAGCTCATTTCGATCTCAAGGTGCTACTGGAGTCCTGTTTAGGTTTGCCGCCACAGTCTGTCACAGTGATATCCCCCCCACACACACGCACCCCTGCTGTGCCCCCCCCTCCAAGTTCCCTGGGAAAGGACAGTTTGCTGGCGGGGTGGGGGTGGGGGTACAGGTGCCACCGGCATGGAGGAGAAATGCCCGGCCCTTGAATGGAGGCTTCAGGGATGTCACTCACCTCTATGCCAGGAAAGGGTTCAGTTGCCCATTTCTACTCAGTGAGCTGGTGTTAAAGGGGCAGAACCTCTCCCCCCCCCCGGACACGCTGGTTTAAGGTCCATAGCACACGGGCGGGGGGGAGCTGTTTGTTTCTGTAACTCTGATACTCAGCAGGTGCCCCACTGGGATTCCTCCACAGCTTCCTGCTTCAGAGTGGTCCAAAGGGGGAATCATCAGCTGCCCAGGGAGGTGGTGGTGAGCTCCCCTTCACCGGCAGCTTTCCAGAAGAGGCTGGGCGAATATTTGTCGGGGATGCTCAAGGCTGGTCCTGCACTGGGGGCAGGGGGGTTGGGCTAGATGGTCTCTGTAGGGCCCCTTCCCGCTCTGTGATTCGGTGATTCTATAACTGTCCCCTGCTTCTCGCCCCGCCCCCCAGGCCATCGAATGCATCACCCAGGGCCGAGAGCTGGAGAGGCCCCGGACCTGTCCCTCAGAGGTCTATGACATCATGCAGAGCTGTTGGCAGAGAGAACCGCAGCAGAGGCAGACGATGAAGAACATCCACAGCAGGCTGCAAGCCCTGGTCAAGGCCCCGCCAGTCTACTTGGACATCCTCAGCTAAGGGCGGGGGGGCAGCTTCCCCATCCCTCTGGGACTGACCCCCCCCGGCCCCAGGAACTGGGTGTGCTGCACGAACGCCACCAGAGCCCCCACCAGGGAGTCTAGCTAAGGTTCCCCTTCGTCGCATCTGCTGGCTTCGCGGTCTGGGTCTGCTTGCCGGAGGAGAGCCTGCCACATCTGCCGAGGCTGGATGCTCAGACAAGGACCAAACTCCGGCGGGCTGCCATGGCCTTTGCAGTGGTTTGCCATGGACAACGAGCAGATGCACGCAAGGAGGGAGCAGCCATCGCCGTCAGTGGAAGGGGACCATGTCCAAGCAGTGTGTGTGCTTGTGTGTGTGTGTGTGACAGACACTGGTTGTGGGGGTGCAAAGCACCAGATTCCCCCCCCCGGGAGGGATGGGCTGGGGTCACAGCTGTCTTGCAACTGAGGAATACTTGAGTATTTATTGTTCTAAGCTCTCCATGTATATTATAATAATAGCTTCTGACAGGATGCTCTGCGAATGAAAAGCGTTCATGAAATGGGGCTCATTGGCAGTCCAAGGCTGACTTGAAGTGGGGAAAATGTGTGTGTGTCTGTGCGTGTGTGTGCGTATGTGTGTCTGTGCATGCGTGAACGCACATAGGATCATTCCAGGGGGTGGGAAGTAGATTCTGGGTTATGGACCAAACGAGCAAATATCACTTGAACTGAACCAAAGATCTGCTTGTGGGTTTCTGCTTTATATAAAGTCTAATTAATCTGGAAATTATTGCAATCTAGGCAGATGCTTTATTGTGCCCCATAAACTGCTTGAACATAAGATCAGCCATCCCAGTTCAGGGGAAGAGCCCATGAGCCCCTCCTAGGCTGTTCTCCCTCCAACTGCGCCAACAACAGCAACCCACCCACCCACCCACCCCCCGCAGTGAAAGATGGATGAACTCAGTTGGGACTCAAACTGAGCAGGAACACGTGAACTTATGATGCTGCCCTATAGTGAACATAACATAAGAACGCAGGAGAAGCCAATGTTGCATCAGGCCAATGGCCCATCCAGTCCGACACTCTGTGTCACACAGTGGCCAAAAACACCAGGGGCCATCAGGAGGTCCAGCAGTGGGGCCAGGACTCCAGAAGCCCCTCCCACTGTTGACCCTCCCCCCAAGCACCAAGAATGCAGAGCATCCCTTGCCCCAGACATAAGAACATAAGAGAAGCCAATGTTGGATCAGGCCAATGGCCCATCCAGTCCAACATGCTGTGTCACACAGTGGCCAAAAATAGCAGGGGCCATCAGGAGGTCCAGCAGTGGGGCCAGGACACTAGAAGCCCCTCCCACTGTTGCCCCCCCAAGCACCAAGAATACAGAGCATCCCTTGCCCCAGACCGAGAGTCCCTGTCTATCCCTTCTGGTGAACAGCCACTGATGGACCTCTGCTCCGTATGTTTATCCAATTCCCTCTTATAAGAGCATAAGAGAAACCAGTGTTGGATCAGGCCAGTGGCCCATCCAGTCCAACACTCTGTGTCACACAGTGGCCAAAAACACCAGGGGCCATCAGGAGGCCCAGCAGTGGGGCCAGGACACCAGAAGCCCCTCCCACTGTTGCCCCCCCCAAGCACCAAGAAGACAGAGCATCCCTTGCCCCAGACTGAGAGTTCCTATCTATTTGTTGTTGTTTAGTCACACAGTCGAGTCCGACTCTTCGCGACCCCATGGACCAGATTACGCCAGGCCCTCCTGTCTTCCGCTGTCCGCTGAAGTTTGCTCAATTTCATGTTCGTTGCATCAATGACACTGTCTAACCATCTCATCCTTTGCCGTCCCCTTCTTCTTTGACCTTCAATCTTTCCCAGCATCAGGGTCTTCTCCAGTGAATGCTCCCTTCTCTTTTGGTGGCCAAAGTATTTGAGCTTCAGCTTCAGGATCTGGCCTTCCAAGGAACAATCAGGGTTGATTTCTTTTAGGATTGACTGATTTGATCTCCTTGCAGTCCAAGGGACTCTCAAGAGTCTTCTCCAGCACCATAGTTCAAAAGAATCTATTCTTCGGCGCTCGGCCTTCCTTATAGTCCAACTCTCGCAGCCATACATTACTACGGGGAATACCATTGCTTTGACCATGCGGACTTTTGTTGGCAAGGTGATGTCTCTGCTTTTTATCATGCTGTTTAGGTTTGCCATCGCTTTCCTCCCAAGGAGCAGGCGTCTTTTAATTTCATGGCTGCAGTCACCATCTGCAGTGATCTGGGATCCTAGGAACGTGAAGTCTGTTACTACTTCTACGACTTCCCCTTCTATTTGCCAAGGAGTGATGGGGCCAGATGCCATGATCTTAGTTTTTTTGATGTTGAGCTTCAAGCCCACTTTTGCGCTCTCCTCTTTCACCCTGAGCAAGAGGCTCTTTAGGTCCTCTTCACTTTCTGCCATCAGAGTGGTATCGTCTGCATATCTGAGGTTATTGATCTTTTCCCAGGCAATCTTAACTCCAGCTTGTGATTCATCCAGGCCAGCATTTTGCATGATGTACTCTGCATATAAATTAAATAAGCAAGGTGACAATATACATCCTTGCCGTACTCCCTTTCCTATGCTAAACCAATCAGTTGTTCCATATCCGGTTCTAACTGTTGCTTCTTGACCCTTATACAGGTTTCTCAGGAGACATGTGAGGTGGTCTGGTACGCCCATCTCTTTAAGAACCTGCCATAATTTATTGTGATCCACACAATCAAAGGCTTTAGCATAGTCAATGAAGCAGAAGTAGATGTTTTTCTGGTACCCTCTTGCTTTCTCCATAATCCAGCGAATGTTGGCAATTTGATCTCTAGTTCCTCTACCTCTTCGAAACCCAGCTTGTACTTCTGGCAATTCTCTATCCACGTACTGTTGAAGCCTAGCTTGTAGGATTTTGAGCATGACCTTGCTAGTGTGTGAAATGAGTGCAATTGTGCGATAGTTTGAACATTCCTTGGCATTGCCCTTCTTTGGGATTGGAATGTAAACTGACCTTTTCCAATCCTGTGGCCACTGTTGTGTTTTCCAAATTTGTTGCCAAATTGAGTGCAGCACTTTAACAGCATCTTCTTTTAAGACTTTGAATAACTCAGCTGGGATACCATCACCTCCACTAGCTTTGTTGTTAGTAATGCTTTCTAAGGCCCATTTAACTTCGCTTTCCAGGATGTCTGGCTCGAGGTCAGTGATTATACCATCGTGGTTGTCAAGGACATTGAGGTCCTTCTTGTATAGTTCTTCTGTGTATTCTTGCCATCTTTTCCTAATCTCTTCTGCTTCTGTTAGGTTCCTACCGTTTTTGTCCTTTATCATGGCCAGCTTTGCATGGAACGTTCCCTTGATTTCTCCAATTTTCTTGAACAGATCTCTAGTCCTTCCCAATCTATTGTTTTCCTCTATTACTTTGCATTGTTCATTCAGGAAAGCCTCCTTATCTCTCCTTGCTGTTCTCTGGAAATCTGCATTCAGTTGGGCAAATCTTTCCTTTTCACCGTTGCCTTTAGCTTTCCTTCTTTCCTCTGCTATGTGTAAAGCCTCATCAGACAGCCACTTTGCTTTCTTGCATTTCTTTTTCTTTGGGATGGTGGTGATTGCTGCCTCCTTTACAATGTCACGGACCTCTGTCCATAGTTCTTCAGGCACTCTGTCTATCAAATCTAGTCCCTTAAACCTATTCTTCACCTCTACTGTATATTCATCGGGGATGCGATCTAGGTCAAATCTGAATGGCCTTGTGGTTTTCCCAACTTTCTTCAATTTAAGTCTGAATTTTGCAATGAGTAGCTCATGATCTGAGCCACAGTCAGCTCCAGGTCTTGTTTTTACTGAATGGATAGAGCTTCTCCATCTTTGACTGCAAATTATATAGTCAATCTGATTTCGGTGTTGCCCATCTGGTGATGTCCATGTGTAGAGACGCCTCTTAGGTTGTTGGGAAAGGGTGTTCGCTATGACCAGCGTGTTCTCTTGACAAAACTCTGTTAGCCTTTGCCCTGCTTCATTTTGTTCTCCAAGGCCAAACTTGTCTGTTATTCCGGTTACCTTTTGATTGCCTACTTTAGCATTCCAGTCCCCTATGATGATGAGGACATCATTTTTTGGTGTTAGTTCTATGAGCTGTTGTAGGTCTTCATAGAACTGGTCCACTTCAGCCTCTTCTGCAGCAGTGGTTGGGGCATAGACTTGGATTACTGTGATATTGAATGGTTTGCCTTGGATTCGGACTGAGATCATTCTGTCATTTTTGAGATTGTATCCCAGTACTGCCTTTCTCACTCTCTTGTTGACTATAAAGGCCACACCATTTTTTCTATGGGATTCTGGGCCACAGTAGTAGATATAATGGTCTTCTGAGTTAAATTCGCCCATTCCTGTCCACTTTAGTTCACTGATTCCCAAGATGTCGATGTTCATTCTTGCCATCTCATTTTTGACCACGTCAAGCTTACCTTGATTCATAGACCTTACATTCCAGGTTCCTATGCAGTATTGTTCTTTGCAGCATCGAACTTTCCTTTCACCGTCAGACACATCCACAACTGAGCGTCCTTTCGGCTTTGGCCCAGCCGCTTCACTCTTTCTGGGGTTACTCGTACTTGCCCTCTGCTCTTCCTCAGTAGCATATTGGACACCTTCTGACCTGAGGGGCTCATCTTCCAGCGTCATATCTTTTAGCCTTTTGTTACTGTCCATGGGGTTTTCTTGGCAAAGATACTGGAGTGGGTTGCCATTTCCTTCTCCAGGGGGATCACGCTTGGTCTGAGTTCTCTGCTGTGGCCTGTCCGTCCTGGGTGGCCCTCCACGGCATAGCCCACAGCCTCATAGAACCACGCAAGCCCCCTCGCCACGACAAGGCAGTGATCCATGAGGGAGGTTCCTATCTATACCTTGTGGCTAATAGCCACTGAGGGGCTTCTGCTCCAGATGCTTATCTAATTCCCTCTTGAAGCTGTCCATGCTTGTAGCTGCCGTCACCTCCTGTGGCCGTGAATTCCATGTGCTAATAATCACTCTTTGGGTGAAGAAGGACTTCCTTTTATGTGTTCTAACCCGACTGCTCAGCAGTTTCATGGAGTGCCCACGAGTTCTTGTATGGTGGAAAAGAGAGAAAAGGACTTCTTTCTCTACCTGCTCGATCCCATGCATAATCTTATAAACTGACCACTGGTCCATCAAGGTTAGTCTTGTCTGCCCATAATGGCAGTGCTCTGCAGGGTCTTGGGCAGAGGCCTTTTCCATCACCTACTGCCCAGTTCTTTTAACTGGAGATGCTGGGGACTGAGCCCAGGACCTTCTACATGCCAAGCAGGGACTCTTCCACTGAGCCACAGCCCTTCCCTTCATGCTTTTCAAACGTCTGACTGTAGCTGTATCAGACAAAGATTAAAACGTACTACATGCCCTGAAGGAGACCTCCACTTCAGCTACAGGCCAGGAGTTTCCTTGATACACCAACAGCACAATCCCAAACATGTTCATTCAGAAATCCTTCAGAGATCAATGGAATCCAACCCCTGCTAAGTTAGTAGGAAACAAGGAGCTTCCCTTGGAAAGGCAGTATTAGCTAGCTGGGACCTGAAGCATGGAGTGCCCCAAAGGTCCATTTTATCCCACGTGCTCTTTGACTTCTACTTTGAGCCTTTGGAAGCTGCCTCTTAAGGCCTCAGAACCACACACTGAGTGGACAGAGGTGCGGGAGGTCATCTAGTCCACCTCTTGCTCACTGCAGAAATGTGCAGCTGCTGCATCCCTGGGAGATAAAGTCCTTCAGGCTTTGGGTGGGGATATGGACTGGTGGAGCATGAGAAGCACTTCAGGAATCTTCCCACCACCAGAAGGGATATTGCCTCTAGACCTTCATTCCAAAATCCAACACACATGCATCTTGTGACTGTGTTACGTGGTTTATGTGTAGGGGGGCAAAGTGTGATTGCTTCCTGGATTGGGTCCTCCTCCTCCCACTCGTGCCGGTGCAAAGCCTCAGGAGAGTCGGGAGAAACGCACACACCTTGCCAGAATATGGCTGCCGGATGGCTCTTGGTAGTGGAAGGGTCTCTGCTTGGCCTTTAAAGCCCGTTCTGGAGAGAGGCGGTGCAGAGGTACAGCAGCACAGCCACCATGTCTCGTCCCCTTGAGAAGCCCGAGAGGCGGATGGGCCAGCCGTTCTTTTATTGCTGCTGCTCGCTGGCTGAAGGGCCTTCCTGGGAGACAGCCCAGCAGCCGGCCTCATCTGGTGGGGCTTGGCTGAAGCGTCCAGTCAGGAAGGGGATCCATTCCATGCAGTGGCATTCCGGGAGCCAAGAGGAGACAAGACTCTGGTCCCCACCCACATGAACACGCTCGGCTGCCTGCATCTCCCCCCCTGCCGCCGCCACTGCCCTGCTGCTTGCTCAAGACAGTCTCTTGGCAGGAGGCGCCGCAGGTGTCTGTGGCAGAGCCGTTCTTCCTCATCTCCTGTGAGGACAAGCTGCCAGGGAAGTGCCGTCTCCTGTGCTCTCCTGCTCCACGGAGACGGGGCTGCATCCCACAAGAGGGGAGGTTCTCCTGCCCCCTATTAACCCAGCTGCAGAGGCAAAGGTTTTCCCACTCTCTTTCTCCAAAAGCTGCTGGCAATGCCCTGCAGCTTGTCCAGGGAGCCCCCACCCAAAGGGGCCTCAAATAGTTTTCCCTGAGCAAGCAGAATATAGCATGTTAGTAAGGAGGCAACCTCTGGGGCAGGAAAGGGCTATGCCAGCACCAGAGCGGGGGAGAGAATTCATGCAGCAGGAGGTCATAAGAGAGAGAAGCCCTGTTGGGTCAGGCCAGTGGCCCGTCCAGTCCAACACTCTGTGTCACACACTGGCCAGAAATACCAGGAGCCATCAGGAGGTCCACCAGTGGGGCTCAAGATATACCCCGCCCACACAAACATACAGGGTGAAGCCACTGCTTTGGATCAGCACGTGCAGGAAAAGTGCAGGGAAGGGGTGACTGAGGTGCACATGGCAGCAGGAAGGCTCTCCACTACTTCATGGGTGAAAACTTGTGAAATCAGGAGGGATGTGGCATTTTCACACCAGTCACTGCAACTTCTGGGTGGTGGGTGGCACTGAGGTGCTGGCTGGGTCTCCTGGCGACTCCTGACTTGGCTCTGGGCCCAGCGGGGACCATTTATCTGTGCCGGAGAGCAGAAGGTATGGCGGGAGATCCCAGAAGTGAGCGGAGGGCACCGGCGCGTCCACAGCGGCTGCCAAGTCAGGGCTCCCCAGCAGGTCCTGTTTCCGTTCTAGTGGCATGGATATCCCAGCCAGACTTGTGCTACTGTGGATAGGAAGCCATGCGCATGCTGCGCTCTTTCTAAACATGAAACCCTGACTGGATCTGCCTTCCCACAGAGGAGGAGGAGGAGGAGTTAAGTGCTCAGCCCCCCCCCCCCCCCAGGACATGTCATGACAGAATTCACAAAAGCAGCCCAAACACAGAGCTAGGAGGTCGCCTCACTGCTTTTTCGTGAACCACCTTTTCCCCGAACAAAGTTATCGGTGACAGTGTACATGTGCATGTGCACACTGCTGCAACCATGTAAATAAATTGGGCAGGTCTGTCACCACGGGAGAGCTGGGCCACTTGTTGGGCACCAAAAAGACTCAGTTCTCCCCCCCATGCCCACTTCACACAGCAGATGGCAGGAGAGCGTCACGTCCCCCCAGGCATGAATACAGCCTCCCGGGACCAGAAGTACTGCCTTGAAGGAAGAGAGACGGGGCCAGAAGTGGCTTGAAGAGGGAAAGGAGGTCATTCCGGGTATCCGTCCCTGTGAAAACTCTCCGGAGCTGCACCGGGGGGGCCCTAACCTAACCCAGGCCTGGAAGAGAAGGGGTCCCCGGGGGGCCTGCCGTCGCCACAAGAGGCCTGGGCCCTGTTCCTCTGCCAGGCCAGGCAACAGCCCACCACTTCCCATAAGAGCTCCTCTGCCTCTCAAGAGCTTAACATAATTACTTGCAAACTCCTCGCACAAGAGGCTTGGCGGCTCATCGCTGGGTCCGAGCCCTTCAATCACATTTGGAAACAGTATCAGAGAAGCGCCTTCATCTTCACCTTTAAAAGCTGACCCCGGCTGACAGGGATGAGTTATCAATGGGATTAGGTCTATCGCTCCAGAGAGGCACAGAAAGCATCTTTCCCCCGCCCGACCCCCCTGCGGGCGCACACCTTCATCTAATCAAAGGCTTATCAAATCCCCTGTAATCACATCTGCAGGGCAAGGGTTGGGCGGGGAGGCAGGCGGCTATCATGAGGCTGTGCTAATGTTCAGCGCAGGGCCAGGCTGTAATGGAACTGAATTGATTCCATCTGGGTAATAAATGGGTTGCCATTATGTCCTGGCTGCTGGCAACCAACCACAACACAAGGGACAAGATGCAGGACACGGCACGGGGCAGCTTTGTGCTGGGAGGACGGATCGCCCACTTCCCCGTTCACGGACAGAGAGGGTGGACAGAGGAGCCTCCGGGAAGGCAGTTCCAGAGGGCAGTCGAACAGCCCGAGGGTTTTGGGGGCGGGGTGGGGGTCTTTCCTGGCCTCAGGTCCCTCAGTGTAATATGGGGAATACCAGAACTTCCTATGGTCAAAGGACGTAGGGTAGCAGCATTGCCCCCCCCCCAATACGGCTGAGGGGTGACATGATCGAGGTTTATAAGATTATGCATGGGACTGAGCAAGAAAGAAGTACTTTGCTCCCTTTCTCACAATACAAGAACTCGTGGGCACTCCATGAAATTGCTGAGCAGTCGGGTTAGAACAGAGAAAAGGGAGTCCTTCTTCACCCAAAGAGTGATTAACGTATGGAATTCACTGCCACAGGAGGTGGTGGCGGCTACAAGCACGGACAGTTTCAAGTGGGAATTAGATAAGCATCTGGAGCAGAAGTCCATCAGTGGCTATTAGCCACAGGGTATAGATGGGAACTCTCAGTCTGGGGCAGGTGATGCACTCTATTCTTGGTGCTGGGGGGGGCAGCAGTGGGAGGGCTTTTGGTGCCCTGGCCCCACTGCTGGACCTCCTGATGGCACCTGGTATATTTTGGCCGCTATGTGACAGAGTGTTGGACTAGATGGGCCATTGGCCTGATTCAACGTTGGCTTCTCTTATGTTCTTATGTTCATAGGGGAATGGGCTTGCAGCATGAGTCTGGCCTCATAGTGGTGTCTTGCCATTTCCCTCAAACCCTCTTGGCTCTTGGGCTTGCTCGGGATCTCAGGCTGTGAGCCAGAGCCTTCCTTGGCTTCTCTTATGTTCTTATGTTCTCCTTCTGAGCCAGCACCTCCATCACGCTTGGCTGAACTGCCTGGTCTCCCACTCGAGTCTTGGTCCCAGGGGGGATCTGCACATTTCAGGCAGAAGAAACACGTTCACCTGCCAGCGGAGGGCAGCTGTTTTTTGGATGAGGGGGTCAGCCACTTGTTTAGTGGCCACACATTAAGTCTCTGTGACCTTTCAGGGCCCGGTATTCCAGACAGGTAAGCAGGGATGGCCCAAAGATTTTGGCACCGTTGAGTAAAACGTTCCAGCACCACCCCTTGCCACATGGATTTGGCTGCTCACCCTCCTTACCTCAGCATTTCTAAATCTTGATGTCTCCTACATGCACACCCTGCCTCTTAAATAAAACCTTTCTTCTGTTCCGAAAGTCACTCTGCCTCAAGTGCTGTTCCAAGCAGGGTTTTGATATCCTGCCGATGAGGCCGAGGCGGCTCCTCCTGTGCCTCCCCTCGAGTGCCCGCAGGGGGCCAGGAGCCTCAACCCTTGCCTGCTCCGGGGCGGGACAGCCTCGGCCCTCCTCCTCGAGGCAAAGGAGGCATTCCTGGCAGCTGCCTCAGGGCGACCCAGTCCCCGAGGGGGCTACAGTTTTGGCAGGAGAGTCTGCCTGGGAGGGGGGGAGAGGCAGGGGTCCGTCATACACGGCCAAGGCCGCCCTCTGTCTTTCCGTGGGCAAGAGTTCCCCAACTCCCCGGCAGCTGCCAAAGCGAAGATGCCAAGGCCTTGGCCAGAGAAGCAGGAGGCCCGACCAAGCAGCGCAACGTGGTGGGAATAAAGACACCAGCTCTGGACTGGGAGATTTGGCGGGGGGGGGGGGGTTGACACGTGGGGAGGGGAGGAATTTCGGCAGGGTACAATGCCATACAGAGTCCACCCTCCAGAGCAGCCGTTTTCTCCAGAGGAGCCTGATCTCTGTAGTCTGGAGACCAGTTGTCATCCCAGGGGGTCTCCAGGCCACTCCTGGAAGGTGGCAACCCTCAGCAGGAGGCACCTCTATTCAACCAATTTCTCATTTAAAGCAGCATACCCATTCGGTAGCAGTGAATTGGTTCAAAGTGACAAGTTCAAGAAAGTTGCCTAACCGTTCCTGCAGGTAATGCCGCTGACGTTGTAACTTTAACTGCAGCTCTAAAATCAGAGGGGACCGGCAGAAAAGACCAGCAGAAAAACACACACACACACCCCATTTCCCACCTACAAGAAGTCTGGCCTCTGATCTGGAAGCGGGATTGACAGAGACCTGGTGGCAAGAGACTGCTGCCCTTCCTAGACCTCTCTCAGTGGCTTCTGAGAGGGGGCACTGCACCATGGGGGGGTGGGGGGTGTCAGGGGTCAGTCGTGCCTGAGAGGCAGGGGTCAGAAGATGCTGGGTGAATATTTGCTCAGCTCCTTGGCCTGCAGAGACCCACAAGGTTCCATCTTATCCCCCCTGCTCTTAAACATCTATGTGAAGCCACTGGGAGGTCATCGAGATTAGTCTGCTATTTTACATGGGGCTGCCCCTGAAAAGTGTTTGGAAACATCTGTTTGTGTTTGGAAACACCTGTTTGTAAGGAATGCCACAGCCAGGATGTTGATTCTGTGATTCTAGGTCATAGATGTTGGAATATGCAAGGTCTGTAGTGCACTGACTTGAAGAAGATCAGAAGAACAGCTTCCGTTCAGAACAGGGGACAACTGAAGGATTGTTAGTTAGCATTGCTAGATTAGGGACCTCCCACAATTTCAAATTATGTCCTTCCTGTCTCCTGATTGGCTCTTTGGAGACTTCCTGCTCCAACTTCATTCCTGTCTCTCACAGCATTTAGTCAGTTAGTTAAGCCTCTCTCCCTCTCCTCTGTTCTATCATGGAATCATAGAGTTGGAAGGGACCTCTGGGGTCATCTAGTCCAGCCCCCTGCACAAGGCAGGAAATTCACAAATTCCTCCCCCTCCACACCCGTGGTGACCACTGTTCCACACCCAGAACTCTGTGACAGAACATTGAGTGATGGTCCCAGCCTGTACAGGACTTTAAAGGTCAATACCAGCACCTTGAAGTGAGCCTGGCAGCAAACTGGAAGCCAGTGGAGACGGACCAAGACTGGACGCACTGCAGTCCACACTCTGGCCGCAGCAGTCTGTAGGGAGCCAGTGTTCCTTCTAACTCACAGTTTTTTACCCTCCAGCTCACGCATTTTTGTCTCAGTTCAGGAAGGAGGGCTCCAGAGCAAACTAATTTATGCAGCAGCTAAATTGCTCACTCACAACTTTAAGGCCAGTAGCTCACAAAGTAGAATTCTTGCTCTCAAGACTCCACAGCTTAGAGGGAGCATTGGTAGCAACTATATCTTCCAGACAGTCTTCAAGGGCAGCCCCACACAGAGTGCATTGCAGTAATCTAATTGAGGTGTTATCACAACAATCTTGAAGGGCATCCCCCTGTGCAACCCTGAAGTCATCAAAGTGCTTGCTGCCCTGCTGCTGGAAGTAGTTCCCGTATTTACTTCAGACTGGGAGGAACACGGTGACAGAACGTTTAGGGTGAGTGTTTAGCGCAGAGTTCTCTGAGACTGAAGAAACTTGGCATGCCATTTCCCCCAGTTGCTGAGTCTCACCTTTGGATGCCTTGGCCACTCCGCCCAAGAGAAAATGCCCAGGACCGAACTGGAGTGATGCACATAGGGCAAAGGGCTCCGCAGAGAGTCTGGCCCAGCGGAAGAAAGCGGAAGGCAGAGGCGGCCTCCACATGCCCAAAACACTCGTGGGCTTGTTGGGGTTTCAGCCGCAAGCCAGGCACAACGGTTTGACAGGCTCTCCATGTCACAGGCAACCTAGGTCCACACTGAAGGACTCCACCGCGCCACGCTCTGCCTTTGGGGGCAGAACTGCCTCTTTCCCCAGAAGCCAGGTGATGTATGCTCAGATGCTAAGAAGCGACTGGGGCGGCGGGGGGGGGAGATTCCTTTTCGGGAACCTCAAGGCAGCCCCAAAGAAAGGGGCTGGAATTCCTCGGCCGTATAATTTTGCCGTCCCCCCATGTCAGCAAGGTGGCCAGGCGGCCAGCGGTGACCTCTTAATGCAGTTGACACTCACTACCACGTCCTGGACATTCCCCACGGAAGTCGTCTCACCGTCATTTTTGCAAGCTGGCATTTCCACCTCCCTGCCCCCATACCAAAGCACTGAGATTCCGTGATCAGGATGGGTGGAGAATATCCAGAATTCTCCTTCTCCCGCTCTACTCATAAATAAGACCCTGTCTGCAATTCATGCAATATTCATAGAGGCAATAAACATTTCTGCTCCAGAGGCGCCTTTAATATGTTTTAGCAGCCCCCCTCTCTATTAAATAGCTTTGCTTACTTTGAATGAAGACCTGGCTTGATGAGGTGCTTTTATTAATGAAGTCATAAGCAAACTGGAGCTGCTGAGATCCAGGAAGAGGAGGAGGAGTCAGGCGGCCACACAAAGAGATGCTGCCGCAGCCGAGGCCGCTTTGCACCCGAACTGGTCCTGGGGCTTAAAAGAGAATAATGAGAGGAGGCAGGAGAGGTTTGTTTTCAAATGTGCATGCCCCGCCAGTCCCCAAAGGACTCAAGACTGCCAGCAAAAATGGTTCATAAAACAATCCAAATAACTACTATGAAATAAAAGACCACCCCCACCAACCATACACAACCCCCCCCAAAAAAACAACAACAACACTTCCCACTCTCTGCAGTGATACAATAACCAGCTCAATAAAACGAGGGAGCCTACACACACAGACACACACACAGAGTCATCCCTGATATCAACAGAAAGCCCTTTGAGAAAAGCCAGGCCTGGAGGCACTGCCAGAGAAGGCCCTGTTTCTGGCACAGGCTGGGAAGCACCACTGGGGATGGCGACAGGAACAGATGCCAGGGTGATGGGCTAGTGTAAGGTGCCAACCAGTTCCTGCCAGAGAGGCCGTCCTTCAAATATGTGGACTCCAGGTCAATGAAGGGCTGTGAAGACTAGAAGCAGCACCCTGATTTGAACCCAGAAGCTGACAGGCATGTAATAATAATTAATAATTATCATATGGCATTCAGATCCTGAGATTGTCCAGCAGCCAGAAGTTCTAGCTCTTTTTGCAGAAGTTCTAGCTCATTATGCACCACTAGGTGGCAAGCTAGACTTGGGGGCTTTTTTAAGGCAATTGACGTTTCACAGGTGGCCTCTGTGTCATGACCCTGGTATTCCTTGGAGGTTGCCCTTCCAAATACTAGCCAAGGGTGACCCTGCTTAGCTTCTGAGATCTGATGGGATTGGGCTAACCTGGGCCATCCAGGTCAGGGCTGACAGGCAAGGAATGACGCTGCTTTAGCAGAAGGGTAAAACACTCCTGCCGGCTCGAGCCAGACAATTCCCAGGCAGCTACATTTTGTACCAAGTGTAGACTCCAAGCTACCTTCAAGGGAGGCCCCGGGCAAAGCAAGACACCGTAGGCTGGGTCAGCGTGGCTGGGTCAGCTGAGCTGAGAAAGGAGGATACTTTGTCCACCGAACATAGCAGGAAAAGCATGGCTTGAGCCCCCTTCTCAAAGAGCGATGGCGTCCCAAGGCTCTTTACCCACGGCCCCTTCCCAAACTGGAGGCTCGGTTGGTTGCCCCTCGAGGACGTCCGCTCCCTTGCCCCAGCAGCTGGCACCACCACCACCCCTCTCCTTGATTCTGCCCTGCAACTGCCCGCGGGTCTATGAAATTGCTGAGCAGTCGGGTTAGAACAGATAAAAGGAAATACTTCTTCACCCAAAGAGTGATTCACATATGGAATTCACTGCCACAGGAGGTGGTGGCAGCTACAAGCATGGACAGCTTCAAAAGGGAATTAGATCAACATCTGGAGCAGAGGCCCATCAGTGGCTATTAGCCACAGGGTATAGATGGGAACTCTCAGTCTGGGGCAGGTGATGCACTCTCTTCTTGGTGCTGGAGGGGGCAGCAGTGGGAGGGGCTTCTAGTGTCCTGGCCCCACTGCTGGACCTCCTGATAGCACGTGGTATATTTTGGCCGCTGTGTGACAGAGTGTTGGACTAGATGGGCCATTGGCCTGATTCAACATTGGCTTCTCTTATGTTCTTATGGGTCCCAAGGCAGGGAGGGGGTCTGGGATTCTGGAACCCTCCAGGTAGGCATGACTTGCTCCCCAGCAGCCCAACTCTGCCCGCTGGCTGTTTTGTGGAAAGGTTATCATCAGGACCATGTTGGACCTGACAAGCCTTCCCCCGCCCCCTGAACTGTTCTGCTCCTTTCGGTGTCCTCGGAGGCCCCGGACCCCCTCCCTTCCCCCTACTTGCAAGGAGGCGTTACAGCCCCCCCCCATCCAGTCTCCTAATGTGTCCAAATGCTGTTGGCAGGAGTGATCAGACCGTGCCGTTTCCAGAACCCCAAACTTTGTTGTTAAAGGGGGGGCAGGGAGGAGCCAGGATATGAGGTTGTGCCGATTCCCACCAATTCCCTCTCCCTCTATGGATCCCCTCCAGGCTGCCGGGGGGGGTGTCCTTTCTCTAGCTGAGCAGGGCCTGCCGGGTGCAGGAAGGTCAGGGCTTGGATGAGCCCCCCCCGTGCCAGTATGAAGGACTGGAGGGTGTCTTCACATACAGAGAGAGAATCACACACACACACCCAAGGCTTTTCAGGGGTAAGTAAAAAGGGGTGGGTTGTTCTTAGGGTGGGGGTGGGGACAACTAAACAGAAGGTGCCGACTCGGCCTTGGCCTGAGAAGAGGCGAGAGATCTGATGAAACAGCACAACATTGTGGCTTCAGACACAGAGTGGGGTGTAGAGTTGCCAGTTCAGGACTGGGGGATTTGGGGAGTGGAGCCTGCTTATGGGGAGGGGAGGGGAGGGGAGGGGAGAGGAGGGACCGCCAGGAGGTCTAAGGATGCCACAGCACCCACTTTCCAGAGCTGCCAGGCTGATGCCTTGTTCCCCTGGAGGTCAACGGTAATTCTGAGTGATCTCCAGGCCCCACCTGGTGGTTGGCAACCCCCTGGCTCAGGCAGGGGCCCGTGGGGGGGCTTCAGAACTCTCCCCCCCCCACACCCCAAAGCGTCATCCGATGGCCTGTTGTTGTTGCCACCGCCATGGGCCTTGGGTCCTGGAGGGCCGCCGGACGGAGGTTCCTGCTTGGCTGATCCCGTTTCACTGGTGGTTTGGTCTTAGGATTTAGCTTTTCACGCTAGTTTGCATTTCATGCTGTTTTAGTCAAGAGCTGCCTTGAGTGAAGTATGCTTGGAAAGGATGCGTAGAAATTAACTAAATACATTTATTTAGTTACATGTATTAGCTATTTAGTGATGCGTTTAGTTATTTAGCAGAGGGTGGGCTGGGATTGGGTCATCCCCCCCACCCCGGTCTGCACTGCCCTTCATCCCCTTTTTAGGGGACGGGAACTCACACCCCGTAAGGGTTAATCCCTCCCTCTCCGGCCAGTCCCACATCAATATCTTCCACTCGGTGGCTCTCTCTCTACACGCGCGCGCACCCTCCCTCCCCCCCCCCATGGATAAGGCTAATGTACTCAGTGAAGAGGCGAAGAGATGAAATTATTAATGCCTCCCAATATGATGGGAGGGGGAAAGTTATTGATCGTCAGGTCAGAGGAGTCGATAAAAATTCCTGAGGGAGGGAGGGAGGTCAGCCAGCCAGCCAGCCAGCCAGCCGTCCGGGCCCCGGGCCCCTTGTTTCCATTTCAGGGTTTTTCCGCTTGGCTCCGCAGGAGTTCTTCTTTCCAGGGGCTTTGCAGCCTGCCTTGGAGGCCTCTGGGCCCAGCTGGGGTTGCCAGCTCTGGGCTGGGAAGTGCCCAGGTGGAGATTTGGGGGGTGGAGCCCGGGGAGGGTGCGGGAGGGAGCACCTGAGTGGGGCACCATGGTGCTGAGCCCCCCTTCCCAAGCAGCCATTTTCTCCCGGGGAACTGGTCTCTGTTGCCCAGAGGCCAGCAGTAATGCCAGGAGATCATCCGCCAGCCACCCGCCAACTGACTGCCAAACCTAAGCGCAGCAGATGGGCCACCAGCACTGCTGACAACTGCAGGACCAGGGCGGTGGGAGCCATCTGTCTGGGAAGACAAGCAAACTGCACACCCACAGAGTCAAGGGGAGATGGCATGCTGGCAGCAGCAGGGCTAATGCACTTCTTGGCAAGGGGGGGAAGAGGGATGGGAAAGGGGAGCTCTTTGCTTCCAGCGGCATTGGGAAGGGAGGGGCCCCCTCCGTCTGTCCTGGCAGGCACCAACGGCCCTAGCCGCCCGGTAGTTTCTCTCAGATCTGCCCCTCGCCAAATCATCCTCCAAGGACAAAGAGGGACCTGGTTTAGCGGCAGCAGCATCTTTGGGGAAAGAAAAGATCTGAAAGGGGTGGTGGCAGGAGCTCGAGGCAAAATCCCCCCGGCAGAGGCTCTCTTGGGGCACATGGCTGGCGAGGACGGCGGGCAGGATGTGCTGTCACGGCCCTCCTGTGTGCAGTGCAGGAAGCATGGGTCTGTGCGGAGAGCTCTCCAGAAATGCTCCCCGGGGCATGCTCGACCCCTCATAAAGCCAGAGCACATGCAAAAAGCAGCCTTGCCCCCCATGCGCGGGCCAGAAGAACCCACTTCCTCCCCCCACCCGCTCTCCCTTGCAGATCTATCCCAGCTCTTCGTCCCTAAATAAGCTTCTGCCAGACGCTTCTCCTCGGGGGTAATTGTGACTAATGACAGCCGGGGAAGCAGAGGGGAGGGGGGTGACGGTTCCCAAGGAATCTCTAGTGAGACGCAGGGTGGGAGGTCAGGCTGGAATGTGAAAATCATTATCAGCGATTAGAGTTATTAGTGTAAGAAAAAGAGGCAATTAATGTGGTCTTGACATCCATCGAGGGCAGCGGGAAATGGCTCTCAACAGCAGCTCCACCGCAGCCAGCGGCTGGGCCAGTGGCAGACTGGTCTCAACTGGGCTGACCCTCTTCAGGCGGAGGCAGATGGAGGGGATGGAGTCACACCCTCCCGTCCCTTGGGCAGCAGACATGCAAGAAGGGCAAGCGGAGGCTGGACGGCCATCTTTCGGGTACGTTGTAGGGCTATCTTTCGGCTACGCTCCTGCAAGGTCCCTTCCGACTCTAACAATCTATGATTCCATGATTCTATAATTGTGAGGCTAGGAGAGAGAAACCTCCAAAACTGAGAGACGGTTGTGGCCGTGGCCCACCCCAGTCAGAGAGCACCTCCACCGCTCAAGTCCCAGGGGCTGGGGGCCCAGCTCTCGCGATTTCAGCACTTCTCCAGGAGGCCTACCCAGGCCTCACCGTGACATAAGAACATAAGAGAAGCCAATGTTGAATCAGGCCAATGGCCCATCTAGTCCAACACTCTGTGTCACACAGTGGCCAAAAATACAGAATACAGAGCATCACTTGCCCCAGACTGAGAGTCCCTATTTATAGCCTGTGGCTAACAGCCACTGATGTACCTCTGCTCCAGATGTTTATCTAATTCCCTATTGAAGCCGTCCATGCTTGTAGCCACCACCACCTCCTGTGGCAGTGAATTCCATGTGTTAATCACTCTTTGGGTGAAGAAGTACTTCCTTTTATCTGTTCTAACCCGACTGCTCAGCAACTTCATGGAGTACCCATGAAGTGCCTTTCCTAACCTGCGGTGTATATTTTTTCTGAGCTTCTAGGATTGTCTTTTTAAATAGTCTCCAAGCTTCCCCAATGGTTTTGACCTTTTCCACTTTTCCTTTCAATTTCTTCCTCACATGTCCCCTCATACCAGAGAAGTTACCCCTTTTAAAGTTAAAAGTGGTTGCGTCAGTCTTTTTGGGCAACTCCCTATTTATGCAAATATTAAACTCAATAACATTATGGTCACTGTTCTGAAGCGGTGCAATCACTTTTACATCTCTCACCAACTCATATTGTCCCAATCAATGTGTGGGTAGTTAAAGTCGCCTATTACGACACAGTTATTTCGTCTAGCCACTATCTTTAATTCATTCATCATTTTATAATCCTCCTCTACATTTTGATCTGGTGGGCGATAACAAACTCCCACTGTTAAGCCTGCTTTTGGACCCATTATTTCAACCCACAGCATTTCCAGAAGCGAATCCAATTCTCTTACCGTCTCAGTCTTACTGGACTGTATACCCTCTCTGACATACAGAGCCACCCCACCTCCAACCCTTCCCCCCCATCCTTCTGATATAATTTATAACCAGGAATCACTGTATCCCATTGATTTTCATCATCCCACCAAGTTTCTGCAATACCCACAATGTCTATTTTCCCCCAACACCAAGCATTCCAATTCCCTGATTATACCTCGGAGACTTCTAGCATTTGTGTATAAACACCTATAGTTTCCCGTGCTTGTTAAGCCCACAACCTTCCTCTTGCTGCCTCGAGACCTTGCCAGGCAGTCCCTATCGTTAGCCACAGTCTCAGTGGACAATTGTAATCCATTTCCTTGTATAAAAGTAACAGCTACCCCTTCATCTCTTTGAGATGAGCCATCCCAAACCAGAGACTTTTCATCTCCTGTTGGCTTTTCCCCAATATTCAGTTTAAATACTGCTCTGCCACCTTTTTGATTTTGAGCGCCCGCAGCCTGGTTCCTTCTTGGGACAAGTGGAGACCATCTCTTTTGTACAGCTCCCTCTTGTCCCAAAAAGCATCCCAGTGCCTAACAAACTTGAACCCTTCTCCCCTACACCATCGTCTGATCCACACATTGAGACTCCTGATTTGTGCCTGTCTCTCTGGCCCTGCACATGGAACAGGTAGCACTTCTGAGAAGGCTACCTTGGAGGTCCTGGCCTTGAGTTTCCTGCCCAGCAGCCTAAATTTCTCCTCCAGGACCTCACAACCGCATTTCCCCACATCGTTGGTGCCAACATGCACCACGACCATTGGCTCCTCCCCAGCACTATCCACCAGCCTATCTAAAACACATGTAATGTCCGCTACCTGCGCACCAGGCAGGCAAGTTACCATACGGTCAGTACGTGGGTTTGCAACCCAGCTGTCTACCTGCCTAAGGATCGAACCACCAACTACCAAGAGCCCCCCTTCCACCCTTCCCAGGGATGGTTCCTTGGTACGAAAGGATACCCGTTCACCAGCTGAAGAAGAGGTCCCTCTTCTGGTCTACATCCTCTGGACATTCCCCTTGTCCTCAACATGGTGCCCCGTTTCCCCTTGACCCTCATGCTCCCTGGCAGCAGCGGGGCTGCCAGATCCAGAGTGGGACATATCTAACGTCCCCGAGAGTCTTCTCCGTGCTCCTAACTGACTGTCTCTGCTTCTCCAGGTCAGCCACCTTGGCCTCAAGGGAGCAAACTCGTCCCCGGAGAACCAGGAGCTCCTTGTACTGAGCACACACCCAAGACTGCTGACCAGTCCATGCAGTCCTGATGTGACACTCCATGCAAAACACTGGATAGCCCCCAACCCCCTGCTGACATTCTGGCTTCATAATTGCTTTTAAAATAATATTTTTATATAACCCCCCTTTTAAAACCCTTTGTATTTATGTGGTTCCTGTTGTAGAAGTCTACGTACCTTACTGGGAACCCAAGGAGCCTAGGTCCCTGGCTTTCTGGCTCTTCCTGGGCTTCCTACAGAGCCCCTAGTCTAAGAGTCCCTAGGCTAAGAGCCACAGGCCAAGAGCCTCACCCCTTGCAAGCTTCCTGCCTTAAATAGAAGCTTCCTCCAGGAGAGGGTGTGGCCAGCAGCTATTCAAAGCCACCCAGGCACTCAATTACAGGCAAACAATGACCCTTTCACACCCTAACTCAGCAGCCAGGACTCTGCAACAACTCACAACTCACCCACACACTCCCAAACACAGTCCCCCCACACAGTACCTTCTCAGCTAAATCACCTCAGCTGAAAGTATATAAACTAAAAAAAAGAAAAACACTCACCCCTCTAGCAGCTCTTGCTCCTTCTCAGAGCTCAGCTGGGTCAGCTCTGCTTCTGGCAAGCTTCCTGCCTTAAATGGAAGCTTCCCCCAGGAGAGGGTGTGGCCAGTGTGATGACCCTGCAAGGTAGGTTAGGCTGGGAGAGGGTGACTGGCCCAAGATCCCACAGTAAGCTTCACAGGGCAGAGATCTGAACCTGGCTGTCTTGGGTCCTACACGCTCTGTGGCAAAGTGCAAAAGCCGACACACCTGGTAAGGGACTGCTTAATGTGGTGCAAGCATGGCTACTAAAGAACACATGGACATGGAGATTAGAGGAATGCAGAATAAACATTGCTGTCGGTAGGGGCTACGGAATTCTCAAACTTGCCCAACTCCAACAAGGAGTTGCCGGAGATTGTGGTAAGGGACTGCCAGGAATTCTAGAGCCTCAGCAGAGACTTCGGGGAATGCCACACTTGTCCAGAATGGCATCTGTTGCAAACTGCGATGCTGTGCAGGCTTAATGCCGTGGCTAGACACCATAAAAGTCGACACCAGCCTGAGCGTGGAACAACTCGAAGAAGCGGTACAAGATCGGTAAATGTGGCAAGAGCTGGCCCATAGAATCGCCAAGGGTCAGACACAACCGAATGGCTCGCGACAATATCAGCAGGCTTGTCATGGGTTTTGAGTGTTACCAGGGCTCTGCTGCCCTCTAGTGGTCAATGGTAGGCAAGTACTGCGGTGGTGCACACAGCTCCAAGTGGCGGGCTGCCTGCCAAGGGGAAGAGCCCCAAAGGGGACCCTCCCCAGTTCGGTTTTGCTCTCATCCCTAGGAGTCATGCTTGGTAGAGAATAGTGTTACTTCCTCAGGAAGGAAGCTGGCCCCGGATCACAGCCAAAGTCCTGATCCGAAAAACAGCGACTCCCTAGAAAGAAGCCAATGGGAGTGCAGCAAAAAGGGGGAGGGAGTGAACGGAGGATTTGAGAGGCCGCCTCTAGCCGGTGGGAAGAGGGACAGTTTCACTCGGGGAGAGACTGGGGGAGAGGGGCCTGGACTTGGAGGGGGCAGTGTCAGGAGAGCGGGGGCTCCCGGGAGGGTAGCGGAGAACCCCCTCGGCTCCCCTTTCCCCCCAGTCTCCCGCCAAAAGGAGGAGGAGGGTACCGTCAGGAAAATGCCGACTTGAGTGGTGACCGGAGGGAGCTGGCCGGGCGATGCCTGGCTACTCTAGAGGAGCCTGCGTCTCCTGGGCTGGAAGAATCGCATCCACGGGTGCCAAAGGAGCTCGTTGACGGACTCTGAGGACCTCTTTCAGAAATTCCGGAAGACAGCAGAGGCGCACCTTTGGGCCAGGTCTTAAAATTATGGACCTGACTTGACACCAGGGAAGATACCACAGTGGATGATAAAGTGGCCAAGCCACAAATATCTTGGAGAAAATGCTGTGATCAGTAGACGCCCAACTGGATTTGTCGAGGATAAATACGGCCCGGCTGATCTTATCACATCTTATGACCTGGATTGAGTGTGTGTGTGTGTTTGTGTGTATGTGCTGTCCTCCCCTGCCCTGCTTCCCTCTTCCCAGCATTCCATGGGCAGGGAGGCCTGAAGGCCATAGAGCTGGTCTTGGCACCTCCTTCCCCTTCCTCACCAACTCACGTGGCTCCCCAGGAACCAGCACTGTCCTCAGCATGCCGCTCCCGGCAGCCCTGCTGGTTGCTGATCAGTCTTCTGCGGCACCGCCAGGCCTGGCTGCTCCCTGGACGTTCCTGTGAGTCCGGGCGGCTTCCAGGACTGGTGCTGTCACCCCTCACTGTCGACCAGGACAGGGGAGGTGGCAAAGCAGTAAGTGCGAGGGGAGCCCCCCCCCAGACAATAGGCTGAGCAGCTGTCCCTCACACGACCTTTCAGGATTGGCCAGCTAAGTAAGAGCACAACCCCTGAACCGCGGTGCCCCCCCCCCACTCCCCACTCCCCGCCCAGAGTGATACCGGACGGTCAAGGCTGCTGAGTGACAGGCTCTGGAGAATCCACAGGGGTCGCTGCCCTGCTGGCGTTTTGGTGGAGATCTTCTGTCAAGGGGACCAAAGCTGTCTCAGTCCTCATGGGACTTATTCAGATCATCTGGAACCCAGGACGCCTTCTTCAGGAGCGGTCCCACAACCACTTCTTTCAAAGCTGTTGGTATAACCTCCCCCCCCCCAAAAAAACCCCCCAAAACAAAGCAGGACTTCATTCCTTTCTGTACTCCCGGACCAAACCAGCCTGGCTCAATGCTACCAGCTACAAGGGGCAAAGGTCAAGGTTAAATGTGGTGGGCTGCACATTTCTAAGCGGCCTGTCCCCTTCCTAAAGCTTCACCGACTGAAATTTATTTCTGGAACTAGGGTCACAGACCACGCTCCAACAGCATCTTGAAATACAACTGAATCAATGCTGTGGCATTTAAGGCACAGCAGATCGGAGTGCTTTTATCTGCAGGATGCATCGCGGAAGTGTCACGGCACGCCTGCGTACTTTTCTGCTCCGCATCCTCGGGATCCAGGATAAAAGCTCCCTCACAATCCAGCCAAGCTCTGCTGGGCGACATCACGCAGACACAGCGGTCACAGAGGCGTGACCTTGCTTCTGTCGCCGGCACCGTCACGGGATGGGGGCACTCTGCTCTCACCTGTACCTGGAGGCGTTTCCTTCAAGCTTTCCAGCGCGTGCAGTCCGGCCACCTGGCTGAGCACTTCATTGCTCTGAACTTCTCGGTAAACCAAGGGGGAAATGGATGGACTAAACTGGTGTGCAGAGTCAGTAACGGGCTGGAGCTTATTCCTGATAAGTTAGAGGTTCTCTGGGTTAGTAGACAGGTAGACAAAAGATCTGAGATCTCCCATCTTCGATGGGGTCACACTCCCCTTGAAAAGTTAGGTGTGCAGGTAGGGAGTGCCGTTTGACCAGCAGTCACCTTAGAAAATCAGGTGGTCCAGAGTGTTTTCACCCAGCTTCAGTGGGTACACCAGCTGTGCCCCTTCCTGGCTCAGTCTGATCCAGCCACAGTGATCCATGCCTTAGTTCCATCTAGTCTAGACTACTGCAATGTGCTCTGCCTAGGGCTACCCTTGAAGAGTGTTCGGAGGCTGCAGCTATTGCAGAATGCCACAGCTAATCTGCTGGTCAAGGAATTACTGGGATTATGCAACCTCGATGCTACAGCAATGACACTGGCTTCCAACCTGCTCCTGAGCCCAATTCAAACTGTTGGTCGTGATCTTTAAAGCCCTCTCTGGCTTGGGACTGGGGAATATGAAGGACTCTCTTCTCCCATATGTTCCTGCCCAGGAACTGAGCTCACAGAGGTTCTGTACCTGGGTCGTGGGGAATTGGGTCAGGGGATCAGGCTCCCAACTTTCGATGGGGCTCCATTGGTGCCTACGCCGGGTGTGAGGAGTCTAGGGGTGTTCCTGGATGCCTCCGTCTCTATGGAGACCCAGGTCACCGTTACTGCCAGGTCTGCCTTTTTCTATCTGAGGCAGATCAGGCAGTGAGCCCCGTATCTTACTCCCTGGGACCTGGCTACAGGGACCCATGCAATGGTCACTTCCAGACTGGATTACTGTAACTTCATGTGGGGCTGCCTTTGACTCTGCTCCAGAAGTTGCAGCGAGTGCAGAATGTGGCAGCGTGGGTGTTGATGGCGACACCTGTGTGGGCTCATATCCACCTGGTGCTGCGTGACCTGCACTGGCTGTCTATTGAATTCTGGATCCGTTTCAAGGTGCTGGTGCTTGCTTTTAAAGCCCTATGTGGCCAGGGGCCAGCATACCTGCAAGACCGCCTCTCCCCATTATGAGCCCCAGAGGGCACTGAGGTCCACGAACCAACATCTCTTGGTAGTCCCCCAGTCCCGGAGACGTCCATTTAGCCTCAACCAGGGTCAGGGCCTTTTTGGCCCTGGCCCCCGCCTGGTGGAATGAGCTCCCCCGTGAGATCATAGAGCACTTATTATTGTAAAGGATTGTTTTTATGTTGTTTTAACCTGTTTTATGTATTGGCATGTGCCTTATTTGTGAGCCGCCCTGAGCCCTCTTGCGGGGAAGGCAGACTATACATAGAAAGAATAAATAAATAAATCAGGGACCTGTGGGATTTATTGCAGTTCTGCGGGCCCTGTAAGCTGGAGCTCTTCCACTGGGCATTTAGTTGAGGTAGCAGACGTGTTCCCCCCCCAGCTTTTTGGCCAATCATCCTCTAGTGTCCCGGTCCTAACTGGACACCTGATTAGATACTGGATTGTCTTCCGCTTGCAGTTTGTGTGACAGTATCCTGGCTGAGCTGATGTGGTATGTCACGTCAGTCCTCGGCTGCCTGCACCTGCTTTCTCCATTGTTTGCTTCCAACGGCTGGCATGGATCCGAGCCCTAAGGATGGTGCACTGGTGCTGCTGCAGAGTGACCCCGCTGCCAGGGTCTCCAGTTCCTGCCCTCTGTGCGGTGATGTGGCACCACCTGGTGACTCCAAGCGGCAAATGCACATCAACTCAAGTTTTGTTCATTTATTTGTTTCGAACATTTATTAGCCATCTTCCTGCCTGGCAGAACTCAAGGTGGTGTACAATAAAACAACGATTATTTGTGTGTGGGGGGGGAGTCCCTTAAAGACAACAATCTAAAAACCCCAATTAAAAACCTTTCTGGCACTGCAGATCTGGGGGCCGGTTTTGAGACTCCTGGGCAGAAGCCTCACCCGGCCCCGACCCCTTCCTTAAAACACTTGGGCAGGCACCAGGAAAGGTGTTGCCGGGCACCATGCCATCCACAAGCACCACTCGGGGGACCTCCCCTTTAGAACAATAGAAAGAAACAAACGGATATTTATTCTAATTGCACGCTTATTTAATACGTGCTGTGGATAAATGCATTTTTCTTCAGAGGTATGGACTGAGCAAAACCTTTGCCTGGCATTTCAAAAAGTTTTTCTCTCCTGGCTGAGGACAGGCAGGAGGAAGTAAGGATATAAGAGAAGCCATGTTGGATCAGACCAGTGGTCCATCCGGTCCAACACTCTTTGTCTCACAGTGCCCAAAACCCAGGGGCTGTCGGGAGGTCCACCAGCAGGGCTAGAACTCCAGAAGACCTTCCATTCCTGCCCCCCAAGCACCAAGAAGGCAGAGCATCACGGCCCCTGATATAAGAACATAAGACCATGCCAATGGCCCATCCAGTCCAACACTCTGTGCCACACAGTTGCAAAAACCCAGATGTCATCAAGAGGTCCACCAGTGGGGCCACAGCTCCAGAACCCCTCCCACTGTGCCCCCCCAAACACCAAGAATACAGAGAACTAAGAACATAAGAGAAGACATGTTTTGTCAGGCCAATGGCCTATCCAGTCCAACACTTTGTGTCACACAGTGGCCAAAACCTAGGGGCCACCTAGAGGTCCACCAGTAGGGCATCACTGCCCCAGACACAGTGTTCCATCTATACCTTCTGGCTAAGAGCCACTCATGGACCCCTGCTCCATACATTTATCCAACCACCCCTTCAAATATTTGGAGGGCTGTCATGTACAAAATGGAGCAGATCTATTCTCTCTTGCTCCGGGTTGCAAGACTAGATCTAATGGGTGGAAATGACAAGGGAGTCAATAATGGCTAGATATCAGGAGAAACTTCCTAACTATAAGAGTGGTTGAGCAGTGGAACAGACTGCCTGGGGAGGTGGTGGATGCTCCTTCACTGGCCGTTTTCAAGCGGAGGCTGGACGACCATCTTTCGGGTCTTTTGTGGGGCTATCTTTCGGCTATGCTCCTGCAGAGTACAGGGGGCTGGACTAGATGACCTGGCAAGGTCCCTTCCAACTTTAACATCTATGAAGCTGTCTATGCTTGTAGCTGCTGCCACATCCTGCAGCAGTGAATTCCATGTGTTCATGACTCTTTGGGGAAAGAAGGACTTCCTTTGATCTATTCTAACCCGACTGCTCAGCAATTTCATGGAGTGCCCACAAGTTCTTGTATTGTGAGAAAAGGAGAAAAGTACCTTTTTTCTGTTCTGTCCCATGTATAATGTCATGTACAAGATGGAGCAGATCTAGTCTCTCTTGCTCTGGATTGCAAGACTGGATCTAATGTGTGGAAATTACAAGGGAGTTGATACCGGCTAAATATCAGGAGAAACTTCCTGACTGTAAGAGTGGTTGAGCAGTGGAACAGACTGCCTCAGAAGGTGGTGGATACTCCTTCACTGGGCATTTTCAAGCGGAGGCTGGGCGACCATCTTTCGGGTATGTTGTTGTGGGGTTATCTTTTGGCTATGCTCCTGCAGAGTGTAGGGGGTTGTACTAGATGACTTGCAAGATCCCTTCCAACTTTAACATTCTATGAAGCCATCCATGCTTGTATCCACCGCCACTTCCTGCTGCAGTGAATTCCCTGTGTTCATCACTCTTTGGGTGAAGAAGGACTTCCTTTTATCCATTCTAACCCGACTGCTCAGCAATTTCATGGAGTGCCCACGAGTTCTTGTATTGTGAGAAAGGGAGAAAAGTACTTCTTTCTCAACCTGCTCCATTCCATGCATAATCTTATAAACCTCGATCATGTCACCCCTCAACCGTCGTTTCTCCAAGCTGAAGAGCCCCAAGCGCTTTAACCTTTCTTCATGCGGAAAGTGTTCCAACCCTTTTATCATTCCAGTTGCCCTCTTCTGCACTTTTTCCAAAGCTATTATATCCTTTTTGTGGTGTGGTGACCAGAACTGTACACAGTACTCCAAATGAAGTCGCACCATTGATTTATACAGAGGCTTGATGACACTGGCTGATCTGTTTTCATTACTCTTCCTAATAATCCCCAGCATAAGAACATAAGAGAGAAGCCGATGTTGGATCAGGCCAATGGCCCATCCAGTCCAACACTCTGTGTCACGCAGTGGCCAAAAATACCAGGGGCCATCAGGAGGTCCAGCAGTGGGGCCAGGACACTAGAAGCCCTCCCACTGTTGCCTACCCAAGCACCAAGAATACAGAGCACCCCTTGCTCCAGAGACTGAGAGTTGATTCCCCACTCCTCCACCTGCAGCTGCTGATGTGACCTTGGGTCAGTCACAATTTCTTTCAGAAAAGAGCTCTCTCAGCCCCACCTACCTCACAGGATGACTGTTGTGGGGAGGGGCGGGGCGGGGAAAGGAGATTGTTAGCCACTCTGGGTGAAGGGCAGGGTATAAACCCAATCTCCTCTCCTAGTGGCGCACAAGGCAACCTATAGTAACCTTATAGTAACCCGATTCTGGGTAGCAGGAGACGGAGAAGAAAAGCTTCAGAATTTGGGAGAGAAGCTGGGAGTCCTGACCCTCCCAGTGGGCAATTCTGGCGGCAGTGGCGGCTGACCAGAGAGAGAGAGAGAGAGAGAGAGAGAGAGAGAGAGAGAGAGAGAGAGAGAGAGAGAAGCCCCTGCAGGTTTTGGGACACCTTGGAGGGCAGGGTGGTACAAGGCCTGCAGGTCAGAGCAGGACTCTTCTGCCACACTTCCTAATTACAAAAGTAAACTATCTCACCGATATTGTGTACAGAGACATTAATGTTACAGATTTTTCCACATGCCTGTCCTACTGAGCCCGGCCTCCTACGAGCAGTGTTGTTTGAAGGAGCAACCATGTGAAGTCCTCTGTTCCTGTGTCTGTGTGGTCTCCTGGTTTACTGTCACAAGGGCCTTTGGTTGCCACTTGGATGAGAAGGTGTGCGTTTGGGGGAGATTTTTTAAAAAACAGGAAAGGAGGAGGAGGAGGAGGAGAGTTGGGTTTTATACCTCACCTTTTACTCAGAGCGGCTTACAATCTCCTTCCCTTCCTCTCCCCTGTGAGGTAGATGGGGCTGAGTAAGCTCCGAGGGAACACCTATGAGAGAGGAACTGTGACTGGCCCAAGGTCACCCAGCTGGCTGCATGTGGAGGAGGAGGAGGAGTGGGGGATCAAACTCCAGATTAGAGTCTGCTGCTCTTAACTGCTACACCCAACTGACGCTGTACCATTACAAAAATCTGTTTCAACAATGTACTATTCCACAGCCTTTCTTTCTTTCTTTCTTTCTTTCTTTCTTTCTTTCTTTCTTTCTTTCTTTCTTTCTTTCTTTCTTTCTTTCTTTCTTTCTTTCTTTCTTTCTTTCTTTCTTTCTTTCTTTCTCTCTCTCTCTCTCTCTCTCTCTCTTTCTTTCTTTCTCTTTCTTTCTCTTTCTTTCTTTTTCTCTTTCTTTCTCTCTCTCTTTCTTTCTTTCTCTTTCTTTCTCTCTTTCTTTCTTTCTTTCTTTCTTTCTCTTTCTTTCTTTCTTTCTCTCTCTCCCTCTCTTTCTCTCTCCCTCTCTTTCTTTCTTTCTTTCTTTCTTTCTTTCTTTCTTTCTTTCTTTCTTTCTTTCTTTCTTTCTTTCTTTCTTTCTTTCTTTCTCTCTCTCTCTCTCTCTCTCTCTCTTTCTTTCTTTCTCTTTCTTTCTCTTTCTTTCTTTTTTCTTTCTTTCTTTCTTTCTTTCTTTCTTTCTTTCTTTCTCTTTCTTTCTTTTTCTCTTTCTTTCTCTCTCTCTTTCTTTCTTTCTCTTTCTTTCTCTCTTTCTTTCTTTCTTTCTCTTTCTTTCTTTCTTTCTCTCTCTCTCTCTCTTTCTCTCTCCCTCTCTTTCTTTCTTTCTTTCTTTCTTTCTTTCTTTCTTTCTTTCTTTCTTTCTTTCTTTCTTTCTTTCTTTCTTTCTTTCTTTCTCTCTCTCTCTCTCTCTCTCTCTCTTTCTTTCTTTCTTTCTCTTTCTTTCTCCCTCTCTCTCTTTCTTTCTTTCTTTCTCTCTCTCTCTCTCTCTCTCTCTCTTTCTTTCTTTCTTTCTTTCTTTCTTTCTCTCTCTCTCTCTCTCTCTCTTTCTTCCTCTCTTTCTTCCTCTCTCTCTCTCTTTCTTCCTCTCTCTCTCTCTCTTTCTTTCTTTCTTTCTTTCTTTCTCTCTTTCTCTCTTTCTCTCTTTCTCTCTTTCTTCCTCTCTTTCTTCCTCTCTTTCTTCCTCTCTTTCTTCCTCTCTTTCTTTCTCTCTGTCTTTCTTTCTTTCTTTCTTTCTTTCTTTCTTTCTTTCTTTCTTTCTTTCTTTCTTTCTTTCTTTCTTTCTCTCTCTCTCTCTCTCTCTCTCTCTCTCTCTCTCTCTCTCTCTCTCTCTCTCTCTCTTTCTTTCTTTCTTTCGAAAGCAAGTCTCTTCATGACCTTATGGACCACCTCACGCCAGGCCCTCCTGTCTTCCATCATGCTCCGGAGTTTGCTTAACTTCATGTCTGTTGCATCGATAACACTGTCTAACCATCTCATCCTTTGCCATTCCCTTCTTCTTTTACCTTCAATCTTTCCTAGCATCAGTGTCTTCTCCCTTTTCATTTGGTGGCCAAAGTATTTGAGCTTCAGCTTCAGGATCTGGCCTTCCAGGGAACAGTCAGGATTGATTTCTTTTAGGATTGACTGATTTGATCTCCTTGCAGTCCAAGGAACTCTCAAGAGTCTCCACCAGCACCATAGTTCAAAAGCATCTGTTCTTCGGTGCTCGGCCTTCCTTATAGTCCAACTCTCACTAGACTTTAAAAGTTGCAATACAATGTTATAATGCTATAATGATTTAACAATTGCTGACTTTAAAAGAGGAGAAGCAGTAGCTGCGGGGGGGGACACACACACACACAGGGGCTGCTGATGCGATGGAAGCACGGGGAAAGTGCCGTGTGGATGATGCGCGGCCCCTGCAGAAGTCTCTGTCTTCACAGCAGCAATAAGAGCCACACAGAGAATCATCTCTACGTGGCAGCACTTTTCGAAGTAGTGAATTACAATGTAGTGAACAGTTCTTCACTTTAGCTTTTATTCTGTAAAACCAAGGTCATCCTACAATTATACATTAAAACAGTGGAAAAGAGCAAAGAAAGAGCAAACATTTTGGCCAATTTCCCACAAGCTGCTGCTCTGCGCTCGCTCTTCCCTTTGCCCCATCCTATGTGTCAATTTCACACCATTTGCTGCGCAGCCACATTTTGCCCCACAGCTTTGCCTCATTTCCCTTGTGTCTACTCGATCCTGTTTTTTGAGGATTGAGTAGACACGGGGGAATCGGGCGAAGCTGCGGGGCAAAATGTGGCCGCACAGCACATGGTGTGAAATTGACACATACGATGGGGGCAAAGGGAAGAGCCAGCGCGGAGCAGCAGCTTGTGGGAAATCGGCCTTTAAGTCTTTTTGGAAGTGCCTGCAGTTGCAGCAGGTGGCCACAGGGAGGAACTTTACTGCATTGCTTGGACTTCCCCAGTGTGGCACCCAACAAGACCCACTTGCCTCTTCCCCAAAACATGCAGCCTGCTGCCCTGCCTTTCCCTCACCTCATTACAGCAGGAAGTGTTTCAGAAAGATCTAAGAGGCATCAGCACCTGTACATCTGCAGGCTGCAGCCATTCTGAAACAACTTCCTCCGTCACAGGAAGATGCTCGGCTTGCATCGTCCCAACACCCCCACAGCAGCTATTTTGTGAGTGACTTGCTCCTTTGGTGGCCATTTTCTTGTGGCAACCCTTCCCCCATGGCCAAAATCCCAAAGGTGCTCACAGGTTCGACAAGGGTTGGAGACCTGTAGCCTACCCCGACTGCTGCAGGAGGCACAGAGATCGCACTCCTCCCCATGGGAACAAATGAGACCACAGGGAAACTAAAAATGGAAAGCTTTACACCTGCACTATTACTCGCTTCAGAGAATATTCAGCAGTGTTTGACTGGTTAAATGTGTGGCCAATTGGCAATATTTTATGCGGTGATATCCCGTGAGCCAAAGCTAGGATACCGTATTGCAGAATATTTATTTATTTAAATATTTTCACTTTGCTTTTCTCCTGCCACAGGGACTCATAGTAGGACACAAAATTACACATACGCACACACGTACAGAATGCAATGGGGCCCCCAAATGCTTTTGAAGTTTAGAAAATAATCAACAAAAGTTGTCCTGGTCTGTGGCTGGTTCTGCCACCGTGACCAGCCCAGGGGCCCAGCTTTGCAGTCTCTGACCGTGGGCAGAACAGCTCCAGGTCTTCCTGGATAACTCATCCCTAGACGCCTTTGGTGGGAAGGAGCCGGCGGCACTGGTGGCCTGCTGCATCAATGACTCCCATTGGCATGGAGACAACAAGGATGCTGCCTCTTTTTTTGCTCTTACGGACTTCCATGCTGAGGGCAAGCGGTCAGGAGTGGTGCAGGGCTTTGGGGCCTCCGTGATGACCGTGGGCCTGTCCCAAGGAATTACTAAACTGTAAATAAAGAAGGCCAACGCTATGCTGGGGATTATTAGGAAGGGAATCGAAAACAGATCAGCCAGTGTCATCAGGCCCCTGCATAAATCATTGGTGTGACCTCATTTGGAGTCCTGTGTATAGTTCTGGTTGCCACACCTCAAAAAAGATACTATAGCACTAGAAAAAGTGCAGAGAAGGGCAACTAGAATGCTAAAAGGGTTGGAACACTTTCCCTGTGAAGAAAGGTGAAAGCGCTTGGGGCTCTTTAGCTTGGAAAGATGACGGCTGAGGGGTGACATGATCGAGGTTTATAAGATTATGCATAGGACACAGCAGGCAGAGAAAGAAGTGCTTTTCTCTCTTTCTCACAGTACAAGAACTCGTGGGCACTCCATGAAACTGCTGAGCAGTCGGGTTAGAACAGATAAAAGGAAGTCCTTCTTCACCCAAAGAGTGATTAAGACATGGAATTCACTGCCACAGGAGGTGGTGGCGTCTACAAGCATGGATGGCTTCAAGAGGGAATTGGATAAACTTCTGGAGCAGAGGTCCATCAGTGGCTATTAGCCACAAGGTATAGATAGGAACTCTCAGTCTGGGGCCAGTGATGCTCTGTCTCCTTGGTGCTTGGGGAGGGGGCAACAGTGGGAGGGCTTCTAGTGTCCTGGCCCCACTGCTGGACCTCCTAAGGGCCCCTGGTATTTTTGGCCACTGTGTGACACAGAGTGTTGGACTGGATGGGCCGTTGGCCTGATCCAACATTGGCTTCTCTTATGTACTGGATTTGGTCTATGACACTGCTGGGGAGGGTGATCTGGAGGTGGGGCAGGGGGAGTTTAGGATGACAGATTCTGACTGGGTTCCTGTCAGTGCTTGGAGATATTCTGACCTCAGCTGCTGACGACTCCGTTGAGGCCCTGGCCTGCAAGAGGGAGATGGCGTGGGCTGTCGACACCACCGCCCCTAAGCCTCCTCCTCTCCCTCGGCCGGAGCCAAGCAGTCTCCCAGGCTGACGGGGGAACTGATGGCGATGAAAGAGGAAGGAGAATGGCTAGAGCTCCTCTGGCAGAAAACTTGGAAGTGAACTGCATGACCGCACTGTGGCCTGCTTTGACCCGTTTGTGTCTTTGCAGACAAGATCACCCAGATCTGCTCTGGGTTCAATTGTGGTGTGGACGCATGTTCAGATGACGTACCTTTGGCACCTGCTTGTCCCATTTATATGGATACTTATCAGCTTGTGGAGCCTGGGGAAGCGGACAAAGTCCTTGGGAAGACCTTCCTAGCTGATAAAGGCCTCCAGAGGCGACTGGCCGAGTGTGTAAAGGGAGGGGCAGGTGCCTCCTGGAGACCAGGCATTGTGGCGCCTGCACTCGCCGGAGGCAGCGGTTAGGCCTGTGCTGTGATCCGACTGGAAGCACCCGGACTTCTCACTGCTTTGTGTCTCAAGCTGACCTCCTCCGCTCCCTGCAGTCAAGCTGGGCCTTTTTCTCATGATGTCTTTCTGTTTAGGAGCGATGTGGAGTTTGGAAAACACACATTTGTTTATGGCCGCTCCAGATTTGTGGACCCTTGACTGCTGTCTAGTCCAAAAATGTTATTGTGCAAAATGTTTGCAAGCAAGTACCCTCGTTCATCACAAGGATAAAGTTACAGGAATGGGATCTGAACTATTTGACACCATAAACTTACCTTTGTATAATGTGAAGGTGTCATCTACCCTGTCCAAAAGTTGGTTTGTTTGCACAACACAATGTGTGCATTGCTACTTTTACTTGCCAGTAAATGGAATCTGAACAGCTCTGCACCCCAAAGAAAACTCTGTTCACTCTCTGGCAAACTGCCTGTTCTGTACAGACTCCAGAATATTGGAAACCCACCCTCCCAAATTTGCCCTCAGTATGCTCTGGATGATACGGGACATGCACCCCTCACCACTGGAGACAAAGGGCAAACACAGAAACAGGATTAAAACTACCCTGCAGCCTAATGTAGAGTCGGGCAACTCCAGATAAAAGGTACCACTCCGATTTACAGTCTTTTACACAGAGCCATTTTCCAGTCTGCATTTTGCTAATCTCCTTCTTTCTGTTGTCAAGAGAAGCCTGCCTCTTCTTCTTCTTCCGAACGGGATCCCGGCAAGCCCTCTGGCTCTGCAGCGTTTCTGTGTCCAAACTTCCTGAGGTCCAGCTGCAGCTCCCAGCCCCTTCCTGCCTCCCCCTCCTTCCTTTTCTCATATCTCACACTTATTAGTCCTCTCTGCGGCAGCCCTTCCAGCTGGAACTGGGGAGGCAACAGGCTGTGCCAGAGGGAAGAGAGAGGCTGCTTCGTTCCCTGTATTCTGAGGAGGGGGGGGAGTCCACCTCTTAGATTCCGTGTGTGTGTGTGTGTGTGTGTGTCCCGCCACCACCACCATCACCCCATACTTGCTGCCTTGCATGGATTAAGCTCTTCGCCCCCTGTCCTCCTTGTGTGGAGAGCAGCTGGCACCTGGAGGAGGTGGCAGGACACGTTCGCTGGCGGAGGACTCTTTGGGGGACTCTCTGAACAAGGTAAGTGCCCCGTTGGCTGCCGCACTGGATGGAGGAATCAGGATCAGGCGGGGCAGGTCAAGGCGGCTCGGCTCGTTGGGCTGTGCAGCTGAGACTGAGTGAGTCGGCCACAGGGCCCAGGTGCTGAACGAGGAACTTCGTGGAACGAGGGATGCTGCTCTTTCTTCATCATGATCCTGCAGAACCAGGATTCTGTTGCTGTGCGGAGCATTCACATCGAAGAATCCACTCCCTCCTCATCTGGCCTCCTTCGTTTCTGTAGCGGCTCCCAACCTGAGGAGGGAAACAGCATTTGACAACGTATTTGGTTTTATGCAAACCAGAGTTACAGGGCTGCCTTCCTCTGCATTTAGAAACCCTAAAATACAGGGGGGGAGGAGGAGGAGGAGGAGGCTAGCAGCTCAGCTAACACTAGTTTGGGCACTCCAGAGCAGAAGGTGGATGCCCTGGTCTGGATAGCCCAGGCAAGGCCCAGTCCCTCAACAGAGCTTGGAAGCTCAGCAGGGCCAGCCCCGGCAAGCGCTTGGATGGGAGACCTCCTTGGAATACCAGCAGTCGGGAGGCAGCAGGGGCAGGCTTGATTCAGCCACCTCTCCGAACATCCTCCAGGCCCCCAGTAGGGGTCAGTCCCCAGAGGGCGCCGTGCCCTGACCGGGATAGCCCAGGCAAGCCCAGTTTCATCAGATCTTGGAGACTAAGCAGGGCTGACCCTGGCAAGTATTTGGATGGGAGACCTCCTTGGAACACCAGAGGCAGGAGGTGGGGGCAGACTTTATTCCGCACACATGAACAATACAGAGCAGGCGGTGGATAACCACTGGCATGAGTCCTGTGTGTTTCCACCCAAAAGGCTGCTTGGCATAGACATAGAAAATTTCTGGAAGTTTCAAAGCCACTGAGAAAGAAGGTCTTCTGGAATTTTTGTTGTTGCTGCAAAAACTGAAATATCTGCAACACTTCACTATCAAAACTGAATTTATTTTATTGATTTAACAAGATAAAATGCATAATTTATAATGTAGTTAAAATTGTATGAATTGGCATATTTATGAAACTTTAAAAATGTCAATTCCTTAGATTTCTGCAGGTGAAACTGCAAAGATGCCGCATACTGGAGGGAGATCTGCCAACTGCTGTATCCCCTAAGCTACCTCAGCACGTGTTTCTTAATATTTGCCATCTCAGAATTGCCGTCTGAGTCGCAGGCAAACATAAGAGCTGAAGGTAGATAACGATGTCATAAAAAAGTGTATTTGGACAGAAATCCTCAACACAGTCACAGTAGCTAGAACTACTTGCATGCCTGGATATCAAGTCGAACTTCACAAAAATTGAATTCTTCAGTTATATTTTAATTGTAGTATATTGGTGCCAAAAATCTTCACACTTAACATATCCTTGAAAATATTTTGTATGTGTCTACAATATACGGAACTACTATCTAATGCTGTAGGTTGTCTAACAGACAACTTCTGTATTATACATTTTGAATAAAACATCATCTTACAAGGATGATAAGAAAAACTTCTACAGATATGTGAGAAGCAAACGCAAGGTAAAAGAGGCAACTGGACCACTTTGGGGAGGAGAAAGAGAAACTCTGGTGGAGGACAGAGAAAAAGCAGACAGGCTTAATGACTTTCCCCCCCCTGTTTTCTCCCAGAAGAACTCAAGCCCATCTAGAGGTGGTAGAGGACATAACAGGACACCTGAGTGTCCACTTGGCATTGACAGGGAGGTTGTGGAGGGGCACCTGGCTGCACTAGACGAATACAAATCACTTCAAAAAGGCTGTGGGCAAAATCGAGAGGTTGCACATGAGAGCAACGAGGATGATCAGGGGTCTGGAGACTGAGCCCTGCGAGGAAAGGCTGAGGGACTTCTTGGGAATGCTTAGTTTGGAGAAGAGGAGACTGAGGGGGGGACATGACTGCTCCCTTTAAATATCTGAGAGGCCATCATTGGGAGGAGGGTGAGGAGCTGTTGACCAGTTGGCAGCAGAGGAGAGGACCCGAAGCAAAGGGTTTAAATCACAGGCAGAAAGGTATTGGCTGGATATCAGGAAGAACTTTTCCGCTGTCAGAGTGGTCCAGAGGTGGAATCATCAGCTGCCCAGGGAGGTGGTGGTTGTCTCCCCTTCGCTGGCAGCCTTCAAGAAGCGGCTGGGCGAATATTTGTCAGGGACGCTCTAGGCTGGTCCTGCATTGGGGGCAGGGGGCGGGGCTGGGCTAGATCAAGGGTGGCCAAACTTGCTTTACGTAAGAGCCACAGAATAAACGTCAGACGTTTGAGGGTCATGTGACATGAAGAAATACTACAGGCATATTTTTATTGAAAAATATGCAAATTTGCTTTTTATTCACATTAAATGAGACTGCCAAAAATAAAAACAAAAGGGATAAAAATGGTATTTATTTGCCCAATGATATTTGTAGGCTTGTGGGGGGGGGGCGGCTTTGGGAATGCATTTATAGTTAAAGTTGCTTCCTCTCTCTGCTCCCCCTGCATGCACCTCAAGGCCACCCAGGGAGGGGAACGGTGGGCCGGGGAAGGGAAGACTGATCGGGGAGGCAGGCCTCCCCTTTGCTTCCCCAGCTGCCCTGCCAGGAGCCACGACTTGGCCACCCCGGGACTAGGTGGCCTGTGTGGCCCCTTCCCACTCTCTGTGAGTCTGCGACTTTCACTTCAAAAGAAAGAAATTCATAGGCGTTTGTCTCAGGGCCCCTAAAACTTCCCAGTCTTTCCAGTGGTAAAACTGGAAGACCATAATTGAGGACAACACACGCACCCACACACACACCCCTCGCCTTCCCGTGTCTCGCTTGATGGCTGGAGCAAGGGAGAGGTGGCGCTAACCAGCCCGGTAATCTTCCAGGAAATTATTTTATTAATTAGGTTTTTGGTCACCACTCACCCAAAGGGTCTCAGGGCAGCTTACAGGATTCAAACCAATAAGGTTAAAATGACGTAAAAACAAATGACAAGTATAAAATAATAACATTAAAATATTATGCCACTATTAAAACAGCCCAAACGTGGTTACCCTCCAAAGGCCAATCTAAAGGGGCCAGTCTGATGTCGTGGTTAAGTGCGCGGACTCTAATCTGGGAGAACCGGGTTTGATTCCCCCACTCCTCCACTTGCACCTGCCGAATGACCTTGGGCAAGCCATAGTTCTGATAAGAGCTGTCCTTGAAAAAAGAACAGTTTCTGTCAAGAGCTCTCTCAACCCCACCGACCTCACAGGGTGTCTGTTGTGGGGAGGGGAAGGGAAGGGAGTTTGTAAGCTGCTCTGAGACTTCTCTGGGTAATGAAGGGTGGGGGAGTATAAATCCAATCTCTTCTTCTTAAACAATTCAGCTTTGCATGCCCTGCAGAAACTAAGCAAGTCCAGGTGTCATCCAAGAGTACATCCCATGGGGTAGGGGCCAGAACGGAGAAGGCCCCTAGGGCCAGTCACCTGCAAGAGGCCCCCTAGATGATGACCAAAGAGAGCCCCGGGGGGGGGTTGTAGCAGAAGAGACAGTCCCATAGGTATGAGGGTCCCAGACCACTAAGGGCTTTGAAGGTCAACACCAACACCTTGAATTGGATCCAGAGACTAAATGGTTGCCAGCACAACTGCCACAGAATTATTGGAGTAATTTGAGCTGATCTTGATGTCCCAGTCAGCAACCTGGCAGCTGCATTCTGGACCACCTGCAGTTTCTGAAGTGTTTTCAAGGGTAGCCCTACATAGAATGAACTGCAGTAGTCCAGCCTGGATGTGACCATTGCATGGATCAATGTGGCAAGGTCTGATCCAGGCAAGTAAAGAGCCAGCTGGCGGGCCTGGCACAGGTGAAAAAATGCTGACCACACCACCACGGACACTTACTTATACAATGATAGCGCAGAATCCAGCCATACCTTGAGCCTCTTTACAGTTGCCAACTGGACACTGTCTCAGGGGTGACCATCCAGCTAGCTTCTCAGTCTTTCCCAGCCCCCTGACCTCCGTCCTGGATGGATGCAGCTTCAGCCAGCTCCCCCTTAACCATTGGACGACTGCATCCAGGCCCTGGGATAGGGCCGAGAGCCCTGCTGATCTGGCTGCTTATCCGCAGGAGGAAGGGCTGAGGGTCTTCAGCATATTGATGGCCCCCAACCCCCCTGATGATCTTGGCAAGAGGGTGCATATATATATATATATATAGTGTGTGTGTGTGTGTTAAATAACATTGGAGAGAAGATCAAACCCTGTGGGAACCCACAATTCATCCAGAAGACTTCTCCTCCCTGACAGTAACCCTCTGAGAGAATCCCTGGAGGAAGGAGGAGAACCAACTAAGGGCAATGCCCCTTATCTCTGGGGAAAATAAGAATTGGTCTTACACCCCACCCTTCACTACCCAAAGGAGTCTCCGAGCGGCTCACAATCTCCTTCCCTTCCCCTCCCCACAACAGACACCCCGTGTGAGGTCGGTGGGGCTGAGAGAGCTCTGAGAGAACTGTGACTGACCCAGGGTCACCCAGCTGGCTTCATGTGGAGGAGGAGGAGTGGGGGATCAAGCGCAGTTCTCCAGATTAGAATCCACCACTCTCAACCATTACGCCAAGGCAGTTGATCAGGACCAAATGATCAACTGTATATTAAAGGCTGCTGATAGATCCAGAAGGGTCAACAGAGCTGACATGCCTTTATCCAAATGGAGATTGTCAGCCAAACCAGCCAGTGCTGTCTCAGTCCCAAAGCCAGGCCTGGAGCCCAACTGAAAAGGGCCCGGGGCAGATGTCTCTTCCAGGAAAACCTGGATCTGCTCAGCCACTGCTTATTCAATTACAGTCCCCAGAAAAGGTAATTATACACCGGGTGGTAATTGGCCAGTTGGAGTTGCCATGGTTGGCTAGAATTGAAAACAAATCAGCCAGTATCATCATGCCCCTGTATAAATCATTGGTGCAACCTCATTTGGAATACTGTGTACAGTTCTGGTCGCCACATCTCAAAAAGGATATTATAGCATTGGGAAAAGTGCAGAGAAGGGCAACTAGAATGATAAAAGGGTTGGAACACCTTCCCTATGAAGAAAGGTTAAAACGCTTGGGGCTCTTCAGCTTGGAGAAACGACGGCTGAGGGGTGACATGATCGAGGTTTATAAGATTATGCATGGGATAGAGCAGGTTGAGAAAGAAGTACTTTTCTCCCTTTCTCACAATACAAGAACTCCTTGTGGGCACTCCATGAAATTGCTGCGCAGTCAGGTTAGAACAGATAAAAGGAAGTCCTTCTTCACCCAAAGAGTGATTCACACATGGAATTCACTGCCACAGGAGGTGGTGGCAGCTACAAGCATAGACAGTTTCAAGAGGGAATTAGATAAACATATGGAGCAGAGGTCCATCAGTGGCTATTAGCCACAGGGTATAGATGGGAACTCTCAGCCTGGGGCAGGTGATGCACTCTATTCTTGGTGCTGGAGGGGGGGGGGCAGCAGTGGGAGGGCTTCTGGTGCCCCGGCCCCACTGCTGGACCTCCTGATGGCACCTGGTATATTTTGGCCGCTGTGTGACAGAGTGTTGGACTAGATGGGACTTTGGCCTGATTCAACATTGGCTTCTCTTATGTTCTTATGTTCTTATGTAATTTGGCCAGTTGATAACTGGAGTGTTTACTCAGAAATTTTGGTTTTTTAAAAAAGTTTAGTTCATGCTTTTGGGGTTTTTAAACAGATGTTGCTTGGGTATGTAGGTCCCTGATGCCTTTGCAGATGTTCCAGGTGCATGAAGGGATTTGAACATGTCTGGCAGAGATTTCGTTTGGCACCCAGGGATCTGCTTGCCATGGCCTGTAACAGGGGGCATCCGATCGCGTGAGTGCTGGGGAGGACTGAGTGGATCGACTGGGATCAGCCATGGGGCGGCTGTGTCTTCGCTTAGGTGGCCATCTACAGGCTGCATCCTCCTCTCCAGGTGGCTTCCCCGTCGCCCATTGCCTCCTCCTTCTCCCCCCCTTTGCGACTCTCAGGCCGGTGGGCATCGTCGTTCAGTGTTCAGGGAAAATGTGGCATGTTCTGTGAGGATGAGATGACGTGTCCTGGGATCGCTGCGTGTTACAGCAGCCGGTGCTTACAAACCCCAGTTGGCCCGAGAGGGTCTTGTCTCCCTTGGGACTCCGGAGGGCCTGGAAGACTGAACTCTTTGGAAGGGCTTTTCGGCTCTTCGGGATCATCCCCCTGGTGGGTGCCCTGGCTTTCATTTTTTCTGACGGCTGCTTTAAGTTTGCCTTAGTCCTGCTGTTTTTAGGAACTGTCTTTTGTACAGTGTCGCTTGACACTACCCACCTTGTGTCCCAGTTATCTGGCAGAAAGTTGAATTTATAATTTTTTTAAGAAATTCAGCGATAAACAATCCAAGTTAAAAACGAGCCATGGGCAGAAAGCAAACATTGAGCAGCCTTAAAAAATCCAGAAGATACTCCTCAAAGGAGAAGCAGATGTTGACAGCTTTTTAAAAAGTTTCAAAGTCAGGATACACAGACTTGGCCACAAGGCTCTCCTCTTTTCCTCCCCGCTCCCCCCCCCAGTCGCACTCCAGGTCACCTGTCACCATCCAGGCCCATCTGGGGCCTCAGGGAAGGAGATGTGGGTGGGGTGCATCCTACGGACGCCCTCTGTTGACACCGCCGTCCCGCCGGTCCAGGCCCGGGAGCTCTGGGGCTGCTGAGGCTCCCTGCTCGGGGCCAAGAAGGGCTCAGGACTGGCCCGGCCGCACACGGGTGTGTTTCGTTTCCTGCTTAAAGGGAACGCGAAGTGATCCTTGGCCCTGGGCGAGTTCCACAAAGAGCTCCCCTCTCCTCCCTCCCCCCCCGCTCTTTGGGTGTCCTCTGAGGACTGCTGGGGGCAGCAGAGCAGGAAAGGAGCCGCAAGCTCTAGACGGTCCCTCGCCCTCCTGCCCGCTCAGCCAAGGAAGGAAGTCTGTCCCTGCCCGCGGGCAAAGCCTGGCAGGTCTGAGGAGCAGAGATAGCCCGACTGCTCTCCGTTCCTCAGCCAGGCAGGAGAGGAGACAGCACAGGGAGAGGCTGGGTGGGGAGTTGCGTCTCTCTTGGTTCTCTTGGTGAATGACAGCCCCCCCCATCTCCACCCACCCCCGTCTAGCATGCTGGTGGCACATCACTTCCTCGGTGGCTTAATTTGGTGAGGTTGAAGCCTGGTGGGCAGGAGGCACCTCCTCTGCATGGGGGGGGGGTGACCCCTTTGGCTTCCGTGCCTGTAACACCCCTCGCCTTCCCTCCCGGCCTCCCTCCCTTCTGACACAGCCCCCTTCCTTCTGTGTCTTCTCCAGCTCCTTCCTCTTCCCGTGGCTCCCTCTGGCTGGCACTGCAGACCTTGGGAGACCTGTGGGTTTGTTACCACGTGTCCCCTAGACACCCGTCTCTGAACACCGCTCTTCCCGAGGGAACCCTGACCCTGACCACAAAACGGGCCTTGGCTGCCCACCACTGAGACGCTGCCTCTCCCCTGCAGCCCCTCACTCATCGGCCTCTTGCTGCTTTCCCCGGTCGATGAGTTTCTGCTGGCACCATGCTCATCTAACAGGGGCAACAGTCCTCCAACTGGGGTGGTCTTCCCATGGGAGAAAAGACACCCCCCAACACTTAGGAAGAGCCTCTGCACCTCCTACCAGGGCACTGCACAGCAATAGCGAGGCTTGGCACGAGAGGTGACTTGCTAAGGAGACTGGGAGAGACGGTCTTGTCCCCCAGAGACACAAACCCATGACAGGGATGACCCTGTTGCCAAATTCCTACAAGTACCTCCCCCATCCTCTCCACTCCTCTGTAGAACAAAGGCTGGATAATCACTGCCTCTGGCCCCACAACTTAGCCACAACTAAGTGGCTAAGGCGCTGACTATTGTCTGCCCGGATGCAGACAGAAGGAGAAGGCATCTAGCCCATCTCCTCTGGTATGAATGGATTATGTTTGTAAGCAGCTTCCGGTCTCAAATCCTGTCACACTATGGACTTCGATGTTATTTCTCCTTTCTGGCAAATAACTTCACTCCTGTCAGAATCTTCCAGTTGCTTGCCCTGCATCTGCATTTCCCCCTTCTTTATCCAAAAGAACATTAACTTTCAGGTTCAACTGAATAGTCACCGCCTAGCTTCATTCTCATACCTATTAGGAAACATCTCAGCTTTTGTGATAGCACCTGGGAAACTCCAAACACTCCTTTTGTCCATCGACATGAACCCCATCCCATCATTGTCACACTAGCTCACCTGGCTCATCATACCCTCAGGAGACGTATACCCAGTCCTCCACGTGCCCAGTGTGGTTGAGCCTGGGCACCCAGAGAAGCCATCACCCCTGATACATATCAGGCCTTTGTGTGTGGCAGGCTGGTCGCTGTCACGCACCTCCTTTCCCAGGACCTCAGACTTCAGCCAGCTCTCCAAAACGAATAATGTATCACCCCCAAACCCTATGCGTCCCTCCTATGTGTCTGCTGCCTCCTTTTCTTTCCAACATCTTGTGTGTGTGCTCTTCAGTCTGTGTGTATATATTTAAATTCTGTTATTTTTCTACAATAAACTTATTCTCTTTTAATACTGGCCTGGTTCTTGGCTCCAAAACAGAGTTTAAAGGGGCAGATCTCCATAAACACTGGCAGCCAGATCTCACTTAATACCCCACCTCTCGCACTGCGGCCTGCCGTTTAGCTAAATTCCCCCAAGAAATGGAGGGCAGCAATTCAGCTTCTTAAATCTGAGGGAGGGAGGGAGCAACAGGCCTCACCACTCAAGGTTGGGTTTTGGACCACAGTTCCTTTAGGACATCGCCAGGGTGTGTGGGTGGGTGTGTGGGGGAGAGATTTCCTGATGGTTCCCTTCCTCCTCCTCCTCCTCCTCTGCGCGGCTGCTGAGCCTCTGCCATCACATTTGGCCTAGGAAAGGAGCCACTGGGAAGGTTTGTATTACTCCTGATCTGCGGACACATTCCTGGCAGCAGTTCTTGATCCTGTTGTCCTTCCCAAAGAAACCTCTAGCAGTCTAACTCATCAACCACTACATCATGACTTCTGGGGAATGGATGCATATCACTCTGTGCATGTGTGTGTGTGTGTGTGTGTGTGTGTGTGTGTGTGTGTGTGTGTGAGAGAGAGAGAGAGAGAGAGAGAGAGAGAGAGAGAGAGAGATGGATGCATGGAACGGTCATTTGGGATAGCCATTCCTTCGAATGCATCTTTTGTGCACAGAATTCAGCTGATCTTCAGCTGATCCTCTCGACTGGTCATCATCCACTTGCTCATTTCCTCTAAACAGGGAAATGGAAATGAGCTTGGCATGAGCTTTGGGTGTCAATGGCCACTTCCTGTCAGCATGCGTGGGGGATGGGAAACGGGAAGACCGGAAGCAGGAGCCGCAGACTCTCCCCGGTGGCAGCAAGAGGGCACTGTGGAAAGCAGCTGCCCTTCCACCCCTCTGGGAGAACAGCTCCTCTGTCAGAGTCCTTGAAGCCCATTATCACAGGCGGTGGCTTTTTATCCACCTGTTTTGTGGGCAGGCAATAGACAGAAATGGTTTCTGGCTTCCCCTGTCAAGCCTCAACAAATTTTCTTTGGTTCTAGGAGCCAGCCCCCAAATTAGAAAGCCCAGAGGAGAGGAGAGGAGAGGAGAGGAGAGGAGAGGAGAGGAGAGGAGAGGAGAGGAGAGGAGAGGAGAGGAGAGGAGAGGAGAGGAGAGGAGAGGAGAGAAGAGACAAGAGAGAAGAGAGAAGAGAAGAGAAGAGAGAGAGAGAAGAGAAGAGAAGAGAAGAGAAGAGAAGAGAGAGAAGAGAAGAGAAGAGAAGAGAAGAGAAGAGAAGAGAAGAGAAGAGAAGAGAAGAGAAGAGAAGAGAAGAGAAGAGAAGAGAAGAGAAGAGAAGAGAAGGGTCGGGTCACTGGAAAAGACAATAATGCTACATCAGAACTTCCAGAAATTTAACGTCTCCAATCCTAACCCTCAGCTGCTTTCAACGGGGGATGGAGTGTATTATGTAATGGACTTATAGAGAATTAGGGTCCTGATCACATGCAGAATTAGCTGCATGATAGGCACGAATGCCGGGCGGATTTTAAGGGCGCGATCACACAAGAACATCTGGCAAGTGTCCCGCACCCATTGGCAACCCGCTTTGCTCCGCCGAAGAAGCAGAGTTAAAAGGTACTGGGGAAAGTCCAGTAGCAAACGGGTTTGCTGCAGGCCACAGACAGACTTTCCCCATGTGATGGCTCCAGGGAGCTCTTGTGGCATGTGCCGTTGGTTTTGTCCCCTTCCCGGTATGTGCATCGTTGCATCCTGCCGTAGGAAGTCCTCAAAGTGGAGATGCCATTCATCGATCCCCCGTTTAAGCAAATCAGAACCAAATGACAAAAAAACCCAACTCACCCGCGATTGCGTCTGATCACGCCGTGGCAGGCTGTGCCCACCGCTTCAAAGAGCTGTGTGATCACACAACCACAGGTCAAATTACTCAGGAGCAAATGGCCTCGCTTTCCCTCTGCGTTATCTGGCATGTGTGACCGGGACCTAGGTTGAGCAAATTCCATGAGACACAACTGCGAGAAGCTGAAACCAAGTTTTCGGCCATGCCTGTCTGTACGGTCTGCACCTCATCAGAGAACCCTTCCCATCAACACCTTCCGGTGTACTTGGCAAGGACGCTTGTCCTGGAAATTCAGCCTCTTACACGTGTTTCCTGCCAAACACAGAGTCCTTTCCTGTAATGAAGTCATGGCGATAAATAAATGCGGCCTTCTGCAAGCTGCGTGGCGAGTGCAACAGCAGCAAACTGCCTTGAGGACGCTAGTAGAAGAAAGGGTTGGGGTAATAAGGATTGCAAATAAATAGTGGCAGGTGGGGAGAGAAACAATTGGAGGACGTGGGAGCCCTGGCCCCATCTGCTCGGGGACCGTGCTGAATCCCCCCAAAGGATTCCAGGAGTCCTTCTTGCCGGCTCTGAGGCTTCTCTCCCCCCTCCCCCTCCCTGCCCTCACTCCTGCGCACCAAAGTGAGCTGCACCTGGTCTTGCCACTGCCCCAGCTTCCGCAGCCGTTTCTGTCCAGCTGTCCAGCTACCAGGGCCCCGGGGAAGATGTCTTAAACTCCTGGTGTGCAGTTCTTTGCTTGGAGCACAATCCCTTGGGTGCACAGCCAGTGCTCGAAACAATCAGCTAACGCCTGTGTGAGAACAAACAGGTGCGCCTTGGTGGGAGCAGTGGAACTGCCGGAAGGGGCCGGGGGGGCGGGTAGCAGGAGGGATCATACCCCTGAACCGTTTTGACAGGCACCAAAATTCTCTTGCCTGGCAGCAGCTACTGCCAGGGGCCAGAGGAGGGCGGCTTTGTCTGTGACCCACCTTTAGCATTTGAACAGAAGAAGAAGAAGAAGAAGAAGAAGAAGAAGAAGAAGAAGAAGAAGAAGAAGAAGAAGAAGAAGAGGAGGAGGAGGTTGGATTCATACCCTGCCCTTCACTACCAGAAGGTGTCTCAGGGCGGCTTACAATCTCCTTTCCCTTCCCCTCCCCACAACAGACAGCCCTGTGAGGTAGGCGAGGCTGAGAGAGCTCTTTTGAAAACTGTTCCTGAGGGAATAGCTCCAAGAGAACTTGTGACTGACCCAAGGTCATCCAGCCAGGTGCATGTGGAGGAGTGGGGAATCAAACCCGGTTTTCCCAGATTAGAGTCTGCGCACTTAACCACTACACCAAACTGGTGGTGTGTTATACAGTGAGGTGGGTTGCACTGTTCCTGTCAGTCTTCATGCTGGAGCTGGCATTTTGCAAAGAGCCATTTGCAACATTTTTTTAAAAATTATAACTTTTAACTTTATAACAATAAAAGTTAATAAAGCCCATTGCTTTAGGGTCCCGGTGGGGACATGCTGCCCGAGCCATCAGGCCTGTAGGGCTTCCCCAAGCAGGGCTGTGCCAGTTAGCGGTGCCAGGCTCTCATCCTGCCATCCAGGCACTACACAGAGAGAAGAACCGAGGCTAGAGATGATGCCTCTGCTGTGTCCCCTTGCCATTTCGTAATCACTGGCGAAGAAAGAGGGCGGGACCAGATAGACTTCTGGTCTGAATCGACAAGGCATGCCTGGGGACGCCTTGCAGCTGCTTACGAACAGGAAAGAGCTGCTTTTGCAGGGGGGAAATGACACCAGCCTCTCGGGTCAGCCTCTGCCTGATCTTAAGGCTAAGTGGATGGTCTTCCCAGCCTTGTTATGCTGTGAACGTTTATGTCTAGTGCAGATGTGGAGCTTTCAGCCCAATTGTTATGGGATGCCCCAGTGTAAGCGGTGTGGCTCCAACATGCACCCTGATATGCTTTGGATTTTATTGTGTCTGTTTAATATACTTCATTTATACCATGTATTTCTCTCCCATGACACCTCAGACTTAAATGAAACCAGCATGAAGCTTACATGTCCTCACAACAGCTCCGAGAGGTAGGTTAGGCTGAGAGTGTGTGATTGGCCCAAGTTCACCCCGCAGAGTGAGAATGGGCAAGTGTGCCCATCTTTTGCAGCACGCTTATACAGGGGTCCAGTGGCTACTTCTAAAGTCAGCAAAACTCATTCTGACATAAGTCTTCATGAATCAGAGCCCACTTCATCAGAGGTGTAAAGTGTACTGTCCATAGGGCTGATGTCTTTATATCAACAGGTCCAAATAATTGAAAAGTTGGGAGGGGGATGATGTTATAAAGAATGGCCAGTTTAAAACAAGATCCCGTCAAAACAGTAATCAGGTGCACTGAGAATGTGTGAAGATCAATCAGGCAGAAGTAGTGGGGGCAGGGTTGTTTGTTGGGCGGAGTCTAGCCATTCCTCACCAACCAAACTCAAGGAATTACCATTGTTATGGTGCCCCTGGCTGTTTTTAAAGCGGGGGTGATGAGTTTGCATGTTCTTGGCTTGTTTGGTTTTCCCAGAGCCAGCCAGACTCTTCATTTCTCCATCTGAGATTTCTGGCCTTTTCACGTCATTAAAGAATTTCCCTGGAGTAGCTAGAGCTCTCAGCTAAGTTGATACCCTGACAGTCTGTAAGCATCAGAGAGATCTCTGTAGGCATTAAAAATAATCTCTAAAATAAGATCCACCCGAACCAAACAAGCCAAATGGGGAGGCATTTACTCTTGGCAGTTTGTTTGCTTCCCACGCAGTGGAGCCCCAGAGTTCCAGACTTAATTGGAAACAGCTTGTTGTGCTTTTCCTTCTTTCCCCACCAACAGAGTCTGTCCTGCTCTCACAAGTTCTGCCCCATAGCCCAGGCATTCCCGATAACAGCTACAAGAAGGACTCGGATACCCTTCCGGCAAAGCTGCTGTAGTGGAACTATGGAGTAATACACTACACTTTGGGCTACATCTCAATATTTAGAGGTTGGGGGCTTGCAAAAACCCCACCCTTGGTTTTTTAAAAATGTATTTCTGGTAGCAGAAGATAGGCATGAGGGGGGAAGTTGATTGCTCCCATCCTGTCAACTGCTCTGTTGAGTGCCCAGCCATCAATGCTTTATAAATGCAAACAGCTGTCCCAGCAGAAGACAGTGAAATGGCAAGCCCACACCTTAGCTTGAATTTGACGAGGTGGCTTGGGATGTAGGAGGCTGGACTGTACCTTCATGGAGCTCTCAGGAAGGGATTATTTTAGACACAGGGAGGTGGGCAGAGAGAGGAGATAAATTGCCTTGGAGGACATGGGATCCATTTTATTTGATTTCATCTTGGGGAAGGAGCTCTCCCACCTAAGCTCCAGTGTGATGGCCACCATTGCCACGTGGAGCTGACAAAGAGCAGGCAACCGAAACAAAGACTCCAAGATAATGGGAGTCATTTAGAATGCTGTAACTTTTAAATTTAAATAGCCTGCCGTAGAATAAGACCAGCTAGGGCATGTATAAGGCTGCAGGACAGCGGATTCTGTGTTTGCACCTTTTATTTGTATTCCTTGCTCAATCTGTTGCTGTGCAGAGTATATGTGTGGAATTTCTTTTTAAATAACCCCTTTTCTATTAAAAATACTGGTAGTTGCTCTCTGTATTACATAGATTCTACTGTTTGAAAATGCTATCTAAAACATGTGTCAAGGAAAGGGAGGCAGTTGCGAAATCATTTTTTTAAAAAAAGATTTTTATTAATTTTGTTAAGAAAAACAGCAAGAATGTAAAGAGAAAAGAAAAGACAGAAATACAGAACAAAGCTACTCATATTCCATTATTATATATACATCCATAAAGTCTATTTCTTTTATGCCTTTTATGCCTTTTATATCTTGTAATTAGTGCTCTTCCAAAGATGTTTGTAATCACTTGTAAAACTTCACCCATTTCTTTTTAAAGTCATTCTCTATTTTTTGATTCAGTTGTTGTGTCAGATTGTCCATCTCTGCTGCATCCATAAGTCTGAAGATTAATTATTCCCTTGTAGGCATTTCTTCTATTGCCCCAGGAGTGGGCAGGTGTGGTATACAGAGCTCCTGCGATTTCAGTGCTATGGCCTTTTTAATATAACCCAAGACTGAATTTGCCTTTTTTGCCACAGCATCACACTGACTGCTCATATTCAGTTTACAGTCCACTCTTACCCCAAGATCTCTTTCACATACACTACTTCCCAGAAACGTATTTCCCATCCAGTATTTGTGCTTGGCATTTTTATGGCCCAGATGTAATACTGTACATTTATCTTTGTTGAAATGACCTTGAAGATGACATAAGAACATAAGAGAAGCCAATGTTGGATCAGGCCATCTAGTCCAACACTCTGTCACAGAGTGGCCAAAAATACCAGGTACCATCAGGAAGTCCAGCAGTGGGGCCAGGACACTAGAAGCCCTCCCACTGTTAACCCTCCCAAGCACCAAGAATACAGTGCATCACTTGCCCCAGCCTGAGAATTCCTATCTATACCTTATGGCCAATTGCCACTGATGGACTTCTGCTCCAGATGCTTATCTAATTCCCCCTTGAAGCTTTCCATGTTTGTAGCTGCCACCACCTCCTATGGCAGGGATTTCCATGTGTTAATCATGTGTGCTTGCTTCGCTATCTTAGAGAAAGTAATGGTATATTTACAGGTGGAGGGGTTCAGAGCATGCAAAAGCTAGGTGGGACAATTGTAAGGTATGATTGGACGGGACCCAAAGGGGGGGGCTGAACTATCTATAATTGAGAATTTTGCCACCAGAACCTCAGTTCTGACACAGGACATGTCTCAGCTTGGAACATCTTTATCCATCAACAAACAAATCATGGCCAGAGAGTGTTGTTGAGAGTAACTTTGTCCAAGAGTCTAACAGGCTGAAGCAGGATAGGGCTTATGGTTAAGCAGGGCCGTTCTCACCTTTTGATTTCAGGAAATCTCTAAGATGACTAAGGTAAAGGTTTCCTTTGCTCGAAAGCCAGTCAAATTCGACTCTAGGGATGTGGTGCTCATCTCCGTTTCCAAGCTGAAGAGCCAGCGCCGTCCGAAGACATTTCCATGCTCATGTGGCCGGCATAACTAGACGCTGAGGCCCATGGCACGCTGTCACCTTCCCACCAAAGTGGTACCTACTTATCTACTTGCAATTTCTTGCTTTCGAACTGCTACGTTGGCAGGAGCTGGGACCAGAGACAGGAGCTCACTCCATCATGTGGCACTCGGGTCTCGAACTGCCGAACTTCCAGTCTGCAGCTCAGCATCTTAACCTCTGAGCCACCACGGGTCATGAGGGCTAGCAACTGTCGATTAAAGTAAACAATATTAATTAGAATTTCAGCTACCACAGCAGACTGCCCTTTACCCACAGAAAGGAAAATAAATCACAGCACCCCATCCCCCGGGGCAGAAGAGAGGGCCCTGTCTCTGGTTGCCCTCCCGCTCCTGACTTAAGGGGGCGTGGCACTCAGAGGAGGGCTTGCGGGGAATCTACCTTGGCAGGCCGGTTGATAGGGCAAAGGGACTGACAATAAACCAGCCCATGTTGTAATGTCTCTGGTGTGGCCGCATTTGGTGCATGGAGAACAAAAGATGAGTAAGGGGGACCATGATAAAATTATGTTCTTCACTTTACAAGTAATTCTTTTTGAAGGTGATTAGAGGTCCATTAATGGCTATTAGCTATGATGACGGAAAGGAGCCTCCACAGCCAGAGGCAGGAAGCCTGTGAATACCCGTGCTGGGAGGCAACGTTGGGTAAACCTCGGTCTCTGTGCCTTGCCGGCCTTCCAGGGCAACTGTTGGCCCCTGCACAGTGGGAGGCCGGGCTAGGCGGGCCGCCGGTCAGCTCCAGCAGGGCTGCCCTTACGGTGGTCTTGAGCGGCACCCCCTCACCCTCCTCTCCAGTGAACCAGGCAGCTGCGTGGGCCCTCAGGGAGGGACGAGGGTGCCTTGGGGGCCAGTATGCTAATCGCCCCGGTTATCTCGGTAACCCGGAAGAGGCACTTGGGCACCCGCAGCAGCAACAGCCTTGGCAGCAACTAACCGACGGGCTCTCTGGTGGGCCACTCTGACACGGGCTGTGCAGGGACCATTTTGTTTGGAGCACTCCACCCAATGTGGCATATTCTTTATTTTAGCTGCTATCATAGTGCCTGAAATCCACACGTCAGACTGTAGCCATTTGGGACTGGCATACCAGCTCCAGGTGACTTAAAACCATCTTAGCATTCCCTTCTTGGAGCAAGACCAGAGGAGTGGAAGGAAAAATCTTTGACGGATGGTTTTCCCTGCCCCCTTGGATGGGGGGAGGGCGTCTGCACGCTTGCATTCCTTTGCATGGGGAGTAGCCCCTCTTCTGCCCACCTTCACTATGATACACCACTGGAACAAATCCTGGAATGATGTCCAAGGCGTGGATGGAAATCAGCGTGTGTGTGCATGGGGGGGGGTATGCTTCTTTCCCACACAGCCTCCAGCTGGTGGTAATGGGGAAACTCCAGGGGTTATTTCCTGTTTCCAGCAAAAACTTACAGAAACACAAATCACCGTTTTAATGGGGTAGTTTATTTAATAACTCGGAAGCATACAGATTTTATGTTGATGTAGTCCAGATGCGTGGAGAGGAATGGCTTAAATGCTCGAGAATAATTCTGTTGCGTGGCTTCTTCTGGCGTGACTCTCCAGTTGGACAGGGCATGATTGCCTCTTTTATCAGGACCTGTACCACCCAGCTGACACCCACTGGGACAGGGACTGTGCCTGGATTGTTTTTTTTGGGGGGGAACACTGTGATTTCCCACTCCCCCACTTCTTCCAGACCCAAACAAGGCCTCTTCCTTGTCTCTTTTTCCTAATAGACTAGAATGGTGGAGAGAGAGAGAGAGAGAGAGAAGAGAGAGAGAGAGAGAGAGAGAGAGAGAGAGAGAGAGAGAGAGAGAGAGAGAGAGAGTGGAGGCTACAACAGGGCAGTGATTTAAAATCAAGAAGCCCGCTCACAGCCCCCATGTGACCACAGTGGGGCAAGACTCCTACCAGCTAATTGCTGCAGCCTCACCTTCAGTGGAGAAATTTATTTCCAGAAATTATATCCTGTATAAATGTTCAACACATGGCTTCTGAGGAGGCTTACAAAATAAATACAAAAACTGTGGAGGAATCATAGGATCATCACAGAGTTGGAAAGGATTTCCCAGGTCATTTAGTCCAACCCCCTGTGCAACGCAGGAAATTCACAAATACCTCCCCCACACACACACCCAGAGACCCCCCTGCTCCACGTAGAGAGGAGGACAAAGAAACCCCTCCAGGATCCCCACCCAAACTGGCCTGGAGAAAAATTGCTTCCTGGCCCCAAAGTGGCGATCAGCACTTCCCTGGATGTGTAAGAAAGGCCCACAAGAACTAAGCACTGAGGCAAACCTTCCTGCCCTCCATCTCATGATTTCCCTCCCTCTCATGAATTCCCTCCACCCAAAAATTCACCATAGTATTTCAGTGATTGGATCTACACTCTGTCCATGAGCAGGAACCAAGCTGCAAACTCGCAGCTGGCAGAAAGGAGAGGGTTGGGGAAAGGAGCTGTGACACTGCAAGGATCGACCACTCCAGCTCTTGGCGATGTTGACAACTCTGGCCGAAGCAGGACAATGGTTTGCCGCCCCACACCCTGTCGGTATGTCACACCCCCAAAAGGGACAAAGAAGGAAACAGTCAAATTGCTAGAATGTCAGCTCTTCCTGTGGAACAGGAAGGGACGGGAAGGTCATCCTCTTTTTTTTTTTTTTTTTGGCCCCCTGAAGGGGATTTTTTATTGCATTTTCTAAATATTACAAACTAAAAAGCTACAATACAGAAACCAGGGGTAAGGGACTACACACTATGGGAGAAAGAAAAGAAAACCCTCTAAAAACCCAAGAGTTAGTGATCACACAAACAGTTTGAATTGATAATTCTGCCTCTTAAATGTGAATTGACTTTCACTAAAAGTGATCAGCTAGCTAATAAGACATTTCCATTTTTCACCCGCAATTTCAATTTCATAAAGAGCTGCATCCTACAATAGATATTTTTCTTAAGTACTCCAGAGAACAATGACAATCTACTTTTCCCCTTTTTCTCCCTCAAATGGTAGCTTGGTTTGGGAGCTACTGCCCCCAGTTTAGAGTGTGAGTCCTCTTCAGAAGATCCAGTCTCTCCTTCTTCTTCACTCTCCTTGGTACCATCCGAAGTGCCTTCTCCCCCTCCTGGTGGACGACCATGCTGACGCAAAAATTCACAAGCCTTTTCGACAGAGTCAATCCTTTCTTTTCCATTTGCATATCAAAAGATTAGTCCCTCGGGAACCAACCATCTGTAAGCAACCTTGTGGCTTTGTAAAAATGTCACCAAGTCTCTGTATTTCCTTCTCTTCCTTCTTATCTCAAATGGAATGTCCTTCAAGACTTTAATCTCCTTGTCTTTCAACTTCAAGGTAGTTCCATTGGTTGCTTTCAATAGTTGATCTCTCACTCAACTTCAGGAGAATCTAACTGTAACTCCCCCAGGCAGATTATTCTTTCTGGTAAATTCAGAATACGATCTAAAGACCGTATCTATTTCGCTTTGAAGTTGATCTGATGTCATCTCTGCCAAAGGGGCCAACAAGTCACCAACAATCTGTCTCAGATTCTCCCCTCTCTCCTCTTTAATCCCTTGAAGTCTCAAGACGTAGCTCACCCTTTCCATTTGCAGCTGTAATACATGAGACTCTTCGATTTGGCACTTTTTCTCCAGCGCCTGCAGTTTTTTAGCCACCTTTTTCGAGTTGGAACCAATCTTTTCAAGTTCCTGCTCCACTTTTTCAATTTTCTGTGCATTTAACGCCATTTGCGCTTGTTGTGCGTCAAGCTTATTGTCAATAGCTGTGATTTTCTCCAGCAGAGGGCAAAGCGCCTCCGACAGCAACCTTTGGAGTTCAGCGGTTGAATCCTGTCTAGGCACTGAACTTGAAGGGCTGGAACTTCCAGAAGAACTCTTAACTTTTGTTAGCTTATTCCTCGAGTCTTTCAGCGGCGCCATGTTTAGGGATTGTTTACTTTTAGCAAAAGTTTGTCAAAGTCTCTGGAAGTTCTCAATCTGGCCGGTAAGCTCTCGCAGCCTCTTTATTTCGGTTCACCCACTTTTCCCTGCCGGCCCCCCTTTCTCTAGCTTTAAAATCGCTTGCACGCAGTCCTTAACGGAGGGAAGTCCCCTCCCCCCTCTTGTTTCCTTTTAGGGGGGCACAAATGCGTGGGTGGTTCTCACTTTAAGTTGACTCACATTTTCAATGACTGTCTCTCTGCATTCATGATCGCTTGATCACTGTGCACTTTCTCCGATGTGCTGATCTTGTTCCCATTCGGGATGCTCTAGGGCGGGCCTGTCGGGGGCTTGGAGGAGCCCCCCTTCTCTGGCTTGTTGCACCGGGGGGGTTCTCTAGCGCCCCATGGCTGGGAGTCCAACCCAAGGACTCCTGGGGTGGTGCGGATGATCACACAGCCACCCAACCGTAGGCACTGGCAGACTTCTCCCGGAGCCCCGGAAGAAGATGACTGCCATGGCGATCACCAAGACCGGAAGTGGGAAGGTCATCCTCAAGGGCTGTGGGGGGCAGGTGGGAAGACAGAGGCTATTTACACTTGAGACTTGAGCAAGGAACTCTCTTACCCTTGCATGTTGCTCTGGTCTTGGGAGCATCAGCCATGAAGGGCTCCTGTCTACTGAGGGATTCCATCGCGTCCTCCTCATGGTCGGGGCAATGGAGAGAAGAACCAGGTGTGAGAACTAAGGTAATGATGATGAACTTTAACTTCAAGTAAAATTAGCATGGCCAAATGCCTGAAGGTGTGTATTTGTTTTCTTCATTTATTCATCTTTCTGATTTTTTGAATTCTCAAACTCTGGCAACATACCTGGCCTATTGGCCTTGCTGTCTGAAATGTGGTGATAGGGAGGGGCAGCCAGTCAGTCTGCCCGCCCTCCCCAGAGCACGAGCGCTCAGAGCTGTGAAGCTGCAATAGCGACAGATTCCCCCCCCCCGCCCCAGCTTGCAGGAGAGGAGCAGGCGGGCCTGGCAGCTAGGGGCGGGGCCTCAAAGCAGCAGCACAGGCAAAGAGTGCTGGAGTCCTAGGGTGTCCCCCCCAGCAACCAATGGGGAATGGGAGGACTTGCCAGTAGAAAGAAAGCAACCTAGGCCATGTCACCAGTGTCACATGGGGAGTGACGCCATTATGCCAGTGATTTCTGGGAGATGCTCTGGTCTCTGGGCAAAAACTTTATGTAAAACCAGCTTTAACCATAGAGGTTGTTGTCCAGAGACCAGAGCGTCACCTGGAAGTCGCTGGTGTGATGACATCACTTCCTGTGTGATGCTGGCAACATGGCCTAGGCCACCTTCTTTCTACTGGTAAGTCCCCGGCCATCCAGCTGATTGGCAGCTGGGGGGCAGAACCTGGCAGAGGGGGACCCCGCCTCAACCGGGGGGGGGGTCTGGCAACCCTGTGCTTGAGGTACGGCTTTGTTTAGCAGGAGATGCTCTCAGGGTCACTGGTGGCAGTCGGGGGTGGGGGGTTGCTCGCTTTATTTTATTTGTGCCCTCTGGAGCAAGGGGAAGGGAGCAGCATTGCTGAGTGGAGATGGGGAGGGCATTCCCGCAGGGGTTTCCCAACCTCCAGAAGGAACATGAGGGGGCTGCGCGTCTGCTCCTTCACAAGGACAAAAGGCACATTAGAACCAAAGTTCCAACTGCTTGACCGCTTAGCTGCCTGTCCAGTGACCACGTGGCAGATGCCCAGGAGGCAGAGGGGAGAGCAGTTGGATGACGAAGCAGAAGGCCCAGCACTTTGAAGACCAACGACTCCTCATTCCAGGAGGAAAGACAGGTTGACACTACAGCGACCCGTCCCGACCAAGGCTCCCTCTGAGCTGTGGAGTCTTGTGAGCAAAAATCCTACTTTGTGAGCTGCTGGCATTAAAGCTGTGAGCGAGCGATTGGGCTACTGCGTGAATCAGTTTGTTCTGGAGTGAAGACAAAAATGTGTGAGCCAGAGGCTAAAAAACTGTGAGCTCACTCACACTTATTCAGCTTAGAGGGAACACTGATCCCGACCCTTATTCCAGCTCGAGCTTTCTTGAGTCAGAGCTCAGTTCTTCAGATGCACGTCAGAGGGGAACAGTGCGGGTCACTTAACAGACACCACGCAGGCTGCACTGATGTCCTCCCAGAGTCCGAAAGCACCCTGGAGAAGGGGGGGACATTGCTGTTGGGTTCTTAGCCAAGCAGGAAGGCCGGGGCGGCTGCAGCAGCTGATGCAGGAACATTCTGCCGAGCTCTGGGGAGGGCTCACCCTTTCCCCTCCCCACTCCAGCCTTGCTTCCAGCCTCACAAAGTGTGTGTGTGTGGGGGGGAATGCATTCCTGGTGCAAGATTTCTCTTCCTACTCATGTTCCAGGCACATGGGTGGTCCATGTAGCACTGGGGGAGGGTGGGTGGGGAGAGGAAGGTGCGGCTGGCTGGCTGGGAGCAAGGAGGAGCAGGCAGCCAGAGACGTCTTCCCAACCTGATCGAGTCCATCTGCCCGTCCAAAACAGTCTGCACACACCAGCCTTTAAGCACTCTCCTGTTGAAAACAAAGGAGACTGAAGGTGATTAACTTTGGCTGGATCATGGCCATTCTGTTCTACAGCATTGCAGGAATAATTGTCCCATTTTTGTGTTTGCAAGAGTTCATTACCTTGAAAGTAACACTTGTATTTTAGAGTATTCTAGGAGTAATTGCATTTTTCTCTGTGAATTTAAAATAAATTGTAGTGTTAAATATGTTGTTGAGGGCTTTCACAGCCGGAGTTCGTTAGCTGTTGTAGATTTTCCGGGCTGTATGGCTGTGGTCTTGGCATTGTAGGACCTGACATTTCACCAGCAGCTGTAACTGGCAGCTGCTGGCGAAACATCACGTCCTACAGTACCAAGACCACAGCCATACAGCCTGGAAAATCTACAACAGCTAATTGTGGTGTTAGTTCGGTTTTCAGAGCAGTTATCAAACATTTGTGCACGTTGCATGGTTTATGCTGACTTGGTTAAATAGATCAGTAGTTCCAATCAGTTCCATAAGATCTTATTGGAAATACAAAGGGGGATATGTGATACAATCTAATGTGAAATTGTATAGCACTATACCAGAACAGGATGCACACCGCTGTACGACCTCTCAGTTATTTCCTGAGCATTTTCACACCAAAATATACTCTAAAAGTTTTATTGACATGCAGACTTCTCTCTTGTGCCTCAGCTCTGAAATTCCTTCTTCACAGCAACTTGCCTGTTTCCAAGACTGTTATTTTTTCCTCCCTCTCCCAAAATAATAGAACTTGAGGGCCCTTCCAATGAAACTGATGGGCAGGAGGTTCCGGACAGACAAAAGGAAATACTACTTTACACAGAGCATGATTAAAATGTGGAATTCACTTCCAGAGAATGTAGTGATGGCCACAGGAATAAACAGCTTTAAAAGGGGGATAGATAGATTCATGGAAGTCTATCAATGGTTTCTAGCCATAGTGACTGAGGGGAACCTCCATATTCAGAAGCACTAAGCCTCTGAATCCCAGAGCCAGGAGGCAACATCAGGGGAAGGCCTCGGCCTCTATTGTGCCCTGTTGTTGGCCCTCCAGAGGAACTGTGTGAGACAAGAGGCTGGACCAGATGGACCATTGTTCTGATCCAGTAGGGTTCTTCTTATATGGATCCAGTTCAAGGTTTTGGTGTCAGCCTTCAAAGCCCTTTGTAGCCAGGGACCAGCATATCTTCAGGACGGCCTTTCCCTGTATGTCCCTCACGGAGCGCTGTGCTCAAGGGATCAACATCTTCTGGTTGTCCCCGTCCCCAAGGATGTTTGGCTTGCCATTTCAGGGCCACCCCACAAATTCCTACATTGGCGAGTCATGGGGTAAACGGACCATGGTCAACCATGTTGAATGCCGCTATCAGGCCAAGCAGTAACAATAGCAGTAATAGCCGTGCCAACCCACCTTGATCCAGCTGTCTGCAAAGATTGTCTTTGAGGGCAACTGTGGCTGGGGCAGAAGCCGGAGTGGAAAGGGTCTCAGCTGACATGTCCTCCATCTGCTCTGCCATCTCTTGCTCTCAATTACCTTACCCAGAAACAAAATATTTGAGACTGGGTGGTCGTTGGAAGGCTCGGTAGGATCTAGCAATGGTTTCTTTAAAAGTGGTGTTAACCACAGCCTCTTTTAATCCCCCCAGATAGACCGCTGAGGGATAGACTGGTAATGTCCGTCAGGGGTCCTGTGTTCCCTCACCACCGGCTTCCACCAGCCATGAGGACACGGCGGGTCTCAGAGGCAGATGTTTGACTTAACAGCCCCAAGCATCCTGCCAACGTTGGCCTTCAGTGTTAGCTTTACCAAATTTAGATTACTATTATGACTCTTATACATTGTAATCTTCATCCCCTTGACTTACTTGTACTTGAAGTCCAAGTATGTACATCCTTGTGTTTTATCTTTATTAAATAAAAATTACAAACGAATAAAACAAAAACAAAAATGTTGGCCTGGGAGAGTCGGCTGAAGTTGTCAAGTACAGAATCTAAAGAAGGCCAAGGGGCCTCCAGTTTATGGACTATAGTAATGTTGGCAGACAGATACTAGTGGAGTGCCAGCTGACGCGGCCACGGTCTGGGAGGTGGGGGTAGCTTCTTCGCTCTCTCCCCTTCCCCCTCCCCCATCCGGCAGCTGACTCCCCTTATCTGCAGAGTGTTCTTGAAGCTCTGCTCTGCCTGGTCCTCATCTCCCACTGGGAATGTAACCATTGCTTTTGCCCGCGTCTTCAGGTGCCTGCCTCTTGGCCTTAATGTATCAGGGGGTCACGCATGAACGGGGTACATGTTCTGTGTCTGTATCTGAGCCCGCCATTCCTGACACAAGAGTTCATGGTGTCCCTTAGTACCAGCTCTCAATAGACTGAAACTTCTGAAGGAACGTTGTTGAGTGTTTTGACTGAGAGGCCTGGAGTGACAAGACTTTATCCACCAAAAAAGCTCGTAAAAACCTCACAGCTAATGGCCAAATTTATAATATTTTGAGTTCTCTCTGTGAGAGAAGTTTTGTTGTTGTTGTTCAGTTGCACAGTCGAGTCCGACTCTTCGCGACCCCATGGACCAGATTACGCCAGGCCCTCCTGTCTTCCGCTGTCCGCTGAAGTTTGCTCAATTTCATGTTTGTTGCATCGATGACACTGTCTAACCATCTCATCCTTTGCCGTCCCCTTCTTCTTTGACCTTCAATCTTTCCCAGCATCAGGGTCTTCTCCAGTGAATGTTCCCTTCTCATTTGGTGGCCAAAGTATTTGAGCTTCAGCTTCAGGATCTGGCCTTCCAGGGAACAGTCAGGGTTGATTTCTTTTAGGATTGACTGATTTGATCTCCTTGCAGTCCAAGGGACTCTCAAGAGTCTTCTCCAGCACCAGAGTTCAAAAGAATCTATTCTTCGGCGCTCAGCCTTCCTTATAGTCCAACTCTCGCAGCCATACATTACTATGGGGAATACCATTGCTTTGACCATGCGGACTTTTGTTGGCAAGGTGATGTCTCTGCTTTTTATCATGCTGTTTAGGTTTGCCATCGCTTTCCTCCCAAGGAGCAGGCGTCTTTTAATTTCATGGCTGCAGTCACCATCTGCAGTGATCTGGGATCCTAGGAACATGAAGTCTGTCACTACTTCTACGACTTCCCCTTCTATTTGCCAAGGAGTAATGGGGCCAGATGCCATGATCTTAGTTTTTTTTATGTTGAGCTTCAAGCCCACTTTTGCACTCTCCTCTTTCACCCTGAGCAAGAGGCTCTTGAGGTCCTCTTCACTTTCTGCCATCAGAGTGGTATCGTCTGCATATCTGAGGTTATTGATCTTTTCCCCAGCAATCTTAACTCCAGCTTGTGATTCATCCAGGCCAGCATTTCGCATGATGTACTCGGCATATAAATTAAATAAGCAAGGTGACAATATACATCCTTGTCGTACTCCTTTTCCTATGCTAAACCAATCAGTTGTTCCATATCCGGTTCTAACTGTTGCTTCTTGACCCTTATACAGGTTTCTCAGGAGACAGGTGAGGTGGTCTGGTACTCCCATCTCTTTAAGAACCTGCCATAATTTATTGTGATCCACACAATCAAAGGCTTTAGCATAGTCAATGAAGCAGAAGTAGATGTTTTTCTGGTATTCTCTTCATAATCCAGCGAATGTTGGCAATTTGATCTCTAGTTCCTCTACCTCTTCGAAACCCAGCTTGTACTTCTGGCAGTTCTCTATCCACGTACTGTTGGAGCCTAGCTTGTAGGATTTTGAGCATGACCTTGCTAGCGTGTGAAATGAGTGCAATTGTGCGATAGTTTGAACATTCCTTGACGTTGCCCTTCTTTGGGATTGGAATGTAAACTGATCTTTTCCAATCCTGTGGCCACTGTTGTGTTTTCCAAATTTGTTGGCAAATTGAGTGCAGCACTTTAACAGCATCTTCTTTTAAGACTTTGAATAACTCAGCTGGGATACCATCACCTCCACTAGCTTTGTTGTTAGTAATGCTTTCTAAGGCCCATTTAACTTCGCTTTCCAGGATGTCTGGCTCGAGGTCAGTGATTATACCATCGTGGTTGTCAAGGACATCGAGGTCCTTCCTGTATAGTTCTTCTGTGTATTCTTGCCATCTTTTCCTAATCTCTTCTGCTTCTGTTAGGTCCCTACCGTTTTTGTCCTTTATCATGGCCATCTTTGCATGGAACGTTCCCTTGATTTCTCCAATTTTCTTGAAGAGATCTCTAGTCCTTCCCAATCTATTGTTTTCCTCTATTACTCTGCATTGTTCATTCAGGAAAGCCTCCTTATCTCTCCTTGCTGTTCTCTGGAAATCTGCATTCAGTTGGGCAAATCTTTCCTTTTCCCCATTGCCTTTAGCTTTCCTTCTTTCCTCTGCTATGTGCAAAGCCTCATCAGACAGCCACTTTGCTTTTTTGCATTTCTTTTTCTTTGGGATGGCGGTGAGTGCTGCCTCCTTTACAATGTCACGGACCTCTGTCCATAGTTCTTCAGGCACTCTGTCTATCAAATCTAGTCCCTTAAACCTATTCTTCACCTCTACTGTATATTCATCGGGGATGCGATCTAGGTCAAATCTGAATGGCCTTGTGGTTTTCCCAACTTTCTTCAATTTAAGTCTGAATTTTGCAATGAGTAGCTCATGATCTGAGCCACAGTCAGCTCCAGGTCTTGTTTTTACTGACTGGATAGAGCTTCTCCATCTTTGACTGCAAATTATATAGTCAATCTGATTTCGGTGTTGCCCATCTGGTGATGTCCATGTGTAGAGACGCCTCTTAGGTTCTCTTAGGTGAGAGAAGTTAAAGACCTAATTATCCAAAACAATTGGGATGGGCAAGAGCTAGCGGATGCAATGGAGACTGAATGAAATTCCCTTTCAGCAGCCTTCAGTGCCATCTCATAGGATTTCATAAACATCCTATAGGATGTTCTTGTGGCTTTGTCATGGGACTGTCGCCAGACTTGATGTAGTAGTCTAAGCTCCCGTTTCATCCCCCTAAGCTCCTTGGTGTAGCAGGGAGCTAATTTAGGGTAGGAACAAAGAGGACGTCGGGGAGCGATGTCACCGATGGCTCCGGAGAGAAGGATGTCCCAGTCCTCTATCAGCACATCTAGTGAATCGCTAGAGGGCCTGGGATCCCACAGAATATTCTGGTGCCCACTTGGGTCCATTACTCTCTCTGGGCAAGCATAACTCCGCTCACCGCCTAGACTGGAGGGAGTTGGGGCACCCAGGTGGGCTTTCAGGGCAAAATGATCTGACCGTGGCACTCCGTCAATAGCAACCAGATCTATATCTATTCCCGTGCCAAAGATCAAATCCAGCCTGTGACCTGCTTGCTCTGTGGGACCTGAAACAACCTAGGAGAGTCCCAGTGCTGCCACGGAAGGCGCCAGGTCCAGCACCTGCAAGGAGGTAGTGGCTTCAGCACGGAGGACGAAGTCCCCCGGAACTATAAGTCCTGGGAGCTCCAGGGCCCAGTCGCTACCACCTCCGGAAGGCTCGGCAGGCTGTCTGCTGGGGCACGAGGCAGTCAGCACACCAGCCAGCCAGCCAAACCCTCCTCAGCATCCCAAGCTAAGCCAGCGCAGTCAATACCAGAGACCTTTGGGACGGGGAGCGCCTTGAAGGGAAATGCCTCTCGGATGAGTACTGACAACACCCCCCCCTCGAACCTTGAGTCTGAGAGTGATGGAGGACTGAGAACCGGGGCGGGGGCGGGGGGAGCTCTTTCACGGCAACTGTCTCGCCTTCCTTTGCTCAGGTCTTGGTCATCCAATAATTCTGCAGCATCGTGGTCTTATTCTTAACGGATCTGGCGTTGCACAACATCAGTGCTGGAGACGGGTTTGCTTTCCTAACCCACCTCACCAACATCTCTCAGGATGGGATGAAGGTTGGAAGGAGACCGGGCTTAACTGTATGCATTTTTAAAAGCTTGTTTTAACAGTTTTGATTGTTCATCTGAGCAATGTTCCCCAACCCGTCACCCACCCCATGTTCCAGAAAAGTGGACAATAAGTGGAATAAGTTCATCATTACTGTGGGCCCAAGACTCTGTCAACGCTACGGAGATCCAGGAGTTCTGTGCCTGAGGAGTTCTGTGCCAGTCTGCATAGCTTAATGAGTGGCTGGGATGTAGCCTAGGGCTGTAGAGTCCCTGGGAGGCATTGGCAGACGGCAGTCATGTGGCTCTTTGGGGATGGGAATTGCACATGTGGCTCTCTGTGAGTGCCACAGAGGGGGTGCCAACGCCTTCGGGCTTTTGCTGAAGAAAGGCACCGTCATGCTGAGAACCCTCTCTGGAGCGGTGGGTGTTCTGTGTCTCCACGACCTCACCCTTCTTTGCATCCTCGAGGACCGCGTGTGTATGGGTGGCTAGAGGGGGTGTGTGTGGCTCAGGCGAGGCACAGGCAGAGCGGGCCCGTTCCATTGACTTTTGTCCAAAGCTCATTTTGCTGTCGGGCTATTCTGAGATGCCATCATCTACGGTGAAGCAGGAAAGCCTTCTGGGCTCAGCTCACTTCCTGTTTTCACGCAGAGTTTCCTGTGTTTGTGTCCTAGCTAGAAAGATGTCATGGCCGGGGGAGCTTTCCACCGTCAGGTGGGATTAGAAGTTTGGTGTCTGAACCCTGACAAACAGCACCAGTCCCATGCTCGGGGAGGGGACACATCCCCCAAGCCTCATTGCTAGACACACTTAAGAGTCTCACGGGCACCTTTTGCAGAGAGCTGGCTTTATCAACAACCACCTGATCTCTCTCTGTACCCCCAGCTCCCAAATATCACTCCCTATTTGCATAGAAAGTAAATGCTGGGCAAGATGGCCAAGCATGTGGTGACAAAAAAGATTCCAGCCCTTTCTGGATGACACGTCTGCTTGCTTCACTCTCGCTCCAGAGGCGACAGATGTGGGCAACTCTATCGGATCTTTCATGAGTCTCTGGCTCAGTCAGCCTGTGCATTTTTCTGAAACCTTGGACACGCATGGGGGTTACCTTGGGAGGAGCTGTTCAGTGGTGTGATAAATGGTGGGGCAAGAAGCCACATATTCAGTATCGTGTTCCCCGTTTTGCTCGGTTACCTGCTCATGTGTCCTTGCTAGGCCCTCAGGGTGGCCTCTTGTCATAGGTACTGAGCGTGTGTGTGCTTTGTGGAGGTTTCTTCCCCTGTGAAGGGTTAGGGTGCCCACGGGGTCCTCCTCTTCCTGCCTAGAGGCACAGGGAACGCAGGATTGGCTGTTGCCTGCTTCAGAAGAAAAACGATGTCCAGTCCTGAGGAAGGTGGCAGGGGGCTGACGAAGCCCCTCCCTCGAGAAACAGAAAAGGGGGGATCTGGTTAAGTACTGACCCACCAGCTTGACGTCTATACCTGGGAAGGTTTTAAAACAAATCATCAGTCAGTCAGTCCTTGAGCATTTAGAAAGGATGGCAATGGTTACTAAGTGCCAGCATGGGTTCCGCAAGAACAAGTCATCTCAGACTAACCTTATCTCCTTTTTTTGAGAGAGTTACTACCTTGTTGGATCTGGGGAATGCTGTGGACATAGTTTATCTTGTTTTCAGTAAGGCTTTTGATAAGGTTTCATGTGATCTTCTTGTTGACAAGTTGGAAAAATGTTTTAGGTGGATTTGTAACTGGTTGACAATCATACCCAAAGAGTGCTTGTTCATGGTTCCTCATCTTCATGGAGAAGAGTGACAGGCAGGGATCTGTCCTGGGCCCTGTGTTGTTCAAGATCTTTGTGAATGACTTGGATGAAAGAATAGTGGGGACATTCATTAAATTTGCAGATGGGAGGAGCAGCATATACAGTAATGAATTTAAATTCATTAAATTTACTAAATTGGGAGGAGCAGCATATACAGTAGAAGACAGGGTCAAGATACAGGATGATCTTTGCAGGCTGGAAAACTGGGCTATGTACGAAAAGGATCTAGGGGTCTTAGTAGACCACACACTGAACACGAGTCAGCAGTGAGATGTGGTAGTTAAAAAGGCACATGCAATTTTGGGCTGCATCAACAGTAGTGTCGAGATCATGCAAAGTGATGGTGTCACTTTACTGTGCTCTGTTTAGACTTCACTTGGAATACTATGTTCATTTTTGGACACCACAGTTTAAGAAGAATCTAGACAAGCTGGAACGGGTCCAGAGGAGGGCAATGAAGATGGTGAGGGGTCTGGAGACCAAGTCCTAGGAGGAAAGGTTGAAGGAGCTGGGTGTGTTTAGCCTGGAGAGGAGACGATGTAGAGGTGATATGATGATAACCATCTTCAAGTCCTTGAAGGGCTGTCTCATGTAGAGGATGGATCAGAGCTGTCTTCTGTTGCCCCAGAAGGCCGGACCAGAACCAATGGATTGGAATTAAATCAAAAGAGCTACTCATTAGGATGGATTTCCTGACAGTTAGGGTGGAACAGGCTTCTTCAGGAGGTGTTGGGTTCTCTGTCCTTGGAGGTTTTTAAGCAGAGGTTATGTGGCTGTCTGACAGCAAAGCATGTTCTGTGAACTTGTGCAGATCATGAGAGAGGGAGGGCAGGAAGGGCTGAGCCAGTGCGCGGCTCTTGCGGCTCTTCCTTATCTACGCCCAGGGGCAATGCCCAGGTCAGGAAGGAATTTTCCTCCAGGCAAGATTGGCCCAGGGATCCTGAAAGCTTTTTGCCTTCCTCTGGGCATAGAGCAGGGGTCACCAGGGGGTGAAGGGGGAGTTGGTTGCGAGTTCCCTGCATTGTGCAGGGACTTGGACTAGATGACCCTTCAGGTCCTTTCCAGCTCTCTGTTTCTATGCTTCTATGACAAACGGCTTTGGTCTTTTTTATCCAGCAGGGCTTGAGAAGTTTCTGTCAGACTTGCCAAGCCATCTCTGCTTGAGGTGCCAGAATTAGGGAACGGGGTGTGGCTCAGTGGCAGAGCCTCTGCTTGGCATGCGGGAGGTCCCAGGTTCAGTCCCCGGCATCTCCAGTTGAAAAGGACCAGGCAGGAGGTGAGGGGAGAGACCTCCGCCGGAGACCCTGGAGAGCTGTCAAGAGGGGCTGTGGCTCAGTGGCAGAGCCTCTGCTTGGCCTGCAGAAGTTCCCAGGTTCAGTCCCCAGCGGCATCTCCAGTTAAAAGGGACCAGGCAGGAGGTGATGAGAAAGATCTTTCTCTGCCTGAGACCCCAGAGAGCAGCTGCCAGTCTGAGTCGACAAGACTGACCCTGATGGACCGGGGGGGGGGGGTCTGACTCAGTAGAAGGCGGCGTCATGCATGATTCAGCATTGCCAGTCCTATTTATTGCCTGCTTGAGGCCACCGAATGAGATCATCCCGCCTGTCGCTGTGTCCTGACAGCTCTGGCCGGGCCCCTCCCATTCGGATAAGGCCCCGGGGGTCTTGGCACGAGCCTTCCCTGTGCCGGCCCCTGTTCTGTGGAATGCTTTTCCAGCGGGCACACACCTACGCTTGAGTGTGCCACCCGGCTGCAACGAGGCAGGATTTGAAGGACCGCGCACAGGGCTTTGGGGTAAGCTAGTCCTTGTTTTGTATTTGCTTCTAGTGAGGCTTAGTATCGTCGTTGGATTACGGCTCGCTCTAATGTTTAGTAGCCTTTTGGGTTTTTTAAACAGTATTATTTTATTAAATTGTGAACCGCCTTGGAATACAGAAACGTGGGACATACATTTTAAAATAATAACCTGCCCCTGCTATGAGAGCTCAGGGTGTGACGAGGAGATCGTGGTGGCCATCAAGTCTGCGGGGTGGGCGGCCTTATCCCCCTTTCCCCCTGCCGGTCGCGCGAGGCCCCAGAAGGGAGCTCTGGGGCGACTCACTGGCAGCAGCCGCTGCTGCGAGGGGGCAGTACAGGAAGCCGGATCTGCCCCCACCCCCTCCTGCTTCCTGGGGGAGAAGAGTCACGGCCTCGGCCAGGCTCAGCCCCACCGGGCCCCGGGCCCCGGGCCCTTCCGCCCTCCAGGTAGGGGGCCTACTGAATCTGCCCACCCCAGCACCCTCGAAAGGCGCTGTTAGAACTGGCAACGGTGGGCAAAGTTCCACTTGGCTTTCGCCTCCTGACCTTCCCTGGGTCAGATCTGGTAAAATTCTTTTGACTGTTCTGCCAGACCCAGGGCTGGGTTCTCACCTCTCTGGGGGCTCTGGACTTCGACCGTTGGTGTCTTCTATGGGCCGCTTCAAACAAAATCATCCGACCTCCGTTTCAGAATAAAGTCTGTGACTGGGAACTGTTCAGCCTCTTCCAGCCTAGACTCTGAGTTCTGAACTGTAATGGCGGCATGCCATTCTGCAGCTCTGGCACTGGCTTCCCCCACCAGTTTGGTGTCGTGGTTAGGAGCACAGACTCTAATCTGGGAGAACCGTGTTTGATTCCCCCACTCCTCCACTTGCAGCTGCTGGAGTGACCCTGGGTCAGTCACAGTCCTCTCAGAGCTGTTCTCCCAAGGGCAGTTGTGAAAAGAGCTCTCTCAGCCCCACCTACCTCACAGGGGGTGTCTGTTGTGGGGAGGGGAAGGGGAAGGAGATTGTAAGCCGCTCTGAGACTCCTTTGGGTATTGAGGGGTGGGGTATACATCCAATCTCCTCCTCCTCCCCTTTTCAGACTCATCCTCTATGAGTAACTGGTCACTTGGCCTGCCTGGAAGTGACTCCTGATATGCAGCTTGTACTGGCAGAGCAATTGACACAGCGGAGGTGCACAAACTGTTTACAGTGTAGATAAAGCTTTATTTAGGAACTAACATACCCTTTCTCTCCTCTTTACTATCAAGTATATTAGTTCTTGAACAAAGCTTTATCAGCACTGTAATCAGTTTGTGCAGCTCTGCTGTGTTAATTGCTCTGCTGACACTCTAGCTGAGAGAGAGAGAGACAGAGAGACAGAGAGAGAGAGAGAGCGGGCGTTGTGGAACTTCGGAGAAGAGGCAGGACACTGTCCTGAGAGCAGCAATCTGGGGACAGACGAGGGATGAGGCTTCACAGGAGAGAAAGTGTCACTGACCTCACTGACCTATTTGTCTTCTTGCTGCCCCTCTCAGGGTCTTCTTCTGTTTTCTTTGTAGACATTGCCTTTTCCCAGCAAAGTGGCCAGCCCGGTCGTTGCCCAAGAACAAAGAGGCCGGGATTGCAGCCACATAGGCCAGCCCTGCCTGTGCGGTGCTTATTTTACCCACGTCACCCCTTGTTCTGTCAGTCGGGACTGAGTCCCACCCCTACCGCCATTTTTATTGTGGCAGCAGTGGGAGGGGGAGGGGGGAGAGAGGGGCAGAGGGGGAGAGGGGGAGAGGGGCAGGCAACAGGCAGGATCTCCCGCGGTCCCCCCCTCCGACCTCTCCTTTCCTCTCTTGCTGATGAACAATAAATGGTTCTTTAACAGAAAATAAAGTATTTAACTGTCCCTCAGCTCCACCCCCCCCAGGTCACAGACTGTCCCTAATGAGAGCAGGACTTGGTAGCTGAGCCTCAAGTAGTGTAAACCAACCTGGAGGGGAGATCTGGACCCCCTTTCTTCAGACAGGCGTCACCTCAGTTGACAAGCTTTCACTGGGACCTGTTTCCCTCACAGGCAAGGTCCTCTCCAGGTTCAGAGAGCCAGTTTGGTGTCATGGTGTGCGGACTCTAATCTGGGAGAACCAGGTTTGATTCCCCACTCCTCCACTTGCAGCTGCTGGATAACCTTGGGCAAGCCGTAGTTCTCTCAGAGCTGTTCTTGAAAAAGGGCAGTTTCTGTCAGAGCTCTCTCAGCCCCGCCTACCTCACAGGGTGTCTGTTGTGGGGAGGGGAAGGAAAAGGAGTTTATGAGCTGCTCTGAGACTCCCTTGGGTAGTGAAGGGCAAAGGGGTATGAAGCCAATCTCTTCTCTCTTCTCCTCTTTTATAACACCGAGAGGCTCCTGCCCACAGAACCGGGACGCGTATGTTAGGAATGGCAGGACGCTCTTTGCTGGATGCTGATTTGTCTCACCAAAAACAAGCTTTCTTCCCTAAGTCAACCCCCAGACCCTAACTAAAAGCAAAATAAAAACCGGGCTAAGCTGATGCTCTTATCCGGAGCCACCAATTCCCTGGCCTGGGGGGGGGGAATGGCTCAACCCCTCCCATCCAGAACAAAGTTTGAACTCAGGGGCACCTTTACGACCAACTAAGTTTAGTTCTGGGTGTCAGATTTCCTGTGCATGCCCATGAAAGCTTATGCCCCAAATTAACCTTGGTTGGTCTGAGAGGCGGTCAAGACTTTGTTCTTCTGCTTCAGGCCAACATGGCGACCCACCCGAACCTACCCCCTCCCATCCAATGGAGTTCCACAGACTTCCGTTGGCTGCCAATCACTTGGCTTTTGCATGAGGCCAAAATCACAAGGATTGGTTCAGTGCGCTGGTGGAAAGGCGGGACTTTGGCAGGACGAATGCCACAACTGAATCCCACGGACTGTGCTACGGAGCTCACTGGAACACCTACGAGGGGGTAGTGATGGCGGCAAAAGAACCCTGCTGTGCTTCTCCCATTGCAGTGTCCAGTTCACACCCAGCTCAGCTATTTTTAGTATCTTGAGTTGACTCCAAAGTTTGAGCCTTTGAATTCCCAGGAACCAACAATTAGTTCTGACACTTCTGGGAAGGTTTGTTGTTGCTTCAACTGAGAAAATCTCTCAAATGCATTCTGAGATGAATGCTGGATGCTCACCACCACTGGGGTCCAGGGGCCTGCCTTGCAATGGCTCACCTCCTTCCTCCAAGGTCCGGGACAAAGGGTGGCACTGGGGGAACAGCTATTTGACTCTAAACTGGAAGATCTTAACCAGGCACTACAATCCACAGCTGGATGGCTTAGACTGAGCTGACTGAAATTGAATCTAATGAAAATGGTGGTCCTGTGCCTGAGCCGGGGCAGTCCGAAGGTAGGGATCCCACCCCTGGCCTTCGATGGGGCTCTGCTGGTGCCAGCACCGGAGGTTAGGAGTTTGGGAGTGATCTTGGATGCCTCCTTAACAATGCGAGGCCCAGATAGCAGCCACGGCCAGGTTGGCCTTTACCATCTTCTGCTGATCAAGCAGTTTGACCATCTTCTGCTGATCAAGCAGTTACTTCCCTTCCTCAAACGCAACTATTTGGCAACAGTGATCCACAGGATGGTCACCTCGAGACTGGACTACTGTAATGCTCTCTACATGGGGCTGCCGTTGTCTCAGATCCGGAAGCTGCAGCTAGTGCAGAATGCTGCAGCCAGGCTGTTGTTGGGTGTCGCTGTGGGGGAGTACATCCAGCCTGTGCTGACAGCGTTGCACTACCAAATCCACTTCAAGGTGCTGGTTCTTACCTTGAAAGCCCTTTATGGTCAGGGGGCCGCCCACATACCTGAGGGACCGCCTTTCCCCACATGTTCCCCAGAGAGCGCTGCCATCAGGGGAGAAGGGTGTGGCCAGTTATAACCTGGCCTCTAATTTGCCCTTCCTGGGCAAGAGGAAAGTGGGGAAAGCCAACAGGAGATGAAAAGTCTCTGGTTCGGGATGGCTCATCTCAAAGAGATGAAGGGGTAGCTGTTACTTTTGTACAAGGAAATGGATTACAATTGTCCACTGAGACTGTGGCTAATGATAGGGACTGCTTGGCAAGGTCTCAAGGCAGCAAGAGGAAGGTTGTGGGCTTAACAAGCATGGGAAACTATAGGTGTTTATACACAAATGCTAGAAGTCTCTGAGGTAAAATAGGGGAATTGGAATGCTTGGTGTCGAGGGGGGGGGAATAGACATTGTGGGTATTGCAGAAAGTTGGTGGGATGAGGAAAATCAGTGGGATATGGGTATTCCTGGCTATAAATTATATCGGAAGGATGGGGGGGAGGGTTGGAGGTGGGGTGGCTCTGTATGTCAGAGAAGGTATACAGTCCAGTAAGACTGAGACGGTAAGAGAATTGGATTCGCTTCTGGAAATGCTATGGGTTGAAATAGTGGGTCCAAAAGGAGGCTTAACAGTGGGAGTTTGTTATCGCCTACCAGATCAAAAGGTAGAGAAGGATTATAAAATGATGAATGAATTAAAGATAGTGGCTAGACGAAATAACTGTGGCGTAATAGGTGACTTTAACTACCCACACATTGATTGGGTAAATATGAGTTCTAGTCGGGAAAAAGAGATTGAGTTTTTAGACACTCTAAACAACTCTGCTATGGAACAGATGGTCACAGATCCTACCAGGGTAGAGGCGATCCTGGATTTGGTCCTAAGTAATGCCCAAGACCTGGTGAGAGATGTAAAAGTGATTGCACCACTTGGGAACAGTGACCATAATGTTATTGAGTTTAACATTTGTATAACTAGGGAGTTGCCCAAAAAGACTGATGCAATCACTTTTAACTTTAAAAGGGGTAACTTCTCTGGTATGAGGGGACATGTGAGGAAGAAATTGAAAGGAAAAGTGGAAAAGGTCAAAACCATTGGGGAAGCTTGGAGACTATTTAAAAAGACAATCCTAGAAGCTCAGAAAAAATATACACCGCAGGTTAGGAAAGGCACAAATAGGTATAGAAAAAAGCCTGCATGGTTCACAAATAAAGTAATGGAAGCTGTAAAAGGTAAGAAGGATTCCTTTAAGCAGTGGAAAGCTAGTCTCAGTGAGGTTGATAAAAAGGAACACAGGCTGTGGCAAATAAAATGCAAGACAGTGATCAGGCAAGCAAAAAGGGAATATGAGGAGCATATTGCAAAAAAAACATAAAGGCCAACAATAAAACTTTCTTTAAATACATTAGGAGACCAGCCAGGGAGGCAGTGGGGCCCTTGGATGGCCAAGGAGTAAAAGGACTACTGAAGGATGACAGGGAAATGGCTGAGAAGCTGAACACATTTTTTGTCTCTGTCTTCACTGTGGAAGAGGAGAAGTGTTTGCCCACTCCAGAACCACCGATTTCGGTAGGGGGTTTGAAAGACCTGAATCAGATTGAGGTGACAAGATAGGAAGTCCTACGACTGATGGACAATTTAAAAACTAATAAATCACCAGGCCCGGATGGCGTTCATCCGAGAGTTCTGAAAGGACTCAAATGTGAATTTGTAGATCTCCTTACATCAGGGGTCTTTTCATAGAAAAAGAGCTGCAGGAGCTCATTAGCATATGGCATGTTAATGAGCTACTAGGCTATTAGTATATGCCATGTCCCCTGACATCACCAGAAGTGATGTCAGAAGGGGAAGCAAAAGGGGGGGGGCATCTTCAAAATCCTCCCCTTCCCTTCCCCAGCTGGCCTGTGTGGGGGAGTGAAGAGAGAAGGGGTTTAAAGTTTAGACCCCTCCTCACTACAGTTGGGCCACAGAAGGAGGAAAGAGGGAAGGAAAGAGAGAGAATAGAGAGAAGGAAAGAGGGAGAGAAAGAGAAGGAAAGAAGGACAAGGAAAGAAGGAGGGAAAGAAAGAGAGAGAAGGGAAGAAGGAGGGAAACAGGGAAAGGAGGAAAAAAGAGAAGAGAAGAAGGTTGGAAAGAGGAAAAGGAGAGAAGGAAAGGAGGGAATGAAAGAAATTCGGCAGCACTGAGACTAGCTTTCCACCGCTTAAAGGAATCCTTCTTACCTTTTACAGCTTCCATTACTTTATTTGTTAACCATGCAGGCTTTTTTCTATACCTATTTGTGCCTTTCCTAACCTGCGGAATGAAAGAAATTGGACCACTCACACCACACAGACCTCAAAAAGCATATTTATAGCCAGTTAGCTTGGAAGATGGCCCACAGCCTTCGATTTCACTGGTCTGTCCACATGGATCCTGTTCCTTGAGTTACCTTGGACTATGAGTTACCTTGAGGCTGGACTACGATAACACATTCTACCTGGTTCTGCCCTTAAAGACCACCTGGCAACTCCTGTTGGTCCAGAGCACTGCAGGCCGATTACTGTCCTGCGCGTTACTCCAATTCCAGCGTCACCCTGCTGGTTACCAATCAGTTACTGGGTTTTACGAGCTGTCAGTCACCCTCAACGGCCTTGTACCAACGTCGCCTGCAGCCATGTCTCTCTCGTGCGGCAGCTGTGCTCACCTGAGGCAAGTCTTCTGCAGGTGCCATCCTACAGACAGGTAAAATTGGCAGCTGTGCACTCCTGAGCATCATCTATAGTGGCTCGCCGTTATGGGACAGCCTGCCTGAGACTATCCGGAAGACCCTCAGGCTTCTATGGTCTCACAAAATGTGCAAAACAGAAATGTTCAGAATGGCTTTCTCATGAAGGGAACGGAGCCGTAACAGTTCATCCCAGGTCCAGGAGATTGTTTCAAGAAGGACTGCAGTACTGCCGTATATTGCAAGGCTCATTAGACGTAGGACCCCCCCTCCCCTTTCCTTGTAATTCAGGGTCAGCGTGCCGTCTTCTCCCTTGGCAGCCCTCTCTTCAGGAGAGTCTGCCAGACCTGAGGTTGTTATTGCTTAGGCAGCTCTTTACCTGCATTGACTGTGCTGTTGCCATTGACAGTTTTCTGTGATTTCTGCTCAACTATGTATGGTCGCACGGGGACTGGAATAAGCTCAGCGTCCCCCCTTTCTTTGCATCGTCCCCCTCATGCTCAACTCATCCTTTCTTGCCTCTCCAGGATGAAGAGGTGCACCGTTCTCTGGCTGTGGGTGCAGCTGGACTGGGGCGCATTGCTCAGTCCCAACGACCCCAACGTCTGCAGCTACTGGGAAAGGTAAGGGGCTGAGGAGAACGGGCGTTGAGATATTTGAAGCAGAGGTAGGCTGAAGAGGGTCACAGCAGCCAAAATACTGACCCCAAACAATTGGCGGAGGCTGGTGGAAGGGAGTGCACCTCAAGCCGAACTGTAAACAGCCCGGCAAAGCATCCATCTGACTTGTCTAGAGGGCAGGACTCACTTTCTCCAAAGCAGACCGAAGGTGGAGGAGACGGCCTGGGCTGAGACCTTGAGCCGTCTTGGTTTCACGCACGGCTCTGAGAGTGGCGACTCCACTTCCGGCTCCACCTCCAGCTGCTTCCAGGCGGGTGCCAAGTGCGCCCCTTTATAGGGCTGCGTCAGCAAAGGCAGCCTCGCTGTGGGGGTACGCTCTCCCCCTCCCCCACTGCTCCTGCTGCCTCTGCTTGTGGGCAACAAAGAGCGGAAGTCAAGCGGGCTGCTGCCACCGGACTCCTGCTTGAGTTGCGACCTCCGCCGAGGTACAGACGTCACTCTTCTCGTTTGACGGCTTTCACCACCCGATTCTTAAAGGTTCTGAATAAGGGCATAAGAACATCAGAGACGCCAATGTTGGATCAGGCCAAGGGCCCATTCAGTCCAACACTCTGTGTCACACACAGTGGCCAGAAACACCAGAGGTCATCAGGAGGTCCAGCAGTGGGGCCAGGACACTAGAAGCCCCTCCCACTGTTGCCCCCACCCCCCCAAGCACCAAGAATACAGGGCATCACTTGCCCCAGACCAAGAGTTCTTATCAGAACAAGGGAAGCCAATGTTGGATCAGGCCAATGGGCCATCCAGTCCAACACTCTGTCACACAGCGGCCAAAATATACCAGGTGCCATCAGGAGGTCCAGCAGTGGGGCCAGGACACCAGAAGCCCTCCCACTGCTGCCCCCCCAGCACCAAGAATATGGAGCATCCCTGGCCCCAGACGGAGAGTTCTTATAAGAACATCAGAGAAGCCAATGTTGGATCATGCCTATGGCCCTTCCAGTCCAAGACTCTGTCACACAGTGGCCAAAAGTACCAGGTGCCCTTGGGAGGGGGTACACCAGCGGGGTCAGGAATATTTCTACAACCTGACGTGTCCCCTACATTTGTCAAAAACCTCCTTTCTCGTCATGTGGCCCTGATCCAAGGATCCACAGCTTTGGCCATGTCAAGAATTAGATAGAACAATTATTGCAAATAAGATCAATGTAAAAATGTTTGATCTCTGCCAGTTTTACGACACCCTCCAAGGAGTCATATGTGCAGCCATTTGCCCAGGTCTTCGAGGAACCCTGCAACAGGATGTGGCCCTTTGCCAAGACCTGCATTCAGCACAGGTGAGAGGTTTCTTCAAGTCAGAGAAGATGGCAAATTGGGCCCAAGCCGTTGAAGCATCCGGGTCTTGTCTGCAGCAGGAGAAGCACTTCTGGCACCAGGACAAAGCCTGAGTCCGGCCAGGCCCCTTCAGGGCTAGCAGGGTTTTCTTCTGAGTGTAGACTTCCGTGCACAGAGTGAAACCGCGTCGGTCTTAAAAGGTGCCTGACGGGACTCAGGCTTTTCAGACCAACATGGGGTGGCCCCCCCTGGATTTAACTTCTAGCACCAGGAAGCCGCCTTGAGTCCAAGGGAATAAGGGGAGGGGGATACAAACAAACAAATAAATGGTCTCTGGTGCCAGCCCCCCTCCACTTCTGTGTCTGCCGTGGCTCGATGGGGGCCTCTTCGGGGGGCCTCTTCTCGTGGCTGAGATCTGGCAGGGCCAAATGTGCCCAGGCCTTGCACAGGCTCTCCTTCCCTTCCCGTGGCTTTTCTGTTTATTTACTCAGCCACGTTTCCCTGCTGAGGGCTCCAGTCCCTCCTCGGCCAGGGCTCTCCTGCCCCCTCAATGGCCCGGCTGTGTCGGCCCGGCCAGGGCTGCCCTCCTCCCCGCTTCCAGACTCGGGGTTGGTGGGTGGTGGGCGGGAGGCCTTGGCACAGGAGGCCTTGGGAGGCTCTTCCTGGCCCTTTGTGAGCTCCCCCCCCGCACAGACTGCGTGCGCCCCCGCCCTCCCGGCCCCTCAAGGGCGGCTCTTGCGCTTTCCCTCCCTAGGGTCCTGTACAAGACTGCCTATCGCCAAGGCGTGAAAGTTGACTACAGGAGGAGGCACCGCTGCTGCCAGGGCTACTACGAGCGCACTGACCTCTGCGTCCGTAAGTCTCTCCCCACACCCCACACCCCACACCCCGCCTCACACCCCAGCCGTCTCTGCTCCTCCTCCTCCTCCTGGCCGGCTCCTGGAGAAAGACCTGCAGCACCCTCTGAGGAAGGGGTGGAGCCATCAGTCGGACGACCCAGAAGAAGCTGGGTGAGGGGGGAAGGCGACTCACCCCCACCACCACACCCTGGGGAGAGGAGGAGGAGGAGGAAGAGGAGGCACGTAGCAACCAGTTTGATAGTGGACTTTCCCCGGTGTCTTTTAACTCCATTTGTGTGGTGGAGCAAACGGGTTGCTGACAACTCCGGGACGCTGGGCAGATGTTCTCGTGTGATCATGCCCTTTAAATCTGCCCGGCATTCGTTCCCATGGTGGGACTAATTGAGCCTGTGATCGCACCCCCTGACTGCCCTCCTGGGCTTCTCAGCAGTCCGGTGACACCCCCTCCCCTTCTCTCTCTCTCTCTCTCTCTCTCTCTCTCCTCCTCCTCCTCCAGCACGCTGCACCCAGGAGTGCGTGCACGGCCGTTGTGTGGCTCCGGACCAGTGCCAGTGCGAGCAAGGGTGGCGAGGGGCCGACTGCTCCAGCGGTGAGTTCCCTTCTCCCCGCCCAGGCCTCAGCAGCGGCAGGTGCCCGTGCTCCTGAGGGGCCTTCTGGCGGGCTGCAGCAGGGTCCTTATACCCTTACAGTCACCTTCCCTCCCCCTCCCCAGAAGAAACTGGTAGGTGGGGCTGCGAGAGCTCTGAGAGAGAGAGAACTGGGACTGGGCCAAGGTCACCCAGCAGGCTGCATGGGGGGAGGGGGGAGGAGGAGCAGGGAATCAAACCCGGCTCCCTGATTAGAGTCCTGCCACTCTTAACCCCTCCACCACCGCTGGCTCTGGTCACCTTCAGAGGGAGAAAATGGCCACGGCTGCAAAGGAACTTTGCAATGAAAGCATCTCAGCTGTTCCTGTGGCCTGGCATCTCCCTGGCCGCCCTTCCTGTCAGACGTCAGGTCATCCTCCGGCCCCAGGGCCTGGCAGGGGCAAAACCATCTTCCCTCAGCCACAGGTAGGACTGCTCGGGGGAGACCCGGCCTTGTGTGCACTGCAAGGATGGGGAGAGAGAGAGAAAGAGAGGCCTCCAGGCGCAGCTTAAGGAACAGAGCCTCTGTGTGTGTGTGTGTGTCTGTGTGTGCATGGATGCGTGCGCATGTGCGTGTGTGCGTGTAGCAAAATCTGCTTTGGTGACGTTCTGGGCCTGGGCAGTTCCACGTTCCCTTCTAGAACATGGTGGAAATCTGGACCCTGCTTAAAAAGCAACGAAGCTGGTTTGTAGGCACGGAAACGGGTGCCCGTCCTGAGTGGGAAGGTTCACAGCCGCAGCTGCCTCTTGCGTGGCTCAGCATCCCCCAGGGCCACCAGGCGGCCTTTCCGCCTCCTCCTGCCATCGAGAGGCCGCTCTGTGCTGTGTGCATGGGGTGGGGGGGTGGGGATTTCTTCCCTCTACTGACACCCCCCTCCAAAAGGCTGCTGTGAAAGAAGCCCACTGTTTGGATGCTGCCGTTCTGATTCCTGGTGACCCTGCAGAAGGGCCTCCTGCTCCAGGGCCGAGGAGGGTGCCCAACTTGAAGCGTGTCCCCTGGCCCGTCCTCGGTCCTTCCTGTTCCTGGCATTCCCTCCCACCCTCCCTTCCAGGAGCGGAGGGTCAGAGTCCCTAGTCACAGCGACCCTGCCAGGCTGCCGAGGCTGAGAAAGAGTGGCCGCCCAGGACCTCCCGTGTAGGGATCTGAACAAGGGTCTCCCACCCTGAGCCCAGCTTGGCTCTCTCTCCAGGCTGGCCCTGGTCTGCTCCCCACAGACGCTCCCCTGCTGCTGCCCGCTCCGGAGACGACGGTCGACAGGCGATCCCTCTGGTGCCTGCCTGTCCACGCCTTGGCCCTTCCTCCTCCTCCTCCTCCTCCTGCTGGGCAGGTCCCAGGGCCCGCTCAGGCCACCCACTTTGTCCTTCCTCGAGTCGTTGGCGAGGCCAGGCGGGGGCGGTGGGTTCCCAGGCACTTCTGCCCCGGCCAGAGGGTCCCTACCTAGCTGGGGAACGAGCAGGAGAGGCAAGGAAGGAAGGCTGCCAACCTCCCAGGCTCACTCCTCCTCCTGTCGCCGCCGGCCGTGGGACGGGCCCCTCCCATGGCAGGAGACCCCAGTGGGGCGAGGGGCGGAGGAGCGAGAGGGGCCTCCTCAGCCCTCCTGGCCAGTGCGAAGCGGGGGGTGGGGGGGGCAGCGCAGGAAGCCTGAGGAGCGGCCGAGGAAGTGGACTCCTTGCAAAGCGCCGAGGACGGTGGCAGCCCTTGCCCTGCTCTCCCTCCGTCCTGCATTCCCGCATCCTGACGCAGTAGCCAAAAATGCAGTTTGCGTAAAGAGCTGAAGGGGGTGAGCGGGGGGGGGGCTGATGGGAAGCGGGGTGGGAAAGCGCAGTCCAAAGGAGGGGAGGGCAGCTGACACCCCCACCACCCCCGGGAATTGACAGCTAGCCGTGGAAACCGAAGCTCGGGAAGGGACCGCGAGCGGATGGCCAAGGAAATGTCCCTTTAAGGACTTCTCGGTGTCCCCTTCAAGGGCCGGTGCCTGGGAAAACGTCAGCCATCATCCCCACGGCTGCTGGGAAAGGGCAAAGGGCGGGTGGGGGGGTCAGAGTGGGCAGTTCCCCCCTCAGAGCAGATCTGCCGCATGCATTATTGCTGGGCTGGAAATTAGTATTGCACGGCCTTTCTCAAAAGAAAAGGGCGCTGTGATGTCTGACTGAAGCATGCACGCACACACACAGCCTCTCTCCCCAGCGCGTCAGTGCAGGAGCTCAAGTGCCCCAGCCCCACTCCTTGGAGGGGGAGGGGGAGGGGGAGGGGGAGAGCTCTCTTGCAGGCGCGGGTGCTGCCCGGCTCAGGGGGAACCGGGCCCGACGGGAAGGGGGCCCTGGCAGGAGGGCACCCCTCCCCTCCCCTCTCTCTTCAGTGCCCTGCAGCGGCTGGGAGCTGCCCTCCTCCTCCCTCCCCGCGGAGCTGTGACCGAGAGAGACGGGCAGGGCTGGCAGCAGGTGGAGAGGGCTGGGGAGTCCTGGGGGCAGCGTTCCTGGCTGCTGCCCTCCTGCTGGGAGAGGGATCCGTTGGTGGGTGGATGCAGCAGCGGCAGGCACGTGCAGACTGAAGCCGCAGCCGCCCCCCGCCTCCTCCCACCCTGCTCGCTGTGCAGAGCAGAAACCTGAGCCGAAAGCTGTCCTGTGTCTGGCCTGGTTTTCTGGCGCTGAGGGGAGTGAGAGCCTCCGCCTGGCCTCCCCGACTGTCCCGCAGAGCCTGCCTCTGCTTCCCTCCCGCCCTCGACAGGCCGGTTCTCAGGGGACCTGCGGCACCCCCCCTCCCCTCCTCTCCCCTCCTCCAGCAAATGTGGATGCCCCCTTCAAACAGGCCCTTCCACCCCATCCCGTCCACGCCGTGCACCCCTGGGCGGATGGGGGGTTTAGGGTGCAGCAGCACGTGGCTGTGGCCGGCCACTTCAGACTGGGCAGCCACCAAGCCCTGAGCTGACTCTTCAGTGTCCTCACAGCCGAAGCCGAAGCCTCTCTGAGCACGGAGGGACTGGAGCAGGGGGGCAGCTGCAGGGGAATTGCCCCGACGAGGGTTCTGTCGCCCTCGACTTGCCCCTTTTCATGTCCCATGACGTGCCACCGCTCAGACGTTCACGTGGGAGTGGCCCACGCTGCTACGGCAAGCAGACACTGCAAGGGGCCCTGCTGTCCTCCAGACCTCCAGGCCTTCACGTCTCCCTCTCTCTCTCTCCCTCTCCCTCTCCCTCTCTCATCCAGACTGCGGCAAGCTGTTCTGGGGGCCTGACTGCAAGAACTCTTGCGCATGTGTGAATGGAGGCACTTGTGACCCTCTGACGGGGGCCTGCACATGCCCACCGGGCTACAGGGGCCCTCTGTGCCAAGAGCCGTGTGCCCCAGGAACATACGGCCAAGGATGCCCTCTGGGTTGCCACTGTGAGAATGCCGCTTCCTGCGACGGGGTTACGGGGGCCTGCCTGTGCCCCCGGGATTCACAGGACCTCAGTGAGTGGGGGGGGAGGGTGAGCAAAGCCATTGGGAAGGGGGCACTGGGGAGAACAACTCTGGGTTCTCCGGTGGGGGGGAGGCGTTCCGCGTGCGTTCTGACCGTCCTCTTGGGCTCTCGGGGAGGGATCTGTGGGGTTTCCAGTCCTGGCCAACTGCACCATGAGACTTGGATCCGTTGGGGTGAAAAAGTCCTTCTCCTTCTTAGGTTATGTTGCCGGTTCTGATCTAGGCTGGGGGGGACGGGGACAGACTGATTTGCAGGACGTAAAGAGTAAGAACAAGTCAGTTGAAGGCACCTGCTTCTTATCCGCTTCATAACTAAACACAGGTAACAGGGACATGCAGAAGAGCCAGATTTCCATACAGAACAGAGTCTGAGTCCAGGGGCACCTTTAAGACCAAGTCAGTTTTGTTTTGCGTAGAACCTGTTGCGTGCCTGCACAGGAAAGCTGATACCCAGAATAAAAATGTGTTGGTCTTAAGGGTGCCACTAGACTCAAGCATCGTTCTGTGGCTTCAGACCAACACAACTGCCCACCTGAACAGATTTCCATACCACGTTCTGCCTGTGGAATCAGAGGTTTGCAAGATTCATATGCGATGCGCACCCTTAAATGTCTGTGAAACCAGAAGCCTGGTCAGTTCATGCAGTTCAGCCGCCTTCTCAGTCTATTCCCTCTCTGGGGAGAAAGACTGGTGGCAGAGATCAAACAAGCCGCAGGGATGGTGTTCAGTACAGGAGCCAAGAAGCCATTTGGAACTGCAGGGGAAGAAGAAGAAGAAGAACTTCTGGCACGTAGGGCCTGCGTGTCTACCTGAACCCTCGGATCTGGCATTAGCGGCTGTTTCCCAAAACCTTGAGGGGCAGGAGCTCTGCCACGGTAGATGAGAAGGTCTGGATTCTCTTAGCCACAGAACCAACAGTTGCCGGTAGAATGTTTGCTGATTCAAGCTCGAGGGGGCAAAGGCTGCACTGACTCACCATTTTTATAGTGTTTTCACGAAGGGACAAAATGACTGAAAAGGCTGAACTCTGAGAGTCGCTTGTTGGAGCGGAGCTGGACGCATCCGGCCCTCCGGGGAGCCTGGAGATGCCGGCCGTGGCACCCTCCCTGTGGGCTGTCGGCCACCCTTCCTGCTCCGGGCCCGCCTCCCCCCCCAGTTGCTTCTCAGCAGACGGGCGAAGCCGATTTAGGCGAGGGACGGAGGGGAGCTTTTCACTCTGATGACATCCAGGTTTATGATCCCATATACATTTACACGCTACAACACTTTTGTTATGGCTCGAAAAGAAATGGCAAGAAATCACAAAGCGTTTAGGATTAGGTTTTGTGGTAGCAATAATTAGAACGTATGATCATACACTGAAGGCCCAAAAGTCTGCCTCCTAAATTCTTGGGGTGGCTCGTAAAGCCAAGGAAAACATGCCCAGGCCTCTGCTAGAGTAATTTGGATCCAGGCCCGGGGATCTTTGGGCCTGTTAGCCTGGATTGGCTGGCTGGCTTCAGTCCCCGGATGCCACGTGGAGCTTGGCTCCCTTCGCCCAGGTTGTTTGGGTTTCTGGAGGCCCCGCGGATGCCGCATGCTCTGCCGTTTGGATTGGTGCGGGGTGATGGGACGGGGCCAGCCTCTGGATGATGGCATGGCACGGGGAAGCTGGACGTGAACCTGACTTTGCCTCTCGGTGCTCAGACACTGATGCCCCATGACCCATCTCTTCCAGTTGTGAGGTCCCTTGCCACAACGGCAGCAATGGGTTTTGGTGCCACGCTGACTGCGTTTGCCAGAACGGGGGCATCTGCCATCCCTCAAACACCAGCAACTGTGCCTGCCCTCCCGGATGGATGGTAAGTCTGGTGGGAGAAGAAGGCAGGGCTGCAGGTGCCCAGGCGCATCTTCCTGCCCCCCAAGCACATGCACCCGACATAGATGCGGCAGGGCCTGCCTCGGCCTTCCCCCGTCTCCAGGTCAGCGGCGGTCTGTGCCTTCCGGGGCGCACAGGGAGGCTCACAGTTCTTGAGCTTTCAGGCACAGTCCTGACTCCCATTTTGGCATTGTCGATGCAGCATCAGTGTGGCCCTGCAAGCGGCCACCTCGTACTCTCGGGTCCCATGGGATGTGGCTGGGAGAGGTGGGTGGGGCCGACACTCGCAGGATTTCCGAGGAGGGTTCTGACTGCCCCTGGGCCGGATTCCTTCTTCCTTCCCCCCGCAGGGCGCCATCTGTTCCGTCCCCTGCCCTGAGAGGCACTTTGGCTCCAGCTGCCAGGGGGAGTGCCTCTGCCACAACGGAGGCCAGTGTGACCCCGTCAGCGGGCAGTGCCAGTGCACACCGGGTTACATTGGAGAGCGGTGAGTAGAAGCCGTGGGAAACGATGGGTGCGCCGTGGTTGGGTCAGAGTTTCCAGAGTCTCCAGAGGAGTGGGCCCCACCATCCGTTTGGAAGCTGTCCTCCGACGCCAGGGAGCAGAGCCTGAGTCCTCCCCCCCCTCCTCAGAAGGAAGACCTCCTCCGATGGAAGAGCCACTCAGGTGGGAGGAAGACCCCCTTGGGGGATGGGTGGTCGGACCTGCCCGCAGTCCACGCTCCTCCTCATTCCCATCGGCAGGCTGGCCTGTGCCACCGACAGAGTCCCCGCCGTCCCTTTTCCCTCAAGGCCCCCACCCCAGAGCTCTCCTCGCGAGGGCGGCCAGTTGGTCATCCCATTGGATTTGGCGGTGAACGGATCTTGCTGTCAGTTTGCTGTCATTCAAGAGGGAGTGGACTCTAGCTAATCTGCGAAGGGGAGGGGAGGGGAGCCCCCCCCCAGGCCCAAGTCAGAAAAGGACGGCCAAGTCTTTGACCCCAGTCCAGATTTCCCGGCAGTGCTTGATATTCTGTGTTCTTTCCCTCTTCTGTGGTGGTCCGGTCACACATGATGGTCAGCGCATCTTGTTCAGATGTATGATGAATTTCTTTGTGGACACTTGCATAAAAGCTTTCGGTTTCTTTCTCTTATAACATCTGTAAACTTGAATGATGGCTGTGTTGATCAGCTTTCCACGAAGTGCGATTGATATTACTCAGTTAGACTTTGTGTTGTAGCCGCTGAGGGCCTGAGCTACGTCTCACTTGACGGTTAGAGCAACTCCGCCCCTTCTGCGTTTCTCATTTCCAGGGTAAAACACTTTGTAATTTCCTGTCTGAAGATGTCCTAATACAGTCCACTTTCGTCCACTCCCTCCTTTCCTTTTATATCAGGGTTTTTTTTAACGAAGGCAGCTGCTATAACTGAAACGTTAAAAACCCAAATATTGTTTATGTAGTTTAGTCTGTTTTTCCGTCGTTCTCCTCTCTCTGCCCACAAAGGTGCCGCGAGGAATGCCCTATTGGCAAGTACGGGCAGGACTGCAGCCAGACCTGTGACTGTGCCAACGGCGGCCACTGCTTCCACATCAACGGGGGCTGCCTCTGTGAGGCTGGTTACTATGGCAGCCGCTGTGAGGAGCGCAAGTGCCCGGCCGGCTTGTACGGTCTGACCTGCCAGTGGCCGTGCCCCTGTGACCCTGGGCACACGCAGAGGTGGGTCTCCCTTTCGCAGCAGCGGTGGCAGCGGCAGCATTAGGATGATGGGGAGGAGGAGGTCGTGCAGGGACGTGGGTCCCAGGCCAGGAAGGGCTCTGGAGGGAACAGCCAGAGCCTTGGATCGAGCCTGGCAGCTCTTCAGTAACCGATGGAACGATGGCAGAAGGGAGGTGACAGACACGCTGCTCCTCCTGCCTGCCTGCCTGAAAGGCCTCCTTTGCAATGTCCACGTTGTGGCACACCCTTTTTGGTAGCCTTGGGGCCACAGGTTGGGAGAAGCAGTCCGCGGGCATTTTTAAAGAGGTCAGGCAGGCGGGGCCAGGGATTGGTGGTTCCGGGTGAGCAACGGACTGCGGTGGGCTGGAGTCCTCTTTATCAGCTGCACGAAGCAAGCTGGCGACGCAAGGAGATGGTGGGTGGGGCCTTCTGTTCCCAAGGCTGCCAAGCAGCTGCAGGCGCTGCGGGGAAGAGCTGGTGTGCTCCGGAGAGCCGCCGCCCGCAGAAGGCAGAGGGTCCCGACTGACTGTGGCCATGCCGAGCGACCCATGCTTCTCGCCGCTTCCCCCTCCAGCTGCCACCCACTGACTGGGGAATGTACCTGCAAACCAGGCTGGGCCGGGCTCTCCTGCAATGAGACCTGCCCCCACGGATATCATGGAGTCAGCTGCCGGGACCCCTGCTTGTGCCTGAATGGCGGGACCTGTGACAGCGAGACCGGGCTCTGCATTTGTGCCGCGGGCTACATGGTAAGCCAGTGGCCTCAGGGCGGTGGAGGTTTGTCTGGGACCCCATGGTCACTGCGTGGGGAATGCGAGCCCTGTGGCCAGGGATCCTCCCCTCATGCCCGGCTGTGCCCCACAGGATGAGCACTGCTCCCGCTCCTGCCCCACCGACACTTATGGGGTGAACTGCTCCCTGCGTTGTGCCTGCCAGAATGCCTTTGCCTGTTCCCCCACGGATGGGACCTGCATCTGCAAAGAAGGTACAAAACGGTGGCACAAAGGGGCATGTGAGGGTGGTACATGATGGCCTCACTGCACGGCATGTTCCTTGGTTGCACCTTCCCTGCTAATCTCTGCCCCCTCCTCCTCCAGGCTGGCACGGAGTGGACTGTTCCACCCCCTGCCCCGTAGGCACCTGGGGCGCTGGGTGCAACGGGAGCTGCCAGTGTGCCAACAATGCTACCTGCAGCTCTGTCAGCGGGGTGTGTTCTTGTGGCCCAGGCTGGCACGGCAGCCGGTGTGAGGAACCGTGCCCGGTAAGTTGCTGTTAGAAAAGAAAGATTTAAAGGCCCCAGACTCCTCCATCCACTCCCAGGCTGCTGGATACCTAACCGAGTCTGTGTCTGTTTAAGAACTCCTGATGTGCTTCTTTGGGGGCTTTCCTCCCCCAAAATGTGCCATGCCCACTCCTCAGGTCATGTAGACAACAACACCCAATAACCTGGCTTTGAGCCAGGCGTTCTGTGTCAGCTTCCCGGAGGGCGGCGGCTTACCAGTGAAGCCAGACACCCTTGGGTCTGTGGTGTGTGTATCTTTTATGTGAAGTCCAATAAACGCGTGTTGTTCAGCATGTCATAGTCCTTGTGCTGCGAACCCAGGACTTTACAGGGTCTCCCTTCAGTGCTTCTCCGCAGGTCAAGAGGGTGGTGAAGCCTGGCCGGGCTGCACGGGTCGAAGGCACATCCCCCCCACCTCCCTGTAGAACCCTGCTGAGCAACCTCCAGCGGGGGGGGGGGGCACCGCCGGGGCTGGCAGGGGTGGGGAATCACCTCGTCTCCTCTTGCGTAAAGAAGGTCAAGGAGGCCCAGTCCTGGCTGCTGATCCAGGGGCTTCCTGTCTCTCTTCTTCCCCTCAGGACGGGTTCCACGGCTTGGGCTGCAGCAGGAAATGTGCCTGCCAGAACGCAGACGGCTGTGACCCTGCGACGGGGCAGTGCCGTTGCCTAGCGGGATGGACAGGTGAGGGCAGGGCGTGCACGGGGGCTGCGGGGTGCGGCGAGCCGCAATTCCTTCTTGGGAATCTGCAGTTTTTCTGATAGGAAATGGAGATATTTATACTCGTGAATGCCATAAAAATTCCAAATCGTACAATGTTATATACCAACTACATTATAAATGGTTAATTATACATTGTTCCACACAATCAGTAAAGGAAGTTGAGGTTTGATAGTAAAAGTATTTTATAGATGTCAGTTCCCCCCAAAAAACTTCTGGGTTTTTTTTCCACATGGCTTCAGCATTTCTGGAACTTTTAAATCTGTGAGTGTGTGAGATCTGCTAAGAAATACTTTGAGGTCCTTTTGTCTTAGATCAGAAATACAAATACGGAAGGAGCAGCCCGGCGAAGCCGGCGAAGGGCTTTGCCTGGTTTCATTCAGAACTGGATCCTCTGGCGCTTCAGTGGACCGGCCGGGCTGTGGGGAGGGGGGAGGGGAATGGGGCTCACTCATGACGATGTAAGCTCTTCACATTAATTAAATTATCTGCCTTCCGTTTCTCAGACACGCAGCTGAAGTGATATTGTTTTTTAAACACTACCCCTAAATTGCGGGGGGGTGGGGGGTGGGGAGTATACATTTGTTGAGCCCGTCTCCCAGGCTGTTCTAATCCCGGCCTTGAGTGCAGAGTAGCCCTGCTTGAAGGACTCCACCGCGCCCCCCCTCCGGCTGCCAGCTCAGCCCCCGGCACGTCCTTTGCCCGGCGTGTCCCTGGCTGGGCTGCACAGACCTGCCACCAGCCTCCCCCCACTCCTGGCTTCCCCTTTCCCGCAGGCCCCCGTTGCAGCCAGAGGTGTGCGGATGGCCTGTGGGGGCTGCGGTGCCGTCAGACCTGTGCCTGCAAGAACGGGGCCGCCTGCTCCCCCCAGGACGGGAGCTGCGACTGCCCCCCGGGCTTCCGGGGGCCCCAGTGCCAGCGCCGTAAGTACGCCTCCGGTCCCGCGAGGGGGGGGACACACGTGTGTGCATGCTGGGGAATCACACCCAAGGCTCAGCATGAAGAGCAGCTGGTCACATTGGCAGACCCTCTGTGGTCAGTCTGGCCTCTGGTTTTGGTCATGGGCTTGGCCTTCGGTCTGCGTCTCTGCCAGGACCACCGCTCTGCTCGCTCTGCCCCCTTTCGGGCCTGCTGGGGGCATCGGGGCAAGCAGGTCGCTGGCATGGGCTGGCGTACAACAAATGAGGGAGCAGAGGAGACGGAGGATGCACTTGCCCCGTGCCCCAGCAGGAGGCAGCCCCTGCCAGTCGCACACCAGGCAGGGAAACCGGGGGGCAGCTGCCCATCATCTCGTCCTGAGGGCGGGACCTGAGAATTCTGTAATTTAAAAAAAAAAAATTAGAAAGCGTCACTGCTGTTTCCTCCAGAGAATCCCCCTCCCCCCGGCCCCGGAGGGAACCAGACAGGCAGCCTCTCTTCTGTATAGCAAGACAGGGAGTTTGCTGCAGGATCCATTGTGAAACAGGAACGTTTCAAACAGGAGGCACTGAATGCAGTCGTGGCCTTCTGAAAGGGCTTTCGACATACGCATAAAAAGCAAAGGGACAATAGAGGGCCTGCTAAAACCGGCCCGTCAGTCATTTCATTGATTATTTCGAGACGCTTCGTACTAACGAGAGATGATGGAACGAAGGCGTGCACCAGACCTCTCTGTTTGCATTGGCACATGCAGGACAGCTCCTGGGCATTATAGTGGCACAGCAAGGATCTTGGGCGCCTTCCAAGGGAATAGGAATGTACAACTGAAAAGAGAAAAAGCACCCCCCCCACCCCCCACCCCCAGAAGCCGGCTTCCGGAGATGGTGCAAGCCCCCCACCCCCCACCCCGCCCTGAGCTCTCTGGCCTCTGCTTCCCTCTCCAGCCTGCCAGCCGGGTCGCTACGGCAAGAAGTGCGCGGTGCCTTGCAAGTGTGCCAACCATTCCCTCTGCCACCCCGTGGACGGCTCCTGCGACTGCTCTCCCGGCTGGACGGGCAGGGACTGCTCACGGCGTGAGTGGCGGCTCCAGAGGGCGACTGGGGGGTGGGGGGCAGGGGGCAGGAGGCGGGACCTTCCCTCCCTTGAGCGCCCCAAAGGTAACCCCCGGCTGCCGCAGGCCTGGCTGTTCTGCACTCCCCAGCTCGGGCTTCCCTGGGTCCGACCCGAGGAGTCTCTAGGGCTGCAGCTGCACGCTGGGAGACCCCTGGGGCTTTGGGGGCGAAGCCAGGGGCTAGGGCTTGAAGGGGCCGGATGCCCTCTTTCGAGAAGACGTGTCCTCCTTTTTGGCGTGCGTCCTCTTTTGGGCTCTTTTTTAAGAAACTGATGGAAATGTCCTCTTTTTTGGGTTGGAGGGCTAGGAATATTCCTAGGTAGCAGCAATTATCACAGCTTAAATAGTAGGGGTATTTAAAATGAGATTTGTCATCGGTATTACTTGTTTGAAGTAGTCATTCTGGAAATATATCTTCCCTTTTGCTTTTCAAAATATGGCAACCCTGTGCAATGCCATCTGGTCCAACCAAGCGAGCGGGCATTTGCTCCGGGAGATCTCCAGACCCCACCTGGAGGATGGCAACCCTGCATATTTCTGAGTCACTGAAATAAAATAAAACTTTGGCACTAAAACAGCGGGAAATTGGGGGTGGGGGAGGAGGCGCAGAGCGCACCGGGAAAGGGCAGGGAACAGGCGGTGAGGAAAGGGCTCGGGGGCTTCTGCCGGCACACCCGTTTGGAGCTCTGAGGCCGAAGAGGGACGTGTGGGCAGAGCCCCCCTGGCTGCTCAGAGAGGTGCTGGCCATTCCCTCCTGGGGCCGGGTTACGCTGGAGACCCGACGTGACCCCGGACGAGCCCGAGGCTGGGTGGCTGCAGGTGGCCAAAATTCTGAGGAACAAAAGAACACCCGAGAGAAGGCCCTGTTGGGTCTCAGGCCAAGGGCCCACCCAGTCCAGCACTCAGTCTGTCACACGGTGGCCAGAAACACCCGGGGCCCCCAGGAGGTCCGGCAGCGGGGCTGTGAGTTCTGGGAAATATTCTACCATTATGGGACGGGGGGGGGGGGAGTGCTCTCTTTCTCTACCTACTGGTTCCACATAGTTTTATAAACCTGTATTGGGTCCCCCTTAGTTGTTTCTTCAGAAATAAAAACTGGAAAAGTCCCAGACTCTTGAGCTTTTCCTCACAGGAAAGGTGCTTGAGCCTTGCTTGCCCTCTTGTGGGGAGGATGTGCCGTGGCCTGGCCCCTTCGGCTGAGACACCCTGTGAGGCCGGCCCACGTTTGGGGGTGGGTCCTCCCTCTCAAAGGGCTGCAGTGAATCAGAGGTTAAGACACTGAGCTGCAGACCAGAAGGTCGGTAGTTCAGCAGTTCGAGACCCGAGAGTGCCGCATGACGGAGTGAGCTACCGTCTCTAGTTCCAGCTCCTGCCAACCTAGCCGTTCGAAAGCAAGAAATTGCAAGTAGATGAATAGGTACCGCTTCGGTGGGAAGGTAACAGTGTTCCCTCCACCTTGGCGTCTAATCATGCCGGCCACATGACCACGGAGACATCTTCAGACAGTGCTGGCTCTTCAGCTTGGAAATGGAGATGAGCACCACATCCCCAGAGTCGGATTCGACCAGCTTTCGGGGAAGGGATACCTTGGCCTTTACCTCTCCCTCTCAGAATTGATCCTCCTGGTTTCTGTACAGGCTGCCCGCTCGGGTTCTTTGGGGAGAACTGTACCCGTCAGTGCCAGTGCTGGAACGAGGCCCAGTGCCATCCGGAAACTGGGCAGTGCTTGTGTCCCTCTGGCTTCACCGGTGCCCGCTGTGAAACCAGTAAGTATGCCACTCTGACCCAATTCCCCTCCTTCCCTTGAGGGCAGCTCCATTCTTTGATGTGGTCCCAGGCAGCCCAAGCTGCCTCCCCTGAAGGAGACCCACAGCTCAGCCCCCACCTGTGGCACAGGAGCCAGGGGCCGTGGCTCAGCCCCCAGACCTGGGCACAAACCAGGGCAGGAGTAAGACCTGTGCTGAGAAGGGACTTCTCTCCCTCTGCTTCCCAGGGCTGTTTAAAAGCTCCTGCAGACCAGAGTGTCTCCCAGGGGTTGGTTGGTTGCTTGCAGGGTTCCCTCTAAGCTGAGTCCGTGTGAGCTAGCTCCCAGTTTTGTAGCCTCTGGCTCACACATTTCTGTCTCAGCTCAGGGAGGGATGGCTCCAGAGCAAAATAATGTATGCAGGCAACCAAATCGCTCGCTCCAACTTTAAGGCCAGGAGCTCACAAAGTAGAATTTTTGCTCACAAGACCCCACAGCTTAGAGGGAGTGTTGATGGCTTGGTCCCTCTGCCCCTCCAGTTGGGTGTCGTGGTTAAGTCCGCGGACTCTGATCTGGGAGAACCAGGTTTGATTCCCCACTCCTCCTCCACTTGCACCTGCTGGATGACCTCGGGCAAGCCATAGTTCTGCCAGAGCTGTTCTCTCAGGAGCAGTCCTCGAAAGAGCTCTCTCAGCCCCACCCGCCTCCCAGGGTGTCTGTTGTGGGGAGGGGAAGGGAAAGGAGTTTGTAAGCCGCTCTGAGACTGTGAGTGAAGGGCGGGGTATAAACCCAATCTCCTCCTCCTCCTCCTGTTCTTCTTCTTCTTCTTCTTCTTCTTCTTCTTCTTCTTCTTCTTCTTCTTCTTCTTCTTCTCCTTCTTCTTCTTCTTCTTCTTCTGTGTCTGGGCACACACACACAAGCGCACACACTCCCTTGGCATCGGCACTGCGGGGAATGTGCCGGGCATCTGGAAGGCTCAGCTAAGCCCTGTAGCAGCAGCGCTTGTCAAGGGACGGGGCGGCAGTGAGCTGTGGGACTGGGAGGGGTGGAGGCTTTTGCAAAACGGGCTACAGCAGCCGCCCCAAATGCTACCAGACGTGTCCTTTCTTGAGGGGTAGATCGTGTCTCTGGCTGGACATTGTAATGACCTTTTTCTTCTCTGAGGAACAGAAAACCCCGATCACCCTTTTACCATGGTTCCTGCACCACCCACTGGCTACGGCAGCAGCCTGGGGGCTGTGATTGGCATCGTCGTGATGGCTGCCTTGCTGGTGGCGGTCTTGGCGCTCTTCCTCTGCTACCGGCACTGGCAGAAGAGCAAGGAGAACCAGCACCTGTCTGTGGCCTACACCACAGGGCGGACAGACACTTCTGAGTATGCCGTGCCAGGTGAGATGAGGGGCAGCATGTCCGGGCTGTTTGTGCCACCGGCAGCCACAGACTCCAGTGAGCAGACTGCCACCATCTGGGGGCAAAAGAAAGACCCCCACACGCCATGAGAGGAGGTGGCCTCCTGCCCCAGTGCCACCCACCTGCCCACCCCAGAATTCACCCTCCGTCCAGGTTTCCCCTTGTTGCTCACAGGAAATGGAATTCTTTTGTTCCCTCAAAGAAAACTGAGATGTGTGGTTGGCCACAGGGAAATGACGTGGCAGCGTTACTCACCGCTGTGACTTGCCAAACACGTCTTCCTGCTCTTAAAAGGTGGGCGTTGTCTGCCTGTTGGCTTCTGGGTACCACTCAAGAGTGTGAAAAACAGGCCTGGAGTGCCCTAAACAGCCCGTCAGCTGAGACCAGAAGGGGAGGGGGAGGGGGTGTCTGCTGCGTGAGAAGCGGGTGGGCCACAGGGGCAAAGCCAGTTTGGTGAAGTGGTTAAGTGGGCGGACTCTAACCTGGGAGAACCAGGTTTGATTCCCCACTCCTGCTCCACTCGCACCTGGCTGGATGACCTTGGGCAAGCCGTAGTTCTGTCAGAGCTGTCCTTGAAAAAGAGCAGTTTCTGTCAGAGCTCTCGGCCCCACCTCCCTCGCAGGGTGTCTGTTGTGGGGAGGGGGAAGGGAGTTTGTGAGCCGCCCTGAGACATCTTTGGGTAGTGAAGGGCAGGGAATAAATCCGATCTCTTCTTCTTCTACTTCTTTGTTGAGAAAGAAGGAGGTGGTGTTCCTGGGGGGCCCTGGCACCCATTTGGCACACCTGGTACAGGTGAAAAGGTGGCCCCGCCCCCAGTCGCTCTCTGGCTTCCATCCTTCTCCTTGTTCCTTCCCTGCACAGGGTGTGAAATCTTACCATTGCTTCAGTGTAGAGGGACGCAGGCCTCTTAGTTGATTTTTTAAAATGATTTGTTGCAGTAGAAAAGTCCAGGAGCACCTTAAAGACTGACAGCATTTGGGGCAGGGGAGGCGGAGCTTTCCTGAGTGGCTGCTGGGGTGTCTGAAGAAGGGAGCCGTGTGACTCACCAGAGCTCCTTCCCCCCGGCCATCAATTCTGTTAGTCTTTAAGGTGCTGCTGGACTCTGGCTCTTTTCAACTGCGACCAGGCCAACACAACCACCCATCTTATTGATTTTTGTCTTTTTAAAAAATTGATACTGATTGTTGTATTTTAAATATGTGCATTTTCCTAAAACAAGACTGTCAGTCCAGAATGGCCGAGAGTAAATTCTTGCAAAGCTTTGGATGGAATGTGCCATCATGGCGCTCTCTCTCTCTCTCTCTCCCCCTAGACATCCCTCCCAGTTACGCCCACTATTACTCCAACCCCAGTTACCACACCCTGTCGCCGTGCGCCCCGAGTCTTCCCGTGCCCAGCATCCCAGAGCAGCCTCCTCCCAGTAAGGTAAGGACCACCAGTAAGTATTCCCGGGCAGTGCCAGGTGCGGGCAGCCTGCCCCCTTGCGGCCCTCACCACCAGGCCTCCGTTCGCCAGGCAGCACCGCCTCCCTTCACGGCTGATCTACTTCTTGCATAGCTGGCCATTCTCCCGGAACCTCAGTGGATTATGCAGGTAAAAACAACACAGCCAGGGCAGCCTGTCACAACATGGGATTACAAAACCGGAGAAGAACAAGGAGGCGTGTGGGTGCGCCAAACCCCGGAGGGGGAACATAAGAACATAAGAGAAGCCCATGTTGAATCAGGCCAATGGCCCATCTAGTCCAACACTCTGTCACACAGCGGCCAAAAATACCACGTCGAAGGGCTGCTCCAACCGCTACTTGCACAGAGAACACCATTCTACTTGGGGGTGGGGGAATTAAACATGCTCACCCATCCACACACACACTTACTTGTTTTAAGATTTCAGATTCTTCTGCAAAAGGGGCGGGGGTGGGGTGGGGGTTTCCCACAGCTTTGGTGCCATGCCTGAGAAAGCCGGCCCCCGCTGAGGGAGTTGAGTGCAAGTCTCTTGAAGGGGCGGTGTGTGGAAAAGGTTCTGCCCAGGAGCTGGCCGCTGCTGCAGACGCCATGGGCCCACTTTGCCTCAGCAGGGGAAGTCTTGTCACCAGTTGGGGGCCAGGCTGGAGTCTCTAATTGTAACAAATGGTTACAGGGAGGGGGAATCAATTTCTTTTAAGAAGCCTGAGGAACTGGATGAGCTGATCAATTCCAATTCCACCTCCCCAGGGAGTTAAAGCAACTAATAACAGATAACTCCCTAAATCTTTGTTGGAACTTTGTGAACGGGCAGATGAGCGGGCGCTGAACTGCAAGGGGGCAGGATGGAGGACCCCCCATTTTGGGAGAGAGGGAATGGCTGCCCACAGGCGCAAGAAGAGGGAGCGCAAGGGAGGCCTCCCCCCCACAGACACACACACCTGGCTAATCAGAACCAAGCAGAAGAGCCCTGACCCCGGTAGCCCAGGCCAAGCCCTATCTCACCCGATCTCGGAGGCTAAGCAGAATCGACCCTGGCAAGGACTTGGGCCATCCATGGGATTCCTCCAAGGAGTACCGGGGCCATTTTGCCAGCCACCTCTCTGGGCGTCCTTGCCTCCCAGCCCCACTAGGGGTCACCAGAAGTCAGCCGTGACTCCCAGGCAGGCACACACCCACGCACCACACCCCCAAGCAGAGGGAATGCTTTAACTGTGGAAGTCCAGATCACAAGAAACTGTCCTGCCCCCTCCCCCATTAAAACCAGCGAGTGCCAGACCTGCTCCAGCAGGGCCAGTTGTCCAAAATGTCAAGAGCAAGTGACAGTGGTGGTAGAGATCTTTATGGCCACTTCACTGCTCTCCAGCCGACAGAAGCTTAGGGGGCTTCCCGGGACGGAGCCCACGCGGACCAAGGGCAGCTGGTCTTGGGGGACTGGCTGCAGACTTGGGACCCTCTCTCTCCCGAGGGTGGCACACTGCCCCCTGCTGTCTGACTCGGACCTGACATGCTGTGGCTGACTGTGGCCCGGTCCCTGATCTGCCCCTTCTATGTGCAGTTGATGGACAGGGCGGTGGCAGAACCAGGACTCCCTCCGGACCCCTTCCCTGCCTGGTGCTGGACCTGCCTGTGGGGCAGAAACTGTCTTGGTGGCTTTGGTGCGTGTAGACAAGGGGGGGGGGCTTCTCTGTCATTGCTACGGAATCCACGGCCCATGAGAGTGAATCCTGACCAGACAGAGGTGACCCTGCCTGTGAAGGCCGAGGGCTTGGGGGTGGGGGGCCACTGCCACTCCCCACATCAGACCTTCACGGGAGGGGGGGTGTATCCTGGGCCCAGCAGCATTGCTGGAGAAGCAAGGGAGCCAGCAGGCTGTGGTGGTCGCCGCGTCCGGCCGAGGATCGGGGCAACCCGCATTCAGACCGCTGCTCTCTCGCAGGACGTGTCCCGGGGTGACTCTGCGCTGGCTCTGTCCTCTCTCAGTCCGACCTACCTGGCAGGGCGCTGTGGGCTGCCCCACGTTGCTCTGAAGCAGCAGAACAAAGTTTGCGTCCCGTGGGGGCACCTCGAAGAGCAACACGGTTTTATTCCGGGTATAAAACTTTGTGGGTCTCTGAAGAAGTGTGCCCGCATGCGAACGCTCATGCCCGGGACGAGACTCCCTTGGCCTCAGCGGTGCCCCGACAGGGATCGGACGCTGCCCTCTCCCCGGCAGGGCTCTTGCGGGGGTGAAGTGGAGGAGGAGGAGGAGGAGGGGGTGACCCTGCCGTTGGCGGCTTTGGCTCCGCACTTGGGGGGGGAGGGGGGAAGCAGGGCGTGTTGTATTCTGATAGTCAACCCAGCCAGGTGGAGAGGTGGGAGATCTTTCTCCAGACTTGGGGGACCCTGCAGGCTTGAAGGAAAAAAGGGAAGCCTTCAAAAAGGTGGGGTGGGGTGGGGTTAAAAAGCCCCGAAAGCGGAGGGGACGCCTGTCCTTGCGGGCCCATGGCAGGCCTCTGCTGCCGTCTTCAGAGTCCCTTCTCACCCACCCAACCCATCATCCCTCCCCAAACTTTCACACCAGTTCCTGGTCCCCAAAACGATGGGGTGGTGGCAGCCCTGGAGTCTGACCGGGGGGGCGGTGAGGAGGAGGAGGTCTCTCCTCACACAGACTCTCCCGCTCCGCCCTCCCCTCACTCCCGGCAGGAGGCAGCCAAGGGGAATGTTTCAATGAGCTCCCCTTGGATCTGCCCTTGGAGACCGCTCAGAAGCTCCAGGAGACAGAACCCCATCATGGCTCGATCCCTGTCGGGAGGCGGGGGGTGGGCTGCGTGTATCACACCCGTGGCAGCAGTTGCTCTGCGGGCTGCCGGTGGATTCCCGAACTCTGTTCGAGGCGTTGCTCATTGCCCACAAAGCCCTTCTAGACTCGCCTTTCTCAAAATGTTCCAAGCATGTAAAACAGAAGCATTCCAAGAGGTCATTTCAAAAAGGGAATAGCAAACGTACTAAAATGGGATTCCGTGGGAAGGGCACTTCCTGTTTAGGCGACTGGGGTTTAATTGCTTGTGAAACTTTTCGGTGCCCCCCCCCCCCTTCTCCTCCTTCCTTTATACTACATGGTTGATTGGATGCGTTATACCACCCGTACTTTATCATCCGCTTACTGCGAAAATCCCCTCTCACTGCCTTGTGCAGTGTGTACGCACTGAATTGTTTGCTTTGTCTTTTAGAGCACTGTAATCCACTCTGAGTCTCTGCCGGGCAGGTGAACAAGCAATGCAAATAAATATATAATATGACGTAATATAATATAAGTGCTCTTGTCTCCTACACACCCTCCCACCAGACAGCTGCCCCGCCGTCCCTGACTCTGGGGCCTTCAGACAGGTCCCCACGGAGTTTTGATAGAGAGCGAGCATACAGGTATTTCACAGAGGACGGTGATGAATTGTGGCCGGAGCAGTAGTAAGCCAAACAGCAGCGGCGTCCAGGCCTCTCCGTACGGAACCCCCGTGGACCTTCGTGTTCCTGGGTCTCCCGGACGGGGAGTGACTTCGTAGCCTGGCCTCGAAACTCTGGATGATGTCAAGGGCTCTCCTGGATTGACGCAGCCTCTTTCTCTCTGTCTCTCTCTCTGTCTCTCTCGCACCCCTCCTGCTTCACTCCAGCCGACCAGCAGCCAGCTGTTCTCCAGCGCCAAGAGCCTGGAGCGGGACTGGTCAGGGCTCTACAGCGGCGTGGACTGCAACGCCACCCTTCCTGCAGACTGGAAGCACCAGGGCAGCGCTCCGGCACTGAGCCACCGGGGGCCGGGTAAGGCCGTGGGCTTTCAAATTGGAACTAGTAGCAGAAGTAATAACGGGGTGAGATTTGGGGCTGGGCATTTGTCGAGCACAAAGGGAGCCAGCCCCCTTCACGACAGCCCAAGGGGACACGCTTCCTCTCCTCGATGGCAGGCAGCCTTGGGGGTGGGTGGGGGGGAATGTAGAGGTTCTCCTGCCATCCGGCTTCCCGGCCTCAGTGGGGAGGAGAGCCCCTCAAGGGGAGGCCCCGTGTTATTTCTGCCACTCACATGCAATAGGTTTGGGGTGGTCTTTAAGGGGTCTTCATCTAACCAGAGTGCCCACTGCCTTTTCCGCAGGAGGAAGTCAGATGGATCGCAGCTACAGCTACACCAATGGACTAGGAAAATACCACCACAGAGGTAACCGAGGGGGGGGTGCTCGTTGCCCACTTAAAGGAGGAGGAAACTGCCCCTTCCTGCCCCCCAGCCCTGCCAAGGTGCCCTCGGCTGAGTGGAAATGGGACTCCAGCCCATCCCGCTATTCCTCACACGGTGGAGAACTGATCCGGGGGGGGGGTCGCCATGCTGGTCTGAAGCCACTGAGCCAAGCCTGAGTCCAGGGACCAGCCAGGTCCTAAAGGTGGGCCGCTGGGCTCACCCTTTGTTCTGTGGTGAGGAACAGGGAAGGCAGGACAACCCACCGTGCCGGGAGCGCGTGGCGTCTCCACCCCAGCAGCCGTCCAGACCGGAGGCGCAGCCGTCTCTGTGGCAGCCGGCTTGGGGGAGGGGTTGGAATGGCATTGTGCGGCCTGTCCAAAGGAAGGGGAGATGCCAGGCTCCAGGGGGAGTGTTGTTTTGTGTCTGATGTTTAAGAGAAGAAGCAGAGACCCTTGGGTGCGGCCCCGGGCGTGGAGGCTTTGCCCCCTTAACTGCAGGGCCGGCCGGCAGCCCTGGAGGCCCCAAGCAGGCCGGCAGGCAGGCAGATGCAAAAGGGCCCAGGCCTCCGCCGCTGCCGCTGCAGCCAGGTGCTGGTGGGACTGCAGACGCCTTCGGGCCACCTGCCGCAGCTGCTGGGCTTGGCGTCGCCCGCTGCCTCACTGGCTGCCACGCTTTCTCCCTCTCCGCGCAGAGCGCGTCCAGGAAGAGCCCTTGTGCCGCAGCGACAGCTCCCTGTGCAGCGAGAACCCCTACGCCACCATCAAGGACTTGCCTGTCCTGGCCGGGAAGCCGTCCGAGGGCAGCTACATGGAGATGCGGACGCCGGCCCGGCGGGAGTTGTCCTATGCCGAGATCGGGCTCTTCGAAGCATCCACCCAGAGCCTGGAGAAGGGAGGAGGTACCTGGGCTGCCTGCAGTTCTGGGGAGCCTGCAGTTCAGGCCCGGGAGCTCTCAACGTGTCTGCCCAGCTTTTCACCATTCTGTCAGTAGGATTACATTGAGGGTTTGAACCTGGATATTCCAGATCCTGGTTCAGTACTAACCACTATACTGTACTGCTGGTCATTTTTCTTTATGGGGTCCTGCATGTGCTTCAGAATATCACAAGAGCCCTGCTGGGTGAGACCAGGGAGGGTCCACCCAGTCCAGCCTCCTGTCTCACACAGGGGCCAACCAGTTCCTCTGGAGGACCTACAACAGGGCAGGGAGGCCGAGGCCTTCCCCTGATAAGGACACCAGAAGAGCCCTGCTGGGTCAGACCAGGGAGGGTCCATCCAGTCCAGCCTCCCATCTCACACAGGGGCCAGCCAGTTCCTCTGGAGGACCTACAACAGGGCAGGGAGGCCGAGGCCTTCCCCTGATAAGGACACCAGAAGAGCCCTGCTGGGTCAGACCAGGGAGGGTCCATCCAGTCCAGCCTCCCATCTCACACAGGGGCCAGCCAGTTCCTCTGGAGGGCCAGCAACAGGGCAGAGAGGCCGAGGCCTTCCCCTGATAAGGACACCAGAAGAGCCCTGCTGGGTCAGACCAGGGAGGGTCCATCCAGTCCAGCCTCCCATCTCACACAGGGGCCAGCCAGTTCCTCTGGAGGGCCAGCAACAGGGCAGAGAGGCCGAGGCCTTCCCCTGAGAAGGACACCAGAAGAGCCCTGCTGGGTCAGACCAGGGAGGGTCCATCCAGTCCAGCCTCCCGTCTCACACAGGGGCCAGCCAGTTCCTCTGGAGGTCCAGCAACAGGGCAGAGAGGCCGAGGCCTTCCCCTGATAAGGACACCAGAAGAGCCCTGCTGGGTCAGACCAGGGAGGGTCCATCTAGTCCAGCCTCCTGTCTCACACAGGGGCCAGCCAGTTCCTCTGGAGGGCCAGCAACAGGGCAGAGAGGCCGAGGCCTTCCCCTGAGAAGGACACCAGAAGAGCCCTGCTGGGTCAGACCAGGGAGGGTCCATCCAGTCCAGCCTCCCATCTCACACAGGGGCCAGCCAGTTCCTCTGGAGGGCCAGCAACAGGGCAGAGAGGCCGAGGCCTTCCCTTGAGAAGGACACCAGAAGAGCCCTGCTGGGTCAGACCAGGGAGGGTCCATCCAGTCCAGCCTCCCGTCTCACACAGGGGCCAGCCAGTTCCTCTGGAGGTCCAGCAACAGGGCAGAGAGGCCGAGGCCTTCCCCTGATAAGGACACCAGAAGAGCCCTGCTGGGTCAGACCAGGGAGGGTCCATCTAGTCCAGCCTCCCGTCTCACACAGGGGCCAGCCAGTTCCTCTGGAGGGCCAGCAACAGGGCAGAGAGGCCAAGGCCTTCCCCTGATAAGGACACCAGAAGAGCCCTGCTGGGTCAGACCAGGGAGGGTCCATCCAGTCCAGCCTCCCATCTCACACAGGGGCCAGCCAGTTCCTCTGGAGGGCCAGCAACAGGGCAGAGAGGCCGAGGCCTTCCCCTGATAAGGACACCAGAAGAGCCCTGCTGGGTCAGACCAGGGAGGGTCCATCTAGTCCAGCCTCCTGTCTCACGGTGGCCAGCCAGTTCCTCTGCAGGGCCAGCAACAGGGCAGAGAGGCCGAGGCCTTCCCCTGAGAAGAAAATCAGAAGAGCCCTGCTGGATCAGACCAGGGAGGGTCCATCTAGTCCAGCCTCCTGTCTCACGGTGGCCAGCCAGTTCCTCTGGAGGGCCAGCAACAGGGCAGAGAGGCCGAGGCCTTCCCCGGAAAAGAACATCAGAAGAGCCCTGCTGGGTCAGACAAATGGTGTATCTAGTCATAGAATCATAGAATTGGAAGGGACCTCCAGGGTCATCTAGTCCAACCCCCTGCAGATTTCAGGAAATTCAGAAATATCTCCCCCACCACACACACAGTGACCCCTGCTCCATGCCCAGACGATGATCCCTGGCCAAACTGGCTTGGAGAAAAATTGTTTCCTGACCCCAAAATGGCAATCAGCATTTCACTGGGCATGCCAGAAAGGATCACAAGAACTAAGCACAGAGGCAACCCTCCCTGCCCTCCTTCTCATGGTCTAAGTTCACAGAATCAGCATTTGCCTTTTTAGCTACTGCATCACACTGCTGACTCATGTTCAGTGTATGGTCTAATAAGATGCCTAGATCCTTTTTGCTGCCAATATAAGTCTCCCCCATCCTATAATTATGCATTTGATTTTTCCTACCTCAATGCAGAACTTTACATTAATCCCCATCAAAATTAATTTGATCTGTTTTAGCCCAGTTTTCCAGCCTGTCAAGATCATCCTGTATCCTGACTCTGTCTTCTACCATATTTGCTACCCCTCCCAATTTAGTGTCATCTGCAAATTTAATAAGCATTCCCTCTGTCCCTTCATCCAAATCCAACATAAAGATATTGAACAAACCAGGTCCCAGGACAAATCCTTGGGGTACTCCGCTTGTCACTCCTCTCCACGAGGATGAGGAACCATCCACAAGCACTCTGTGGGTGCCATCTGTCAACCAGTCACAGATCCACCTAACAGTAATAGGATCCAAACCACATTTTACCAACTTGTCAACAAGAATATTATGTGGAACCTTATCAAAAGCATTATTAAAATCAAGATGGAGTATCACAGCATTCCCCTGATCCAGCAAGTTAGTAACTTTCTCCAAAAAAGAGATAAGGTTAGTCTGACGTGACTTGTTCTTGAGAAACCCATGCTGGCTCTTAGTAAACACAGCCGTCCTTTCTAAGTGCACAAGGACTGTCTGTTTGATGATTTGTTCTAAAACTTTCCTAGGTATAGACATCAAGATGACCAGTCAGTAGTTACCCGGCTCCTCATTTTTTCCCTTCTTGAAGATGGGAACAACATTTGCCCACCTCCAGTCTTCTGGCACCTCACCTTTGTCATCTTCTGGGCATGGAATAGTGCTCATTGGGACTGTGGAGGGGAGATATTTTTGTATTTCCTGCATTGTGCAGGGGGTTGGACTAGATGACCATGGAAGGCCCTTCCAACTCTACGATTCTATGACCTGTTCTCCAACAAATCTCAAAAATAATGGACAGAGGCTCAGAAATTATATCCATGAGTTCTTTGAGTACCCTTGGATGCAGTTCATCTGGCCCTGAGAACTTAGTTTCATTTAAAGAAACTAGGTGTTTATATACTACCCCTATGCTGATCCTAGGCTGCAACTCCCTTCCCTCATCATGTGTTCTGTTTCTGCCATGTTTAGCACTGTTTCCCTGGTAAGTCCAGCCTTCTGTCTCACACAGTGGCCAGCCAGTTCCTCTGGAGGGCCAGCAACAGGGCAGAGAGGCCGAGGCCTTCCCCTGATAAGAATGTAAGAAGAGCCTTGCTGGGTCAGACCAGGGAGGGTCCATCCAGTCCAGCATTCCCCTGATAAGAATGTAAGAAGAGCCCTGCTGGGTCAGACCAGTGAGGGTCCATCTAGTCCAGCCTCCCATCTCCCACAGTGGCCAGCCAGTTCCTCTGGAGGGCCAGCAGCAGGGCAGAGAGGCCGAGGCCTTCCCCTGAGAAGGACATCAGAAGAGCCCTGCTGGGTCAGACCAGGGAGGGTCCATCCCGTCCAGCCTCCAGTCCCACACAGGGGCCAGTCAGTTCCTCTGGAGGGCCAACAGCAGAGCCTTCCCCTGATGTTGCCTCCTGGGTCTGGAATCCAGTGGATTAGGGCCTCTGAATGCAGAAGTTCTCCTTTCACCATGGCTAGCAGCCACTGATAGACCCCCTCCTTCGTGAATCTGTTTATTCAAGTTGTTTATTCCTGTGGCCATCACTACACCCTCTGGCAGCACATTCCACCTTTGAATCACTCTCTGTGCCAAGCAGTATTTCCCATTTTCTGCCCTGCTTCCAGAAAAACCAATTAGATGCAGCCCCAGGGTGGCCAGACCCACTGAGCCACAGGCGATCCATCTGCAGGATTTTGAGAGCCACAGGAGACATGACGCGTGGTTGTTTGTTCGGTGGCCATATTGAGCAGGTCTCCATTTGGCCAGACGGCCCCCTCTCCGACCCAACGAGAGGTCCCCGTCAGCTGCACTCGCCTCACCCCAAAGAGCTGAACGCGGCTTCCAAGATGTGGTTTATGTATTTTATTCAGTATAATTTTATCCCCCCCCCTTCCTCCTAGGAGCGGAGGGTGCTGAATATGGTTTCCCTCCTCCGAATCCTCACAACAGCCCTGTGAGGTAGGTTGGGCAGAGAGAGAGAGAGAGTGCACGACTGGCCCAGGGCCTCTTTGGTGGGCTTAATGGCAGGGAGGGGATTCAGGGCTGGGTCCCACCACCTGAACCAGCAAGACGCGCTTCTCTTCACTCTTCTCTCTCTTCTTCTTCCTCTTGTTTTAACCAGTAAGACCCATGGCCATCCCATAATTTTGGAGACCCCCCCCGCCCCAGCCCCAGCAGGCCAGAGCAGACTGTGAGCAGGTGGCTGTTGGCTCTCTGGGTCGGCGGGTTTCCTATTTGACAGGGCCTGGGTGTGGGTTAGAATCCATTAGCCTCCCGGAAGGCCTCTGGCTGGCAGGTGGAAGGTCAGTCTCAGAGCTGGGATGAGAGACCTTCCCACCCTCCCGCGCTCCTTCTGCGAATTCATAACCCCTGGGCACAATCTGTGCTGAGAAGCCAAGTGGCGGCATGTGCCCTGCCGCCCTGCAGGGCGGTTCACAGGGCAGGGCAGTTCTACACAATCCCGTAAAAAAACCCAGAAGAAAAGCAGCTGCTTTGGCACGTGAACCTCAAGAGGAGGCCCCAGTGGCCAGTTCTCTCTGCCTCCTGAGGGCTGCACTGTGGCCTGTGTGTTCACTCTCTGCTTCCTTTCCTTCTGTCCCTGGCAGAAAACGGCTTGCTGGGGGCAGGCGGCACCTCCCAGGCAACTCCTGATGTCCCCCCAAACCACTACGATTCCCCGAAGAACAGCCACATCCCCAGCCACTACGACGTGCCGCCCGTTCGCCACTATTCGCCTTCACCACCGCGCCGGAGACGAGACAGATGAGGCCAGCGGCCCGAGCACTACCGTCCGTCACGCCTCGCTTTCTGCTCCAGCCTCTGCCCACCCTCCTGGGGGAAGCCAACACGGGAACAGCGCCTGGTCCGGAGGGCCTGTCCGGCCACACCTCGTTTCATGCGGAGCGTCAGGCCGAGCAGCAAGCGGCAGCCTCACCTGGGGAGCCGACGCTCCTCCCCGCAGGTGTCCCCCCCCCCCGACTCGCTCTCTCCACAAGGACGCATGCACGCCCACACACACACACTGCCCACTTGGGAATGTTCCCTCTGACCGGAGAGGGAGAGCGGTGACTGCAGGACCCAAGTGGGAGTTTCTTCGCTGTCAGGATCACTGAGAGCGCCTCCTTGCGGTTGCGCACCGGCTGAATGTCCTGGGTGGCGGGTGGGGGGAGGCCTCCTTGGCGCCCAGCTTCAGGGAGGGGCTCCTGGCGGAGGAGCACTGGGTGTCCGGCGACACTCCCCTGCTCCTGAATGCGCTGGCACACTAACAACGGCGCCATGTTCCCTTTTGCACCTTTCTTTCTGAGGAAGCGTGGCAGGCCTCTTGGGGCACCCAGGCCCATTACCCGAGCAAGGTGGAATGAAGATGCTCCTCCTGTCTAGGGCAGAGGGAATGGGTCTGAGCGCAGGGCCAGGCCCCCGGCCTGTGGAAGTCAGTCTGGTCTACCCCGATCTGGCAGCGGCCCTCCAGGGACTCAGGCAGAGAAGGGGCCCTCAGATCCCTTCTTTTAGCGAGGCATGCCGAGGACTGAACGTCGGCCTGTAAAGGAGGTGTCGTGTGTTGTCAAACTCCTACAAGATAATGACTCAGCCCTACTCCACCTTCCGGAGTAGATATAAATTCCCTGCCTACCATTTTTCTTTCTCACCTGAACACAGAGAGTCCTCCATCTTTCTGTGTTATACCTCTGAGGATGCCAGTCACAGCTGCCAGTGAAACGCCAGGTCCTACAATGCCAAGACCCCACGGCCACACAACAGCCCAGAAGATCTACAGCAACCAGGAGTTGGTGTGTTCTGCAGCAGAGCTGTGCCTCCTCCGTGCCCCGTTGGCACCTTCCCGCCATCTTTCTCCTGCTGCCTGGGGTTGATGTCGGCAGCAGAGCCAGCCAGCAGCTGACAGTCCCCAAATGGAACAGGGCCTTTTGCTCGCTGCACTCAGGCTCAACAGAGAACGTTTTGTGGTGTGACCACATCTCCCAGCCATGGGTGCTGTCCTGGCATCAGGCCTGTGCCCAGCTTCCTTCCGGGACTCTGCCGCTCTGTGCACAAAGCCTCAGATCTCACATATCTTAAGTGAAGATGGCCACTGTGGACTCTTAGCCCGAAAATCTTCTAAACAGAAACTGTTTACACGGTATGGGGGGGGAGATGAGAAGCACACGGGGGGGGGGTGCACTGAAATGTGAAACGTAAGCTTTGTAAAAGTCATATTTGCACACTTCACCTCTGTCTTCATTAGCAGTTAAATTTGGCCGCAGCAGTGCTCTTCCGAGAAGCAAGAACAGGAGCGGGGAAATGGCCCATTCATGCCACCTGCCTGGGGGGGGGTGTCCCAGGCCCTGGGCCCGGGGGGGGCGGTCTGTCTCCCACTTTGCCCTTCTGGCTAAACAGGTGAGCTGGACATGTCGGGCTGTGGTCTGTTTTCAGTGCCAATGGGAACTCTGTTAAGAGCTCCAGCAAGAGACATTCGTCTTCTCTTCGTGCTGCTGAACAAAACAAAGAGTGTGGTGTTAGCACCACACGCCCCCCCCTGCACAGACACACACACTTTTTGTTTGCTATTTGCGTCACCTACAAAAGTACTGGATGATCTAGTTGCCAGGGGCAATGCTGGTCCGTTTCACCACAGTCACCGTGCCAGTGGGCAGGAAGGCCTGGCGGCATTTCTCTGGGACGGCACTTCCGTTGCGAGGGGGACCTCCAAGTCTCCAGTCTAGAAGTCCCAGTTGCCCAAAGCCCAAACGTCGTGGCATTCCAAGAGTGGCCTCTTTCCAGACCCATTTTGGCACTAAGTTCCCAAAGCCCTCTGGAGCCGGACTGCTTGCTGAGCCACAGTTCCTGACACTGCCCAAGAAGCATTTGCCATACTCACGGGCAGTGTCCCCTCTAAGCTGAGTTGCTGTGAGCCAGCTCATGGTTTTTTAGCCTCTGGCTCACACATTTTTGTCCTAGCTCAGGAAGGATGGGGCTCCAGAGCAAACTAATTTATGCAGCAGCCAAATCGCTTGCTCACAACTTTAATGCCAGGAGCTCACCAAGGTGAATTTCTGCTCACAAGACACTCCACAGCTGAGAGGGAGCCCTGGCCGCAGCCCACCTGGCCCAGGCTGCCAAAAGGGAGGGGCCAGCTCCCCTGATCTAGCTGCCGGGGGCAATGCTGGTCCGTTTCACCGCAGTCGCTGTGGCTGGGCGCTGGTTCCCTTTGCAGAATGGGAGAGAGCCGCTAGCCACACAGACACATATCACCCTTGGAAAGGGGGCCTGAAAGAGAACGTTCCTCGGGGACATCTGCTGTTCAGCCCCTTCTTGGACCTGAGTCATCCAGGGGCTACACGTGACAGCGGAGATCCTGGCAAAGCCTTCCAAAGGAAATGGGCTGTAGAAAGCTGCCCTCCCCCTTTGAAAGAGCCAATCGACTGGACTTTGACTTTAGACATTTCTGGGCCTGATCCAGGGACAGGCAGGTGGGCTGCACCCCCTCCTTTCAGTGGGGCCTAAGTTAGTCGGTTGTGTCTACTTATTTCAATGGGATTTCTTGTGTGCAGTAACCTCCCCAGGACCCAGGTTCTCTGCAGCAGTTGTGAGCTTGCTGGTGCTGACCGGTTCCCGTCACATCAGGGGTCACTACAGACTCCTAGCCAGTGGTGGGCTAGAGGGTGAGGGTGGAACGGTGGGCCAGCCAGCGGTCCTTGCATGGGTGGAGAGGAAGAGGCCCGGGTGCTTGCAGGGTGCTTGCAGCATGCCAGCAGAGAGGAAGACGCCCGGGTGCTCGTGGGGCCACTCTGTCCGTAAGGCGGGCAGATGACCCCCTCCCCCAGCTGCTTGGCCAAGGAGACGGCCTCCCCCTGCTTTTGTGCCTCCCAGACACCCTACGGCATGGTCTGAGCAGCGAGCCCTGCCGAAATTGGTGGGCCAGCCTGGCCTAAAGCGCCTCTCCTCGCCTCCAGAGGAATCCACTGGGTGACCTGCCCGTGTCCATGCCAACCGAGAAAGAGCCACTCCCCCAGGGAATGATCCCCTGGAAATCTGCTAATGCACGTGAAGGGGGGGCTTGGGGGGGCAGCTGCCAGGAGGAAGAGGGAGACCGAGAGAGAGAGACAGTGAGCGGGGGGGGGGGGCCATCCTGGAGCCGCCCTGAGGCCGGGCAAGTAGTCCTGGGCATGGCCGGAGCCCTCGGCCGGAGAGGCCTGCTTCAGAGCAGGGGCTTCCCGTTTGCGTGGCAGCAGTTTGTGGGCGGGCCCCGATCCCGGCGCAGGCCCAGGGCAAGGAGGGGGCTGCTCCTGGGGCGGGAGCCCGGGGCGGGTGGGGGCAAGGGCTGCAGCTCCTCCTCCGCCTCCCGCAGCGGGTCTGTCTCAGTCTCTGAGGCGGTCGTCCCCCAGGAGCTGCGGCGGGGCTTGTTCTCCGTGCTGCAGAAGAAGGCGTGCTCGTGGAAGCCGGCGCTCATGTCGTCCTTGATGCTCTCCAGGATCTGGATGAAGGAGGGGCGGAGGCGGGGGTTCTGCTGCCAGCACCCGGTCATCAGCTCGTGCCTGGAAACAGAGGGGAGGAGGGGACCCTGAGACCCCAGACGCCTCTTGGCGGGGGGCCTGGCCGCACCCTCGTGGGCCTCAAGTCATTCCCTCCCGGGGGCCTCTGGCAACGCCTGCGCTTGGCAATGCCCCCTGCTGCTGGGATCCCTCCCGGGGCAGTTTGCCTTTCCACCCCCCACCCCGGATGTTGCCATTTGTGGGGGGGGGGTGGCAGGAAGGAGGGAGGGAGTGACTTACAGTTTGTCAGGACAGGTCTCCGGTCTCTCCAGCACCCCGTTGTCCATGACGAAGCGCAGGACCTGCTCGTTGGACATGCCCTGGTACGGCTGCTCCGCCAGCGTCGTGATCTCCCACAGCACCACCCCAAAGGACCTGCAAGAGAGAGTCATAATGTTACAAGACAAATGTGGACAAACACGACCTGATCAGAGAACAAGTATAAAGAAAACAGTCGTGAGAGTCTGACCCACAAATCAAGCGGTCAACAAGACTTGCAAAGAAAATGCTTACTATGTATTACAGTCTGAAGCACTACAACACAATAAATAAATCATAAGAAAATCCCAGTGCAAGGGTATGTCATCAACGTCATCTCCGGATTATATAACAATGTTTCAAAATTGGATCTTCCTCAGGAAATTTTCTGTAGCGTACAAAAATACAATTCTTTAGCATATATACAATGTAAACAATGAAAAACAGTATAACATCCAAATGCAGTCTTACTTACAGAGAAGTACAAAAATTCTCTTGTTCATAAAGTGCTTTACAAGTCATGAAAGATCTGCAGTATAATAATGTTCCTCTTGTTATAAAACAATACAGAATGCTTTAAAAATAAACCCAAGTATAGTACTGACTTACAATCCATTCAGATAGGACACTGATCTCAGTACATGTTCAGGCTCAAATAAGCTGCTAAGTTTCTAAGCACTTTATGAACAAGAGAATTGTTGTACACTACAGAACATTTCCTGAGGAAGATCCAATTTTGAAACATTGTTATATAATCCAGAGATGACATTGATGACATACCCTTGCACTAGGATTTTCTTATGATTTATTTATTGTGTTGTAGTGCTTCAGTCTGTAAAACATAGTAAGCATTTTCTTTGCAAGTCTTGTCGACTGCTTGATTTGTGGGTCAGACTCTCACGACTGTTTTCCCTGCAAGAGAGAGGCCAGCAGGCGGCCAGCTGAAGGAGCCCACTTGTGCAGCCCTCTCTTCCCTTCAGCTGCACGGAGCTGGTCCAGGGGACGTGGCTGCATTCAGGGCCTGTCGGAGGGGTGGCCTGTTGTGTCCCCAGATGCTGCCCAGGTCAGCCTGTGGCCTCCTTGCGTGGAGTTCCTAGCCAGCCTCCCTGACCGGGGGAGGCCCAAGAAGCTCAGGGCCTCCCTGACCGGGGGGTGGGGGATGGTGGTGGTTTCAAGTTGGCTTCTGGGTCCGGCTGGCCTCCCGGCCTTTGGCTTTTCCTCCTTCAGCTGAGCTGGGAGACCCTGATTCATATGTTCAAAGCCCACATGAGGGACACATGGCCCCCATGAATACTTGGGATCCGTTCCTGGACACACAGGGATCGAACCTGGATCAAGACCACAGTGCACAGGGAGAGGGAGCTCGGATACCCCTTTGTCCCATTGTGTGGTGGCCCCAGGGGGCTGTTGATTGCCATGCTGGGGGGACTTACATGTACGGATGGCTACACGCCAGTCAGCCAGGCAGTGGGCCTTTGTTATGGCTCACGGGCCTTTCAGAAGCAGAGAAACACTGTTATACTATTAGTAACCTATGCAGAATTTCGAAACCAATCATTCATACTGATATATCTAAGTTTCTCCAGCGGATCCCAAAAGAGCAAGGGGAGTCTGTGGGGCTGAAGCTGTTGAGACCGGGACTGGGCCGTCTAGAGGACTCACCTTTGCCTCTGGCTCCTGGGCCTTGTGATGCATAGATCCATTCTCTGACCCAGTGCTGTGGGCATGAGTCCTGGCAGACTGTCTGGGGAGGATTTTGAATGGGGCCAAGGGAGTTCCCTGCTTCCCTCCGACCTGCCTCTAATACTCCAGATCCAAGCTTCATAGGAAGGAGTAACCCCACCACACACACACACGGGCACACACGGGTACACACGGGTACACACAGGCACATGCACCCCCCCAAAAAAAAGACTACTTTCCCTCCCGCTCAAAGACACCCTACCAGATGTCAGACTGTGCGTTGAAGATCCCGTCCTTCAGGGACTCAGGGGACATCCAGCGGACCGGCAGCAATCCTTTCCCACCTTTGCGGTAATAGTCTGTCTCGTAGATGTCTCTGGTCATGCCAAAATCTTTCAACAGGAAGGGGGGACCAAGAAGAAAAGGGTCACTAGGAGAAGGATTCCCTGGAAAGCCGGGGTGGGGTGGGGGGCTTGGTGCTTTGCAGGGGCCATTTCCTAGAAAAAGAGATGCAGGAGTTCATTTGCATAACTCATTTGCATATGCCACACCCCCTGACAAAGGGCAGGTGTATTTAAAATGAGTTAAGGCATATGCAAATGAGTTTAACCCCCCCTCCGCAAAAGCGGAGAGGTTCAGGGAATAAGGGGCCATGTCTGCCCACCCACCCCTTCCCCTTCCCAGCCAACCTGCCATGATGGGCTGCCTGGAGAAGGGAAGGGCAGGGAGGCAGACATGCCTGGCTTCCCTGCCCGATCTTCTCCAGGTGCCCAGGGCACCTGGAGAAGATCGGGCAGGGAAGCCAGGCATTTAAATCCCCCCCCCCTTGAGTCTCTCTGCTGGCAGCCAGGAAAGGCAGGGAGGTGGGGCCTGGGCTCCTTAGAAGAGAAGAAGAAGAAGTGTTTGGATTTATCCCCCGCCCTTCACTGCCCAAAGTCGTCTCAGAGCGGCATACAAACTCCTTTCCCTTCCCCTCCCCACAACAGACACCCTGTGAGGTAGGCGGGGCTGAGAGAACTTCTGACAGAAACTGTCCTTGAGAGAACAGCTGTGCCAGAGCTTGTGACTGACCCAAGGTCACATCAGCAGCTGCGAGTGGAGGAGTGGGGAATCAAACCCGGTTCTCCCAGATTAGAGTCCGCGCACTTAACCACTACACCAAACTGGCTCTCAGTTACTGCCAGAGTGCCACTCTGGGGTGCTCCGGCAGGAAATGACCCCTGGTGTTTTGTAAAAGCATGGGCAACACAGCAGACTCTGGCAGTAGGAGTCGTGCTCATCTCCCACGGTGTTGCCACCCGCACCCCTGGCTTTGCCCTCTGCAGGGTCCCCATGGAACAAACAGCCCGGGAAGGATGCCCTCTGGTGCCCCAGCCTCTCCTCGTGTGGTGAGTGACGGGTGGGGATGGAGGGTGTCGGTTGCATGGAGGGATGCACTGGCTCCGGGCCAGGAGGAAAGAGCAGGGGACTCCTGTTCCCAAGAGCAGCTGCAGGTATAAGAGCCCTGCTGGACGGGACCCATGATGCTTCACACAGCAGGCGACCAGCCAGGGCACGGAGGCCAAGGCCGTCCTCTGCTGCCACCGCCTCCCAGCACGGAGATCCAGAGGCCTGCTGCCAGTGTAGACGGAGGTTCCCTTCACTCGCCATGGCTAGTGGCCACTGAGGGACCTCGTCGGCCCTCTCCCTCAAGCAATCCTTTGTCATCCAAAGTCCCAACCTCCTCTGGAGACCATTTCCTGCGCCTGATGTGTTTGATGAAACGCTTATTCTCTGCCCTGAGGCTTTTACCCTGTGCCCCTTTCTGTTCCCTCTACTGGGGCAGACCTCCCACTTTTTAAAAGCAGCCTTTTTGCTTTTGTTTCCTTGTTGTGGTTGTTGTTGTGGTTGTGGTTGCCTTTTAGGGCTTCCTTGACTTGGGTTGTTGACAGGGAGGCGTCCCTTAGGGCTTGGGGGCCCCTTTCCTGATTGGAAGTGTGCATTCTCTATGGGCCTCAATCGGCCTAGTTTTAAATGGTTTCCAAGCATCTGGGAGGGGTTTGACTCTCTCAGTTCTCCCCACAATGGGGTAATTTTTTCATGGTTGTCTGGTTGTTAATTTGTTTCTGTGCAGAATCACCCTTGCAATGGAGACTCCACACAACCGGAACAATCTCTTTGCTCTCCAGTTCGTCTTCTTTTTTGCCATGGCTTCCCTTTCATACCTGAAAGCACTGCCTTCTGGGGCCCCCTCCCACCCACCCCACCCCACCCACCCATTGTGTTCCCACCTGGCCCTCAGGACTCTCCACCCGCCCTTCTTTAGGGTATGCATTTTCTTTTAGGAGCATGAGTAACGCTGCGCAGAGCTAACGTATTTTCTTTTCTTGGTTAATTATTCTGTCTGGTGGCAGAACCCGTTTCAGCTCGCTTCTGACTAGTCCCCTCATTTTTGTAAGGTCCCTTTTGGAAATCCAAAGTGATCGTTTTGGACTTTGGGGGGCAACTTGTCACTGATGGGAATCCAGAATTTAATAGCACTGCAGTCACTGATCCCAGTTGGTTTAGCAGTTGGATAGCATTTCACTCCCAGTCTTGAGCCCAGCTCGGAACCAAATCCAAGATCAATAAACCTCCAGGTGGCTACATGCCTCGGGGGGGCTACCGTGCACAGCATGAGGGGGCGGGAGGCAGAGATAGCAGCAGACACTGTCCAGGGCCCCAGCTAAGATCTACCCCACAGGCACCGCTCGTGTGCTGCCCTCCACCTTCAGAGGTGCGGCGGGGCGAGGCGAGAGGCAACCAGAGACGGCGGGGCCTTTTCAGTAGCGGCACCTCACCTCAGGAAGGCCTTTCCCCTTCAGGCTCATCTGGTGCCTGTGCTGCCCTCTGGAGGCATCAGGCTAAGACATTTCTGTTCTCTCGTTTTAGTCTGCTTTTAATCTGAAAACTTCTAATCGGAAAAGGTGATCGGTCTTCTAGTGAGAGAAGAATTTCCCTACTCAACTGGAAAAGGGAGATAGCTCTGAAGAGTGGAGCAATCCCTGGTCAGGTGTGTTTTCAAACTGCCTTTTGAATCCTGAAGCGTCAGTAAAAAATAACTCAGGAAGTGTACTGGTATGTTTAGTGAAGGAGTTTGGGTACCCGACAGAGCATCCCTCCCTTCTGGAAAACAAAAGAGCCAAGTAGGATCAAGAAAGTACCCTGGAGTGCTGAGGTAACACTGAAACGAAAGCCTCTCGTCCTAAAGATTGCAAGGCCTATTTTATGCATGCACAGGTTACTGCAGATTTCCCAAGCAGTCAAGCCTTTAAGCTTAACTTCAGGTTCTGTTCCTGCCTGATGCACCATTCTTTTCCCTTTGGCATATTTATTCTGCAGCTACAACGAAAAGACACCGTTTTCTTAATGGAGGTGGGAACGTCACTTGTGTGCGGGGTGGAAACCAAAGTTTTTTTAAAAGTTTACACCATTGCCCTATCGCAGCTGTGCATCCTTGCGGCTCAGTTCCTTGAATGAAAGGGAACACAAAGGAAGGAAGGAAGGAAGGAAGGCCAAGTAACTGACAAAACTATTTTTGAAACTGACTAGAGCAACGGCCACGCCGTAGTGGATTCTCTGCTGTGTTTTCAGCCACCGTGAAAAACGGAAGACAGCCCCCTCCCTCGGCCATCGCCCTGCCTTCATTGCCACACAACTGCCATTTTGAATTATTCCCCCCACAGTTTAATTTGCTTTTTAAAAAGCGGTAGGAGACTAGCAATAGAACATTAATTTAAATCCACCCAAGGTAAGAGAGCGCACAGCAAGGCCAGGTGGACATGCACTCGTGGGCAGGAGGCCGGAGAGAGAGGGGGGAGAAGAGGGGAGATTCCCCCCCACCAGCGCCAAGGCCCAACTGCAGATGTTTCAAGGGTGATTCGTGCCCAGAGCGGAGAAAGACACCCGCTAGACTCTGGAGCCGGGGGGGGGGAGTGGAGTGAAGAGGGGAGCTGTGGGGGAGCTGAAATGGGAGTGGGGGGGACAGTGCTTGTTGAACAACTTGGCTGGCCCATTCCCCGTGCGCCCACACCCCGGCTGAGCACTGACCGCGGCCACTGCACTCACTGGCGGGCTGGACTGGCGGCACATGACCCCGATGGTGGCTTCCCCTCCCTCCCTCCCTCCCTCCCTCCCTCCCTCCCTCCCTCCTTTCGGCTGCCCGGACAGCTGCCAGAGAAGCACGTGTAGCAAAAGGACTGCCGGGGACTGCAGCCTCTCAAACAACTTCTACAGCTTTTCTCTGTTGTTTCAGGTTTTTTATTCAGAGATCTGAGACTAGCAATAGTCTCATATTGTTAGACTCATCCCACTTGTAAAAAAAAAATTAAAACAAGGGGGGGAATTGTGAATGGAGCCTGTACGCTGATGAAGGGGGAGGATGGTGGAAGGTGCAGGGTGGGCGGAATGACCTCGATGTGGTTGGGGGGTGGGCTTCAAGGGGCCGTAAAAGGGCAGCAGGCTGGGGGGGGGAATCCAGGAGAACCTATACGCTTCCGAGTTACCTTCAGCTTGGGAGCAAAACAAGGGAAAATCTGGCACAAAAGTGCTCAGGAAACCCAGGGAAACAGCAACCAGAAAGTGGAACTGAGTTTTGAAGGGAGGGAAATCAATGCAGAATGAAAAAGAAAACCTGACTGACACCCACAGCGAAAGCTAGGGAAAACGCTGATGTTTAATAGCCCTAAGTCACTGTGAAAAGCTTAAGAAACTCTCAATTGCTTAAAACATATGAACTGTTGTCTCTGCCGGTACTGATTTACCTCAGACTTTTTATCCCTGATTTCACCTGACCTTTCCAGTCTACAATGAATAAAACGTTTTGTTAGTTTTGAACTTTAAAAGCCTCTTGAGTGCCATTTCAGAAGTTTAAGTTAAAGAGAGAGACCTTGTCCCTTCCTTCGAGTTCCTGGGCTGAGCAAGCAGCAAAATATCACACGGTGACAGAGTGGGACAGCCATTGTTCTTCACAAAAAAAGAAAATAGATTAAAAGGGCTGCTCAGTTAGAAAGGGAGAGAAAAACGGAGGGAAAATCTTGCCTCTGAGGGATGGAAAGGGGCGAGGTCATCATAGCTTCCCTCTGGGGTTGCCATAAAATGATGTTTTAATCTGTAAACCGCCTCAGGCAGGCTCTGTGGAGCGGCAGCATAACATTCTTTTTAAAATAATTAATCAAACTTCTCATGGCAGGGAGAGAGCAATGATTCCCTGCCAATGTCTGGGCATGCAGCTGCTTCACAGGCACAGACGCTCAGGCTGAACGAACCACGCAGGCCGGCAGCAGACTTCCTCACGGCCCCTTGGGAACATTGTCCGGCAAACAGTTGGTGTCACAGGGTTTCCTCTGGAACTCTAGTTTGAATTATGTACAGTGGCACAAACTGAGGTGATAAATCTGCATGGCCATAATAGCTGCCTCAGTCTGAGCTGGACGGCTGAGGCAAGGCCCAGTCCCATCGGACCTCGGAAGCTAAGCAGGGTGAGGCCTGGTTCATACTTGGATGGGAGACCACCTAGAAAGTCCGGGGTTTTGGCACCGAGGCAGCCAATGGCAAACCAGTCCAAGTTCGTCTCCTGCCTTAAAAACCTCGGCGGGGGGGGGGGTTGTGCCTCCATAAATCGGATACGACGATGGCCCTTTCCACCACTGCTACCTCATGCGTGACATTCTGAGGCCCCTTCCACACTTCTCTCCTTCTCTTACCCCCGATCTTCACGGTGAAGCCCTCGGAGACCATGCAGTTGCGGGCAGCCAGATCCCGGTGAACAAACTTCTTGGCATTCAGGTAGGCCATGCCGTCAGCAATTTCGCCAGCCATCTGGATCATGTCCTTCAGCGAGGGGGAGGCAGGCCGGGGTTGTTCTAGCAGGAAATAGGGGGGGAGAGGCAGATGGGGATTTGGGTGAGGGGGAGCCCCTCAACAGCACCCTGCCCGAAGGGCCACCCGACCTGCCCGAGGACCAGGACCAAGGGCCTCCCGCTGCTTCATGGTTGTAGCCGGCACTCGGAAGAGACCACCCTCCATCCCCCTTTCTGAAGAGAGCATCTCAGCCATTCCGGGAGAAAGTCTCGGGGCCGGCCCAGGTGGCAGGTTGGGAGACACCCACCCACCCACCTGTTCTGGGAAGCGGCAGGGACTGGAGAGGAAGTGAAAATCTTCTATGTTTTTGTTTTAAACTGTATGGTTATTTTAACACAAAAGAGCCGCCAAAAGACCACCAGCAGTTCCCAGGTATCCCAAAAGGCAAACCTTCCCTCGGGGCGTCATGGAAACCCACCTCTGCCTCTGGCCGGAGAGAACGGAGGTAGCTCTTCAAGTCTCCTCGCGTCATCAGTTCCATAATGACCAGAGCCGGCTGCCCTTGGGAGACCACGCCCAGGAGACACACCTGAGGAACAGGCAGGGCCAAGCCAGCATCACCGCCAAGGGCACACTTTGCACGCACAGAGGGCTTTGGCACATGTCTCCGGGGCTGCCGAGGGCCGTATCAGTCCCTGGACAAACATTTCCTCTGTGGGCCCCCCCCACCGCCACCCGGAGCCAGTCCTAGCGCCAATGAGATCACGTGACTCCCTGACCCCCCCCCGCCACCGCCCCCCATGCTGCATACTCTGCATCACATGACCTCAGGCGCTGGGAAGGCCAGGGAGAGCGCGGGTGGCTCTGGCCTGCCTCCGGCCGTCTTGAGCTGGGGAGTTTCTGGCTCACACGGCTCATGCTTCGTTGACAAATGGCCGACTGAGACTCCTTTCCAGGTTCTTTACGAAACCCCCACCCCCCAGGGACCCTGTTTTCCGTCACGTCTGCTCCAGCCCCCCCCCCCCGAGGAGACCGGGACCTCCCCCACGCACCACATGGTGGCACCGGAAGGCCTTCATCACAGAGGCCTCGTTGAGGAACTCGATCCTCTCCCTGCTGGTGGCCGTCTCGTTGACCGTCTTCAGAGCGACTCTGGTCTCCTGGCCCTCCTGCTCAAGGTCCTTGGCGATCCCTTCGTAGACCATCCCGAAGGAGCCCTGCCCCAGCTCCCGCAGCACCATGATCTTCTCCCGGGGCACCTCCCATTCGTCCGGAACGTACACTGGCGAAGGAAAGCCCCAGGCAGAGAGAGAGAGACAGGAAGAAAGGGAGGCACTCGGGAATGGGCCTGACCCAGTGGCAGGCAAGCTGGGGGGGGAGCAGTTTTGGGGCACCCTTGAGAGGTCCTGAGGGTGAGACGGAGGGATGGGAGGGAGCCCTTCTGTGCAAATCCCACCAACACAAATGCGAGCCCCGCAAGACCCAGCCGGCTGGAAGGACCTGCCGACCATCCGTGCCCCAGGTCAGGAGGACCGGCTGCAGAGGTCGTTTCCCCTGCTGAAAGGATAGATTGGCCACTTCTTACTTTCAAGGCGCCTCGCAATAAATATCAATAAGACAGATAAAACGAATAATATATCACAAATCAAAAGCAGCATGAAATATACTAGTACCAATGTGTAGCAGCAGCAGCAGCAGCATAATAACACAGAAGGGGCAAAAAAGATGAGCATCAGCATCATAATATATAAGACTGTTTTGGTTGTGGACTCCCGACACGGTCCCAAATCAATATGCTGCGAGATCTGTCAATCACAGGCTGTCTCCATCTACCGGTGGATGCCTTGCGTTAGTCCCGCCCACCCACCCACAGAACCGGCACCCAGCCTCTCAGCCTCAGTATGCTGGGAGGCGGTGGGCACTGCGGACACTTCAGCGTGCGAAAGGGGTCATGCTCGACCGCAGAGAGGGCTCCAGGGGCAGCCAGATGCGGGGACTGCACTTGCTCATGGGGGTGTCACGGCGGACTTTGTAGCCCACTGATGTCTTCAGCTACCCGTGCGCCCGCCGAGCGGCCCAGAGGCAGCCAGAGGTGCCTGGCTGCGGGGAACACTCTGGTGCTTGGGGCCTCCTCACACCGCACCCGGCAAGCCACCGGCTGCCTGTGAGTGGCCGGGCACCCAGCCACTGGGCGGCCGCTGCCAGCAGCAGGGAGAGGCCAGCCAATGAGGATACTGACACCGACTTCCACAGGCTTCATGGCAGCAGCCCTCGCCCCCCGGGGTCTTGCTAGGGCCCGTTGCATTGACTCTGAAGCAGGCTTTGCGGCTAGTAGTTCCATAATGCAGAGCAATGTGTCTTGTTAATGGGCAGGGTCGCCAGCTCCCGGTTGGGAAATGCCTGGAAGTTATTTTGGGGGCGGGGGGTGCCTGGGGAGGGGAGGGGCCTCAGTGGGGCTGTCATGCCACACGGAGTTCTGCCACCTTCCGTCTTGGGCAAGGGGACTGGTCCCTGCCTCCTGGGGATCAGTTGAGATAGCAGGAGCTCTCCAGCCACCCCCTGGAGACTGGCAACCCTGTGGATGAGCATGCGGTACCTGCGTTTTTCCTCCTTCTTTCTGGGACGAGAGCCAGAGCATCCATTTCTTAGATATTAACAAAAGCCCAGGCAAGGCAGTGTTTCTGCCCAGTGCCCAAAAGAAAAGTGAACTTCTTCTGCGGAGAGAGTGTCCCGTGACCGAGGTGCCACCCCTGGGGAAGCCCCGCCTGAGGCAGCCCCTCACTTCACGTACTGGAGGGCGGGGGCTCAGAGCAGGGCGGGAGTGGCTGATGTTAGGAGGCGGCTCTCCTCCGGGGCACAGCCCATCCCACTCGCAAACAGGGCTCGCCCTCACAGAGAACAGCCAGTCCTCTCCCAGCGCAAAACCTCACCCAGATGCCTGGAGGAGGCATCCGAAGAGAACCTCCACAGCCAGAGGGCGTCCACCCCTGACTTCCTGTGCTGGGAGGCAACATCTGGTGAAGGACGTGGCCTCTGTGCCCCTTTGGCGTGGCCCTTTGGCGCGGAACTGGTTGGCTGCTGTGCAAAGCAGGATGCTGGGCTGGGCTGGGCTCCCCCTCCCCCCTCTCTGGTCTGACCCAGTTGGGGCTCCTCTGACGCTCTCCTGCCGCCTTCGGCCCATGGCGCCTTGAAGGCAAAACTGGCCCGAAAGCCACACGCATCTCGTACTCACTGTTGGAGGTGCTGAAGTACTCAGGATTGACGGATGCGTAGAGCGCCCCGCTGGGGTATCCGTCGCTGCTCCTGGAACGGGAGACGAGAGAAGTGGAGGCTCTCCTGCTTCGTTTGGCGCACTCCCCCCCCGGTGGCCCTTCCTTCCCAACCAACGTCTCCCAGTTGCCCTTTTTCTGTCTTTGTGTGTGTGTGTGTCTTAGCTCCGTTTTTAATTGCTTTTGTGGGGGTGATATAAATGGTTTTAAAATGTGATTTTATCATGTATGCTTCAATTTGTTAGTCACTTTGGTAGCCTGCATGAGAACAGAAACGCAGGATACAGATTTTGTGAAATTACCCAGCCCAAGCCTCCAGGTGACTTCTTCCAGCGCCTTCACATAGACGTCAGGGAGCAGGGAGGGCGAGGCGGAATCCGGCCGGCCTTTTTCTTCGTAGGCCACTAAGGAGGAGTGGGGGGGCGCCCCTCTGGAATGGCAGCAACCGTCCTCTTCCCACCCACCCCGCCATACATCCAGCCTTTTTTTATATATATACTGTCTTATGACGTTATAACACTGCACGTGTCCCAAAAAATGGAGGTTGTGTCGGCGACAGAGTACACGCTGACACAGCCGCACAGCCCCCTTTTAGAGGAAGTATGGAACATATTTGGGGGGGGGTGCGTTGGATCTGAAGTCAAGAAAAAATTCCCCTAAATAAATGCCCTTTTGTGGAAGGGGTGTCACAAAGTTGGTGCGGAAAAGGCCTCTCTCTCTCTCTCTCTCTCTCTCACACACACACACACACTTTCACACACACACAGGTGGACCGACTGGCAGGGCAGCCTTGCCGGGAGCCCTCTGACCTTTTCTTGTTGTACAAGAAGACGAAGACGGCCAGGGAGGTGATGGCGACCATCAGCAGGATGGGCATGAGGGTCAGCAGCACGTAGAGGTTGCCCGGCTCCTCTTCCTCTACTTGGGAGGGGTTGGGGGAGGGGGGAGAGAAAGGGAAGGCATCCCGATCACCCACACACGGCCACACACGGAGGAGGAGGAGGCAATCACAGGCCGGCCCACGCCTCCCCCCCCCCGGTCTCCCACCCTGAGGTCTCCACCGAAAGAGTCCCCTCTGCGTGCTCCAGCCAGCGCCAGGAGCGGGCCCCCACCCGCCCGGTTCCACTTTCCCTGCACATTTATTTACTTATTTATTTATTCGATTTACACCCCACCCTCCCCGCAAGCAGGCTGCCTGGAATGGGTGCTGTTGAGGGCCATGCCCCTCGTTGCCCCCCGGGGGAGGCAGAATGTTGAGGGCCGGTGAGCACCGGCAAAAGGGAGCCACTGTGGCACGGGGGCCAAAAAGGGTATCGGGTTCAGGTCTCTGGGAGTCTCTCAGGTCCAGATCTTCACTCGTGCCCAGGAAGCCCGCTGGGCGACCTTGGGCTGGCCACGCTCCCTCAGTCTCACCCACCTCCCAGGGCTGTTGTGAGGATAAAGCGGAGGAGCAGAGAAGGATGGGAAGCTGCTCTGGGTCCCCATGGTGGGGGGGGTTATAAGGGCGGGGTATAAAGGAACTAAAAACATAGAAGGGTGAATGGGAAGCAGCACTTGGGAGGGAGGCCCCCACTCTCCACCCGCCCCCCCAGAGCCAGAGAAGGTCTCGTTTTCAGCATTGCTCCCTGGCTGGGCCCCTCAAGCCCCTGTTCATATCCCTCTCCCCTCCTCCCCCTCCCCCCGCCCTTGCAGCACCCGCTTTGTAAGGTAGGTCAGGCAAGTTTCCGTTGCAGAGCAGGGATTTGAACCCGAGGCTCCAGAGCGGCCCAACACTCTGAGCCACCCCAGCCCCCTCCGGCCAGGCGTTCAAGACCGTCCTGAGCCACCTTCCTGTCTCACGGCCCTCGAGGCAGCTCGCAGTACAAAGGAAATACATAAAATAGGTTGCATAGCAACGCATAAAACCATCATTTAAAACCACAATTTAGGACTGCTTTGAACAGGTGCAAGTCCCCGATAAATGTCTTCAGCTGCCGCCTCAACACCGAAAGCGAGTGAGGGGGGCCCTCCCCTCCCCAGGCTCCGCCCCCACAGGCTCCGCCCCCAGATCTCTCCAGAGGCCCTCCCCGGCAGATAGGGTTGCCAGCTCTGGGCTGGGAAATTCCTGGAGGCTTTTTTGAGGGGGAGGGTGGTGGGACTCGGGGAGGGGAGGGGCCTCAGCAAGGTACGGGAGCACCCACAGGCCCCCCCCCCCCACGCAGCCATTTCCTCTCCAGGGGACCTGGTCTCTCCGTCTTCTGGGAAGCAACGGTTATAGGGCAGGAGATCTCCAGGGGCCAACTGGAGGTGGAAACCCAAACACAACATCCGCGACGAAAATAACCAAGAGTCACAGAATCACAGAATCACAGAATGTTAGAGCTGGAAGGGACCTTGAAGGTACGGGTGCAAGTTCCCAATAAATCCTGTAATTACAGTAATTACAGAATTCCTACAGTAAATGATTTTGCACACGTATCTTTATTGACTCTTCGTTCTTTTCGTCACAGATGTCGTGTTTGGATTTCAACCTCCTCCCGCAATCTCCCATTTGGGGCGCCCACTGGAGGCTGGCAGCCCTGCACAGGAAGGGCCAGGGGGCTGCGTCAAGGGAAGGCCTCAGCCCCTGCGCCCTCCCCTTGTCGGCCCTCCGGAACGACTGTCTGGCGCCCGCGTGGAAGAGGGTGCCGGGTGAGATGGACCTTCACGGGGCCGACCCAGTCCCGCCCAGCAGGACTCTCCTCAGGTGTCCCACAGTCTTCCCCCAAGCAGAGTTATACCTTTCGGAGCCCGTCTCAGTAAACGAAGAATGTGTTTTCAGAATTCCCCATTTCCTCATTTCCCCGCTCCATTTGGGACCGGATTTCCAAGAGAGAGAAGGGACGAGCCCTGCGTGCAGCCGAATTAACCGTCCTCGGTTTCCTGCCCATCTTTATCGTGAAGCAAACCACTCTGCCCTTGGGCAAGGCGGCCCGAGGCCTCTTGTCAAGCACCTACCTGGCCCCGGAATGTAAAACTTGATGAGCCCGGTCCACGAACCATTCCCCGCCAAGGAAGTGGCTCGAACCTTGGCAGAATAGTTCCCCGGCTGGAGCAGGGCGAGGTGGAAGCCTCTGTCTTGGGCATAGCGGTGGCGGGAAACGCAAACCACGGTCGGGACTTTCTGCATGAAACGGAGGCGGAGGAGAACCTGAGCGAGACCTCACAGTCCCTCCCCCCACCACCCCCACGGCTTGGGAGCGAAGGGAACTCATGGCTGCACTTGGAGGGCTAAGGACTTTCGTCCCGGGGGCGGGGGGGGGGCCTGTCTGCCGCCCCCCAGCAGCCTCCTCACCTCATTCTCCCAGCTGTACTTGATCTCGTACTTCAGGATGAGGCCGTTGGGGTTCTTGGGCTCCTCCCATCTCAGGTGGACGCTGTTCTTGTTGGCCGACTCCCAGGTCACGTTGCCAGGAATATCGTCTGCATGAGCTGGGGAGAGGAGGGGAGGGGACGGGAAAGGGGAGGAGGAGGGTTACGGCGGGTTCACGTAAGATTCGGTTGGGTCTTCATCTCATAAGAACACAAGAGAGAAGCCAATGTTGGGTCAGGCCAGTGGCCCCTCCAGTCCAACACTCTGCGTCACACAGTGGCCAAAAAATACCAGGCGCCATCAGGAGGTCCAGCAGTGGGGCCAGGACACTAGAAGCCCCCTCCCACTGTTGCCTTCACCCCCAAACACCAAGAATACAGGGCATCCCTTGCCCCAGACTGAGAGTTCCTATCTACACCTTGTGGCTAATGGCCACTGATGGACCTCTGCTCTTAACAGAAGAACCTAAGAGAGAAGCCAGTGTTGGATCAGGCCAGTGGCCCATCCAGTCTCAACAATCTGTGCCACACAGTGGCCCAAAATATACCAGGTGCCATCCAGAGGTCCAGCACCTGGTTTCCTCGAACCAAGAGGAAAACCGGGGCAGAAGGATTTTAATTAATAAATAATAAAATAAATAAGAAATGTAAAATTTCCAGGAATTTTGAAATCATTGAGGACATTACTGGGGGGGGGTTGCCCAACTTAGGAAAAATTGCACTGTTTGGGCTACCTGTGTTCCTGTCAGACCCAAACTTATTTTAGTGCTCTAACAACATAAAAATGCAACCGGTTGTACCCCAGGTGCTGCTCCTTTCTTAATTATTCTGTCTCCCGTGTGGAAAGGGCCATCAGGGTGCAGCCGACTCATCATGACCCCCCCCCACCACCATGGGGGTTTTCAAGGCTGGCCACTAAAGCCTCCCTCGGCAACGCCTTCCTGGGGGGGGGGGTCTCCAAGACCAAGAACTGGCCCCTGCTTAGCTTCCGAGATCTGATGAGCTTGGGCCGCACTGCATCATTCCACATCCCTTTTCTATCTTAAGGACAGGAAAAAGTATCAAATGCCTTTTGTAGTAAAGGAGAGAATAATCCACTTTCAATCCACTTTCAATGCACTTTCCAACTGGATTTTACTTGTGTGAACTGGCAAAATCCAGTTGGAAAGTGCATTGAAAGTGGATTGAAAGTGGATTATTTAGTGTGTGTGACCACAGCCAAGATGTATTATTGGGACAGAAATGACTCATAATAACATATCAGCATCAAACACATTATGGCATATAAACGGTTGCCCAGAAGGTTCACATTTCAGTAATAAAGCTCTCTTTGGGAATATGTTGTGTCTGTCTGCAGCACACAAAGGAATGGCTGCTTGCCTGATGCCGGGCGGGCCGGGGTTACGTGATCGTTTTCGTGCTGCCCATTTTGAGTGAGAAAAGCCTGGTCCTACAAAGCATTTTATCCCTTCCAAAGGAGAACCCCTTTCGTGGGGGTCTGTCAGTCCTCCAGTCTGCAGGAAAGAGGCAGGAGCGGGGGGGGGGGCTGCGGGGGGGTGGAATCCCCTTTCCGCAGGCCTTCAAAATCTCTGCTCCGAGGTTCCTGAAGAATTGTTTGGCTGCACATCTTGTGAAACGACAGAAGCAACGGGGAGAGGGGGCATGCCAAATAGCCTCAGGCGGGCCCCTCCACCACGTCAGCAGCCATGAGCGAGCAGTTGCTGATTCCCACCTGCTTGCAGGGCGTGGGCAGCACCTCCAGAAGGTGCTTCCCTGAGAGGAGGAGTGAAGAGGCTCTCCCAGCAGGAGGCTGAGGGAGGGAGCGGCCTCTGCCACGGGCCACCCCAGCCTCAGCAGCGGCACCGTTCTGCAGGGAAGGTGAGAGACACTGACAGCTGGTTGGTTGGTTGGTTGGTTGGGGGGCAACCCTTTGATTCCTCAGCGTGGGGAAACCATGCCTGAGGGCAGCAGGGGTCATTTGGAGCAGGAGCGCACAGGAGCAGTGCTCCGGCAGTTAGAAGCACAGGCAGCAGCAAGCCCCGCCCCCAGCTCCCAGCAAGAGCACAAAGCAGCACATGTAGCATTCTTCCTGGGCCCAGATAGGCTACTCTGGGACTGGAATGACAGCCCCCAGAGTGGAAAGACAGTCCCTAAGGGTGGAGCCTGAGCGGTGGGTGTTGCCTTCTGACACACTTCTGGTGATGTCAGGGGATGTGGCATATGTAAATGAGTTATGCTAATGGGTTATGCTAATGAGTTATGCTAATGAGCTCCTGCACCCCTTTTTCTGCCCCCTGCCCAGGGGGGTGGGGGGGGTCTGTGTGTAAAGTGCCGTCAAGTCACAGCCTTCTTATGGCGACTGACCCCATCACGTTTCCACAGCAAGTGGTTCAGCAGAGGTGGTTCTGCCATGGCCTTCCTCCGCAGACAGATCCAGGTGGGTCACCCCGTGTTGGCCTGAAGCAGCAGAACCAAGCCTGAGTCCAGTCGGAGCACCTTGGATGCCAACAAGGTTTAATTCTGGGTAGAAGCTTTCCTGTGCGCACACACTTCAGTTGTGGCAGAATGTGCCTACACTGACCTGCCAGCCCCATTCTGCCCTGCCCTCCTAGGGAGTTCACAATCCCTGGAGGGGCTTTTCCTTTACTCTTGAGTAGCCGCTGCCGCCACCTGATCGATACAAGGATTTCCCACTGAGGGGATCAGGACCCTCAGCTCCCCCAGCAAGCTCAGAGGCCTTGCCTCAGTGTCTCCCACTAGCCCAGCGCCTGGCTGCCACAGGGACTGTCTACTGTTTTGTGCACCCCCAGGGGAATAGCCGGTTGCCAACTGCTTGATTTCCCCTCTCCTAGGCGACCCTTTTAACATAGCATGTTTGAAGCGGTGAAGGTCTACACGGTACAGAGAACCACTGCTAGCATTAAAAGTTATAAAGTATCTATTAAAAGAAAATGTTTACAAGCATGCTTGTAGCAAAGGAAAACAAAAGGACTTGGTAAGAAATGCCCGTCCTCTGTCCCTGCCAAAGTGTGCACGCCCAGGACAGCTTAGGCCCAGAATTAAGCTTTGTTGGTCTTAAAGGTGCCTGACTGGACTCACACTTTCTTCTTTTCCTCTGCAGAGTCCTCCTCGGAGGGCTTCCTTCCAAACACCGACCTGCTTAGCTTCCAAGGTCTGACAAGAACAGGGTCTACTACACCGTTCCACATCTCATACTGCTGTTACTGGACTGCTGCTACTATGTCACTTCTGCTGCCACCACGGGATTTGTGCTTTCTCTGCAAGTCAAATCCTACTGCGTTGTCTACTGGAGGCCCCTTTCAGTTGATTGCATTGACTTATTCTGCCTCCTCTGCCTTGAATCCCGGGGGGAAAGGTGGGCAACCAGTCAGTCAGTCACTGATCATCTCCGGCACGGGGCCTGCCTGGTTCCCAGATCTCTGCTGGTCAAGTCCTACGACATGGCCTGCTGGATGTCCCCCTCATCTGGTTGCACTGACACATTCCCTGGAATCTGCCTTCCGTCCCGGCAAGGAAGGTGGGCTATCCGTCATGTAAATAAACTAACAAACAAACAAACAATCTGCACCCCCCAGGGTTGGGGGAGTCACCTCAACCTCTTTGGGAGAAGTGGCCTCCAGGCATGGGTGCTTACGTTCTGGCATGGTCCTGGCAAAGACAAAGGTGGCTGCGCTGCAGCCCACAGTCTGTGCGGCATGGTTGCAGGCGTGGATGTCGATGCGGTACTCTGTGAAGTGACGCAGGTGAGAAATGACGGTCCGATCTCGAACCACTTTGTCTTCAAAGATGCGGAACTCCGTCTCGGCTTTAGGGTCGGCCCCCGTGCGGTTCAGGCCGGCTGCGTTCCCCAGGGTCTCTGGAGAGGACATGTTGGGGAAGACATGGCCGAGCGTGGTCATCAGCGCCGAGGTGTCCCGACGCCTCTTTGGGATCCTGTACAGGCCAGTGGTGCAAAAGCGAGAAAGGCCGTGAGGTCCAGGCAGCAGAACGGGGCCTGGCCTGGGCTTCCAAAAGTGGGGAACAAGTTGGGGGCCAAGCGTCCGCGAGGAAGACAACCTGAGCAAGGACCTCGCATCAGACACGCAACAGACGCTGTGTGCTGTCCAGATGCACACCGGCCCTTGTCTGCTCCCCCCCTCCGCCAGGGCACGCTGAGAGAAGCCGCTCCGGCCTCTCCCTGAGGACAGCTTTGCAGCCTCCAACCACCCTGTGAAGCTGCTCCTGGCTCTGCCACGGAAATCACAAATCACCACGAGACTCTCACGGCCGCCTCTCCTACAAAGTCGTGATGTTGCCCCCCAGTAAAAAGGAGGGCTCTGCCTTGTGACTCTGTCTTCACCGGCCCCTTAAGGCGATGCATTGGGAAGTCACCAGGAGCCACGACGGGTGGCGTTACCTTCTGGACGGAGGGCCTGTGACCATTCCAGCCTTGCAGGGGGGCCTGTGTGGCTTTTCCCCGCCTCTCTGCTGTTTTCAGCATCGAGGCGAGGCGCGTGACGTTTCGGTCTTAAGTCCCAAGAGCAGCACTTGGGCCCCAAGACGGGAGGGACCCCCCGGAAGCCAGCGAGTGCCTCGGTCCTGGGGAGGGCCCACTAAGGCAGAGGTGATGCTGATGGGGAAGACGGCGGTCCTGGAATGGGGTCCTGCTGCCCACCCACTCAGCAAGAGATTCAGTCAGGAGGCTGGGGCTGCCAGCTCCAGGGTGGGAAATTGGGGGTAGAATTTGGGCCTGGGGAGGGACCTCACTGGGAGTTTTTAATTCCACACAGGCCACCCCCCAAAGCAGCCACCGTTTCCAAGGGGACTCATCTCTGTAGCCTGGAGATTGGCGGTAATTCTGGGAGCTCCCCAGGCCCCACCTGGATTCGGCTCTTTTGCCGGAGAAGCAGATAGACAAAAGGGCCAGCATGGAAAGGGGGTAGGCAGCTCCCTAAACTACTCTGGTGGCACAGTTGGCACCAAAACACTGAGGAACCCATAAAACCCACAGGGTAGCCCACAGGAGTACCATCATGTGGGCAGATGCCACCACCCACCTTGAGCAGGTGCCATTTCCCTGAGCCCTGGAGGATGAAAGGAGGCTGACAAGCCGTGCGGCCTGTGCCCATTGGCCCTGTCTTCATGCCCAATGCAGGGGCCAACCCCAGCTCGCAGCAGGCAGGATAAACCAGCCAAACCTGCCACACGGCACGGGGCTACGGCACTTGGACCCCTGGCAGGGAGGACTTATCATCTTGCACCATGGTGACGGTACACACACACATACGACACAGAGATGGCAGAAACAGCTGCAGGTGGCCAGCAGCCTCCCTCAATTTCCTTTCCAGACAACACAGGGAGTGGGCCAGAGGGGCACGCATGGGCCGGGGGGCAGCAACGACAGCAGCTGGCCACCTAGCAGTCAAGTACCCCCCAGCACAGGTAAACTGCTGGGAATGCTCTATGCGGCACTCCAAACTTATGCCAATATAACTCCTGGCTGCAGCTGGGAACAGAGCCCAGAGGCCAGAGGGGGCAGAGGAGGGACGCTGCAAAAAGTGAACTCTTCCCTTTTTCTCATCTGCAGCAGACCACAAAAGCCACTTACCTGTAATAGGTCTTGTTCACAGAGGTTACTTTCCAGGGAGGCCTGGGAAAAGAGTGAACATAAGAACCTCAGGAGAGCCCCTGTGCTGGGTCAGACCAGGGAGGGTCCATCCAGTCCAGCCTCCCATCTCACACAGGGGCCAGCCAGTTCCCCTGGAGGGCCAGCAACAGGGCAGAGAGGCCGAGGCCTTCCCCTGAGAAGAACCTCAGAAGAGCCCTGCTGGGTCAGACCAGGGAGGGTCCATCTAGTCCAGCCTCCCGTCTCACACAGGGGCCAGCCAGTTCCTCTGGAGGGCCAGCAACAGGGCAGAGAGGCCGAGGCCTTCCCTAGATAAGAACCTCAGAAGAGCCCTGCTGGGTCAGACCAGGGAGGGTCCATCCAGTCCAGCCTCCCGTCTCACACAGGGGCCAGCCAGTTCCTCTGGAGGGCCAGCAACAGGGCAGAGAGGCCGAGGCCTTCCCTAGATAAGAACCTCAGAAGAGCCCTGCTGGGTCAGACCAGGGAGGGTCCATCCAGTCCAGCCTCCCGTCTCACACAGGGGCCAGCCAGTTCCTCTGGAGGGCCAGCAACAGGGCAGAGAGGCCGAGGCCTTCCCTAGATAAGAACCTCAGAAGAGCCCTGCTGGGTCAGACCAGGGAGGGTCCATCCAGTCCAGCCTCCCGTCTCACACAGGGGCCAGCCAGTTCCTCTGGAGGGCCAGCAACAGGGCAGAGAGGCCGAGGCCTTCCCTAGATAAGAACCTCAGAAGAGCCCTGCTGGGTCAGACCAGGGAGGGTCCATCCAGTCCAGCCTCCCGTCTCACACAGGGGCCAGCCAGTTCCTCTGGAGGGCCAGCAACAGGGCAGAGAGGCCGAGGCCTTCCCCTGAGAAGAACCTCAGAAGAGCCCTGCTGGGTCAGACCAGGGAGGGTCCATCTAGTCCAGCCTCCTGTCGCACACAGTGGTCAGTCAGTTGTTCTGGAGGGCCATCAACAGGGCAGAGAATCATAGAATCATAGAATTGGAAGGGACCTCCAGGGTCATCTAGTCCCTGGCCGAGGGAGCCTTGTGGACCCCTTGCCCCGTCAGGACGGCTCCCTGACCTCCGAACTAATACCCTGGTGGGTGTGGGCCTGGCTTAAAGGGGGGGGGGCTGCCTCCGGCTTTGCAGGGAGGGGCATGCTTGCTTGCAGGGCTGAGCTGAAATGCTGCCTCCCTTCTGGTGACAGTCTGGGGGGGGGGGACCGGTTCTGGTGGCTGACTGAGAGGTGCTTTGGGTCTTGACAGTCACGGGGAGGGGGCTCCTCTAAAGAGGTCCTGCATGGAGGAGAGGCCATGCTACGGCAGAACTTGTGAGCCCTGGACCCCCGCTGGTGCAGGTCTGCCTCCCTGCCCCGAGCCCCCTCTCTCCCCCCCACTTACCTGGGCATGATGATGGAGTTGTGCAGGAAGTTCTCAAACCTCTTCCGGAAGGACTCTGGCCCGAGGGGGGGCTGCCCCATGGGGCTGTGGCAGGGGCAGCAGTGGTCTTCCTCAGACCCCTTGTCGAGGCCCTCGCCCTCATCTGTGTCAAAGCGGGTGTCCGCGCTGCTGGTCGGCAACCGGAGGCCTGTGCCCCAGAGAGGGGGGGTGAGGTGTGGGGCTGAGCCAGCTCCAGCCGCGGACCAGGGAGGGCCCCCTCCCCCAAAAGAAGCCTCCGGAGGAGCCCCCCCCGTCACTCACCCTTGTGGCAATAGTCGTTGACGTACAGCTCGGCATCTTCCGCCAGCTGCTGCCACAGAACCAAGTAGTAGGTCAGGTTGCCGTTGGGGTGGGTGGGCGGCTTCCACCGCACAATGAGGTGGGAAGAGGAGTTGGACATGGAGATGACGTCCCGCGGCACAGTCGGAGCTGGCGAGGGGTGGGGAGGGAGGGAGGGAGAGGGGGAGAGGAGGAGAGGAGGGAAGTCAGGAAGGGAGGCAGACGGGGAGCCACTCTCGCCCTCGAGGAAGGCTTCCTGCCCCTCAAATGTCTTTCCTCCACAGAGCACCTCAGCAGAAGAACGGCCACCATCCCCTTACCGTCTTTGCTGCCTGCTGGTGCTGAGGGGCCTGGAGACCGCCGACTGCCCGCTCCCGAGACCAACCCCTCCCTGCCTCTTGCTTGCTGGCAGCCCTTATCTGGGTCGCTTCTTGGAAGCCGCGTGCAGGTTGGCCTGGCTCACCCGAGTGCTTGGGGACCATTCTTTGCCTCGCAGCCAGGCCAGCACCTCGGGTATGAGACGTGTTGCGTTTGTCATCCACTTTGGAGCTCCAGGCCTGGCTACGTTTCACTGGGCATGGGCGGCGCGCTCGAGGGCCAGCTGATGGGAGCTTGGCCTGTCTTATGTACTGGGATCGAATCATCCCTGATGGAATCACCCTAGAGACTGGCTGAGCTTGGAGCACAAGAACAATAGCCGACCAGGACTCTGGAATAAACCAATCAAGTAGTAATGTTTTGAAAACAGCCTCTCACGGGGAGTTGGGTGTGTATGGGGTGGGGTGTCTTGCATGCATGTAAGCAGGGCTTCAGCCCTGCTACAGCTATCTTAGAGTTGAGCTGAAATCACTAATAAACTATGAGCCGATCACTCTACGCATCTCAAACCCAGTATATTTCAGCCTGTGTCTTCTCTAACTCTGATGCGTTATGAAAGGTCTCCTTGTAAGTAAAGCTGGATCTCTCATATCATTTCTTTGGGAATTCCTGAGAACCTACGGAGCCCCTGGCCAGGCTCCACGGCAACCGGTTATGATCTTCATACCCAGTCTGACACTGTGTGCCTCCCCCACCTGTGGCCTGCTCTTCTCCCCTGGGGCATAAGAACATCGGAAGAGCCCTGCTGGATCAGACCAGTGTGGGCCCACCTGGTCCAGCACCCTGTCTCACAGAAGGGCCAACAAACGACAGGCAGAGAGGCAGAGACCCTTCCCCTGATGTTGCCTCCTGACTCTGAAATCCAGAGGTTGACTGCCTCTGACTGTGGAGGTTCCCCTCAGTCCCCATGGCTGGTAGCCACTGATAAGACCTCTCCTCCGTGCACCTTTCTCACCCCCCTCTAAAGCTGTTCATTCCCGTGGCCATCCCATCACCCCGTCCTCTGGCAGCGAATTCCACGTTTTAATCCCCCTCTGTGATCAAAGCAGTCTTTCCTTTTGTCCGCCCTGAACCTCCTGCCCAACAGCTTCACTGGATGCCCTCGAGTTCTACCATTTTGGGAGAGGGAGAACATTCTGGGTTTCCCAGCATCTGGTGAGGACATTTTCAACTGACCAGGGTCTCCCTGGGGTTCTGCTCCTCCTCTCTTTGGCCACGATAGGGTACCGGCTGTTTGATGGCTGTCTATGATGTGGGGCTGGTCGCAGCTTGAGGGCCTCATGCCGGTGGGCATCTTCATGGCTGAGGCCTTCTTTTATCCTCATCATCGTTGGGTTTTTTTGCTGCTCTGGGTTGCCTGTTTTGTTGGCATTTCCTTTTAAGTGGTGCTAGCTGGGATTATTTGATTCTGTCGGGGGGCACAACAAGCTGCCTCAAAGCTCCAGGGCCTTGAGGGGCAGAAAGGGCCAGCGTGAGCCAGAAATGTGGAACCAGGACCCCCATCCCCCCCCCCCGCGTGCCTCGGCTCTGTCACTTTCCTCAGCTGAAGTGCCTTCCCCAGAGACGAAGAGGGTGGGCAGTGAGAGAAAGGGGGGGGCGCAATCTTGGCCTGGAGGCCTCGAGGAGGGGGCTGCCCCGAGGAACTCTTGGAGAGGGGCTGGGTCTGTTCCGCAGGTCGTCTCATTCATGCCATTGTGTGATTTTCATATCTACCTCCCACCCTGCACAGAGATGTATGCACACATTCACACACACACACTCACACCCTCAAAAAAAAACCCTGCCCCTAGGGCCTCCGAAGAGCAAAGGTGTTTGTGTATCGATAGGGACCACTACTAAGGAGCATATCGAGAGGGGCTACTGCTACTGAGCACATCTGGACCACTGCTGAGGAGCACATCTGCGCTAGCAAGGCCAGGCGGTCCAGCGCACCTTCAGGAGGGAGAACGATAGCCGCGGAGGATCCTCAGGCGGACCAATCGGTTCACCCGGATCCTAGAGCAGACCTATAGGGAACAGGGACACGGTAAATAGCCTGTCACGGGGGGTGGGGGTGGGTGGGGGTGCTGCATGGATATAAGCCGGCCTCGGGACTGGCTAGTTTGTCTTTGAGTTGAGCTGAAAATAAACTATGAGCACAAACCTGAACCCAGTACTTTATAAAAGGCCTCTCTCTCTGCTCTGCTCTGCTCTGCTCGAGAAGCCCCGGGGGTGACCAGGTGCACGCAGGAGCCGTGAACAGAAAGGTGATTTGTGGTGGTGGTGGGGGAATTCTGAGGTAACTGACCTCCATTCTCCGCAGGCATCTTTGCTGGGGGTGCCAAAGCCCCCCCCCCGTCCGGCTGCTGCCCTGTTGTTCCTGAGGCTCTTCCCTTTGGGAGCTGGAACCGGCAGGCAGCCGCCTTGTCCGCTGGGAGGCTGCCTCCGTCAACTGCTGGGGGGGGGACGACAACCCAGGGGCTACACGCCACCCTGCCCACCCGCGCTGCCACCCCCCCATACCTGCAGGCAGGGTACGTATGTAGACCACCTCACTCTGGGCCCCGTAGTTGCGCCCTTCCTCGGCTAGGGTGAGGGTGATGGCCCGCACAAAGATGGCGTACTGGGTCCAGGGCTTGAGGCTCTGCAGCACCACGCCCGGCTCTTGGTCGCTGCTCAGCGGAAGGTCCACGTCCACCACATTCCAACTGTTGGCCCCGCAGGCATCCTGGCCCACGTATCCCGTCACGTTCTGGAAGGGCCTGGTGTGGGAGAGAGGGGAACCCAGCTGGGCAGCCAGAGCTTCTGGGCCAGGCGCCCCTCCTGCCTCTGGGCCGAATCCCCGAGCATCGCTCTGATGCGTGATGCCAGCACACATACCCCCAGTCTGAGCAGGAAGTGACGTCATGCGCTGGTGGTGCCATGCCAACATTCACCAGCCGGGGGGCCAGCTACAGCTGGCAACTCTCTGTCCCAGGGTCAAGCAGCTCCCCTGGAGGGCCACAGAATCACAGAGAGGCAGAGGGCGTGGGGGGGGGCAGGGCCCACCCCTGAGGATGCCTCCCGGCATCGGGATTCAGAGTTTTGCTGATTCGGTACATGGAAGCTCCACTTTGAGCTTTTTAAAACAGCGGTATAAACATATCTTCGACAAAAATAAAATAAACACTGCCCCTGCCAAGGCGGCCCAGCCCAGGGGCCATACGGCTGTCGTGGGAGTGGATCATGCCCCCCCCACCCCCGGCTAAACTAGGGCTGCCAACCTCCAGGTGGTGGAACTCCAAAAACAACACCCGTGACAAAAATAACAAAGAGTCAATAGAGATAAGTTGCAAAAACGTTTACTGTAGTAATTCTGTGGGAAATTTTCTTCTCGAATCCCTCACACGCAACGAATACTGCGCACTGAAAACAATTCGTTTTACAATATTTGCCTTATCTGAGCATGTAGCAACCACAGTTCTTATCAATTACCACTTATCAACTCTTGAAGGAAACCTTCCATGTTGGCTCTCTAGTAACAGAACCCGAGGTCTTCACAAGGCATGGGAGCAATTATGGAAGAAAATTTTTGATTGACTCCTCGTAATTTTTGTCATGGACGTTGTTTTGGCTGTTCCACTCCCTCCCGCAATCTCTCGTTTCTGGCTTCAGCCCCCCAGGGTGGTGGCTGGAGGTCTCCCGGGATCCCCAGGTGACAGAGATCAGCTCCCCCGGAGAAAATGGCCTCTCTGGAAGGCGGTCTCGATGGCATTGTGCCCCGCTGAAGCCCCTCCCTCCCCAAATCACCCACCCTCCTCCGGCTCCACCCCCAAAATCTCCGCCCGGGGCTGGCCACTCGGTGCTGAACTGACATACCCAACAAGTGTTGAGGGGGTCGTGGGGGGGGGCTGTGCGTGTGGGCGTGTGAGAGACATTCCTTGTCCCGCTCTGGGGGGAGGGGGAGCGGCCTGTCCCAGGACTTACGATTCCTTGTAGTGGACAACGAAGCTCAGGAGGTCTCGGTACTCGGGGGGCTGGTATCGCTCCCACTTGAGGACGATGCGGTCGGACTCGGTGATGTTGGACACGAAGCGCAGGGCCTGGGTTTTACCTGGAAGAGACGGAGGAGGAGGAGAGCGGGGTCAAGACCAGCCATGCGGGGCGGGGGGGGGGCGCAGCCACATAGACAGGCAGGCAGAGGAAATGGTCCTGCCATTTTTATGAGCGAGACGCTTTAGGCTGGTCAGAGATGTCGTCAGAGATGCTTCGGGCTGGTCCTGCACTGGGCAAGGGGTTGGACTGGATGGGCCCTCGTCCAACTCTCTGTGATTCTATGATTCTTTCCCTACAAGGACATTTTCACTGAGGGGGAAAGACCTGGAAAAGGGTCGCTCCTCTATCCATGGGCTCAATTGCTAGACTGCCAAGTTATAACTGTCGAGTTATGACGACTAGCAGCATGAGGCCCGTCTGCAGCTGTGGAGTGGAGGGACATCTCCTCCCGGCCACCTCTCTGTCTGGCCCAAAAGAGGCCCCCCTCTTCTCCCCGTGGCCCCCCCCCAGAAGGATGCTCCAGCCTGGAGCTGTCCTCGGTTGCCCCCGTGGCGAGCGCAGGAGACCCCAGCTGCAGGGCCCCCTACTCGGCCCAGTGGGGGAGGGGGTGGAGTCTCCTTGGCGAACTCACAGGACGCTCTGTCGCCATTGGTCCGGGGGTTGATCTCCGCTTTGTTCTGCCTGCCCTTGGTCCCTGTGATCTCCTCCATGCGATAGATCTTGGAGAGGCAAAGCTTTGGGTTGAAAGCAAAGTACATCTTGCCCACAGGGATGGAGAGGGTATGGTGGTTCCAGTCCCACAGCTGCTGTAGATTTTGGTTGTCCAGAACATAGAAGGTGTAATTGCTGAGGAAAAAGTGCAGAGAAGGGCAACTAGGATGATAAAAGGGTTGGAGCACTTTCCCTATGAAGGAAGGTTAAGGCACTTGGGGCTCTTTAGCTTGGAGAAACGATGGCTGAGGGGTGACATGATCAAGATTTACAAGATTATGCCTAGGATAGAGCAGATCGAGAAAGAAATACCTTTCTCCCTTTCTCACAATACAAGAACCCGTGGGCACTCAATGAAATTACTGAGCAGTCAGGTTAGAACAGATAAAAGGAAGTCCTTCTTTACCCAAAGAGTCACTAACGCGTGGAATTCACTGCCACAGGAGGTGGTGGCGGCTACAAGCATGGACGGCTTCATGAACATATGGAGCAGAAGTCCATCAGTGGCTATTAGCCACAAGGTATAGATAGGAACTCTCAGTCTGGGTCAAGGGATGCTCTGTATTCTTGGTGCTAGAGGGGGGTCAACAGTGAGAGGGTTTCTGGTGTCCTGGCCCCACTGGCGGACCTCCTGATGGCCCCTGGTATTTCTGGCCCCTGTGTGACACAGAGTGTTGGACTGGATGGGCCATTGGCCTGATCCAACAGTGGCTTCTCTTATGTTCTTATGTAAAGCCAAGGGGAAAGGTTATCACAGCTCGGCGGAGAAGGGTGGGAGGCAGACCCCCCAGGGAGGCTGGAGGAAGGCCACACCCTGGTACTGCAGGCAGAGGTCCCTCCCAATGGGTGGTCTGCATGAGCCCTGCCCAGAAGCTCCGTGGTCCTACAGGAACCGACACTGTACAATGAGGCAGAATATCAGTGTGGGACACCCATCTACATCTGTTGATCCACACCAGTGCTGCCCGGCTCTTCGTCCTCATCTGAACGTGGCCAAGGACCTGGGGGGGTCACTCATAGGGTTGCCACTTACCCACTAGAGGTGGGAGAACCCCCCACCCCACCCTCACCCCCTGCTGCCCACCTTCTCCACGGCAAGCAGACAGGGGAAACATGGGGACCAAAATGGCATCCCGTGAAGTCCCAAGATCATTTCACACCACAGGGCTGGAACCGATGTCACCTTGCTATGGGACACCCTAGAATTCCCCCAAACTCTGGATCAGGCCAGGGAGGGTCCATCTAGTCCAGCATCCCACCTCACACAGTGGCCAAAAGTTCCCCCGGAGGGCCAACAACAGGGCATTCGTTTTGTTGCTCGTGATTTACAGTTTGTACTTGCTCAGTTGTGGAAAGACTGTTTTTGCCTGGACCACTTGCAATTTCACATTGTTTATATCATCAATCGACAGTGTACCTTCCAGATATGGTTGGTGGCTATGCTGCCTTCCCCACTTCCTAGGCCTCGGCTCGGCCTCCGCGGCCCGGGCAGCCTCGGCGTTTCCTCCCACCTCAGAGCCTCCTGCCCGAACACTCCCTCCTCTAACCCCCCCGCCCCCCCCCCGGCCAAAGGGGCTCGGCTCAGGAGTGCCCCCTCGCCCAGCCCGCCTGCCTTCTCTCGGCCCACTCACCCGTCCACCATGGAGTCCCCCCGGATGAGCTTGAGGTTCTTGAAGAAGGACAAGGAGGTGAGGGCGAAGGAGTGCTTGATCTTCAGGAACCCCGTGATGGTCTCAATCAGTCCCAGGCTGCCCTGCAGTTCCGAGGCCAGGTTGTCTGCAAGGGGGGAGGGGCAGTCCGTGAAGAGCCTGGCGGAGCAGGGGGTGCGCATGTCACGCGTGCTGTTTCTGGCCAGCGACTGGCTCAAGGCACGCACGCGCTTGCCTCCAGACTTGGCTACCAGGACTTCTGAGCCACGGCCACTGGCTACCGATGGGGGTGGGGAACGTAGACGGAATTCTCTTCGTCCCGCCAAGGGGTGTCGCTTCCCTGCCCGTCTAAAGGGGGTGAGGGGTTGTTAATGTTGGCAGAATAATTAATGCAGCAAAGCTGCACAAGCTGATTAAAGTGTAGAGAAAGGTTTATTGCGGAACTAACATACTTGATAGCAAAGACCAGAGAGAGAGAGAGAGAGAGAGAGAGAGTTACCAGCGGGGGGGGGGGCAAGATTAAGTGTGGGACCTCTGAGAGGAAAGAGGTTACTGTCTCCAGAGTAGCAATCTGGAGACGGACAAGGAAGGACACTCAACAGGAGAGAAGGGGCTGACCCACCCAGCTGCGCAGGGGCCACCAGGCCCTCTACCGCAGGCATCGGCCATTCCAGCAATCAAGAGGGGGTGGGCTCCCAGACCCACTATGTGACTGATGCTTGGGAGCAGGGCTGGCGGGAGGCCCAGTTTTCCAATTTACTTTGTGAAGGTTGGGTTTACACCACTCTGTGAATTCTCAGGGGTTAAGTCAAGCCCAAGTGCCCATTTCAAGCAGCCTGGTTAAAAAGTTTCTAAGCTGAAGAAAAAGGCCCATAAAACCACCGGTAGGGCAACTGAGGCAAACAAGGGTGGGGTAAGAACACTGCCCTGTACATAAAGGGCCATGTGGTTTTACACTTTCCTTCGTCAGTCTTGGCAGATTTTATGGAGGTGGTAGGTCACAGAGGTGCGTTTAGCTTTAGAGAAAGAGGATTATTATGGGCTTACACTTATCTGATTTCTCTTTGCTGTAGCTGCTTTTCAATTGTACTCTTTCACTTTCGTATCAACGGCTTGCTTATATACTGACTGATAGATGCTTTTTTTCCCCCTGAAATGACAGATGAAGGCGTCACATGGCTTGGCTCACAAGGATCAAGGGATGCGAGAGAAACCAAGAGCACCTGCTTAGGGGACTTCCGGGTTGCCGCGCAGTAGCAACGGTCAGCTCCGGGACAAGCCCCTGTGAAGTGGCCATATCACCAAGTCTGCAGCGAAGTTCTGGGAGTTCCCGGGCTCCATTGGGTCTCCTCGAAGGGGAACCCAAGCAGGGGCGTCATCTGGGCCCTCCACTCATGGCAGCAAGTGGGCAAGGGTCCAGGATCGCCCTAGACAGCAAGACTCGAGCGAGCGCACTCATGGCAGCCATGAGTGCCAAGCTGTGAACACCCTGACGGAGGGGAAGAAAAGAGAACTTCATCCATAATATCGATGATGAACACCACCACGAGTACAGCCAAGCAACAATATTAAGGACTCTGTTGATCTTTCGAGCAAGCCCTTTTAAATTACAAAAGGACAAGGAAAGGAGGGGTGAAAACCTCTCCCCCCCTTCCTTCCCTCTTCAGCCAGCTAAGAAAGGAACCTAGTGGAAAAACCATCTGTAAACTTTTCCCAGGGCAAAGAAGAGAGAAAGAAGCGGTTGTCTGAGTTTAATATAAATACTTTTGGAATATAAATTTTGAAGGAAATTTATTTGTTTGATTTTAAACAGCATTGTAGCAGAAATACATCTTTTGGACGATAACCAAACTATCTGGAACTATGCGAAGATTCATTAAAAGACTACAAATAATCAACCCAAATACAGAACAAATAATTACATCTCATTGGGATTATAAATTGCCCCCTTTTAAAAGAAAGGGAAAAAAAGAAAAAATTGAACTGTATTTTGAACTTGTTTTCCTCCTTTCACTTCCTTACAACATAATTTCCTTTATTTGTTGAAACTATAAAGTACACTGTGTTCAGACTGTATTGCATTGTAAGGTAAACAATTGATAAGATCCATGACTTACTGTTGTGAACTTCTTGGTTGCTTTTTAACATGACTATAACAGCTATTGTTTTGTAAATTTTAGGTGAGGTTTGTATTTCAGGTCTTGGGAAAAAACTTTTTGGTGACTCTCTGTTTTGAGATACTCTTGGTTGGCACAGATAGAGCTCAAAAGGTGTCAGAGGCTGTATTTTTAGCCGTGGGGGTCCAGCAGACATTAATGTAACATGTTTTACTTGGGAGAATCTGAAACTGATAATCTATGATACAATTATTTCCACTGTTAAACTGATAATTAAAGAAACTGTAGATCCAATGCAGAATAAAAGGGAGATATTGCCATTAGAAACTACAATCAAGATGAAGGAATTCCAAGAACAAATTGGAGATATGGAATAAAACTATAACCAAATGGACTTGACCCACAGAATGCCTTCTGCACCTAAAGACAAAGTACCCATAAAAGCACATATGAGAAGTGCCAAAAAAGAGATGAATGATGAAATTTCCAATGCTGTGAAAGTTGTAAAAGATGTAACATTTCAGAGGGAAGAAATAAAAGAATTAATGGAAGCTTCAACTACTTCAAGAATGGAATACAGATGGTTACTTTCAAAAGAAAGCTTTTCTACATACAAGGGGAAAAGACACAGAACTAAGACTTTACTGAAGAGAAAAAAGACAGAAAAGGAAGAAGAGGATGAAATCATATAAATGACATTCATCAGGGAAACTTAGGATTCCCTAATTGTCCAATAGATTACAACTGCTAAAAAAAATTGAGTCTATGTAACTGTTGAGATAAAAAACTCAACTGTTGAGATAAAAAAGCTTAAATCAGAAGAAATTGTGAAAGATATATTTAAACATTTAAATATTCCTGACTGAAGATTATAATTAAAAACCTTGAGATAATAGTTAAACACTTGACATTATGAAATGTATACTCATAGATATGCAGAGTATAGCTTGTTATAAGGTTAAAATAGGATGGATAACTAGGTATGTATGAGGTACCTAAACAGATAAATAATTATGTAATACAAGAACTTGTGGGCACTCCATGAAATTGCTGAGCAGTCGGGTTAGAACGGATAAAAGGAAGTCCTTCTTCACTCAAAGAGTGATTAACACATGGAATTCACTGCCACAAGAGGTGGTGGCGGCTACAACCATGGACAGCTTCAAGAGGGAATTAAACATCTGGAGCAGAGGTCCATCGGTGGCTTGTAATTTCCCGGATCTCCTCTGGATCCCTTTTTAAAAATGGGAGTGACATTAGCTACCTTCCAGTCCTCAGGAATGGAGGCAGATTTTAAAGAAAGATTACATATTAATGTAATCCAGACACTCACCTCCCCGGCGGATGTTGATGATCAGGTTGCCCTCAATCAGCGTGCAGCCGGAGAGGTCCTTCGCCGCCCTCGTGGAGTCCACGGTCTTGGTGCCGACTTTGCACTCCTTTGGGCACAGGCCCTCGCACTTGTGGCAGATGATGCTGAAGACAAGGGAGAAGGGGGGCAAATTGAGGAAGAGGCCTGGGAGAGGCAGAGAGAACCTGGCTGGGGGGGGACCTCTAGGCTCATCTGCACAAACGTTTCCCTCACCATGTCTTTGGGGGGGGCACCTCATGAAGAAGAAACTCTGGGAGTGGAAGCAGCCCCCCACCCGCCACCACCTCTGTCTTTGTTTTGATTCCAACCCTGTGTTTTGCCTGGAGGACACGGTGAACTCAGAGCCACACAGAGCTCAGGATCCTGCCTTTGAGCCTTCAGATGGCTTCCCCTCTGAGGCAGGCGACCGAATGAGAAGAAGAAGAAGACCACAATATGAGGAGGAGGAGGAGCAGGAGAAGAAGAAGAGGAGGAGGAGGAGGAGGAGACTGGATTTACTCAGTCTCAGAGTGGTTTACAATTTCCTTTGCCTTCCCCTCCCCACAACAGACACCCTTGAGAGAACAGCTCTGACAGAACTATGGCTTGCCCAAGGTCATCCAGCAGGTGCAAGTGGAGGAGTGGGGAATCAAACCCGGTTCTTCCAGATTAGAGTCCGCACACTTAACCACCACACCAAAATGAGCTATCGCAGAACATGGGTTTAGCATCAACCTAGTCAAATACTAGCTGTTGTTGTTGTTATTGGAATTGAAAACAAATCAGCCCGTATCACAATGCCCGTGTATAAGTCAATGGTGCAACCTTATTTGGAGTACTGTGTACAGTTCTGATCACCCACACCTCAGAAAAGACATTCTAGCACTGGAAAGGGTGCAGAAGAGGGCAACTAAAGGGGATGGAACACCTTCCCTGTGAAGAAAGGTTGAAGAGGGCTTTGTGGCTTGGAGAAAGGATGACTGAGGGGTGATCTGATGGAGGTGGACAAGAATTGTGTACAGGACAGAGAAGGCAGAGAAAGAGGTGCTTTTCCTCCCTTTCTCACAATACACAAACTTGGGGGCACTCCATGAAATCAATGAGGCTTAGAATAGATCAAAGGAAGTCCTTCTTCACCCAAAGTGTCATGAACACACGGAGTTAACTGCCGCAGGAAGTGGTGATGGCTACAAGCACAGTGAGCTTCAAGAGCCGGTTGGACAAACATATGGAGCAGAGGTATAGATGGAGCGCTATTATGTCTGGGGCAAGGGAGGCTCTGTCTTCTTGGTGCCGGGGGGGGCAACAATGAGAGGGGCTTCTAGTGTCCCGGCCCCACTGCTGGACCTCCTGACGGCCCCTGGTATTTCTGGCCACTGAGTGACACAGAGGGCTGGACTGGGTGGGCCACTGGCCTGGTCCAACATTGGCTTCCCTCTTATGTCCTTATGCTTTTAGCTGGTGAACGGCTGTTGAGCAGATGACGAGGGCCTCTGGTGGGGGCATCCCGCTTCATAGCTCCAAGTGTGTCCGAAGCACACCAGGGGGTGGCTGGAGATCTCTCACTCTTACACCCGGTCTCCAGGCGACAGAGATCAGTTCCCCTGGAGAAAATGGCCGTTTTGGAAGCTGGGCTCTACGGCAGTCTGCCCCAAATCCTGCCCCCTCCGCCTCCACCCCCAAACTCTCCAGATATCTCCCAACCCAGAGCTGGCAACCCTAACAGGGACGCAACCAGATTAGTTCTTTCAGGAAACGGGACAGAGTTGTATGTTCACGCAGACACGTAGGTTTGGGAAATGGCTCACCTGTTCCTCTTGGGTCAGGTAACCAGGACACCCAAAGGTGATCACAGCAGAGGCACACTGCAGAGGCCACAAACCTGGGACAGGACGCCGCCGGTGGGGGGTGGGGGGCCTGTATGTCCCAAGATCCAAACAAAGATGGCCAGTGGGATGCCTTGGAAGCCGCGGCCCAGGCCACCAGGCAGGGAGGCTCCTTACCTGCTCTCGTTCCTCTGGTACCCGGACGGGCACTCCGACAGGCACTGCTTCTGGTGGATGACGAACTGGGAGGACTCCCGGTGATTCTCTGACACCTTGCGCAGGCTGGCGCAGTCCTCGGCCGTCACGCAGCGCCACCTTTCGTACTGGTAGGTGCGGTCCGGGCAGGAGCGCAGGCAGAGGCCGTTGAAGTAGAAGTGGCGGCAGGTGACGCAGGCCTGGTTGTCCCAAGGGCGGCTGCAGCTCCCCAGGCACTCCGGGTGGCAGCACTCGCCAGAGCCGGTGCAGGCGACGCCTCCTTGGCAGGGGCAGACTGGGGGGGGAAGAGGGGGAGGTGAGAAGGCGGGCGGGGGAGGCCCCACCCCAGGGGACCCACTCCTCTGCCCAGGACCCCCTCCTGCCTGTCTTTGGTCCCTGCGGGCACCAGGCACGACAATGTGGGCACGCACTCATCAATGAGCAAGCACTGGCTGGGAGCACTCCTGTAGGAGGTCCAGCACACTCCGTGGGGCACATGGCGACCTACCGTCCCATGCTCTGGGTTGCAGGAGGACAGGAGGGCAGTTCCCAACACTGCCAATATTTTAGGATTAAAACTGGCTAGATCAGAGGTCCTCAACATGGTGCCCACAGGTCCCAGGGCACCCAACAGCACCTTTCCTTGCACCCACCAAGTGTTCTAGAAAGTGGGCAGGGCTAGATTGGGCTTCCCATTTAAGACCATGAGAACATCAGAAGAGCCCTGCTGGATCACACCAATGAGGGTCCATGTAGCCCAGCACCCTGTCTCACACAGTCAGAAATAAGGTCCTCTGGAGGGCCAACAGCAGGGCATAGAGGCCAACCAAGGCCCTCCCCTGAGAAGAACATCAGAAGAGCCCTGCTGGGTCAGACCAGTGAGGGTCCATCCAGTCCAGCCTCCCATCTCACACAGGGGCCAGCCAGTTCCTCTGGAGGGCCAACAACAGGGCAAGGAGGCCAAGGCCTTCCCCTGAGAAGAACAACAGAAGAGCCCTGCTGGGTCAGACCACTGAGGGTCCATCTAGTCCAGGATCTTGTCCCACACAGTGGCCAACCAGTTCTTCTGGAGGGCCAAGAACAGGGCATAGATGCTGAGGTCTTCTCCTGATGTTTCCCCCTGGCTCTGGAATTCAGAGGATGACTGCTTCTGAATGTTAGGGTTGCCAGACCCCCCAATGAAGGCAGGAGTCCTGCAGTGCCAGGCCCCACCTCCCCACCACCGATCAGCTGGTTGGTGTGCGGGAACTTACCCCGAAAAAGAGGGAAAATCCTCCCGATGCAGTGCAGTGACATTTCTATGTGCATCCCATGTGACCCGGAAGTGACATTATCACTTCCAGGATCTCAGGGGTAACTCTCTGGTATTTGGGCAAAAACTCTATTGTAGAGGTCAAATTTACCATAGAGTTTTTGCCCAAATACCAGGGTGTCACCCAAGCATCCCAGAAGTGAAGCATCACCAATGCTCCCTCTAAGCTGTGGAGTTTTGTGAGCAAAAATTCTGCTTTGTGAGCAGGCGATTTGGCTACTGCATAAATTAGTGAAATTCACTGCAACATGATGTCTTGATGATCCCTAGCCGAATTCATGGTGTGATTAGGCAATTCATGGAAACAAAATTTCAGATTAAAAAAAAAAATCTTGAAAATTTAAATCTACCCAGGGAAACTTTTCTGTTCCCCCCCCAACAAAGAAAATTGGGTGAAATTTGAAATATATGTCATATGTACTTTCTTATTAAACCTAAACCTATTTAGGCTGCTGGCCCCACTGCTGGACCTCCTGATGGCTCCTGGTATTTTTGGCCACTGTGTGAAAGAGTGTTGGACTGGATGGGCCATTGGCCTGATCCAACATTGGCTTCTCTTATGTTCTTATGTTTCGTGAAGTGGTTAAGTGTGCGGACTCTAATCTGGGAGAACTGAGTTTGATTCCCCACTCCTCCTCCACTTGTACCCACTGGATGACCTTGGGCAAGCCGTAGTTCTGGCACAGCTGTTCTTGAAAAAGAGCTCTCTCAGCCCCACCTGCCTCCCAGGGTGTCTGTTGTGGGGAGGGGAAGGGAAAGGAGTTTGTAAGCCACTCTGAGACTCCCTTGGGTAGTGAAGGGTGGGGTATAAATCCAATCTCTTCTTCTTTTTCTTCTGGCCCAGGCCCTCCCCTGCTGCTGCCTCCCAACACAGGCATCCCTTGGAACAGGGAGGTTCCCATTAATCGCCATAAGCCCTCATCTCCAAAAACTGATGGGCCTGTCCTCCATCTGTGGAGATCAACGGCCCAATTCTCTACGGACCGATGTGGAAGTGCAAAGGAAGCCGTCAACAACAGGCCATAGAGGCCATGACCTTCATAAGAACATCAGGAGAACCCTGCAAAGGAAGCCATCTGTGCTACACTGGTAGCACCCAAGCCACGCTGGCAGAGATGCCCTGCGCCCATGGAGGAGCAGCCGGCAGAGGTGGGAGCCTCCCGATCTTCTGGTCTGGGGTGTACAAAGTGCCCTTGAGTCACAGCTGACTTGTGGTGACCCCTCATGGGGGGGGGGAGTTTCCAAGACAAGAGACAGTTCAGGGGTGGTTTGCACCATTGCCTGCCTCTGCATCCCAGCCCTGGACTTCTTGGGTGGTCTCCCATCCAAATACTGAGCCAGGCCGACCCTGCTTAGCTCAGACTCACACGCTGAGCTGGAAGGGGGGCCAGACAGAGGCCACCTAGTCCAACCCCCTACTCCAGGCAGGAGCATGGCATCCTGGACAAGAAGTGCGTGTCCAGCCACTGCTTAAAGACAGGCAGGGAGGGGGTGCCACGCTCACCACCTCCCCAGGCGGCTGATTCCACCGCTGCGCAACTCTGACTTCCAAGACCTGAAAAGACCCAGCTGGCCTGCAGTATCCCGGTCAGGGCAGATTCGCTCCATCCTTATAATCCTTCGTACTCTTTCTCGTGGGTTGGCCACCTCAGAAGTTATGGCCATGAGCTCACATAAAAAGTCTACCAAATAAGCAAACAGTAATCCTGGCCCGTGCAAGCGGTCCGTGAAGCTTCCCCAGGCTACCCAGATGGCTCCAAAGATGCAGGGAGAAACCACGGAGACCGACCAGGTGCTTCTCTGCACAGTTGCACAGAAGATGCCATCGCAGCGGGTTGCTGCGGAGGAGTGAGAAAAGCCCCCCACCACCACCCACAGACACACACACAACCGTTAAAGACAGTGGGCCACCCTAACCCAGCATGCAGGACAGAGGACCAGCCCAGGAAGCAGAGCTGGAGGTGGAGGGGGGCGATAAGGATCTCTGCGGTGTTTGCAGTGTATATGTCTTTAGCAGGCCTCCTCCTGTTTACAGCAAACGAGGCCAGGAGGGCGTCACAGGCATTTATGAGCCTTTCACAAGGCTGAAAGACGGCCACAGATGATACAGCTATGGGGGGGGCTCCCTCCCCCCCTCCCCTCCCCGCCTCAAAGAATGATACAAAAGAGATCCTCTTCCTCCCTCTGACGACGAGGCCCCGGGGCGGATCCGGAAGCCAGCACCTCCTCTAGAGGACATCCAAGGCTGTGATCAGACGGGCTATTTCATCGCTTCTCCCTTATGAATTAAAAAGGATCATTCGGACAGTGACACCTGCCTCTCCTTCGGCAGTCGTTGGCAGCCTGTACTTTCCCAACACTGGAAAAAAGCTGACCCTTTCGGATTGAACTAGTCTCACCGTGCGGTTCCTGATGCCTGAACTTTCTCTTGCGAAATCAAGCTGTTTGGGAGGCCGGAGAGCACGCCTGCATCGGCGCCATTTTAGAAATCCACCTAGCAATGTGCGCTTAAGCAGATCTTCGCCTCATGTGTTTCTCTTTTAAAAACTTTTTAAAACCTGCCAAAGAAAGACGCCTGTGCGTTTCAGCAGTTTTCAGCCTAGAGCTTTACGGCACAGGCAGTTGGGGAAGGGGTTATTGGAGAAGCGGTGGGTTTTTTCGGAGAGGGAGGTGGGTTCAGGTGGCCGTCTGAGGAGAGTGCCGTGACTCCAGCTTTGGTCCAAGCCTTAAAACAGAAGCGTCAGCACGCGGGACACAGGATGAGGCTTCTCTATACTCTTCCCTCCGCTTTGAAACTTTTGAAACATTTAGCTTTTAAAAAGCACAGTTTTAAAAACACTGCCCTCACAGCCGCACTACAGATCCCAGCAGCCTCGTCCTGCAATCGCATTGGCCACCAGCTGCCAAGAATTTGAAGCAATATTTCCCATAAGTGCTTATGCGCATGCACAAAGGACAAATAATAAAGAAAAGCTCCCACTCCACAGCTGCCATCTGATTGGTCCTCCATGGGGTGAGTGTGGGGTGAAGTGGGTTAAAGATGGGATGTCTGATCTAATTTCTCTGTTACAGAAAATAACGGAGGAATTTGAGGCAGGGCCAGACCGTACTAACCCCGTCTTTGACCACAGCCGGAGTCTCCCAAGGTCTTCCAGTTCTGTCCTGCTTCATCCATTGTGTTCATCCCGAGGGCACCAGGCATTCCACCCCACATGGTTCTCACTTCATCCCCCGTATCAGGCAGGGGAAGGAGGACCCTCACCTGCGACAGGTTTGCCCACGGGGCAACCAGGCAAAGCGGATCCTGCAAACTGGAAGAGAAGAGGGCTGCAGCCGCTGGCCATGGATGGGCCTCTCCTTTCTGATCCGTGTTTTTCCCACTGTTTTCTAACGTTGTCATCCTAGTCCTAGTGGATTGTTTACTGGATGTCTTATGCTCTCTGACTGCAATTTTTACAAGATATATTTTGTAATCAACCCTAGGATGACTAAGGGAAGGGACACGAGAGAGGTTTATAAAATGAGGCAGGGGGTGGAGAGAGTGGACAAAGAGAAATTTTCCTCCCTCTCCCCAAATACTAGAGCTTGAGGGCATTGATTGAAGCTGACGGGCAGGAGGTTCAGGACGGACAAAAGGAAATACTGCTTGACACAGAGAGCGATTCAAATGTGGAACTCGCTTCAAAACTGCGGAAATGGACAAACTAACTTTGCAGCTACAAGACAAAAAAGAAGAAATTAGCGAGAAAACTTGGGCAAGATTATATAAATGGATTGAGTCATATCTTCAAAATTGTAAGGGATAATCTACAGAATTTAATCTCTATATACCCCAATTCTCTAAAGCGGTTTAGGTGCATAAAAGAATGATTCTAAATTTGTAAAATTTAAATAGATATTTTGAGTACATGCCTCGTGTTGTTTTGTTGTTTTGTCTTAGTTGATCTGTGTTAGTTTTATGGCTTTGTTTGTATTGGGGTCTGTCTTTCTTCTTTCTGTAGAAAACTAATAACACAGTTTTCTTTAAAAAAATATGGAACTCGCTGCCAGACAATGCAGGGGTGGCTATAAGAATAAACGGCTCTAAAAGGGGATTGGATAGATTCATGGAGGTCGAGTCTATCAGGGGCTACTAGACATGGTGAGTAAAGGAAGCCTCCGTGTTCAGGAGCAGTCCACCTCTGAATCCCAGAGCCAAGAGGCAACATCAAGAGAAAGCCTCGGCTTCTCTGCTTGTTTGTTTGGACCTCCTGAGGAACTGGTTGGCCACTGTATGAGACAGGATGCTGGACTAGAGGGACCTTCACTGGTCTGATCCAGCAGGGCTCTCCTTGTGTTCTAAGCTGCAGCAACAAAGATCAGCTATAAATAAAGTAAGTAACTCATTAATGGTATCCAGGAATCTACCGTGCCTCGAGCACACATTTACCCAGAGTCATTGTGTGGGTCATTCCAGCCACCCCCGGGGTATTACGACACGTCCCACTTTAGTCCCCTCCCTTGTTTCTCTCTCTGCCTTGAGATCCAGCTCATGGTTTTAATCGGGGGATGATAGTGCACCCCCACTTTTAAGTAGCCTCTAGGGCCCGATATCTGCACCCAAAGCACCTAAAAGTCTTACAAAATTTATTCCAGCCTGCTTTTGCAAATCAGAGATTATGTCATCAGATCCATGAAGTGTAAAGCCACTACACCACACTGGCTCTGGACACCACTGTGAAACTATGCCATAGACACACAAGCATCACACTATATCACAAAGCCACCAACCATCAAACATGCCTGCACACTTCCAGCTACCTGCCAGAATGCAGAAAGCAACCCACCGTCTACAGTCCAGCACTACAGAACCACATCGGAAAAACCACAACGTGCATCAAAGATTCAACACATTTCATCAACAAAAACAGTTCTCTGAAACTGAACCCACAGGACATACTCGTCAGTTTTGATGTGGTATCTCTTTTTACCAAGGTTCCGGTACAAGACACACTCGCGCTTTTAATCAGATTTTTCCAGATGACATAATAGCCTTATTCCACCATTATTTGACAACCAGTTACTTCCAATGGGATAATGAGTTCTATGAACAGCTGGATGGGGTTGCCATGGGAAGCCCTCTCAGCCCAGTTATGGCAAACTTCTACATGGAACATCTTGAAAAAACAGCTTTAGAATCTGCACCCCACAAACCAACAGTCTGGTTCCAGTATGCAGATGATACCTTTATCATTTGGAGCCATGGAGAAGTAGAATTGATGGAGTTTTTAGACCACCTCAACAAAATCCACCCCAACATAAGATTCACCATGGAAAAAGAAGTCAAGGGAAACCTCCCATTTCTAGATCTCATGGTCATCCGCAAAGCTAACCTTCAATTAGGTTACAAGGTCTACAGAAAACCAACTCACACGGACCATTATTTACACAAAAACTTCAATCACCACCCTCGGCAAAAAAGAGGCATAATCAAAACATTAGTAGACCGTGCAAGACGGATATGTGAACTGCACTTTTTCAACAACCAACTAAATCATCTTAACCACACACTTCAAGCAAATGGCTACTCCAAGAATGAAAACAAAAGAGTGATTAAACCAAAGGTAAAACAAACAACTGAGGAAAAATAGTCTCCCACACAGGAAAAGTCTTTTTGCCATATATCGAAGGAATCACTGATCAGATGGGAACACTTATGAAAAAACACAACCTACAAACAGTATTCAGACCCACCAGAAAAATACAACAGATGCTACGATCAGCAAAAGACAGAAAAGTCCCCCTCACTTCTGCAGGAGTATACCGCATACCATGCAGTTGTGGACAAGTTTACATCAGGACCACACAGTGTGGCATTCAGACAAGAATAAAAGAACATGAAAGACACTGCAGACTTGGCCAACCTGAAAAATCAGCAGTGACTGAACATAGCCTAACTCAAACAGGGCACAGTATTTTGTTCCAAGACACTGAAAGGCTGGACAACACTTCCAATTACCATGTCAGATTACACAGGGAAGCCATTGAAATTCATAAACATAAACACAATTTCAACAGGAAAGAAGAGAGTTTAAAAATAAATAGGGCATGGTTTCCTATCCTGAAAAATACAAAATGCTCTACATCTGACAATAGCACTACTGTTAAGATTAGAATTTCAACAGCCATTCCACATATAAAAGAACCTCCTCAGGAAACAGGAAACCTCCTCAGGAAACAATCTATAGACAAAAGAACCTCCTCAGGAAAGTTCCTCCATTAGCATGTTCATAGTCTGGGCAATTCCTACAAGATGATGACTCAGCCCTACCCCACCTTCCTGAGTAGATATAAATTACCTGCCTACCATTTTTTTTCTCACCTTGACACAGAGAGTACTCCATCTTTCTGTGTTATACCTCTGAGGATGCCAGTCACGGCTGCTGGCAAAATGTCAGGTCCTACAATGCCAAGACCACAGCCATACAGCCCAGAAAACCTACAGCAACTAATGAACTCTGGCCATGAAATCCTTTGACAATATATAAAACAGGTTCTCACCAACAACCACGGGCCTCCCAAAAGAGAGACAAATGCTTTTGTGCTGGGTAAAAGTACAAGGGTAAACTGAAATACGTTTCGTACAGATTTACTCACTAAAAATTTATTGTGATATGAAGTTTTTGTGAACTACAGACCACTTCATAAGCTGTATCATATGTTGGTTGGTGTATATAAGTATGTGTGTACAAACATAAAATTACAAAATTAGATACATGGTTTGGATCAGGGTCATGGAGGGTCCCCTGTGGAGTCTTTGCCCAGGGTGGCTCTCGGCAGCCCATGCGACAGTTGAATTGAGCTCTGACATAAGCCTATTATGTGCGGGTGTTTTCCCTCACTTTGACCATGCATGTCCATCAGGTTTTCTTTCTCGTTCTGCATTGATTTTGCTCCTTTCAGTGTTCAGTTTCCTTTCTGGTCGCTGTTTCCTTGGCTTTTCTGAGAGTGCTTTTGTGCTGAACTGCCCCTTGTTTTGCTTCCAAGCCGGAGGTAATTCAGAAGCGTAGAGATTCCCCCCTGCCCTTTTGCCGCCCCTCAAAGGTCACTCCCCTGCCCACATCAAGGTCATTCTGCCCACTCTGCACCTTCTGCCATCCTCCCCCCTTCATCAGTGTACAAGCTCCATTTCCCCCTTGTTTTTGTTTTTTATTTTTTACAAGTGGCATGAGTCTAGCAATTTGAGATTATTACTAGTCTCGGATCACTGGATTAAACAATTTAAATGACTGGGGGGGGAGTTTAAAAGGAACTGCGTGAGGTTTAGTACCCTGCTGGTACTGACTTGAAAGGGGGATTGAAGAGGAGGCAACAGCAGCGTCCCCAGTGGGGGGAAAAAAGGATTTCAGTGCTGCATGCAAAGAAAATAAATGGAGGGATTGTAAGCACAGAAAAAGCACATTGGGATGGGAAGCACAGAATGAAATTGACAGATGAGATGTAAAGAGACAGACATTGGGATGGGAAGCCTAAAGCTCTGAAAACATTTTTCCCTTTAATGCTTTTGTGAACAAAGCTGGGGGGGGATGTTTTGGCAGTCTCTGGAAACCTAACATTAAAATGGCAACTTAGCTACATGGACCTTTGGCAAACCACCAAAATTAAGAATCACTTAAGAACATAAGAACACAAGAGAAGCCAATGTTGGATCAGGCCAATGGCCCATCCAGTCCAACACTCTGTGTCCCACAGTGGCCAAAAATACCAGGTGCCATCAGGAGGTCCACCAGTGGGGCCAGGACGACACTTGAGATGCATCCATTTGGAGGACTGAGTGCAATCAGCACAGGACAGGCTTTAAAAACCTGCTGAGAACACAACCAGTGTGCAGGATCAAGTTAGAGAATCACAAAGAGAAAACCGTGCAAATTTGCAAAGGAGGGCAGGAAATTAGTGTTACTATGCAGCTGCACTAGGGCATCGACAAAAATACCCCACACACACTTATTTCAATTTAGTGGCACAAGACTAAAAAAGCTCTCCAAAGATTCTGCCAGAGGACTCCTCCCCCATACAAATTGCATCCCTGTGCAAAGTATGGTGGAGTTGCAGCCGACTTTGCACAGGCACACATGCACACATACACACGTTGCCAAGAATCACAGCTCACAGTGCCAGTGCCAGTGAGCTCCACCGTGCATTCTGTACAGTCAACATGTTCCCCCATGTTATGAGATTGTGTGACTCTTTCCCATTTTTCACCATAGCCGATAACACAGCAGAGAATCCCCTAGAGCTCCAGCAATATGGAAAACGCGGCTTCACAGCTGCTTCAAAAAGTCTTGTCAGTTTCAACACTGTTTCCCCCCCTTTCTGTTCCCTTTCATTCAACTAAGTAATGCTAAAATGCACATGTGCAAAACCTGAACCATGAGGATTTAAATGGAAAGCGCTTGGTTGACACTACTGCGCAGCTGCGATAGGGCAATTGCATGATTCTTTAAAAAAAAATTGGATGCCACCCTGTAATGATTTCATGTTTTGGTGTGTGTATTTCTTTAAATGTTTAGTTTGACTGCCGTAAGGTAAGAAGAGTGATAGAGGGAGACAAGTGTGGTGTTATTGGCTGTTGACTGAGAGTGTGGGAGGAGGAGTGTCTATGAGAGGGATTCTGTGTGTGAAGTTTAAAGAGAGAGCATAATCTATGTTTCTGAGTTTAGTCTGTGTGAATATGAGTTTTGAGTCTATTCTGTGTGAATAAGACAAAGAGTTCAGCCTCTGTGGCTATATAGATGAGAAAGAGAGAGAGAGAGAGAGATTAGACTGAGTGTCTACATCTGTCAGAGTGGAGTTCTGGGAGTTTGAGAGACTGTTTGTGAACACCAAGCTTTGCCAGTTATATTTACAAGTTCCTTTCATCAGCAACAGTTCAAAATAAACAGAAACTTATTTTGTTCTTTATTAAATAAATCAATTTTTGTTTAAACTTATCCCAGAAATCAGAATAGTCCTTCCTCAGGGCCACATAATCCTCTGAAGTGCCCAGACCCTGGGTCATTCTACCAAAAGAGAGATTTGGAATTTTTAATTCCTGGTGGCAGCAGAAATCTACCAAGTTTAGGTACACAGAGGGTGTTTTTAAAGATAAAAACCATCTCCCCAATAAGCGAGGACGTCACGCACCCCTTCACAAGTGATGTTCCACCCCGATTTAGAAAACTGCTTTTTAAAATTATAGCTGCAGAATAAATACACTGGAGGAAGGGCAAAGAATCTGAAGTCAAGGCTTACTGCTCTGAAAATCTGCAGTAAAATGTACATGCATACAGGTCTTAGAAAAGCTTATGCGGCAATAATTTTTTTTAGTCTTTAGGGTTTTTTGGTATATCCTTAATCAGAAGAATGAACAGCTTCTTTCCTTTTAAATCATCTGATCAAACCCAGACTGAGTGAGGCTAAGTGGGTTTTCCCCTTTAGCTGTCCAGGTCCCCCCACTTCTCTTCCATTCCCCGCCCCCATAAGTGGCCATACTGGGGGATGTGTTTTAGTTGCAGGTGGTCTGTGATTGTTTCGACCAATGCCATTGTGAGATGAACCAGTCAACAAGAAAGCAAAGAAGGAAAGCATCTGTTTGGACAGGGCTGCCAGCTCCAAGTCAGGAACTTCCTGGAGATTTTGGGGGCTGGAGCCCAGGGGAGGGCAGAGTTTGGGGGGGAAGTCCAGCAGAGTGTAATGCCATAGAGTCCACCCTTCCAAGCAACTCTTTTCTCCGGGGGGGGACTGATCAGGGAGCTGGCAACCCTAGCTCAGCCAGACCACCTGCTGGACATGAAATTCAGTGCATGGATTGAGACTGGCATCAAGGAGTCCCAAAGAAGTCTTTTCCAGAGCCAGTAGGTGGGACCTGTCCCCATGAGGAAGGCTGCTGGAGCAGAAGGTCCATGTGGCTCAGCTGCCATTTTAATGTTAGGTTTCCAGAGACTGCCAAAATATCACAAAAGCATTAAAGGGGGAAAAAATCACAAAAGCATTAAAGGGAAAAAATGTTTTCAGAGCTTTAGGCTTCCCATCCCAATGTCTGTCTCTTCACATTTCATCTGTATGTCTGTGTGTGTGTGAGAGAGAGAGAGAGAGACAGAGAGAGAGAGAAAGATAGGAATTCCATCTGCACCACTCCACCCTCCAAGGCCCACCCAAAGCCACTCCTTCCTCAGCAGTTTGTGAGGGTCAGAACTGACCTTTCTGGCAGTTGCTGGAGGTCCAACAGCGGTACTCCATCCGGCCCTTGATGCTCGTCTGGGTCTGGACACAGGGTTTCTCCACGTCCAGGATCCCCGGGCACACATCTGCACACTCCTCCACAGGTTTGTTGTGCAAGATGATGTTTTGCTCAAGCGAGTGGGGCTGCAGCAGCCCCCAGTCAATGGTGGAGATGTGGCAGAGCTCCTGGTTGCGCTCGATGCGCACGGAACCGTTCAAGATGTTGGTCAGGCTGTGGAGGCCGATGTCGCGCAGATGGGGCATTTCAAAGATCACTAGGGCGTAGTTGAAGAAAAGGCTGGTCCCGCGGATAACAGCGAGGTTGGGGAAGAGGTCCCGCAAGCTCTCCAGCCCATAGACCCGGAAGAGTAGCAGATACTCCGTGATCATGACCAGGCGGGGGAAACGCAGGCGCCGGAAGTGCTCGCTGCTGGTGGTGAACATCAGAAGGATCTGCAGGTTGCCCTCGATGACGGTGCAGTTCTCCAGCTTCTGCAGCTGGGCGACATCATTGCGAATGTCCATGCTCCCACAGACTGCAGAGATCGGAAAGAGAAGCATTGCAACGAGGTCAAGGACAGGACCTGTTAACATCCCCCACAGCACAGGCAAGAGCCACCTCACCCTCCTATGGTGAAAGTGCTGCATCATCACATGTACAGCTTGGGGGAAGGTGAGCCTCTCCTAGTGTCCCCCGTAGAAACATCTCCAAAGGAAAGTAGAAGGACCATTAGTACTCCACGCCCACACACACACACACACACACTATTGTTTCAGAGCGTAGCCATGTTGATCTGCCGCGGACCAACTAGATCCAAGCACAGTGGCACTTTAGAAACCCACAAGCCTTTGGCTGCAGTCAGACATCAGGCTTAGCACAGTCTGGCCGTGCCTCTAAGTTATTGGGTGTTATTTGTTCTATAGATTTTAGTCCAAATATGCCACCCTTATCCTGCCTCGCCACACGCAAACCCCGTGGTTGACTATTCAGATTACTACTGCATGGTATCCTTGAAGTGGACGGGCAGCAGCCTTTTAAACAATTGTTTTCTGGGCATCTGCAGAAGCGCTTAGTCAAAGCACTGCTCCTTTTTGACAGCTCTGTGATCCTTCTGTCAAGGAATGTGTTCTCACTGGTAACCCTAACCCTAACTCTCCATCAGAAATCACTCCCTTTCCTGCCAAATCTAACTTGCTTATCTGCTCATATTTGAATCATGTCTGTCAGATTGGTCAACAACAAAGAAATGAATCCCCAGGATAATCATGTTGGACTTATCATGTTTGTCCTGCATATATATGTCTTTAATGTTTCTGCAGGATTAGCAACAAAGATGTTCCTGGAGCATCAGCACCAGAGAATCCCATGGTCAGAAATACTTATGGAGAAGGGAGTTCAAGAGGGATGGGAGTTTCTTAAAAGTGAAATACTGAAGGCACCATCACAAACAATTCCTATGAGAAGGAAAATTGGGAGGAGCCCAAAGAAGCCCAGGTGGCTCCATAAACAGCTTTCTAATGACTTGAGAAATAAAAAAGACTCATGAGAGAGTTGCAGCCTAGGATCCGCAGAGGGGTAGGACATAAGCACCTAAGTCCTCGGGGCCAGGTGAGCTGCATCCAAGGGTACTAAAAGAACTCGCGGTTGTAATTTCTGAGCTTCTGTCCATTATTTTTGAGAATTCTGGCAGAACAGGTGAGGTGCTAGAACATTGGAGGTGGGCAAATGTCTCCATCTTCAATAAGGTGAAAAGGAGAATCTGGGTAACTACTGACACGTCAGCTTGATGCCTATACCTGGGAAAGTTTTAGAAGATGAAATATACTGGGTTCAAGATGCGTGTAGTGATCAGCTCATAGTTTAATAGTGATTCAGCTAAACTCTAAGACAAAACTGCGGGGCCGAGATCCTGCTTATATTTGTGCCAACAACATACCCCCTCCCCCACACACACACACCGTGATTGGCTATTTACAGTGCAACCCCAAATCAATAGGTCCATCCCAGGATCCTGGTGGCCCATTGTTCAGGTAACTCAAGCTCAGTCCAGGCCCAGTGCTGTCCTGTATCAGTACATAACAGAACAAATAATCAAACAGACAGTCCTTGAGCATTTAGAAAGGATGGCTGTGACTACTAAGAGCTAGCATGGGTTTCTCAAGAACAAGTCATGTCAGACTAACCTTATTTCTTTTTTGGAGAAAGTTACTACCTTGCTGGATCACAGGAATGCTGTGGACATAGTTTATCTTGATTTCAGTATGGCTTTTGATAAGGTTCCACATAATATTCTTGTTGACAAATTGGTAAAATTTGGTTGGATCTTATGACCTGGGGAGAACAAAGAGCTATTGGCTCACACCTCAGCTAGATGTCACGCCTAAAGCAAAGGGAGACTATAAATTCTCAGGGCAAGAAGAATATCTTATAATCTTAGTTCTTACATCTCTTATGTCTTAGCTCTTGGGCTCTTCTGTATGCATGTCATGAAAGACACAGTGCTTATCCAGGGGGAAGTTCTAGCTTTGAGAATGAAGGCAGTGGTGGACTTTTAAATGCTGCAGCTTCCAGAGTGACTATCCTATCCTAATTAAACATCACTTGAGATAAGTACCGAGCTTAGGCTTTAGAGCGCTGAGTGTTTTGACTGTTACTTTTTATCCTTGCTCACTTTGATGTTTGAACAGACCATTGTACTCTTTCTGTTTACTAAACTTCCTTATATTTTGAATGCTGAAGGCCTGATCTCAGTAAACACACACCAATGCCTTTCCAAAGAATGGTGAAGGGGAGCAGGTGATCGCTCTGTCCCTGAAGCATGTAAGCGTGAGAGTCCAACAGAACAGATCCTTCGCAGGCTGGCTAGGACGAGAGGAGCAAGAGCAACTGAGCAAAATTTTTCAGCAGCAATACAGATGTCCACGTCTGCCAAGCGGGTGACCCCCTTTCAGATTTGCTGGTGGCAGCGGTTACCCCCTGGAGAGAGGCTGGTGCCCCACAGGCATAAAGGAAAGGGTGGCAGTGCCAGGCAGAGACCTGGGAGGACTGTGGGGCTTTTTCATGCTCCAGGGACCTGAGGGAATGGGGCTTGCGAGGCTGGTTCCTCACAGATAGCCAGCTCACTTGGCACCCCACAAGAGGAGGACGGTCCCTCAGAGGCCTTGAGAGCCAAAGCAGAGGGTGGGGGGGGGGTCCTCGGCTTACACAAGAGTGGAAAACACAGTCAGAAACCTAAATCAAATGTCAGCCACAGCTGTGTAGCAAATGACGCTATAATATATATATATATATATATATATAATGATAGTGTAAATGAGAGACAAAACATTAAAGTCCATACATGTAAATAGATCCAGTGAAGTATAGGTTTAACAGAGAAGTCTTCAAATTACATATAGTATATAACAACTGGCACGTGAAATAAGCTATATAAGTTCAGCAAAGAAGTCTTCAATTGCATGTAGCATATATACGAAGAATCCAGATATTATAAACTCCATTTAGTTGAACTTCCTTGGTAATGACTAATTTGGATTTTACACAGAATTGATTGCGTCAGCTTCTGAAGCCATTTGTGAAAGACGGTGTCTCCCAAAGGTCCTTGTACCCACGGGCAACCCATCCTATTCTTTACATGGAGCCTCCTTCCGTGGCTTTCTAGTCTGCTGGTTCTGCCGGGTGGGGGGGGGGGACGGGACAGGCCCGCTTCACAGATGTTCCCTTCCCCCAGAGGAAAATGGTCTGACAGAGGATTCTTGGCACCTCCGCTAAGTGCCTCTGAGCACGGGCAAAGCGCTCTTCCTGCCTGGCAGGAAGTCCTTTTTTAAGATATGGCCAGGTCACATGAGTGCTTCAGGCAAAGACAGAGGCCGGCCTCTTGGGAGGGCCACTAAAGCCTGGCTGGCCGGCAGCCCTGGATAGGCAGGGGGTGGGGTGGTGAGGCCTCCCTGGCATCCTGGCACTTGGACAGGCCGAGACTCTGAAGGCCCAAATCTGTTTTTGGCTCAGTAGAAAGGGCCACTTGGAATATTCAACACAAATTCACAAACTACAAGAAATTATCAGGCTTTTGTGGCCAATTAAAATCCGCAAAACAGTAAGCTAGCAATTCGGTTTCACAGAACTTAGGCAAAAACTCTGACGTCTACAAAGAAGTCAGTGAAACGGAAGCACCGTGTCTTCCTGACTGGTGGCTGTCGCCAGCCCTCATCAAAGGACTGCAAAGCTGCTCTTTGAGCTTCTGCCTGTGTCACCCCACGAGGCACACAAAAGCTGATGTTGTTGTTCAGCCACACAATCGAGTCCGACTCTTCGCAACCCCATGGACCAGATCACGCCAGGCCCTCCTGTCTTCTGCTGTCCGCTGAAGTTTGCTCAGTTTCATGTTTGTTGCATCAATGACACTGTCTAACCACCTCATCCTTTGCCGTCCCCTTCTTCTTTGACCTTCAATCTTTCCCAGCATCAGGGTCTTCTTCTCCAGTGAATGCTCCCTTCTCATTGAGTGGCCAAAGTATTTGAGCTTCTGCTTCAGGATCTGGCCTTCCAGGGAACAGTCAGGGTTGATTTCTTTTAGGATTGACTGATTTGATGTCCTTGCAGTCCAAGGGACTCTCAAGAGTCTTCTCCAGCACCATAGTTCAAAAGAATCTATTCTTCGGCGCTCGGCCTTCCTTATAGGCCAACTCTCGCAGCCATACATTGCTACGGGGAATACCATTGCTTTGACCATGCGGACTTTTGTTGGCAGGGTGATGTCTCTGCTTTTTATCATGCTGTTTAGGTTTGCCATTGCCTAGCTTCTCCACCCTGTGCCAGGCTGAGCCAGAGCTGCCTTTCTGCGCCTCGCTATCCGGGGGCTGGAGGGTGGGGGAAGGCACTCACAGGACTTGGATGTGTAGGCCCGGGCCCCCAGGGCACAGTGTGCAAAGCAAAGGCTGCTCAAGGAGACCAGCATTTCAGAAAGTGGTGCAGAGGGCCCGGCAGCCACGTGAGTTGGCAGCAGAAGAGCCAGATTCGAGTCCTGGAGCACCTCAGAAAGCAGCCGGATTTCCAGGGCAGGAGCTTTCGCGAGCCAAAGCACCCTTCCTCACAAATGAGGGTATCTGAAGCAGGGAGGGACCTTGCTGGTCTCTTCAGGTGCTCCCGGACTCCGACCCGGCATTTCCAAAGGTGCCTCCCCAGCCCGGGAACTTCGGGAGTGGCAGTCCAAGGGCCGGGCGATTGAGGGGCAGGCCAAAGTTGCCGCTCCCCAAGCACGGGGGGGGGGGGGGGACGACTCCCATGCACAGAGGGACCAGTTTGGATCCTCCCCACCACCACCACCGGGCCATTTCCCCAACCCCCAATGGGGGTCACGTGCACACCAACGGGGGACTCTTTCCTAGGCTGAGCCCGTGGGGCAAAGGGAAGTGGCATTTGGAGGGCAGGCTGAAGCCCCTCGCCCCTCGCCCCTCGCTTGCCGTGGCTCCCCTGTGAACTGGGCTGCCCCCCCCACACACACACACACACACGGGAAGGGAGTGGGAGCTGCCAACTCTGACTTGGGAAATTCCTGGAGATTTGGGGCCAGGGCCCGGGGAGGGCAGAGTTTGGAGACAGGGAGGGAGCCCCGTGAGGGCGGGGGCCCCTTAAGACCGCCAGTCCAAAGTGGTCCTTCCTCCGCGGGAAACTGACCTCTGTCGTGGGGAGAGACGTCGTGATTCCAGGAGAACCCCAGGCCCTCCCTGGAGCACAGCAGCCCCTACCCCCGCGGCCTTTGAGCAGGTGGGAAAGAAGCGTCCTCTTTCTTCGGTAATTGCTCAGCTTAGAGGGGGAGCCCCATGAGTCGTGCTCCAAAGAAGCCTGCCGTCGGTGGGACAAGCGCCCTAGAAAAGCAAGGGCAACCCCACCACCGCCACCCCCATCACCAGGAAAGCGACCCAAGGAGAGGTGGAAGCGACCAGCCGTGGTGAGCCGGGAGAGAAGACCAAGGGGGGGTGGACCAGACGGCCCCCCAGGCCCTTTCCCAGCTCTGTGATTCTATCAGTGCAAACCAACCTTCGCAAACATGAGCAGAGACCAGGCCTGAAACACACGGCCGCAGTCTTGCGCCTGTCCCCCCCCCCAAAGAGGATCCAAGGCCCAGCTGCCCAGCTGCAGAAGATGGGGCTCCCAAGCCCACCACGCCTGGGAAAGGCACGACGGGAGCCCCGGGCCCCGGCCCTCCCCCAGCAGAGCTCTGTGCTCCAGAGTCAGGCGGGGACTCTCTCTCCGCGGGGCCAAGGCTCTGGGGTCGGAGGAGGCCCTCCTCTGCCAGCCCGCAGAGCCAGAGAAAAGGACTGTTTGGCCAACTGTTTAAATAATGTCCTGCCTGTTCTGCTGGGTCTGAATGGCCCTTGACAATATTTGCTCACGGTTTTGATAGTTGGGTGGTTGCTAAGTATCCCAGGGAGATGTGCAGGTGGAGAGGGAGAGGGAGGAGGAGGAGGAGGAGGAGGAGGAGGGCTGTGTCCTCTTGCTTGCTTGCATGCGTGTTGCAGCAGCAAAGGGAACACGGGGTGGGGGGTGTCTCCATCCGTGCTTGGAAAGATGAGAGCAAGGTATCCTCTCCACCTGCCCAAGCCCCGCAAAGCCTGCTGGGCTCACTTGCTCGGTCTCTGGGTAAACAGAAATGTTTTGGCCCGGCACCTAAAAGAAAGAGTAGGTGCCAGGCGAGCCTCAAGGGGAAAGAGCACTCCGTAGGTGAGATGCCACCACCAAAAAAGCCCCGTCTCTGGTTGCCGCTCACTTCACCTCCGCAGGCCGGGGGCACAGAGAGCAGGGCTTGCGAAGCAGATCTTAACTGGGGGGCTACACAGGTTGGGAGGAGGCGGTCCTTCAAGTACCCTGGCGGCAATCCAGCCAGCGCTTACAAGATGAGAACCAGCACGTTGACTGGCACCTGGGGAGCAACTGGAGAGCCCGTCCCGTTCTTTCAGCCCTTGGGCGGACGGGATCCCTGCACTGCACCCCTGGCATGAGCCCGGCTGCTCCACTAAGTTTCCAGACAGTTCTCAAAGGCCGCCGCACGTAAAATGCGTTGGCAGTAACCTAAACTGGATGTAATCAAAACGTGGACCACCAAGGCCCAGGGCGTGCTTTTTGAGGAACGATCATAGCTGGCGCATCGGCCACAGCGGATAAAAGGCACTGACTGCCACAGGGGACTTCCGATCAGCGGTAGACCGGGATCCGGCAGCAGCAGCAGCAGCAGCAGTGCTTACCAACGGTGAACCTGGTCTCCTAAGGGGCGTGCCACCCCCTCCCTCTGGGGCAGGCCAACTCCTCAGTCCTTGGCCGGCAGCACCTCGGTCTCGTCTGAGCCGAGCTCCAGTTCATCGGCCCTGCACCTTCTCTCCAGGCACCTCTTCAGGACTTCCACGGACCCACCTGACTCCGCCGATGCACAGAGCTGGGGGCCATCTGCACACCGGTGACGCCGCGCTCCAGCTCTTTGGACGACCTCTTCCAGTGCTTTCATGGAGATGCTGAACGGGGGGGGGGGCAGGATGGAACACTGCTGGACCCCACCCCCAGGATGAATGCCACGGGGCTGAGCAGCAGTCTCCCAGCCGGCCCACCGCCACCGCCGCTGCCACCACCTCCTGGATCTGGCCGCTCAAGTCAGAGCAGAGCCTCCGTCGCACGGTCCCCCCTGACCCAACCCAGCCAGAAGGACGCTGCGGCCGGTGGCACAGAAACTCACCACGAGGTCCAGGAGAGCTGACAGAGGTGCACCCCTCCAGCCAGGGCCCTCAGTCGGGGCGACCAGGAGGCTGCTTCCGTCCCCAACCCGGAGGGGCCCGAGGGCAGGCTGAAGCGGGTCGGGATCCTCTGTCTCCTCCAAGGTGGTCTGACGCCCCGCGTAGCCGCCAACGTCCACTCAAGCACCTTGACTCCCCCCCCGAATGCTATTCAGGTCGGGGGGGCCTTCTCCAGGAAGCCTCTTCCAGGTCTGTGAGAACTCGGGGTTGCCAACTCCAGGCCGGGAAATTCCTGGGGACTGGGGGCATGGAGCCTGGGGAAGACGGGGTCTGGGGAGGGGAGGGGAGGGGAGGGGAGGGGAGGGACCTCTGCAGGGTATGACATCACGGGATCCCACCCTCCACAGGAGCTGTTTTATCCAGGGGGGCTGATCTCTGTTGCCTGGAGGTCAGTTGTCATTCCAGGAGATCTCCAGGCAATACATAAGAAGATAAGGGAAGCCAATGTTGGATCAGGCCAGTGGCCCACCCAATCCAACACTCTGTGTCACGCAGTGGTCAAAAATACCAGGTGCCCTCAGGAGGTCCAGCAGTGGGGCCAGGACACTAGAATCCCTCCCACTGCTGCCCCCCCCGCCAGCACCAAGAATAGAGTGCATCACCTGCCCCAGACTGAGAGCTCCCATCTATAACCTGTGGCTAATAGCCACTGATGGACTTCTGCTCCATAAGTTTATCTAATTCCCTCTAATAAGAACATAAGAGAGAAGCCAGTGTTGGATCAGGCCAGTGGCCCATCCAGTCCAACACTCTGTGTCACACAGTGGCCAAAAATACCAGGGGCCACCAGGAGGTCCAGCAGTGGGGCCGGGAGAGCACAGCCTCCCAGATTTCATGATCACTATTGGTGTAACTGCAGCAGCTTGTGATTGGATCACTCCCTTTGACGGAGGCGACACACGTCCAAACCCATGAAATCTCTGATACCAGGTTTGTTGGCCAATTTAATTATAGTTTAGGCCAAAATTACTATAAAATTAGACTATTTATAAAATTTCAATAATTGTACCTTTATTTTTATATTTATTCAGAATAACTTGAAGAATTGGCACGGCTAGATTTATGGCCCAGCACTTAAGCCAGTAGCATAACTATAAGCATATAAGGTAACTTCTGTAATATATATATATATATATATATATAATCATTAATGATTTTTTATACATTTGGTATGTAATAATCAAGCTTCCCCCCCTTCCTTTTTTCCTTTTTATAATTTCAGGAAACAACATCTGGTTATATATATGTAAGGTAAAGGTAAAGGTTCCCTTGCTCGAAAGCCAGTCGAATCCGACTCTAGGGTTGTGGTGCTCATCTCTGTTTCAAAGCCGAAGAGCCAGTGCTGTCCGAAGACGTTTCCGTGGTCATGTGGCCAGCATGACTAAACACCAAGGTGCAGGGAACGCTGCTACCTTCCCCCTGAAGTGGTACCTATTTATCTACTTGCAGTTTCTTGCTTTCGACCTGCTAGGTTGGCCGGAGCTGGAACTAGAGACGGGAGCTCACTCCGTCTTGCGGCACCCGGGTCTTGAACTGCTGAACTACTGACCTTCCACAGCCTGCAGTTCAGCGTCTTAACCACTTGAGCCACCGCAGTGGCATATATATGTGTGTGTGTATACAAAAAAACCTTTTATACGTGTATTTGGATGTGTGTCTGTGCAATATAGAGAACAGTGACCACGGAGGAAGGACCGAAGGGGCCGAAACGCGTCTGGTCCCAAGTTAAAGTGTGTTTACCCGTCAAGTGTATTTGCATTGGAAAAGCTTTTAAAAGTCTGGATTTGGACTCTTTCTTTTAATCACAGTATATTTTGACACGTGTACACCTTAATAAACATTTCTATTTTTATATTATATAGTGTTAGCTGGACCCTCTTGGTTTGCAGATCTCCAGGCCCCCCCCCCTGGAGGTTGGCAACCACAGTCTCCCTCAGAGGAGCCCCTCCTGCCTCCTGGGCTCAGTCAACCAACTCAGTCAAGAAGTGGGGAGGGACGAGCACTTTGCGCGTGCTCAGAGAGAGCCTCCTCCTCAACTGGTACTGGGGGTTCCAATTCGGAGATCCCCTTCCTGCCTAAAACCCAGGCAGCTCCCGTGGGAAATGGCACACTGCGCCCTCTTGTAACTGTTGCAAGGAGCCTCTTCCCGGGAGTTATAAAAGTGCCCCCCGCCCCGCCTGCACTGCTGCACAGCAAGACCGCCTTGGCCAGCTGCTCCCGTCCACACTCCTCCCTCGCAGGTACGACTGAAACTTGAAGCCACGGTATCACTTTGAGAGCCATTCCTGGGCCTGCCTGGGGCCCAAAGTGCCATTTACTATAAACACCGCAGGGATAATTTCTGCAAACCCCAAACACTCCACCTCGCAGCAGGCAAAGTCCGCCTGGCGCTTCCTGACAGCACCTGCCGCTGGCCGGGAACACGCCAGAAGCCACCTTCGGCTGCCTCAGCCCCTCGGTCCCTCCCGGTCAGTCTCCTCTGTTCAGGAGACGGGCGGCAGGTCTCCCTCCAGGTTCTCGGGCAGGAAAAGGTCTTTCACGCCACCCACTACCTGGCGACGCTAGGGACTGAGCCTGGGATGTTCTGCATGCAAGGCGGATGCTCTGCCCCTGAGCCATGGTCCCTTCCCGTTAAAAGGAGCCTGGGCCGGAAGGAGCAGGGCACCAAAGGACTGCCACAAGGGCGCCCCACAGCTGTGCCCTCCTGGTCCCCAAACGAGACCAGCTGAAGAGTGTGGGTCAGCCACACCTCTGCTCTGAGAAGTGGCTTCCTCAGACCTACCATGGGGGAGAGGGCTATCAGTGGCTACTAGTTCTGGCAACGGAGAAGAACCTCCACATTCAGAGGCAGTCAACCTCTGGATCCCAGAGCCTGGAGACAACATCAGCGGAAAGCTGGACAAGATGGACCCTCACTGGACGAATCCAGCAGGGCTCTTCTGAGGTTCTTCTCAGGGGAAGGACTCGGCCTCTCTGCCCTGTTGCTGGCCCTCCAGAGGAACTGGCTGGCCCCTGTGTGAGACGGGAGGCTGGACTGGATGGACCCTCCCTGGTCTGGCCCAGCAGGGCTCTTCTGGTGTCCTTATCAGGGGAAGGCCTCGGCCTCTCTGCCCTGTTGCTGGCCCTCCAGAGGAACTGGCTGGCCCCTGTGTGAGATGGGATGCTGGACTCGATGGACCCTCCCTGGTCTGACCCAGCAGGGCTCTTCTGGTGTTCCTATGCCGAACGAGATTTGCCACCGGATTCTGCATAGGGACGCTACCTCTGAACAATGCCTGGTCTGAACCCTAACCCCATACTGTGGGGTGGGGCCTCTGCCAGGGCCCTTGGCCACTGACTCCCCCCCCCATCCACACGCCTCCTCCGCCGCCTGCCTGCCCCCTCTTCCCTCGCCCGCTCCCTTGCAAGCATGCCCCCTCCGAGGCTCCCGGCTTCCCAGAGGGTGCGGGGGGGTGCCAGACACGGGTGCCTTTTGGGCAGCCACAGCAGCTGCACGCCCTGCCACACCCAGTGCCCAGGGCCTCGAGGAAAGGGGACTTAGGGGGATGGGAGAGGGGTTGAGACCAGGGTAGGTAGGGGAAGGATCCGCAGGCAGGTGTGAGGGAGGGGAGTGTCCTGGTGGTGGGCAAAGAAGGGGAAGTGGTCCCCTGAGCACTCCCTGCCCTGGGCCCCCAAAACCTAGAACCAGCCCTGCCCCCCCACCCACAGCCCCAGGAGTTGCTCCATGCTGGCCACGTCCCAGCCTGCCCCCCCCCAAAGCAAGAAGGCAGGCAGGCAGGCAGTCACCTGAACTCTGCCCGGAACAAGGAAGCCCCCCCCCAGAGCTCCCCCCCGAGACCAGATGCCCTCAGGCCCCAGCTCTGGAGGAAGAAGAGCTTCTTCTGCTGCGCTGCCCCTCTGAGTGAGTCTCCCCCCCCCGGACACCCACTGAATGCCCCGTCATCTCTGTGGTCAGCCTAGGGGGTCGGGATCTCAGCTGTGCCCCGAGGAGCCCCGACTCTTGCTCGCGCACAGCCAAGTGCTGCCAAAGTTCCCCTGGGCTGCAGAACCTGCCCCACACATCACACACACCCTTTCTTCCTGCTGCGATCGATGGCTCTGCTGCTGCCCCCCCCCGCCCCCCGCCCCAGCTGAGCCTGCCTGGCGGCCAGAGCTCCCCTTCCTGGCCGGGCTGGAGATGTGGTTGGTCCAGACTGGGGCAAGGCAGGCACTTCAGTCCTGAGTCCTCCCTCCCCAGGCACAAAGGGCACCCCCCCCTCCACACACACACAGAGACACTTACTTTCAGGCACCGCTGGCGCTGGGCCCAGGCAGAAGAGGCCGAGGATCAGAAGAGGTCGCCTGAGAGGCAAGGCACCCAGGGCCCACAGGCCCCGCTGCCCCTTTGGTGCCATGAGGGCAAATAATCCGGGGGGGGGCGTACACGCCAGGCAGGAAGCCTCCAGTTAGCAGGCTGGGGGAGAGAGCCGATGGTTGCTGAGCTCAGCCGGAAGCTCCCCCAAGTGTCCCTTTCTCATAGCCAAGCCAGGAAGGGAAGGCCCCAGGGGTGCTGTGTCTCCTCAGCAGGCATCCTCTCCGCCAGCCGTCTCTGGCATCCGTGTGGCAGCTCACCTGGGCAGGTGAAGCCAAGCGGAGACATCCCCGGGCTGAGCCTATTCTGGCCCCAGGTGGAGCAGGAGCTCAGGGGTGGAGCCGGGAGTCCTCTCTCCCCGCCCCCCCCCGGCAGTCCCTGCTGTTGATGGAGCAGCACTGGGGGAGGGAGGGTCCGTGGGGCTCAGTGGGCTGGGGTTTCGGAGCCGGACCTGGACCGCTGCCCGCCACTGTTGACAAATGGGACATTCAAAATATTTAGCCTGACAACTGAAACAAGACGGGGGCGGCTGCAGGGACTGGCTCCGCTCCTTGTTGGGGAAATAAGCGAGGGGAGGGCGATGGGGCCGAGGGGAGGGGGAGGAGGAGGAGGAGGGTTCTTCTTCTTCTCCTCCTCCTCCTCCTCCTCAGGGACCGGGTGGCCTCTTCAGGGGAGGGGGAGCCTGCAAGACAGGAAGGGAGCCACCGCACGTGCTGCGGCCCAGGGGGGTCGGGGAGGGGCAGGCAGCCTCGAGAGGCAAACCTCGGCCCAGTGGGTTTGTGGGTGGGTGGGTGGGTGTGAGCTGGAATGCCGGGAGGGTCTGGGGGACCAGCACCTTCTGCTTTACCCTGGCCCAGAAGAGAACCCCTCCGGCAGTTGCCTCGTGTGGCAGGACAGCTCCAAGGGGGAATTGGATAAGCATCTGGGGCAGAGGTCCATCGGCGGCTGTTAGCCACTCTGGGGCAAGGGATGCCCTGTATTCATTGGTGCTTGGGGAGGCAACAGTGGGAGGGGGCTTCTAGTGTCCTCCTGGCCCCACTGCTGGACCTCCTGATGCCCCCTGGTATTTTTGGCCACCGTGTGACAGAGTGTTGGACTGGACAGGCCGTTGGCCTGACCCGACACAGGCTTCTCTCTTAGCTTCTCTTAGCTTCTCATGCCACCCCCCCTCCCCCGTAGAGTCCAGCCCAGTGGTGGTGGGGGTCCCAAGCGGCTCAAGGCCCAGTCCGGCTGCCTGGCTCAGAGCTGGGCCACGCTGGCTCAGGAGTCAGGGGAACGACCGGCGCGTGCACACCCACGGGCTAACGGCAGGCTCCATTTTGGTGCCATCACCTCACTTGTCCCAGCTCCGGAGCGGGCCCGTACCTCTTCCCTTCACTCCCTGGAGTTCCTGGGGCTACTTCCCAGCTTTGTGCCTGGGATCCCGGCCCCCGCAAATGCTGACCTCCTGCACCGAGGAACCAGGTCCAGTCAGCACTTTGCCTGTGGACTTACCGCAGGTCCCGTGGCTCGCTGGTGCCAGCACTGTGCCAGCTGCACAGCTGATGCGAGAGGAGGCGGGCCTGCTTGGGGACACCCAAGACTTGTGCCACAGGACAGAGGCGCCACACTCTCCGCAGGCCTGCCTCCTCTCGCATCAGCTGTGCAGCTGGGGGGTGGGGGCAGGTGAGAGCCAGCCCAAGCAGAAGGCCAGGAGCGAGAAGGGCTAGACCTCTGTCCTGAGGCACCAGCTGGCCTGGCCACGGGCCCCCTCTGCTCACCGGTGGGAGGAGAAACGCCTCGCCCCTCTGCCTGGGGCCTTGGCGTCCTTCTTCAGCCCAGCCTCCCCCGCCCAGCCCAAGCCAAGAAGGGGAATGCCACTCCTGGCAGCCCCGCTCACACCCAAAGGTGCCTCTGGGGCCGGCCAGCCTCAGGACTTGGTCCCAATGGGGAAGGAAAGGCCCCCACCCCCTCAGGCATCTGGGAGGGTGGCCCTGCCGAGGCTCGTCCAGAGTGCCGCCAGCCCCGTGGGCCAGGCGGATGTGGCGAAGCTCTGCTGGACTGGGGCCATTTGGGCTCCTGCTCGGCACCTCCTCCCCAAACACAGCACCACCACCACCCCCGCCACTGCACCAGGCCAGCAGGCCGCAGCCAAGGAGCAGCCACTGACCAGGAGCCGAGGACAGGCAGCCCCCAGCCAGGAGAACCAACCGCAGCCTACCCTGCATGCGGCCGGGCTGTCCCGTCCCCCCCCCGACTCTGGCTTCAGCGTTCACCCCCCAAGGCCTGCAGCAGGAGAGCCAGTGGAGCAGCAGGGAACGTGGCAGGTCAGTCAGGCTAGGAGCTGGGAGACACACACCCCACGCCGGCAGGAGCGGGGAGAGAGAAGCTCGAGCATGTCCAGAAGAGGGCGACCAGGATGGTGAGAGGGCTGGAACCCAGGTCTTACAACCAGGAAAGGCTGAAAGAGTTGGGAGGTCTGTTTAGCCTGGGAAAGAGAAGGCTTAGAGGGGACAGGATGGCAGTCTTCAAGTATCTGAAGGGCTGTCATATAGAAGATGGAGCAGATCTATTCTCTCTTGCTCCGGATTGTGAGACTGGATCTAATGGGTGGAAATGACAAGGGAGTCGTTACCGGCTAAATATCAGGGAAAACTTCCTCACTGTCCGAGTGGCTGAGGAGTGGAACAGAGACTGCCTCGGGAGGTGGTGGATGCTCCTTTGCTGGATGTTTTCAAGCGGAGGCTGGACGACCATCTTTTGGGTATGTTGTAAGGCTATCTTTTCGGCTTTGCTCCTGCAGAGTGCAGGGGGCTGGACTAGATGACCTGCAAGGTCTCTTCCAACTCTAACATTCTGTGATTCTATGATTCATGGGAGAAGAATGCACAAGAAAGGCCACATTTAGGTACAGAGAGCCAGAAGGTGGGGGAACCTGCTGGGGGGGCCAGGAGCAATTTCCTTCTTGGTGACACAAGGAAAGGGAGCTTCCAGCCCTTCCCCAAAGAGGCAGCTGGGCCCAAGACGCTGAGCGCTGAGGCTAGGTCTGGCCACCTACATGGGGGGGGGGGCCCTGAGGGGATGGGGCAGGCTGACCAGGGCCCCTGCAGACTCCGGGCCTTCCACTCTTGCTCTCGAGGAACTGCCAAGGTGTTTTATGTTATCTGGAGACTCTCAAGGGATCCACGCATGCGTTATAGATCTGCTCCATCTTCTACATGACAGCCCTTCAAATACTTGAAGACTGCCATCGTGTCCCCTCTAAGCCTTCTCTTTCCCAGGCTAAACAGACCCAACTCTTTCAGCCTCTCCTCGTAAGACTTGGATTCCAACCCTCTCACCATCCTGGTTGCCCTCCTCTGGACACGCTCGAGCTTGTCAACATCCTTCCTAAAATGTGCTGCCCGAAACTGGACACAGGACTCCAGGAGAGGCCTGACCATAGCAGAATAGAGCGGAACCACCACCTCCCATGATCTGGACACAATGCTTCTTCTGTTAATGCATCCTAAGATTGATTGATTGATCTTTCAGTTTATTGATTGCTCACCCTGCGTGCCTGCAGGCTCTGAGCGATTTACAGTTACTCTTTGAGACGTGGGACTAACAATGTTTTATATCAGGGGAAGGGAGGACCACATATAGTTCTTATTTAATTCCACACACACTTGCAGCTGACGAAGGGTTCGTCTCTGCCTTTGAACCAGTTGTGTTCCGATCGGCATTTCAGTCGGCTGGCTTGGTGACGTCAGGCTTTCAGGACTCTTCGTGTTGTAGCACCATACTGCCACCGCCTGGCCGGATCAGCCCACTGCAGGGCTTCTTGATGCCGAGATTCTTCATAGCTTCTGGTCTTCGCAGCAGGATGTTCCACTGTCGGCTAACACCTCCCCTGCAGGGGGGGGGGGTTTGGTGTGCCCACCCTCTCTAAGGAGTGGTACCCATTTTATCTACTTGCTGAAGCTTTCGAATCATTGGGTAGACGACGAGCTAGGGACACAGGTTGGCAGCTCACACCAGCGCAGGGCTAGAACTAACAGTAGTTCAGATGTTAGTTATTAAGCAGTGGGATATATCCACTGTGCCACCGCTTTTTTCACAGCCACATCGCACTGCAGGCTCATGTTGAGCTTGTGATCAACCAGAACACTCAGATCCCTTTCACATGTGCTGCTGTCAAACCAAGTCCCTCCCATTCTATATCTGTGCCTTTGATTTTTTGTGCCCAGGTGTAGGACTTTGCACTTATCTCTATTGAAATTCATTTTATTTGTCTCAGCCCACTGTTCCAGCCTATCTAGATCATTTTGAATCCTGACTCTGTCTTCTTCAGAATTAGCAATCCCACCCAGCTTTGTGTCATCAGCAAATCTGATAAGCATCCCCTCTATGTCTTCCTCTAGGTCATTTATAAAAACATTGAACAACACTGGGCCCAGTACCGAAGCCCTGTGGCACTCCACTCAAGACTTCCCTCCACGTAGACGCAGAGCCATTTACGAGCACTCGTTGGGTACGGTTTTTCAATCATGAATCCATCCAATGGTTGCTCCATCCAGCCCGCACTTAACCAGCTTATCCTCAAGGATATCATGAAAAATTTTGTCAAATGCTTTGCTGAAATCTAGATACACTATATCCACAGCATTGCCAGTCAACCATTTTAGTAACTCTGTCAAAAAAGGAGATAAGGTTGGTCTGGCATGACTTATTCTTGATAAACCCATGCTGGCTACTACCAATTAACTCATTCTGTTCAAGGTGCTCACAGACAGAGTGTTTGATAATCTGCTCTAGAATTTTTCCAAGTATTGATGTCAAGCTGACAGGCCTGTAATTTCCCAGGTCCGTCTTTCCCCCCTTCTTGAAGATCGGGACATTTGCTCTTCTCGTCTTCTGACACAACACCAGTACTCCAGGACATCTCAAAGATTAGAGCCAGAGGCTCTGAAATAACATCTGCAATTTCTTTTAGCACCCTGGGATACAAGCCATCTGGCCCTGGAGATTTGAAAGTATTTAAGGCAGCTAGATGCTCTCAATTTCAATTCAATTCAAAACCTTTAATGGCATAGAGCTAGATGCTCTCTAGCCATTTCCTTACTTACTCTGGACTGGCAATTACTCCTTCCTTCATATGCCCTGCATTCTTCAGTATGTATACAGCTTGCCTTACTGTGAAAGACTGATGCAAAGTGAGTGTTGAGTAATTCTGCTTTGTCTTCATCCTATGTTAAGACTTGACCGTCTTCCCCTAGCAATGAGCTTACTCCATCCCTGTTGTTCTTGCTTCAAACACAGGCATAGAAATTTTTCTTGTTATTTTTAGTATCCCTCGCAACCCTCAGCTCCATCTGCACTTTAGCCTTTCTGACACCATCCCTACAGATTCGAACCTGCTTCTTGTACTCACCCTCAGTAATTTGGCTCTCCTTCCATTTCCTGTACATTTCCCTTTTTAGTCTCAGCTCTTCAGAGAGTTCCTTGTTCAGCCACCTTGGCTTCATTACCCGTCTCCCACTTTTCTTTCTTACCGGAACAGTTTGCAATTGTGCCTTAAGTATTTCATTTTTCAGCATCTCCCATCCTTCCTGTGTAGATTTCCCCCTCAGCATTTCCAGCCACAGGATCCTACCTAATATTTCTCGAGTTTTTTGAAATCAGCCTTCCTGAAGTCCAGGATACGAGTCCTACTATGTCCTGGTTTCACATCCCTCACTATTCCCCAAGGATCCTACAGCATTCACCTCATCAATCAGTTCTTCCCTGTTAGTCAGAATTAAATCTAGGATAGCAGATCCTCTGATTCCCACCTCCACCTTCTGAGAGATGAAGTTGTCCACAATACTATTCAAGAATCTGCGGGATGCCCCATGTCTAGCAGAATTAGATTTCCAGCAAATATCTGGATAGTTGAAATCTCCCATAACCACAACATTCTGTCTCTGTGAAAGTTTAGCAAGCTGTTGTACAAATGCATCGTCCTGTTCCTCCCGTTGGTTCGGAGGTCTGTAGTATACCCCCACAACAATATCCCCTTCTTTCCCCCCCTGCTCTATCCTTACCCACACACTTTCAACAGGGCAACTCTAAAACTCCTGACTTAACGGCAAGACCCCCCCCGCCCCCGGTAGGGTTTGCAAGGCAGGAGGCCCACAGAGGTGGCCGGTGCCTCCACAGCAGTGGCCGACTCAGCTGAAACAGAGACTCTGCAACAGGGATGCAAACACTTCTGTGCCCTTTATTGCTTTTGTGGGAAAAGGATTAGCAAACGCAGGTCTCTTCCTTGTCCTTGGGTAGCCCAGGTGGTGGTCCCAGAGGCTGCACATGTTCCGGGAGCACCCAAAGGGGGAGCCCCATGCGCTGCCCCGTGGCAAGGGGTACATGAAGCCTGGGGCGGGCACCCCCTCTACGCTCCCTGCCACGGCCTCCCCCAAAGCCCACCAGAAGGGTCTGTGGGGGTCTGCGGGCCTGTCCACCTCCGTGGCTCATGAGCGGCCCGTCTCCTCCCAGAGGGGCGCCTCTCCGTGGCAGTGGGTGCAAATCCTCCCCGCGGCTGGTTGGACGGGTGGGCAGGAGACGCGATGGGTGGGCAGGGCCAGTCTATAGGGCGTGCCGGGTGGGCAGGGCGGACCCCGACTCAAGAGCAGCTGCTTCTTCGCCTGCGCAGCAAGGCCGCCGGGCTACCGGCATCGTCCTCTTGGTCGCTCTCGCAGTCGCGCTGGTTTGGGCAGAAAAAGGCAACAACAGTGGAACAGGAGCAGAAAGAGGGTGGGGGCGAAGGAAGGGTCTCCGGACCTGCCCTGGACTGAAGCTGTGATGAGAGGCCACAGCTCAGGTGGAGAGCGCCTGTTTGGCGCGCAGAAGGTCCCAGGTTCAATCCCCAGCAGCGCCTCTAGCTCAAAGGTTCGGGCATCCGGTGTAGCCAAGGCCTCCCCCCCACCTGCCCTATGCCAAGGACACCCCCCCGCCCCCCACGGGGCACCCACCAGGCTCTCGTCCTCCTCCGTCTTCTGGTGGCACAGACGCTGCATGCGGCACAAGCGGTTGCAGGCCGACACCATGTTGTAGGAGAGCTGGCAGGGGAAAGAGAGGGGCCACTCTGGCGCTGCAGGAAGAGGTGGGAGACCCACCCGCAGCACAGGACCCCCCACCCACCCCCAGCCACCGCTGGGCTTCTCTTCAAGACAGAAGCCCAACAGATGATTCCTGTTCTCCCCTCTGCTGGCCAGTCTGTGTCTGGACTCAAGTTCGGGTCCTGCCTTTGGCCAGGGGAGCCCTTCCGGGTCAGGAGCCGCCCACTGGAAGGACCTGCTCTCCCTGCGTGAACCCAGCAGGGTCTGGCCCTGCCCCCCCCATCAGGAGGCAGCTGCCCTTGACCTCCAGGCCAGGCCAGCCCTGTTGCGCCTGAGAGCCTGGCGTGCCAAGGAGGTGTCTGACGCGGCGGCAGCTTCCAGGAGGCCTGTCCTGCACCGTCTGAAACTGCCATGCGGTGCTCCCCATGGCTTGGAGGGCTTGACTCACGGCCTGCCTGGAAGCGCCTGTGGGGTGTGTGTGGGGGGGTGTTCTGCCTTCGCAGCAGGATTGGACCATTTCACATTTAAAAAACAACAGACATGGATTTTTTAATGCAATTGAGTCCTACCCAATGACACCCTCTATCCCCACCTGGGTGCTGCTGGGGTGCTCCAGGGGCACCCGTACCTTTGCCCAGCTAACCTTACCTTCCACTTCCTCCGAGCGTTGAACCGGCGGAAGTTCTTCATGTTAATTGAGGAGCGGTTCCGGCTGACCGCCTGCTTCCGGTTGAGGGGCTGGGGGGGGACACACAGACACACAAACACAAGAGTGTGGCAGGCAGACTCGGCTCCCCCCCCCCCATCAGCTGCAACCAAAGGAGGCTGAAGCAGGGAAGGGGAAGCCAAATGCAGGTCCAAAGATCCCCTCTACCCCGCCCCATGGGGTCCTGAAGCACTTTTAAGCCTAAGCAAAGTCCTGAACCAGGGCAGCTTCTTGCCACCAGAGGTGCAAAAATTCCAGAGATTCCAAGGGCTATTTCCCAGGAGGATAAAAAACCCAGAAATTTGGGGGAGGGGATTATAATTTATTTATTTTTCCCATTTATACCTCACCCTCCTGGCCAAGGCAGGCCTCTTGCCACGCGAGACACACTTTCCTTATCAAACCTTCACTCATGTTACAGTTTTAACAGCATTAAAATGCATCATTTATAACTTAGTTAAAATATTATTTCGTGTATTTATGGAATTTAGAAGTAGAAATGACCCCATTTCCTACAAGCAAAATTGCAAAGCACAGGGGTCTTTTCATAGAAAAAGAGCTGCAGGAGCTCATTAGCATATGGTATGCTAATGAGCTACTAGACTATTAGCATATGCCATGCCCCCTAACATCACCAGAAGTGATGTCAGAAGGAGAAGCAAAAGGGGGGGGAGGCATCGAAAGCCTCCCCTTCCCTTCCCCAGCTGGCCTGGGTGGGGGAGCTAAGAGAGAAGGGGTTTAAAGTTTAGACCCCTTCTCACTAGAGTTGGGCCACAGAAGGAAGAAAGAGGGAAGGAAAGAGAGAGAGAAGAGAAAAGGAAAGAGGGAAAGAAAGAGAAGGGAAGAAGGAGGGAAAGAAAGAGAGAGAAGGGAAGAAGGAGGGAAGCAGGGAAAGGAGGAAAAAAGAGAAGAGAAGAAGGTGGGAAAGAGGAAAAGGAAAGGAGGAAATGAAAGAAATTCGGCAGCAATTTGGCCCCATTATATCCTATGGGCCATTGAAGTCAAAACAGGTTGCCCCCATCCCCTCTATTGTGGGGGTGTATGTGGGGAGAGGCTCCGAAGCTACTCTGAAAATTTGGAGCCTCTCCCTCAAACCCCCTCCCCCCCAGAGCTACTAACAGCACCATGGGAAAAAGTAACTTTTTTCCCCACCATAGAGAACAATGGAGGGAATGGGGGCAACTTGTTTGGGGGCCCATAGAATTGGACCTCCGGGTCCAATGTTCTTGAAACCTGGTGGGTATCTTGGGGAGAGGCTCCAACAGCTACCCTGTGAGTTTGGAGCCTCCTCCTCAAACCCCCTCCTCTCCAGCCCCCAGAATATACTCTATGTTTTCGCCATTGACTTCAGTGGCCCATAGGATATAATGGGGCTGAAATTGACATTCGGCTGGGGAAAGACTCCCGAAACTGACATGCGGGAGCCTTTCTGCCCTCCCAAGCTGCAGGAGCTCTGCTCCAGTGCGCTCCCCACCAAAGACCCCTGGCAAAGCATACAGTACTGCTGCACCTTCTGTTGTAGGTTTTGGGGAAAATGCTACACATTCCATATGAAACCCTGGCCTTAAAGAGCATTTAACTCATTCCAGAAGAGAAAATATTTAAGAGGGATTTTGTTCAGAGCTTCTGAAGATTTTTACATCACAGAAACTGTTTTTTTAAAAAATCCTTGGGAAAAATGTCGTCGTCCCCCCCAGGGCGTTGAGGTCTCTGCTTGCCATAAAAATGGCCTTTCAGGTGGCCTGGAATGAGCCTTCCCCACAGCAGGGCTGCCGCCACCAGATAAACATTCTCTTTCCACCTAAAGAGGGAAAGGTGGACGGACGGACGGACGGACGGACGACAGACTCCACCACACTCCCCCGTGTCTCTCGCCTTGCAGGCTCTCACCTTGATCCAGGGATGGATGAGGCACTCGGCCGCTGTCATTCGGCTCCTGAAGTACAGAAATACAGAAAACGATGTTCCCTGTTGCGCCACAAGCCCCCCCCCCCCCCATGCACACCTCTCCTGCTCCTCAGCAAGACCAGCCGGCAAGAAGCAGGCATGCACCAGGGGCAGAGGGGCCCGCCCGGAGGACTCCCGCAGGACTTCATCCCCCCCCCCGACACACACACACACACACCAGAGCCACCCACACCCTCTCCCGAGCCACTGGAGACCCAAGCAGGGAAACAGACTGCTCAGACGTGGCCTGAATCTCACAGGGCTGCCCCAGGCAAGGCCCACCCTCCCCTGACCAACTCCTGTTTCACAGACAGACCACTGTCGTCGAGGGGCTGGGGAGGTCCCGCAGCTAACGAAAGACCCCTGGATGGAGCCACCCAGATGGCAAGGGAAGCCTCACCCGGGCTCCTTCACCAGCAGCTGTCGAATGAAGTCCTTCGCCAACTCCGACGTTTGGCCAAAATACTTGTCCTCAAACTCATAGGAGCTGGCCACGACGTTGGCAAGAGTCTCGGTGTCTGTCTCCCCCTGGAACGGAGACATGCCGCTCAGCCTGCGGGGAGAGAAGGAACTCATTGGTGGGGCCAACCTCGGCCCTCCTTTTCATCTGTTTTAAATCAACAGAACGGGAATTGCCCTGGTGACGGGTGCATCCCAGGCGTAAATCAACCCAGCTTTTAAATAAGGCTTTGGAGGAGAACAGCCCCCGGACGACAAATGAGGCTCCTCACCTGGAGCCCCCCTTGCAAAAGGCCAGCAGAAAATATGACGGGGTTGACTTGCAAAGGGCGGTCCTCCTCCTCCAAAGGGGATCTCTTTCCCCCTTCAAGACACCCCATAATATAAGCACCACAGTTAAACAACAGGGTTAGAGGCATCCAAACACGGCCAGGTGGGACACCGCAGAAGCATTCCCTCCCCCCCTATTCTGGGGGGCAATTTCAGACCATTCAGGACGCGCTTCTATCAGAAGTGAACCCAAACTTATTCACACCCGAGTCGATGAGACCGGCTCCAACGTAACACCAAAAGCACCCGCCCTCTCCACGGCCCCCTCCCCAGAGTCTGAAAGGGGGGCAAGGCACGCGGGAAGGAATTCTGGTGTCCCCCAAAGGCAGCCCAGCCAAGAGGGCCGCCTTCCGGAAAGGAGCTCACATGGCGTGGGGGGGGAGCAGCACCCTCTCAGAGACTTGGCCTGCACCAAATGCCCTGGCCCCTCTTCTGCTTCTGCTTCTGAGGCTCAAAGCATGCAGGGCCCGCCCCCCCCCCCACAGCCCCTGGTGGGATCTCACCCCCCTCCAAGCCCCACCACAGTCCAAAAAGAATCAGTCTGGGGTACTTACAAGATGTATGTGATCACGCCTATGCTCCTGAAAAAGAGAGAGAGACAGAGGCAGAGACTCCAGTCCCTAAGGGAATCCCGGGTGGACACCAATCCCACCCAACACCACTTGCTGCAGAAGCTCAGAGCTGGTTTGGATCGTGCCAAGGGAGACAGGGAGGACAGGAAAGCGCCTACAACCTGGGGTGACTCTTTTTTAAAAAACCGACAGTCTGCTTCATGCCCTCTGAAGCCCAAAGAGAAAAATGGCATTCAAATATCACCCATCTAATTTCGAACCAGGTCAGAGAGGGTTCATCAAAAACCTGCAAGATGGAGGAAGACAGACGGGAGATTTCTCTACAAACCTGAAGGAAGCCCCAGGTTTTGCAAAAATATCTGTAATCTAAAAAAAAAAATACATTGGGTGATTAAAACTCCCCAAAATTACACAAACAACACCTGTAGCTTTAAGAAAAGAATCCACCGTGGCATAACATTCTGAGGTCTTGGGGGGTTGCTAGGCAACCACAACAGTATTGCCTTGCCTTTCAAGTCTCAGAAAAAAGCCCCCTCCCCTCCTGGAGGAGGAGTTCTTGCCAGGGGCAGGCCCCACCGTGACCACTGCAGACTCACCCCCTGCACCGTTGGCCACCGCCGCTTTCCAGAGGGAGGGAGAGAGGGAGGGAGGGAGAGAGGGAGGGAGGGTGGGGGAAAGGAAGCACAGAAATGTTTCAAATGCATCAATAAAGGCAGGGGGAAGAGGAAGGGAAGCTGGCGAGTGGGTGGGAAGGAGAGAAAGCAAGCAGGAGGCTTGCGGGGACTGCCCGGGAAGAGAAAGAGGAGATCGTGGGGTGGGGGGATTCCGGGGGGGGGGGGAGATCCCCGGAAAGCCCACACAGACCCCCCCTTTCTAATAGATCCGATAAATGCACAACCTATGGGATTAGTTGGCGCGGTTTCATTTCCTGAAGCAGGCGGCAGGCAGCCTGGCTTTCATCCCCGCGCACCATGGATGCGCATGCACCCGTGGAGAAACGCCCTCCCACGGCTCTCACCACATGTCCGTCGCGCAGCTCAGTGCCTCATAGTTGATCACTTCAGGAGCTGAGGAAGAATTATTAACTATTATTATTATTTATTTCATTTCCAGTCTACCTTTCTCAGTGGGACTCGAACCAGACTGGAAGCCTGCTTTTAGAAAACCGTTTCAGTTACACAGTAAGCAGACTCTGCCGTAAGGAGAAATCAGGGTGGGAAGGAAGGCACCCCAGCAGTGCCACGGGGGAAGCAGACGGTGGCCCCTCCAGCCTCGGCCCCGGAGGACAAGAGGGGAAGACGCGCCTCTCTCTGCTGGACGCTCGAGCCGAGGTCGCCACAGCGTCATTCGCTGCTCCCACCTGCTGAGCAAAGTGTTTGAGTTCGGTCACGTACCAAACAAAATTACAGAGCTGGGAAGGCCCAGAAGTCTCCCACTCATTCCAAATATATAGCACAAAAAGAAGTCTGAGATAAAACTGGGAAATTTGGGAGGAAATTGGAAGAAAACCCCAATTTTTTCCTTTCTGGAAGGAGTGCAATGAAAGACAAGATGTTACTTTAAGCGCACAGTGCAAAACTTTTATGTAAGACCACCTACTGCACTAAAGGCAAAGATTTCCCTTGCTCAAAAGCCAGTCGAATCCGACTCTAGGGGGTGGTGCTCATCTCCGTTTCCAAGTTGGAGAACCAGCACTGTCTGAAGACATTTCCGTGGTCATGTGGCCAGTGTGCCTAGACGCCGAGGCGCATGGAACGCTGTTCCCTTCCCACCAAAGCGGTACCTGTTTATCTACTTGCAATTTCTTGCTTTTGAACTGCTAGGCTGGCAGGAGCTGGGGCCAGAGACGGGAGCTCACTCCGTCACGTGGCATTCTCGGGTCTCAAAGTGCTGAACTACCAACCTTCCAGCCTGCAGCTCAGCGTGTTAACCTCGGAGCCACCGCAGCCCCTATCTATAGCACTAGAGACCAATAATTCCTATGTATATGCAGATACATTTTCAAGAACCTTTTTTGTTATAATGTAAACAAGGTTTCTCCCTCATGGATCACTGCCTTGTCGTGGCGAGGGGGCTTGCGTGGTTCGATGAGGCTGTGGGCTATGCCGTGGAGGGCCACCCAGGACAGACAGGCCACAGCAGAGAACTCAGACCAAGCGTGATCCCCTGGAGAAGGAAATGGCAACCCACTCCAGTATCTTTGCCAAGAAAACCCCATGGACAGTAACAAAAGGCTAAAAGATATGACGCCGGAAGATGAGCCCCTCAGGTCGGAAGGTGTCCAATATGCTACTGAGGAAGAGCAGAGGGCAAGTACGAGTAACCCCAGAAAGAGTGAAGCGGCTGGGCCAAAGCCGAAAGGACGCTCAGTTGTGGATGTGTCTGATGGTGAAAGGAAAGTTCGATGCTGCAAAGAACAATACTGCATAGGAACCTGGAATGTAAGATCTATGAATCAAGGTAAGCTTGACGTGGTCAAAAATGAGATGGCAAGAATGAACATTGACATCTTGGGAATCAGTGAACTAAAGTGGACAGGAATGGGCGAATTTAACTCAGAAGACCATTATATCTACTACTGTGGCCAGGAATCCCGTAGAAAAAATGGTGTGGCCTTTATAGTCAACAAGAGAGTGAGAAAGGCAGTATTGGGATACAATCTCAAAAATGACAGAATGATCTCGGTCCGAATCCAAGGCAAACCATTCAATATCACAGTAATCCAAGTCTATGCCCCAACCACTGCTGCAGAAGAGGCTGAAGTGGACCAGTTCTACGAAGACCTACAACAGCTCGTAGAACTAACACCAAAAAATGATGTCCTCATCATCATAGGGGACTGGAATGCTAAAGTAGGAAATCAAAAGGTAACCGGAATAACAGACAAATTTGGCCTTGGAGAACAAAATGAAGCAGGGCAAAGGCTAACAGAGTTTTGTCAAGAGAACACGCTGGTCATAGCAAACACCCTTTTCCAACAACCTAAGAGGCGTCTCTACACATGGACATCACCAGATGGGCAACACCGAAATCAGATTGACTATATAATTTGCAGTCAAAGATGGAGAAGCTCTATCCAGTCAGTAAAAACAAGACCTGGAGCTGACTGTGGCTCAGATCATGAGCTACTCATTACAAAATTCAGACTTAAATTGAAGAAAGTTGGGAAGACCACAAGGCCATTCAGATTTGACCTAAATCACATCCCCGATGAATATACAGTAGAGGTGAAGAATAGGTTTAAGGGACTAGATTTGATAGACAGAGTGCCTGAAGAACTATGGACAGAGGTCCGTGACATTGTAAAGGAGGCAGCACTCACCGCCATCCCAAAGAAAAAGAAATGCAAAAAAGCAAAGTGGCTGTCTGATGAGGCTTTACACATAGCAGAGGAAAGAAGGAAAGCTAAAGGCAATGGGGATAAGGAAAGATTTGCCCAATTTAATGCAGATTTCCAGAGAACAGCAAGGAGAGATAAGGAGGCTTTCCTGAATGAACAATGCAGAGTAATAGAGGAAAACAATAGATTGGGAAGGACTAGAGATCTCTTCAAGAAAATTGGAGAAATCAAGGGAACGTTCCATGCAAAGCTGGCCATGATAAAGGACAAAAACGGTAGGGACCTAACAGAAGCAGAAGAGATTAGGAAAAGATGGCAAGAATACACAGAAGAACTATACAAGAAGGACCTCGATGTCCTTGACAACCACGATGGTATAATCACTGACCTTGAGCCAGACATCCTGGAAAGCGAAGTTAAATGGGCCTTAGAAAGCATTACTAACAACAAAGCTAGTGGAGGTGATGGTATCCCAGCTGAGTTATTCAAAGTCTTAAAAGAAGATGCTGTTAAAGTGCTGCACTCAATTTGCCAACAAATTTGGAAAACACAACAGTGGCCACAGGATTGGAAAAGGTCAGTTTACATTCCAATCCCAAAGAAGGGCAACGTCAAAGAATGTTCAAACTATCGCACAATTGCACTCATTTCACACGCTAGCAAGGTCATGCTCAAAATCCTACAAGCTAGGCTCCAACAGTACGTGGATAGAGAACTGCCAGAAGTACAAGCTGGGTTTCGAAGAGGTAGAGGAACTAGAGATCAAATTGCCAACATTCGCTGGATTATGGAGAAAGCAAGAGAGTACCAGAAAAACATCTACTTCTGCTTCATTGACTATGCTAAAGCCTTTGATTGTGTGGATCACAATAAATTATGGCAGGTTCTTAAAGAGATGGGAGTACCAGACCACCTCACCTGTCTCCTGAGAAACCTGTATAAGGGTCAAGAAGCAACAGTTAGAACCGGATATGGAACAACTGATTGGTTTAGCATAGGAAAAGGAGTACGACAAGGATGTATATTGTCACCTTGCTTATTTAATTTATATGCAGAGTACATCATGCGAAATGCTGGCCTGGATGAATCACAAGCTGGAGTTAAGATTGCTGGGGAAAAGATCAATAACCTCAGATATGCAGACGATACCACTCTGATGGCAGAAAGTGAAGAGGACCTAAAGAGCCTCTTGCTCAGGGTGAAAGAGGAGAGTGCAAAAGTGGGCTTGAAGCTCAACATCAAAAAAACTAAGATCATGGCATCTGGCCCCATCACTCCTTGGCAAATAGAAGGGGAAGTCGTAGAAGTAGTGACAGACTTCACGTTCCTAGGATCCCAGATCACTGCAGATGGTGACTGCAGCCATGAAATTAAAAGACGCCTGCTCCTTGGGAGGAAAGTGATGGCAAACCTAAACAGCATGATAAAAAGCAGAGACATCACCTTGCCAACAAAAGTCCGCATGGTCAAAGCAATGGTATTCCCCGTAGTAATGTATGGCTGCGAGAGTTGGACTATAAGGAAGGCTGAGCGCCGAAGAATAGATTCTTTTGAACTATGGTGCTGGAGAAGACTCTTGAGGGTCCCTTGGACTGCAAGGAGATCAAATCAGTCAATCCTAAAAGAAATCAACCCTGACTGTTCCCTTGAAGGCCAGATCCTGAAGCTGAAGCTCAAATACTTTGGCCACCAAATGAGAAGGGAGCATTCACTGGAGAAGACCCTGATGCTGGGAAAGATTGAAGGTCAAAGAAGAAGGGGACAGCAAAGGATGAGATGGTTAGACAGTGTCATCGATGCAACGAACATGAAATTGAGCAGACTTCAGCGGACAGCGGAAGACAGGAGGGCCTGGCGTAATCTGGTCCATGGGGTCGCGAACAGTTGGACTCGACTGTGCGACTGAACAACAACAAAAAAACAAGGTTTGGCAACAACTATAACATATTCAATGTAAATAAATTATCAAAGATTAAAGTGTTCAGTGTTTTCTAGCAGAAAATTAAGATAACTATGCTTTTGAGGTCTATCAATATGCCAAACAGTCCAATTTTATATGCTAGCTGAACAAATGATGCATTTTGTGTTGTTCTCTTAGGAAACAAAGTTTAAATCTGAAAGCCCCTTGAAAGGGAAACCCCCCTCCCGATTCAAAATTTCCAGAAATCACAGAATCCTAGAATCATAGAATGTTAAAGTTGGAAGGGACCTTGCAGGCCATCTAGTCCAACCCACTGCACTCTGCAGGAACACAGCCGAAACCCCTACATACCTACAACATACCCAAAAGATGTTGTCTCTCTAGTTGTGGGGGAGGGAGGGGAGTCGCTCACCCTGAGGGGGCCTCCGCAGGGAGGGGTTCCACAGTCCAAAAAGGATCTGCGGGAGCCGAGGTCTTCTCTGCTCACCTTCACTGGATCCTGTGAATCTTTCCTGCTAGTGGGAGCCAGCGCTGCCATTAGCAGAACAGTTCCCTGGGATTGAACCCATTCTTAGCCTGGAGAGAGTACCCCGAGCGCTGATTTTTTTCTTCCGGAAGCTTCTTTGGGGAGCGAATGGAGAGAAGACCAGGCAGCAACCGGTTTACTCACCTTCTGCATACCGTTTCCTCCCCCCCCCTAAATTCAGGGGAACATTCTGACATGCAGCACCCCCACCCACCCCCACCCCGGCCTGTGGTAGTAGAGTTATGGGTCGGGGGGGGTCCCTGTTCCTCGCCCAAGGGTCAGGGTCAGGGAGAGGAGAGGAGAGTGGCTTGCGGGGCCCTTACCAATGTACTGCGGAGTCCCACACAGGCTTTTGAAGGTGGCCCCTTCCTCCAGATTCTGAGCCAAGCCAAAGTCAATTATCTTGATCTTGGGATTGGGGTCGTCCTTCTGAAACAGCATGATATTTTCTGGCTGCCGAAAAGACAAAGGCCCTAAATGGCATCAGCAAAACCTGACGCCAAAAGGAAACTCCGGCGCAGCTCAAAGAGCACTTTGGAGTGCGGGCAGAGGCACCGACAGTCCCCGGCGAAGGCAAGCGCACCCCCCCCCACCCTGGCACTCCCCCGGGGCCCCCTCGACATGCCCGGACGAGAGGACGAGCATCAGCCTGGCCGGCGGGGGAGCTGGCAGGCCCTGGCCCCGGTCGGGGGGCTCCTAAGCGGAGCTTAGCCTTCCACGGTAGTCCTGTCCCTCTGCCCACAGAACGCTCTCGACACACACGGGGCCGGCCTTCCCCGCCTGCACCCGCCTGAGTTATCAGTTTGGGGCAAGAGAGTCAGAGCTCCAGCCCCGTGCCAAGCCGCAGGGTCAGCCGCTGCTCCAGTGGGCTCGCCACACCCTGGCTTGACCACCGAGAACCAGTCTGCCTCCACCCGTGGCACCGCAGCCCAGCAAACAGGCCGCCAACTTCTGAACTGACTCCAGGGCCTCAGAACTCCCCTGCAGGGCCCGCCCCTTCTCCTCACTTCCGCCCTGTGCAGCGCAACGGGAACCTGCCGCTTGAGCACAAGGGGGAGGAGCTCCTGCCGAGGCGATGGGCCTCCCAAGCCACGGGCACGTGGAAGGCCTTCCAGCCGCCAGGGGCCACAGCCCAGGGAGAGGGGCAGCGGGACTACTTCTCAGGGCCGGTCCTCGGAAGTGGAGTCTGGACACCCGTCTCTCCTGGGGAAGCAACTCTGCCTCCTGTAACCAGGATCAAATGCAGGCAGGCAGGCAGGCAGGCAGGGACAAAGAGCCTCTGGTCGGTGCTATTGTCAGGAATGGAGTGTGCTGCATGCTTCCAGCCCCAACTGTCGGGTGCCCCGCCACGGGTGAACCGGGTGATGTACGTGTGTGTGGAGGAATGTGCTTTGCCTGGCCGCTGTAATGTCTCCGCAGCCTCCCTTGTCTTCCCCCGGCCTCGACTGCTTAGTCTGCTCGGCGTGAAGCGCCCCCGATCTCCCGCACGCGCCTCCGAACCGTTACTTGCCTCCCCGCCGTTTTCCCTGCCTGCTTGCCCACGGGTCCCCAGGTGTCAGGGGGGTCTGCATGAACTCCCTCTAACTGCAGTAGCCGTTTTGTATCTTTCGTTCCTGACACTAACGTTATCGACCGCTTCACTTGGCTCTGATCAGAATAAAGCTTTGCCTGTTTAAGGACCTGCTGCTGGACTGAGTTCGTGGAGTGCCTGACACCAGCCAGTGTTCCCTCCAAGCTGAGTTAGTGTGAGCTCGCTCACAGTTTTTTAGCCTCCAGCTCAAACTTTTTTGTCTTAGCTCAAGAAGGATGGCTCCAGAGGAAACTAATTTATGCAGCAGCCAAAACTGCTGGCTCACAATTTTAATGCCAGGAGCTCACAAAGGAGAATTTTGGCTCACAAGACTCCACAGCTTAGAGGGAGCGTTGGCCCCAACTTCTGTTTCACTTGTATGTCAGGAAACACCTTCAGAATGATCCTCTCATTCCCGTCTCCATATATTTGTCTACGATATCTGCATCCTTACACCTATGCCAGACCTATCAAGGTAAACATTAACTCTCCATGTCTAGTGAATGGTCTCCCATTCAGGTTCATCCTGCCGCACATTAAGAAACATCACCTCTTTGGTCTGACACCAGGGGAATGCCAGACCACCCTCTTGTTCCACAATGGACACTCCCAGCCCCAAACATCCAGCACCTGGCTAATCCCATCAATGCTACTGTGAATCTAGACTCTGCCCCTCTGAGACCTCATTGGTCACACCTAGTTCTTATAGAATCATAGAATGTTAGAGTTGGAAGGGACCTTGCAGGCCATCTAGTCCAACCCCCTGCACTCTGCAGGAGCATAGCCGAAACCCCTACATACCTACAACATACCGAAAAGATGGTTGTCCAGTCTCCTCTTGAAAACGTCCAGCGTTCTTCTTGCCCATCCTGACACCACACATCCCTGGGACCCCTGAATGGTCCAGGTAATCTTTTGTCTTCATGTGGGGAAAGCCCCGCAAAATCTCCCACTGGTCAGCATTGTTCTTGAAGGTCTACACCCATCCATGCACGTGGCCTCAGTTTGTGCATCTGCCCCTGACGCCAACTGGCTGTTCACCCCCAAACTCTGGTCTGGGCCATAATCCCTTCTTCACAGATCTCTGCATGTCTGGACAGGGTGTATTATCCCATAACTGACCCCCTCTATTTACTCATCTATGCTTTCTTAGTTCTGAATTGCTTCCTGCTTTTTGAATGCTTAGTATGCTTGTAATTAGGGCTATTCTTCAATAAAGCTATTTTAATTTACCCCTCAGTTCTGGAGTCTTTCTACTCTACCGGGCCTTGGTATACAATTGGTGTGCAATCCCTGTGCCCCCTCTGGTCTCCCCTGCCACGCAGCTAATTCCCCCCCAAAATGAGGCAGGCCATTGGTGGCAACAGAGGGGCCCCATGGACCAGAGAGAAGCTGCTGCAATAATAATAATCTTTCAATTATTAAGCTGCGAGGGAGGGGGAGCTGGGACCCGAGCAAGGAGCGGGTTGTGGACCACCCCCCCCCCCGCTGTATCACGGGAGTCCTTGTCGGAGGAGGAACACAACCCGCCCCCAAGCCCCACCTCGGCAGATCCCTCCTGTGCGGCCGGCATCCCAGGGCCTCCCCTGAGCCAGCCGGGCCCTCCAGCCGCCCTCCACAGAGCCTCAAAGGCCCCAAGAGCAGAGAAGGCACGGGGGGAGGGCAGAGGCCTCGACTAGGCACAGGAGTCCACACTTAGTGGCCCAAGGCCCCCCTCCTGCTGGAAGAATGGGCCCCGGGCCCCCACCCCTACTCTCATCAGCACAGCAGCTGACTCCGCTTGGGGAGGGGAGCATCACGTGGGCCCAACGTCGCCTTGCAGGAGAAAAGCCCTATGGAAGGCGGTACTGAGGCTACAGGCAGGGCAGGATCAACTTGTCTGCATTCTTGCCAATAAGAACATAACAGAAGCCATGCTGGATCAGGCCAGTGGCCCCTCCAGCCCAACCCTCTGTGTCCCCCAGTGGGCAAAACCCAGGGGCCGCCAGGAGGTCCACCAGCGGGGCCAGAACTCCAAAAGACTTCACTCTCTTGCCCGCCCCCCCCCCGAGCACCAAGACCTGACCCTGGACTGACCCTGGTCTGCCTTCTGACTCTGAACTGCGTCACCTCACCCTGGACCTAGGGCTGTGACCTCCTCAGAGCCCCAGCCATGAGACCCCTGCAGTTGCCTGGGCTGGCCTCCCACTGGGGCAGGGCAGGTTACGAGGTACCTTAAGGTCGAAGTGGGCAATGCGGCAGGAATGCATGTAGGCCACGCCCTGAAGGATCTGCTGCAGGAACTCGACGGCTTCTGCCTCCACCAGCACCTCCTTCTCCGCGATGAAGTCAAACAGCTCCCCACCATGGATGCTGTGGAGGAGGAGGAGGAGATTGGATCTATACCCCCTGCCCTTCACTACCCAGAGAAGTCTCAGAGCGGCTGACAAACTCCTTTCCCTCCCCCTCCCCACAAGAGACACCCCCTGTGAGGTAGAAGAAAAGATTGGATCTATACCCCCTGCCCTTCACTACCCAGAGGGAGTCTCAGAGCGGCTCACAAGCTCCTTTCCCTTCCCCTCCCCACAAGAGACACCCCCTGTGAGGTAGAAGAAAAGATTGGATCTATACCCCCTGCCCTTCACTACCCAGAGGAGTCTCAGAGCGGCTCACAAGCTCCTTTCCCTTCCCCTCCCCACAACAGACACCCTGCAAGGTAGGTGGGACTGAGAGAGCGCTGACAGGAACTGCTCTTTTTCAAGGACAGCTCTGCCGCTGTAGAGGTAATTGGCTATGGAAGGACAAGGACCCGGGACTCTGGGTCCCGCAGAAGGAAAGGGACTCTGTTCCTGCAGACTGCAGGGGGTTGGACTAGATGACCTGCAAGGTCTGTCACAACTCTAACATTCTATGGTTCTAAGGAGGAGGAGGAGGAGGAGATTGGATTTTATACCCCGCCCTTCACTACCCAAGGGAGTCTCAGAGCGGCCTACAAACTCCCTTCCCTTCCCCTCCCCACAACAGACGCCCTGTGAGGTAGGCGGGGCTGAGAGAGCTCTTCTCAGAACTGACTTTGAGAGAACAGCTCCGAGAGAATTATGGCTTGCCCCAGGTCATCCAGCAGGTGCAAGTGGAGGAGTGGGGAATCAAACCCAGTTCTCCCAGATTAGAGTCCGCACACTTCACCACGACACCAAAGCAGCAAGAGGATCATCAGAGGCTCTGGAACCCACATGGGAAGTTCTGGCTGGACCACTGGCAGCCAGGCCGAACCCCTGCTTCTGCACGCTGGCAGACGGGCAGGGGCTGTATGGCTCGGCTTGTGCCACCACCACCACCACCACCACCACCTCCTCCTCCTCATGGGCCAGGCCTGAGTGGCTGAGAGGGCAAAGGACGGCCAGAACACAGCTGCAACCCTCAGCCTGCCCCCCCGAAAGGACAGAGGCCTAGTGCCTTGCTGATGAAGGAAATCAAAACGACATTTTGGCCCCGGGGGACAGAAAAGGCGTTGGAAGAAGGGCCTCTCCAGAGCACCGCAGGCCTTGCCCTTCGGCTCCGCCCCAGAACCTAGCCAGCCACCCTCCCCCTGCATGACCAGAAGGGCCAGCCCTCCTCCCGCCAGCCAGCACCCCCCCCCACTCACAGCTCCAGGATCAGCACCATCTCCGTCTTGCTGGCGAAGGTGTCGTGCAGGCGCATGATGCAGGGGTGCTCCAGCTGCTGCAGGATCGAAACCTCCCGCTCCACCTGCTCTCGGTCCATGCCCAGCCGGCTGCCTTTGCGCTTGCGCACCTTGACGCACTTGGCGGCATAGAAGGTGCCGGTGCTCCGCTCCTGGCAGCGCTTCACCACCCCAAAGTGCCCACTGGACAGGAAAAGGGGGAAAGACAGCCTTGGCGGGGGGGGAAGCTGACAACCCCCCCCAGCACTAAGCTTCTGCTACAGGACAGCCTTAGAAGACCCAGGGAAAAGTGGGGAGCCCTCGCCTGCCCCGGTCCCTCCCCCCCCCGCCAGGTCTGTGCCAGGGGAGAGCCGGAGGACGCCTGCCTCCCTCACCTGCCCAGCGTCTCCAGCAGCAGGTAAAGCTCCTCCACGCTGCAGTGGTGGAAGCTGGCTGGGAGGCCCCCGGGGGCAGGCCCTGGTGCTCGGCCTTCCGCGTGGGCAAAAACCTCGTCCTCCAGGTCTTCCTCTTCTTCTTCTTTGTACCGGCTGCAAGTTGCCTCCTGGAGAGCGAAGGAGGGAGACTGAGGCGGAGGGAGGGAGGGGCTGCAGGCACTGGGGAGGGGCCCCAGGCAGGAACGCCAGAACCCCCCAGGTCTCTCCGGTGTGCCTGGGTCTGCCCGGGCACACAGGGGACAGAGGCCTGGCATGGCTCAGGAGGGGGGGGGTGGCACTGGCAGAGGACCAACAGAGCAGCCTTCTGCCCCCGGGCCCCTCCTCCCATCCCCCTCCGCAGATGCAGGGCGCGCCCCCCCACACGCCGCCGCCCCCTCTCACCTGCCGGCGCTCTTCCCCCGGGCTGGCCCTCGGCCCCTCGGCCCCCCCGTCCTTGGCCATCGGCTGCGAAGGGAAGGGAAGGGAGGCGTTAGGCCGGGGTGCTTCCCTCCCCCCCCCCGCCCGGCCACGCCGCAGGAGCCCCGGGGGGAGCCGGAGGGAGGCGGCCTCGACGGCGGGGGGGGAGGGAGGGGGGGAGAGGCAGGGTGCTCGGGCCGCCCAGCCGCCGCCCTCGCTCCCTTCGCAGCGGCCAGGGGGACGCGCGGCCACTGGGCGAGCGGAGGGAAAGAGGCAGGAAGGCCGGGGCGGGCTCGCTCCCTCCCGCGGGCCCTGGGCGGGCGGCCACTTCCTCCCTCCCTCCCTCGCCTGCCGGGGCGGGCCAGGCGCACAGCCCGCGAAGCCGGCCCCGAGGTGGGGCGCCCCAGCAGCCGAGCCCGGCCCGGCCCGGCCCTCCGCGAGGGGAGGGGGCGCGCACCTCCCGGCGGCTCTCAGGCCCGGGCCGGGGGGAGAGGAGCCCCGGGCGGGGCGGGCTCGCCTCTGGAGGAAGAAGACTGAGGTGGCGTCGGGGGAGCTCCCGGCCCGCCTCCCGGCCATCGGCGGGACCCCAAAGCCCCGGCCCCGCTCGCGCCCCTCGCGTGTGGAAAGCCAAGGCGCCCCCCCCCGGCTGTCCAACACCGCCCCCCCGGCAGAGCGCAGAGCGGGGGGGGGCGGGCCCTGCCCGGAGGCGGAGGAGGAGAAGGAGGGGCTCCCCCCCCCGGCCGGCACAGGGCCAGACCGAGCCCCTCCGGGGCCGCCGCGGCCGTCGTCGGGGAGGCCGCGCCGGGCTTGCAGGGGAGGGGGCGGGGGGGCGCAGGACCAGGCGAGAGGCAGCCTGCAGGGAGCGCGTGGCCGGCGTCCCCGTGCCGTCGGAGCCTGCCCCCCCCCCCCAGATTACGCAGGTCTGGACCGGGGGGGGGTGAGCGGCACTGGAGCCGGGCCCACGCGGGCTCCTTCCTGGTCCCAGCGGCGCCACGGGGGGGGGGGCAGAGCCGCCTGCCTGGGGGCCCCTCCAGCCCCGCGCCCGAGTGCGCTGGGGCCCGGGGCCGCCGCGCGGGGAGGGGACGGGGACTTGACGCGGAGCCCGCGCAGCAGGCAGCTGCTTTGGGGCGGACCCCATCGGCGCCGCGGGGGCAGGCGGCGGAGTCCTCCCCGCCCCGCTCCCCTCCTGCCTGCCTGCCTGCCTGCCTGCCGGGGACTGGCCGACCCCGGGGCCTCCGCCGCGAGGGGCCACGGCCGGGCCGCCGCCGCCTTCCGGAAGGCGCACCTGGCTGGAGCGAGGAGGGGCGGGCGAAGGGTTCCCGGCGTGCTCCGCATTCCTGCGCGGCGGAGGCGGCGGCTGCAGTCGTCGGGCCGGGCCGGGCCGGGCCGGGCGGGCTGCGGCCGCTCTGCTCCCTGGGGCCCCGACGGGCAGGAGGGGGGCGGGCAGGGCCCGGGAGAGCCTCGTGGCGCCCGCGCAGCCGTCCGAGCCCTTAGCGGGCGTCGAGACCGGGGCTCTGCGCTCACCCCAGGACGGGCCCTGCCCCCTGCCCGGGAGGGCGCCCCTTCCCACTGCGACGGCAGCCGCTCGGCCCGCGCCTCTCCCCTGCAGCAGCCGGCCGGTCGGCCCGCCCGCGGTTTCCCCCGTGCCGGCGCTCTCCCCCAGCTGCGGAGCCCCCGACCCCTGACCGACCGCCCGCCCGCCGCGGCGCCGCCACCAGCCGGCCCTACCTTCGGGGGGAGGGGGGAGAAGGGGGTTGGTGCTCCGCGGCAGGAGGGGAGAGGGGCGCGCGGGAAGCCGCCGCCGCCGCGGACCCCGTTGCCGCCCGAGCAGGCTGGGCTGGCTCCCCCGAGCCCCGCGCAGTTTGATGGATGGCAGCCCCCGCCTCGCCGTGACGACGGAGAAGATGCGCCGGCCAAAATGGGACGGAGCCCGGGGGCGGGAGAGGAGGGCTCCCTGCCCAGCTTCTCAGCAGACCGACTGATCCGGGGGGGGGGGGGAGATTCCAGTGCCCGGCCTTGTCCTGGAATACGCGGAGGCACATCGTGAAGCTCAAAAGCTGTACGGTGGTTTCTATGCACTCCCGGGGGACAATTCTTCCAAGGGGCGAGTGCCATAAACAATGCTCCCTCTAAGCCGTGGAGTCCTGTGAGCAAGAATTCTACTTTGTGAGCTCCCGGCACTAGAGTTGTGAGCGGACGATTTGGCTCCTGCATAGATTATTTTGCTCCGGAGCCCCATCCTTCCTGAGCTGAGACAAAAATGTGTGAGCCGGAGGCTAAAAACCTGTGAGCTAGCTCACACTCCCTCAGCTTAGAGGGAACACTGCCCTCAAGGTGCATTCCTTGTGTAACTGTGAGTAATTTTACCCACCGCTTACAGCTCTCCTCTGTCTGCTGCCAGTGCCCTCTCACAGCATTCAGGATTTTCAGCCTCATAACACTGAACAGCCAACTTTCCAGTCTTTTGGGGGCCTCTGTGAGGCTGTTGCAGTACTGATACTGTTTGGTTTATTCCAGAATTTGAGGGTTTTTTATTTTCAACTTTTATTCTCCCACCACCTCCTTTCAGATTGCAGAAAGGAAGATCTGTGGACTCAGGTCCGCCCTGGGGACAGCTGCCTCTCAGGGGCTGGATAGGTTTGCAGCTTTGCTAATACAAAAGGCCCTTACAAACATTTAAACGCCATGAATATGCCAAATCATACAATTTGGTATGCTGAGTTAGAAATAATAACTAATAATTACTGTGGCGTTGTGTGTAGAGTAGCCAGGAGATCCTAAGATTGTCTGGCAGCCAGAAGTTCTAGCTCTTCTTCAGCACTATGCACCACTAAGTGCTGAGCAAGACTTGTTTTTAAGGCAAGTGACATTTCAGAGGTGGGCTGCCATCGCCTGCCTCTGCATCACCACCCTGGTATTCCTTGGAGGTCGCCTTGCCAGATACTGGCCGGGGCTGACCCTGCTTAGCTTCTGAGATGGGGCAGGATCTGGCCAGGCTGGACTCATCCAGGTCAGGGTCTAAGTTCAAAGTGTTAAAGTGGTGATGTAAAAGCTGGGTATGAGAAGGGCGGTCCAGTGCGAATCCCGTCTCTGTCACGGAAGCCGGCTAGGTGACCTTGGGCAAGTCGCAGGGTGGTTGTGAGGGTAAAGTGGAGGAGAGGCGAAGGATGGAAACTGCTTCGGGGGCCCCATTGAGAAAGACAGGAAACAAATAAGGGAAAAAATAAATGTGGTTCCAAGAGCATATAAAGCGTGTCAGTTGGACCTGAGCCACCCTCAAGTATACGGACGAAGGAAGCCTCCTCTCTCCGAAGCTGACACCTTGGAAATCTCCTTGCCCTTGTTGGTGGTGGTCCTGGACAGCAGACCAAGGTGGCTACCCACTCTAAGCTGAGTTAGGATGAGCTGGCTCACAACTTTTGAGCCTCCGGCTCACACATTTTGGTCTCAGCTCAGGAAGGAGGGCCCCAGAGCAAACTAATTTACGCAGTAGCCAAATCGCTCGCTCACCACCTTAATGCCAAAAGCTCACAAAGTAGAATCATTGCTCACAAGAGCCCACAGCTTAGAGGGAGCATGGCTACCCGCCTTTTCTAATTAAACAGCCTGTAGATAGATAAATGCTCTCCCTCTCAGGATTTCCCCCAGCATTTCAGCCTCTGGGGCTACGCTCAGGTTGGAGCCCAGCTGCAGGCGTGTAGCTGTCAGGAAGAAGGGGGTCGGGGGATGAGCCCATCAGGCCTCAAGCACAGGATGGCCCCGGGCTTAGGGAGGCAAATGGCTCTGGCCACAGCAGCAGGATGGGTTAGCTCTCTCACACCCGGGAGCAACGTCTGAGCCCAGCCAGGCTCCTTTAAGACCAACAAGGTTTAATTCTGGGCACAAGCGTTCCTGTGCACGCACACGCCTTCCGGTACACGGAAACAAGACTTCCTCAGCCACTACCTATGGGGAGAGGTCTCAGCCGTGGGAATTAAGGGAATGCTGAACTGTAGTTACTTCCAGCGTCGAGCAGCGCTCCCTCCAAGCCGGGGGGGGTCGGACTCATTTGCTAGGAGGGCCGGATCTGACATAAATGAGACCTTGTTGGGCTGGGCCATGCGTGTGTCATAAAATGTAACGCCAGGTAGTGGAGATATAAACTTTATCAAGGGCACACAAAGCGGTTTTTTACTTAAAAATATGCTTAAAACATTAGCACTCTTGCAATATTTTATTTAAGTGTCTGATGACGGACACCTCTTGCTCTGAGTTATTGCATCAAAATGCCTGTGCTGTTGCAATCTTGAGTCTGCTGTTCAGGTGTGTATCTGTCAGCTGCAAACCTACATTGGCACAGCAGCAGGACTGGAAGAAGAAACGACATCCAGTTCCACTGCGGGCCTGGTAGACGCCTTCCGGGGGGGCCTGATCTGTTCCCCCGGGCCGCATGTTCGACACCCCCTGCTCTAAGCTGTGGAGAGTCTTGTGAGCAACAATTCCGCTTTGTGAGCTGCCGGCATTCAAGTTGTGAGCGAGCGATTTGGCTGCTGCAGAAATTAGTTTGCTCTGGAGCCCTCCTTCCTGAGCTGAGATCAGAACGTGTGAGCCGGAGGCTAAAAACCTGTGAGCTAGCTCACATTAACTCGGCTTAGAGGGAACTCTGGTGTCAAGTAATGCTAAAGTACGAATAGGTATTAAAAAACCCGGCCTGCGAGGTTTGCGAACAGAGTAATGGAAGCAGTAGAAGGCAAGGAGGGTCCCTTTAAGCGGAGGAAGGCTAGTCTGAGTGAGGTTGATAAAAGGGAGCACAGGCTGCACGGCCAGTGAAATGGAGGTCGGTGATCAGAGAGGCAACAAGGGACTCCGAGGAACACGTTGCAAAAAACAAGCCATATGAGGAAAGGTCTGGGGATGTTTAGTCTGGAGGAGAGGAGGCTGAGGGGGGACAGGACTGGAGGGCTCTGTCACTCGGAGGAGGGCAGGGAGCGGTTCCTGTCGGCAGCAGAGGAGAGGACTCGCAAGGATGGGTTTAAATTACAGGCAGGAAGATACTGGCTGGATCTTCGGAAAAACTTTTTTCCGGCCAGAGTTGCGCAACAGTGGAATCCACTCCCTCCCTGGCAGTCTTCAGGCAGCAGCTGGACAGGCACTTGCCAGGGAGGCTCCAGGCCAATTCTACACTGAGCAGGGGTTGGACTAGATGGCCTCTATGGCCCCTCCCAACTTTGCCTTCACTGTGGAAGATGGGAAGTGCCTGCCCACTCCAGAACCGCCAGTTTCACGAGGGGTATTGAGAGGCCTGAGTCGGATTGAGGCGACGAGAAGCGGTCCTACGCAGTGTTCCCTCTAAGCTGAGTTAGTGTGAGCTAGCTCAAAGTTTTTTAGTCTCCAGCTCACACATTTTTGTCTCCGCTCAGGGAGGGCTCCAGAGCAAACCAATTTATGCCGCAGCCAGATCGCCCGCTCACAGCTTTAATGAGGGTAGCTCACAAAGTAGACTTTTTGCTCACAGGACTCTCCACGGCTTAGAGGGAGTGCTGGTCCTACAACGAAGGGACACAGTAAAAACTGACACATCACCAGGCCCAGATGGCATACCTCCAAGAGTCCTGGAAGAACTCAAATGTGAACTTGTGGATCTGCGGAGTCCTGACAAAAATATGCAATTTATCACTAAAATCTGTCTCCATTCCTGAGGGCTGGAAAGCAGCTTATGTCACTCCCATCTTTCAAAAAGGCTTCAGAGGAGATCCGGGAAATTACAAGCCAGTCACTCGGACATCGATACTGGGTAAGTTGGTGGCATCCTTACGAAAGATAACGTCAGCAGGTACACTGATGAACAGAAGCTATTGAGGAAGAACCAGCATGGGTTCTGTAAGGGATGATTATGTCACGCTAACCTTTTAGATAGATAATAAAGGATACTTTTACACAATCTATCTCCTATTTTTACATATTTATTGCTTCACTGTTCTCCCCCTAATTAAATCCAAAACGATGGTGACTGTATGAACTTAGCTTGTTATTGCTGTTTAGTCTGCATTAAAGTTTGCACCAGGGGGTCCAGTTCTAGGGGCATCCAAAGAGGGTGCCTGCCTGCACCCTCCATTGTTTCCAAAGGCAAGCAGATAAAACAACAGCCCAGCAGTCTCTCCCAGAGAATCTCTGCAGTAGAAACTAAGTGAGGTGTGGTGTGAGAGGGCATGTTTGCAAGGCCAGCAGCAGAACCAGTACAATGTTCTAGTTCCAGTGCCCGGCAGCAGAACCCAATGCCAACCTACCTATCAAGAGAACCCAGTACCAAACTATTAGCTGAACCCAGTGCCATTGTGGCAAATGCCAGCTCAACGGGAGGACTGATGTCAACTTAAGCACAGAACTGTCACAATACAAAGAAGAATTTCAAAAAAGAACAAACTTCTGTGATTGGCCAAAGATAAGTGTGCCCACCCTTACCTGTAATCCTATTGGCCAATGCTCCTCTCCCCTCCTGTCCCTGGGAAAAGCAAACTAGTAGGGCTTCAAGTCTGAAGCCAGCAACAATGAAAGTCTTGCAAGCTGCAATACTATTTGTAAATACATTGCAGTGATTGGTTGTATATAGGGTCCCTCTTCCCCCTTCCTTCTGGAAAGCAGAGCAAAGTGCGGGAAAGATAAGGTAAGTGCAGCCCTTTAAAGTTAAACCCCCTTCCAAGCCTGTATTTGGCAATGCCGAATAAAATCTGAATAATTCGGCTTTTATTCAGCATTCTGATTCGGCTTGCCAAATACCTGAAAAATGCCGAAAAGGAATTTTGGGGTGTGCGCCTTGGTTTGGCTTTACCAAATGTGCACACCTAGTCTGCATATGTCAAAACATCTGAACTGTTAACATCCATGTCAATGTACCTGAGGATGTGTGCTTGCACAGAAAAGCTCATGCCTTGAATAAACCTTTGTTGCTCTTGGTGCCACCAGATTCAAAATCTGGGGGGGTGAACAAACACATGGACAAGGGTGACCCAGGAGATGCTATTTCCCTAGACTTCCAGAAAACATTTGGTAAGTTCCTCACCAAAGGCTCCTAAGTAAAGTCAGCAGTCATGGGATAAGAGGACATATCTTCTTGTGGATTAAAAACTGGACAATTAAAAGGAAACAGAGAGTGAGTATAAATGGGCAGTTTTCTCAGTGGAAGATGATAAGCAGTAGGGTACTGCAGGGCTTGGTACTAGGTCCCATGGCTTTTTAACTTGAGTTCATTAATGATTTGGGGTTGGGAATAAGCTGTGAAGTGGCTAAGTTTGCGGATGACATGAAATTGTTCAGGGCAGTGAAAACTAGGGAGGAAGAAGAGATTGGATACATACCCTTCCCATTCACTCAGAGTCTCAGAGCAGCTTATAATCTCCTTTCCTTTCCCCTTCCTAGAACAGACACCCTGTGAGGTAAGTGGGGCTGAGAGAGCTCTTTCAAGGACTGCTCTTGAGAGAACAGGCCTGAGAACTTGTGACTGACTCAAGGCCACACCAGCAGCTGTATGTGAAGGAGTTTCCCTCCCAAAGGCTTTCAGGTGCCCTGGGACTCCTGCAACAGACTCACACAGCTGCCCCTCAGAAACGGAGCCGAGAGATGTGCCAACAGCACCCCTTCACCAGCCGGCTTTCCCTTCATAGAAAGCTTTCTCCAAGGCTGTTTCTCCCCCCCACCCCCCGCCATGCAGTGATGCAGTGACACTTTACCCAAATACACGCGGCAAGAGTTCCCTACTTGAAAACAAATCAACCAGTATCCTAATGCCCCTGCATAAATCAGTGGTGCGACCTCATTTGGAGTACTGTGTACAGTTCTGGTCACCACACCTCAAAAAGTATATTATACCATTGGGAAAAGTGCAGAAAAGGGCAACTAGAATGATAAAAGGGTTGGAACACTTTCCCTGTAAAGAAAGGTTAAAGTGCTTGGGGCTCTTTACCTTGGAGAAACGACGGCTGAGGGGTGACATGATCGAGGTTCATAAGATTATGCATGGGATAGAGAAGGTAGAGAGAAAGGTACTTTTCTCCCTTTCTCACAAGACAAGAACTCGTGGGCACTCAATGAAATTGCTGAGCGGTCGGGTCAGAATGGAAGCAAGGAAGTCCTTCTTCACCCAAAGAGTGATTCACACATGGAATTCACTGCCACAGGAGGGGGGTGGCTACAAGCAGGGACGGCTTCAAGAGGGAATTAGATAAACATATGGAGTAGAGGGTCCAGCAGTGGCTATTAGCCACATGGTATAGATAGGGACTCTCGGTCTGGGGCAAGAGATGCTCTGTCTTCTTGGTGCTGGGGGGGTCAAAAGTGGGAGGGCTTCTGGTGTCCTGGCCCCACTGCTGGAACCTCCTGAAGGCACCTGGTATTTTTGGCCACCATGTAATGGAATGTTGGACTAGATGGGCCACTGGCCTGATCCAACATCGGCTTCTCTTATGTTCTTATGTTCCTTTCGTGTTGTGAATGTTCAGGGAGTACAGCTCCAGCGGTTGCAATCCTGGCTTTCAGCTTCTTATCAGAGCTGCCAGAAAGTTCCATTCTGAAGGGGAACAAGAAGACCGACAAGCCCATCCTTTTGAAGGTGTGCACCCGGGAGAAAGCAAAACCAAGCCCCCCCCCAAAAAAAACCCCACACCGGGCAGAGCAACACCGTTCCTTTGGGCAGCTGTGCTCCAGGCCCAGGCCCAGGCCACAGGACGGCACAAGCAACTTCCACATGGACCAGATGCCTTTCCCTGCGGCCTTCGGGGGCGGGGGGGGAGGGGTGCAACAGGCCGGCCGTTGGAGCATTCAGCCGAGAATTCCACCCCCACCCCTCGGTCTCCCAAGTCCCGCCTCAGGACCAGACCGCTAGCGGGAGAACCGCCCCCACTGTCCGTGGCAGAGGGCCCAACTGACCGAGGTGGACGTGCAGCTCAGCAGCAGAGTCTCTGGTCAGCATGCAGAAGGTCCCAGGTTCAATCCCGGGCACCTCCAGGTCAAAGCGTCATTGAATAGGTGATGAGGAAGACCGCTCTGCCCAAGACTCCCGTGGCCCCCCGCCAGTACTGACCCGGAGGGACGCACGGGCTCGCTGAGTTGGCTTCATGGGACATGCTGTCTGTCTCCTGAGGGTCAATTCCCAAAGTGCACATGGGCATTAAGGGCCCCAGCATCAGGGCGGGCTGCTGCCAAAAGGCTTTTCCATGCCTGGCACCTGAGAACTGGTTGCCGAACTGGGGCCGGCAACCAAAGTGCTGGAAAAACGACCCCACGCCTGGAGCCCGGGGCGAGTGCACCCCACCCCCGCAGAAGGGGCGCCCCAAGGAGGACATGACGCTGCTCCTCACGTTCCCCCCTCCCCCCAAGACTCCCGACAGAACAGGGAGGTTTGGGAAGCACCAGGCAACAGAAGGCTGCCCTGGTCTGAGAAGAGAGGCAGGACTTCCAGTGGAGCAGCACCACCCCCAAATTGCCATCAAATTGCCTGCCTCCCCCGCCCTGTCCTCTGCCCTGGCACGCCGCCCGGCCAGTGAGCCCCACGCAGACAGGCCCCTCCAGCTTCTCTTCCAGATCCCCAAATCCTCCTCTCCCCCCCCCCACCACTTGGGCAGGGGAGGCAGGAAAACCAGCCCGGGGGGGGGCAGAAAGTAACAGGAGGACGATGGAGAGCAGGGAAGCCCCCACCCTCATGGCTCCCGCAGGCCGGAGAGCCCCAAGGGCCCCCCCACTCCCACCAGAGTGTTCTGAGAGAGGGTGGAAGAAGGTGGGTTCATTTAAAAGTTTTATTCCTTTATAAAACTTTTCCAGACAATTTTGTAAGATACGAATAAATTATTGAATGAGCACTTTATTTTTGGAATACTCAAAAGAAAGCAATTTTTTCCTACTAAAAGGTCCAGGGAAATAAACTAGAAATTGGGTGTTTTTTAAAAAAAACGAAAACAAAAGCACCCCCTCCCCAAAACACAGACCCCCCCCCTCACTCGGGGACTCCACAGTCAGGGTGGCAGCTTTCTCCAAGGGGCACAAAGGGTGGCACCCCCCACCCACCCCGAACAACACATCACAGCAGACGAGGCAGGAGCAGGAGAGCCAGGAAGAGCCCCGCAGCAGAGGGAGGGAGGGAGGGAGGGAAGACCGAGCGGGTGGGCTCACAAGCGTGCACCCACCCACCCTACCCATGGCTGGCCCAGGCCGCACCCACAGAGCCCTCCGGCCTGGCCTGGGTGGGGAGAAGAGAAGCCAGGGGACAGGAAACAGGGCCCTCTCTTTCAGGGATGCCTCGCTTGGAGGAGGAGGAGGAGGAGGAAGGGCGGACACGGAGGGGCCCAGACCAGGCTGCGGGGGGGGGGGAGTGCGCTCCAGTTGGCGGGGCAAAGGGGGCCGGGGCTCCACTGCCCCCCTGCCTGAATCTCGGAGTAACAGTCCTGGGTCCTTATGGCTTTCTGGGGGGTGGGAGGGGGGAGAAATTAACTCCCGAGAGCAACGCTGCCACCCTGACGTGGAGTTCCACGGATGGTGTCAGAAAGAGTCCCCCCCCCCCAAAGGAAAACGGGAATGAAGCTGCCGCCGGCTACTCTACAAAAACAAGACCGTTCCTGGAGGGGGCGGGGGGGGGGAGCCTGGCCTGGGACGTAAACACAAAAACAATCTTTGTTGCGGGGGGGGGGGGGAGAGCCAAGTGCCTCCTCATATTTCCACCGCTCCTTCCGGAGCACCATCGGACTCTGCATCGGCCACGCGGCTTCCGGGAAGGGTGCAGAGGGCTGGCTTCCGCCTCCCAGTCAGTCCTCCTCTTTGTTTCTGACGGCCACAGCAAAGAAACTCTTTGGAGGCGGAAGCCGGGCGGTCGGCACGCACGACAGCTCAAACCCCCCCCACACACAAACACACACGCGCGGGTTCTGCCACGCCGCAGAGTCCTTTTGTGGCTACCGCCCGACAGAGGGGCCCTTCCGGATCCCACGCTTCGTCCTTGAAAAGGCAGGCGGCGCGGGCGACGGGCAGCAGCAGCCTCCAGTCCTTCCCTCGCCAGGCGGCTAAGCAGCCCCGCCCTCCTTTGCCCTCCTGCAGCACATACCAGGGGGGAGGGGGGCCAGGACTCGGGGCCCAGCTAGGCAGGGGCAGGGGCCGCCTAAAAGCCGTACTTGGCCTGCGTCTGGCGCCGGCTCAGCTTGTTTTCCGCCCACGTGTTCTTCAGCTCCAGCTCCCGTTCTTTCGCCTGGCCCAGAGAAAGGTTTTGGGGGTTAGGGGGCAGGGGAGTGCCAGATACACCACCTCCTTCCTGCAGGGCAACTCCCTTCCCGAAGACAGCGTGCCCACGGGAGCAGCCGCCCACCTGGACTCTGCCAGGGGAAACCCAGGAAGCCCCCTGAGGCTTGGCCACGGTCTGACACCGGCCTGATCCAACACGGCTCCTCTTAGGCTCTCCTGATGGCCCATGGAGCTGCCCCTCCCCACCAGCTGGAGGCCGGGGGAGAGAGGCTGAACGGGGGGGGGGGAGACAGACACAGGCCGGTCACAGAGGCCTCAACCCCCCCTGCCCCCCCCGGCCAGGCTGCCCTGCCCCAGTCTTGGGGCCCAGGCCCCCTCCGCTGCCCAGGCACACAGGAGCCTCGCCCGGCCTGCAGGAGGCAGAAACGAAGAGTCAGCTCACGGCCATCGCCGTTGGGACCGGTGTTCCCTCTAAGCTGAGTGTGAGCGAGCTCACAGTTTTTTAGCCTCCGGCTCACGTACTTCCGTCTTAGCTCAGGAAAGGGTGGCTCCAGAGCAAACTAATTTATGCAGCGCCCAAATGGCTCACTCACAACGTTGATGCCAGCAGCTCACAAAGTGGAATTTTTGCTGACGAAACTCTCCACAGCTTAGAGGGAGAGCATTGGTTGGGACGGCTCCCCTCTGCCACTTTGGGGCCACCGTCCGCTTCACCAGGACAACCCACACCCTCCACCCCGGGCAGCATTCCCAGTGGCCGTGGAAGGCGGGGAAAGGGCTCCAGTCACCCGAGAGGCCAGCCTGAGGCAGAGGGCAAAGAGCCAAAGTGGTGGTGTGTGTGGGGGGGGGAAGAGTCGGGGCCCCACAACCTCACCTGGTGGATCAGGTAGGTGATCTGATGCTTCCGGCGCTGCTGCCCGGTGGGCTGCTCCCTTTTTCTAGAGTGGGGGGAGAGAAGCCAGAGGTAAGCGAGGGAGGAGAGGCCCACGGGAAACCAGCCATCCCCTCCCCCCCCGGCTCCCCCTCAGAGACCCTCGCACCCCCCCCCCCCACGGACCTTGCTGAAGGACTTCACGTTCTGCTCCTCGGTCAGGGACTTGGTCAGCCACTGCTGGGCCCCGCTCAGCTGGTCGTCCCCCTTGATCTCCACAAAGTTGATCTCTTCCCGTCCGCGGTTCCGCTTGCCTTGCAGGCGCTTGAACTGAGCCGGGAAGCAGAGGGGGGGGGGGAATCAGCAGCCCGCCAGGCAGCGCCCCTCCCCTTCGAGAGCGCCCCTCCCACTCAGGGCCCGCTGAGTTTAGTGTGAGCCGGCTCACCGTTTTCTAGCCTCTGGCTCACGCATTTTTGTCTCCGCTCAGGAAAGGGGGCTCCAGAGCAAAATGATGGCTGCAGCAGCCAAATGGCTCGCTTTAATGCCAGCAGCTCACAAAGTAGAATGTTTGGCTCACAAGACTCTCCACGGCTTAGAGGGAGCATGGGGCAGGACCTCCTTCTCAGCAACAGCCCCCCCCCCCGCGCCCAGCAAGTGGACCGGCACCTCCCTAGAGGGATAGAAACTGAGGGAATAAGCCGAGTGCGCCAGCTGGGATGTGACACACACCCCCCCCCAAGCCAGAGGCAACTCTGCACGACCTGGAGAAGAATGCTGGCTGGTTGGCCACTTTGTCCGGAGAACGCGAGAGAAGCGAGTCGGAAGCAAAAGGGGGAAACCGCTTCCTTAAGCAGGGCGCAGTGGGAAGAATGGCTGCCACCCTCCCTCAGGAAACGGCGGCAAAGGCCACATTCTCAACTCCCAGCCCTGGGAAGGAAGCACGGCGGGAGGAAAGACCCGGCTGCAAAGGCCGCGCATCTAGGTGGTGGCATGCCGGACGGAAGCAGTGCAGCCAGCCTTCCAGAGGGAGGCCCCGAGACCTCCTTAGAAAACCCCTTCCTTTCCTCTTCGGAAGGCGCGTTCAGCAGCCCCGCGGACAGGCCAGCCCACGGCTCTGTGGACAGACACCGGGAGCCAGCAGCACACAACTGGCCTGCTCTTGCCTCAGGCAAAGCCTCTGGCTCCTACAGCGGCTCGGGTCATCCTGAAGGACCCAACTACCGCTGCGGGGAGGACGGGAAAAGCCCCTCTGCCCGGAGAGCCCCGCCAGAGGCGACCCGAGCGGGCCCACCTCCCCCAGCATCCCCCGCTTCCTCCCAGCGCAGGCGGGCTCTTCCTCCTCCTGCTGCCGCCCCTGCCCCAGGCAACTGGCAGCCACGAGTCTCCTGCCCCTGGAGACGGAAGACCCACTCAGGCGCCAGCGCCAAGAGATATCGATGGACCTTTTATTCTGCACGTTCCTCCCGTCCTTCGATACACACACCCCATTCTGAGGAGGAAGAAGACCTGGCCAATAAACCTAAAGAGACTCCTCGGACGCCCCCCGCCCCCACGCCAGGATGAGCACCACAACTTCAAGACAAACGTGCTGCTCCCTCGACAGCAGGGCCTCCCCCTCACTGGGGGGAGAAAGGAAAGGAAATGTTGCATGGGAGGATTTGGCCCCCTCCAGGCTTCCTCAGAACTTCTAGTTTTTTGGAAAAACTGGGAGGAGGGGGGGAGACTTAAGGGGAAAAAATGGGGGGGGCGTGTTTCCCTCTCATTTTCCTGTCTTCCTGGGCCTAACTGATTTTTAAGTTAGCAAGCATCACCGGTTTATAAAATACATATGAAAAGACCAGCAAGGAACCTGATTTGAATTGGAGCACAAATGAGTCCACAAAAGCCAAGGGGGCCCCTTGGCCAGCCAGTCGGCAGGTGGCCCCCGAATGCAGCGGTGCACCCTGGGAAAGAAGGCGTGGCCGCCTCCAGCAGCCGGCCCCACTCACCGCCTCGTCGTCCATGAAAGAGGAGACGTCGCTGCTCACTTCCGGGGGGGGTCCCACGGCTACGTCCCCAGATGCCGGGTAGTAGCCACCGCTGTAGTAGTCCTGCTGGCAGAAGACAAGAAAGGAGGGGGGCCCCTCCCTAAGGAGCAGGGAAATGCCCCTCCAGGGCCAGCGGCTCAGGCCTCCCCCAGCAGCCCCCCCTTCCTAAAGGGGTTGGCCCCTCGTGACGTTCCACCACCCCAGGCTTCTAGACCACCTTCCTTAGGCTAGAACAAAGTCTGAGTCCAGCAGCACCTTGAAGACCAACAAGGTATATATGCAAAAAAAAAAAAAAAAGACCAACAAAGTTTTAATTCCAGGCATAAGTTTTCATATGCAGAGGAGACTGGATTTATACCCCTTTTGCCCTTCCCTCGGAGTCTCAGAGCAGCTTACAAACCTTTCCCTTCCCCACAACAAACACCCGGGGAGGGAGGAGGGAAACTGTTGGTGGAAACTGTTATTAAGGAAAGAATTAGTAGGCACATTGATGAACAAAAACTATTGAGGCAGACTCAGCATGGGTTCTGTAAGGGAAGATCTTGTCTCACTAACCTGTTAGTGTTTTTTAAGGGAGTGAACAAACATGTGGACAAGGGGGACCCAATAGATATTATTTACCTTGACTTCCGGAAAGCTTTTGATGCAGTTCCTCATCAAAGGCTCCTAAGTAAGCTCAATAGCCATGGGATAAAAGGACAAGTCCTCTTGTGGATCAAAAACTGGCTTATAAATAGGAAACAGCGAGTGAATATAAATGGGAAACTTTCTCAGTGGAGGGTGGTAAGCAGTGGGGTACCACAGGGATCAGTACTCGGTCCGATGCTTTTTAACTTGTTTATTAATGATTTGGAGTTGGGAGTAAGCAGTGAACTGGCTAAATTTGCAGATGACATGAAGTTGTTCAGGGTGGTGAAAACCAGGGAGGATTGTGAGGCACTCCAAAGGGATCTGTCAAGGATGGGTGAGTGGGCGTCAACGTGGCAAATGGGGTTCAATGTGGCCAAGTGCAAAGTGATGCACATTGGAGCCAAAAATCCTAAATATAAATACACGTTGATGGAATCTGAACTGGCAGAGACGGACCAAAAGAGTGATCTTGGAGTCGTAGTGGATAACTCAATGAAAATGTCTAGACAGTGTGTAGCTGCAATAAAGAAGGCCAATGCTATGCTGGGGATTATTAGGAAGGGAATTGAAAACAAATCAGCCAGTATCATGATGCCCCTGTATAAATCATTGGTGCAACCTCATTTGGAATCCTGTGTACAGTTCTGGTCACCACATCTCAAAAAGGATATTATAGCACTGGAAAACGTGCAGAGAAGGGCAACTAGAATGAGAAAAGGGTTTGAACACCTTCCCTATGAAGAAAGGTTAAAACGCTTGGGGCTTTTTAGCTTGGACAAACGATGGTTGAGGGGTGACATGATCGAGGTCTATAAGATTATGAATGGGATTGAGCAGGTTGAGAAAGAAGTACTTTTCTCCCTTTAGAACAGATAAAAGGAAGTACTTCTTGACCCAAAGAGTGATTAACATAGGGAATTCACTGCCACAGGAGGTCATGGCAGCTGCAAGCATGGACAGTTTCAAGAGGGAATTAGATAAACATATGGAGCAGAAGTCCATCAGTGGCTATTAGCCACAGGGTATAGATGGGAACTCTCAGACTGGGGCAGGTGATGCACTCTATTCTTGGTGCTGGAGGGGGCAGCAGTGGGAGGGCTTCTAGTCTCCTGGCCCCACTGCTGGACCTCCTGATGGCACCTGGTATTTTTGCCCGCTGTGTGACAAGAGTGTTGGACAGGATGGGCCACTGGCCTGATTCAACATTGGCTTCTCTATGTTCTTATGTGGGGCCCTTGAGAGAACAGCTCTTGCCAGAACTGTGGCTTGCCCAAAGCCATCCAGTGGGTGCAAGTGGAGGAGTGGGGAATCCAACCCAGTTCTCCCAGATCAGAGTCCACCTGCACTTAACCACACAACAACCAAGCTGGCTCTAACCCTTGAATAGAACCTTGCCTGTCTCCAAGGGGCCCAAATGGACTCAGACGGTGTTCTGTAGCTCCAGACCTACGTGGCTGGACAAACCCAAATCCTCCTTGAACTAGAGTCACACTTTGCAAGCTTCCTTACCACTGGGAAGCAATTCGCCTCTCCCTGACTGTTTACTCTTTGGGAAACCAGCCCCGCTAACCGGTGCCCTATGGCACAACGCACACCGCTATCCAAACCGGCTGGCTTGACCCTTCTGGGCTTTTTTTGGAACCACTCCTCACACTCTCTCTCACGCCCCCGAGCTTTGTTTGCAGCCGCACATGGAGGAAATCGCCAGCTGGTCAATCGCTTTGTGTAGTGACTAGGAGGAGGCCTGGCTCCTGAAAGCTTCTGCCCCAAGGTCACTCTGCAGCTTCTTCTGACTGCCGCGGACGACCACAGGCCCTCTCAGGAACTGACCTTGGGAGAAAGACAGACTCCGGGCCCAGGCACTGCAAAGAGATGCCCACAGCAGGACCCTCTCACCTGATAGTAACCACTGGCGATGCCGGGATACTGGCTGTACGGCTGGCTGCCGTAGTCTTCCCCAGGCTTTGGTGGCCACCCGTGAGCAGCCTGCAAGCTTGCTCCGGGTGCAGTCTTGAATTCCAGGGGGGCATTGGCAGCAGCATCCTGGCCCTCTGGCTCAGGGCTGGGCTCCGTCCCAGGGGGCAGGTCATCTGGCAAGACTCCCCCCGGGTAAGCGAAAGGCTCCGGGCTGAGGGTGGGGGGCTCCGACAAGGAGAAGTAGTTCTCGGGAGCCACCTCCTCGTCGCTGTCGTTTTCCTCCTGGGTGATCTGCTTCGTCACCTGCAGGGCGGCGCTCTTAGCCGCTGCCTTGATGGCGGACGGGGAGGGAGTTGTCGTGGCCACGGCAGAGGCTGCCTTCGGGGGCTTGGAAGAGGAGGAGGAGGACCCTGGGACTTTGGCCAGTTTGGGCTCCTGCTCTTGCCGGGAGGCCTCTGACGCCTTCTTTGAGAAAACATAAGGTAGAAGCAGCCTGTTTGTCTCCTTCACCGTCAAGTTCTTGGGCTGCGGGAGCAACGCGGACAAGCCAGATCCCTCGCTGTGGCCCTGAAGGGAAGACAGAAGGACACGGTGAGCTTTCCCGTTCCACTTGCCCGCCCCGCCCCCCTGTGGCCGGATCTAAGCCCGTTAAAGAACCCGGCGACTTTAGGCGGCAGCTCATTTCACCCTCAGCCCTCCACGCCCGGCCTAAAGTCAGGCTGCAGGCGGTTTTGCCAAGACGGGATGAATTTCCCTCGCTGAAATCTGGGGGAGAGGCCGTGGTGGTGCTCACTTCACGGACGGAAACAGCCACTACCATTTCGAGATCCAGCATGCGTTTTCAGGAAGGCGCACAATACCAACCGGCCACCCACAGTCTGAGAGTAAAGATTCTACCCAGAGGGCCAAGAGCCAGGCTCCAGGGTGGGCCCGCCACTCCCACTCGGAGCAGCCAAGAGCCGGACCCAGGGACGCGCTCCGCTCTTCCGGACCCGGGCATGGCGGCTGCTCTGGCCCGCGAGTCCTCACCTGGAAGGGCGGCTGCTTCTTGGCCGGCTCATCCTCTTCCTCGGAGTCCGACTGAGAGAGAGGGGGGAGAAAGAGGAACGGAGGTGTGAGCAGGGGAGGAAGGAATGGCCGCCCACAGAGACACCCGGGGGCGGCGGAGAAGGAAGCGCGGCGGGTCCAGAGGAGGGGGGCCTGGCTCGCCAGCTGCCTGCAGGTCCAGGTGAAGCCCTGCCGCAGGAGCCAGGAATGAAGAGCCTGCCCACGGCCATCCCCGGGCCCTGGGGACCAGCGCTCCCCTCCTGAGCTGAGCTGAGTGAGCGTGGGCGGGCGGGCGGGCAGGTGCCCCGGTGCTTCCCAGCCTCTCGGGCTCCCCCACCCCTGCCTCAGCACAGGGAGGGATGGGGCGGGGGGGGCTCCGGAGCAGACGGCGGGAGGCGGGGGGGGCACTCCGAGTGCCGGGAGCCGCTCCCAAGGTGGGAATGCGCTTGGGCCCCCCCCCAGGACGCTCTCGCCAGGGTTTTTTGGGGGGAGCCCTGGTTGCCATCCTCCCGGCCCACTGACGGGGGAACGACGGGGGCCCTCCAGGCGGCCTAGGGGGGGTCGCCCCCCTGTCGTCTCTGTGCGCCCAGAGAGGCCCCCCCCCCGGAGGAAGCGGAAGGCAGGGCGTCGGGGGGCGGGGGGCGTGCTGGACTCACGTCGGGCGAGCGCAGCTGCGGGGCGGCGATGCGGACGGGGTGGGGCGGCGGCTGGCTCCGCTTGCGGGCCGGGGGGCCGGGGGGAGGGGGGCTCGGCCGGGGCGGGGGGCGGCTGCTGCCAGGGGGGCGGGGCGGGGCTGCCCTTGGGGGGCGGCAGGGAGGAGAAGAGGCCCCCCACGCCCGCCGCCGCCTCCTCCTCCTCCTCTTCTTCTTCCTCGGCCGCCTCCTCCTCCTCCTCGGCCGCCTCCTCCTCCTCCTCGCTGCTGGCGTAGGCCACCAAGGACATGGCCCCTCCGCCGACCGGTACGCGAGGCCGCGGCTCCGCGGGTCGTCCAAGTAGGCCGCGCTCCCCGAGCGCCGAAGCCCGCTAGGCCGCGCCGGTCACCATGGCGACGCCGCCCGCCGGGGGAGGGGGGAGGGGGGCCGCGGGCCGCTCAGCCCCTCCGCGCGGCGCGGCCTGGCTCGGGGCTCCCGGTTAATGGTGGAAGCCGCGAAGGGGGAATTTCGTCCTGCTCCCGCCTCGCACAGCGCCCGGGCAGGCGGGGAGGAAGACTACGGCTCCCGGGGGGCGCCGCGCCGGAAGCCGCCCTTGGACCGCCGGCGCCGGGCCGCGCAAGGCCCGCCGGGAAGCGGAGTCCGCGGGCTCCCCTCCGCCCGGCCCCTCGCAGGACAGTGTCACAACTCCCGGCAGGCATTTCGTGGTCGACGAGGAGGGCGCTTAAAATGTCCGCTCGGGGTGGGGGGTGGGGGGAGGGAAACAGCCCCCCGGGCCCGCCCCGCCCCGCCCCGCCCCGCCCCCTCACGTGTCGGCTTATACAATGCCAGGGAGGGGCCGGCCGCCGCCCCGCCCCCGGGTCCGACGGAGTGACGCCACGGCGCTCGGGCCCCGGATGTGGCGGGGCGAAAGAAAGAAATAATAAATAATAGGAGACGTTGAGGGCCCGGCCGCCCCCCCCCGCCCGCGCCCCCCTCCCCCCGCCCGCGCCCCCCTCCGGGGAGAGAGAGAGGAAGGAAGGAGGGAGGCGCGCCCCCCTGCTCGCCCCGCCCCGCCCCGCCCGCTGGGCGCCGTGCCCGGGCGGCTGGGGCCTTGCGCGCGCGTGTGTGTGTGTGCGCGCGCAGGGAGGGAGGGAGGGAGGGAGGGGCGGGCCGTGGGCGGGGGCGTCCCTCTGACCCGGGCGGGCCTGTACGCGGCGCGGCGCGGCGGGCTCCGTGGGGGCGGGCAGAGCGGGCGACGACCCAGCCAGCAGCCAGGGAGGGAGGGAGAGAGAGAGAGAGGGGGGCCCGCTCCGCCTTCGCCTCCGCCTCCTCCGCCCGCTGCTCCGCACGCACGCACGCACGCCAGCCAGGGAAGGAGGCCGTCGGGCCGCGGCGGCAGCAGCAGCAGCACCAGGAGGCGGCCCGGGAGCGCGGAGGGAGGGGGCCCGCCCGCCGCCTTGCAGCCCCCACCGCCGCCGCCCCCCGCCCGCCTCTCCCCCGCCTCCTCCTCCTCCCCCTCCCCGCCCCCCTCCAAACTGTTGCTCGAGGGCGGGCAGGCGGCGGGCCGGGCCCGTGGCGGCGGCGGAGGCGGGGGGCCGGGGCGCCGGAGCCGAGGAGGCGCCATGTCCCGCTCCAACCGGCAGCGCGAGTACAAGTGCGGCGACCTGGTCTTCGCCAAGATGAAGGGCTACCCGCACTGGCCCGCCCGGGTGAGTCTCTCCCTCCCTCCCTCCCGTCGGGGCTGGGCGCGGGCAACCGGGAGGGCGGCGGCGGCGGCAGGGCCTTCTCCGCCCTTGCCCCGGCCTAGGCCGCCTCCGCGGCAGGTGCGCACGCGGGGTCGGCGGGGGGGGGTGTTTCCTGGCGGCGGTGACTCTTGGGCGGAGCGGGGCTGCCGTCGGCCACGTGGGCCGCCCCCCCCCCGGCGACGGCGCCCTCCCTCCCGACGGCTGTTTCCTTTGGGCCTGGGAGCCCGGCGGGCCCGGAGCGGGCGCCTGCGTGCGTGCGTGCGTGCGGGGGGGTCTGTTTTGCAAAGGGGAGGCCGGGGGCGGGCGGGGGGGTGGGAAGCGGCTGGGGAAGGGAGCGGAGCGGGGGTCCCCGGGCTCGGCCTGGCAGGAAGTCCCCGGCGGCTCCGGGGCGGGCCTCCTCCTCCTCCTCCTCCTCCGTCCGGTGCGGGGGGGGAGAAGGAGCCCCGCTCCGCCCCGCCCGGCTGGGGCAGAGTCCGCGGGCCTCGTGCGTCGGCGCCTCGGTGGCTGGCGGGGCCCAGGGGGTGGTCGCCCGTGGCGCGGCGCGGGGCTTTCGCGGGCCTCGTTTGTCACGCGTCAGCGGCGGCGGCGGCGGGCGGGCGGCCTTTGGCTCGAAGGAAGCTGCGGGGCCCTCCGGGTGGTGGTTGGGGGGGGGGAGGCCGCACTCCGGGCCCCCGCCCCCTGGCCCGCTTGGGGCGCCGGGGAGCGTCTCTCCGGGCAGGACCTAACCCGAGTTAGCAGGGGAGGGAGAGGGGGGGTCCTCTTCCGCGCCGGAGCGGCGGCCGGCCTGGTTTTCAGCGAGTGGGGCCTGTGGAGGCAGGGCAGCCCCCCGGATCCCGGGGCCCCCCTTTGCCCGGCAGGAGGTCGAGGCGGAGGGCAGAACGCTTGGCAGCACTTTCCCTCCGGGCGAATGGGCACCAGGGCCCAGGCAGCTTTCACAATAGCAACAAGCGGGGGTTTCCAGGCATTCCCCCCCCCCAGGGTCACCCGCTGTTTGGGGGCGCGGGGAAGTTTCCCCGCTCCGGTCTGGCTGGAGCAGCCACGCACCCTGCGGCTAGACCGGCTCTGGGAGCAGGGCGGGCAGCGACTGAACGGGAGGCGGGTGGGGGGGTGGCCCTTCTCTGGGCCAGGCTGGTGAGCAGCCGAGCAAGTGAGGCTTCTTCTCCCAAGGGGGCCCGGCAGCGATGCCGGAGCTCACCTGTTGGGCTTAACCCCCCCGCTTTGGTTTCCCTTGGCTGGGCAGAGCTGACCACAGTCCTGCTGGGCTAGTAATGGTTGTGGGCAATGGTTGCTTCAAGGGAGGGGAGGGCTGGGGCTGGGGGCCTCCTGGTGACTCCAGGATCTGCGCCCCCCCCCAGAGGCCCAGCAGCCAGGGAGCTCTCCTGCGGCGCCCCAGGTGCCAGAGGGCAGGTGCGCTGCGTCTCAGGGCTCCCAGGCAGGCTTTGGAAGCAGCTTGCCTGTCTTTTAAAGGAGAGGTGATCAGCCGCTTGGGTGTTGGCTTCACACACCTGCCCTGAAGGATGATGGGGGGGGGAGGAGCAGGGGAGATATTCCTGCCCCTCCTGGTCCGGGTGCCGCCCCTGGGGATGTATCCTGACATGGGTCACATCCCCCAAGCAGGGAGTCTCACGCTTCTTGGTTACCGACGCTTCTTGGTTACCGACGGCCAGGTCTGAGCTTGCACTGAGCCAAGCGCCCCCTCTCCCTCGCTGGAGGGACGGCAGGTGCTCCAGACCGTCTTTGTGGCTGCGTGGAACCCCCATTCAGCCAACGGCCGCCTCCATCATCGGAGGGCCCCCTTGGATTGCGAGTTCCCACGTTGTGATGGTGCCCGGTTCCTGTCCTTGGAATTCCAGAAGTGGCCGTGAGCTCAGCATGACGGGGGGCCCCTCTGGCCACGGGTGCTGGTGCCCAGGCAGCGTGGATCTGGAACAAAGCCCTCCGTGGCCTCGTGCTGTGGTGCGTGGCACAGGGCGATTCCTAAGAAGGGTGGCCTTTTTTAAAGCACCGAGGAAGAAGGGGGTGCAGGTGATTTAAATCGAGCTCCCCCGTTTCTCTGTGGGTGGGATGGGTTCCTCTGGTAGCCGTGCCTATTCGGCTGGCTGGTACCCTCACGGGAAGCTTTTCTACTGGCCAGCCCCGTGATGCCGCCTCACCGCTGAACTGCTCTGCTCTGGCTCCTTTCAGAGGCAGGACAGCCCATCAGTGATGTGGGCCCTCCTGGGAAAATGCTGGAGAGGGGGAGGCTGGGAGCCGGGCAGGCAGGCCGGTCATCCAGCGAGGTGGGGGCCAGAAAGCAGAGGGTGGCGGGCCGTTTTTGGGTTTGCCCATTGGTGGGGGAGAGGTGTGACCCCTGTCGACGTGGGACCTTGGACTGAGCCCCATAACTGAGAGGCAGCCAACCGGGGGGGGGGGCCTGACTGCAGAATGGGAGTAGCACACATGCTCCACCGAGCTCCTGACGATCACCGAGCGGCGGCATTCGGATTAACTGGAGTCTCCGGGTGGAGTTAGGGAAAGACCCACATCGAACCCAGTTACACCCTAGCCTATGATCCAGGTGACCGAGTCCAGGTAGGGAGCCGTCTTCCAGGCTGGACAAAAGTGGGGAGAAAGTGTTTTTTTGCAGCGGCACTTGCAGGCCTGCAGCTACGGCGGGGGCTCCTGGGGGCCTGACCCCCTGGCTTCTTCCCAAGGCCCCCTGACCTTTGGGGTGAAGTGGGGGGAGGCCCTGCACTCCGAGCTGCGGATTCATGGCTTGGGCGTGCATGTGCACATGGCCCTCCTGGCTTCTCCCTAGGAGGAGAGAGGCGGGGCAGCATGCGGTGGGCCGCATGCGAATTTCTGCGCCCCTGACTTTTTAAAACGCCCCCCAAAACCAAAAAATCCTAGCTGCAGGCCTGGACGATCGCTTGCTTCTCCAGCAGCAGTGCTGGGTCCAGGATAAACCCCCAGTCTCTTCTTGACCAGGTCTGGGTTCAAGATCTCTGCCTGCCTGGCCGGCCTTACCGCCATCTTCTCAGGGTTCGGGCCCTGTCAGTTCACTCTGCCCACTTGCCGGGAGGTTTGGATTGCGGGGGATAGAGAGCTGGGTGTCAGTGCCATAGCAATGGCTTCCGTTTCCAAAACTGAATGATTTCTGCTGAGGGATACAGACTGAACAGCATGGGGAGGGGGGAGATAAGACTGTGACCTGTGTAGCCCCATGTCCCTGCAGCACATCCCTTGCTTGCCACCCGGCCAGGGAGCGAGCCCCATGTGGTACGCGCTGCTGGGACCGACATCTTGGTCGACCTGCTGAGGGTTGCGCTGGTAGCATCCAGAATGTTCCAGAATCAGGGAGTTGTGATGTGGTTTTTCGTGGCGTGAGCTTTCCCCTCACCTGCAGCATTCAGACAGTGTGTTTGTTGTGCTGGCATGTGTGCGGATATGGCTTCAGGGCACGGCAGAACAAGCCACAAAGCAGTTCACTGCCACAGGGGTGTCTGAGCCCGGCCTCCGTGACAGCCGTCCCCGCCCGGCCTGCAGCGAGCAAAGGAGGCCTGCCCCACACAGGCCGCTCCTCGTGGGAAGGCTGACTTGGGCTGTGAGCAGGGCTTCCGAGAGGGCCGAAGGGCACTGCTCAGCTGGCCTGGCCTGGGAGCAGGGTTCCCCCTAAGCTGAGTCGGTGTGAGTTGGCTCGCAGTTTTTCAGCCTCCGGCTCACACGTTTTTGTCTTTGCTCAGGAAGGGGGGCTCCAGAGCGGACTGATTTATGCACCAGCCAAATCGCTCGCTCACAACTTTTAATGGTGGTGGCTGGCAAAGTGGAATTCCTGCCCACAAGAAGACTCCACAGCGTAGAGAGGGAGCGTTCCCTGGGAGCCGTCTTTCCTTCGGGGGGGGGCACTTTTCTTCTTGGCACCCCCTGCCAGCTGCCCCTGGCTGTTCACTCCTGGCCAGACTGGGATTCGGGTGTGGGGGGTCCCTCAGGGTGTCTGTGTGGTGTTTGCCCCCACCACCACCACCTTCAGCCCTTTCTTTTGGAAGAGGCCGGCTGCCACCTGGGAGGGGGGTTCGCTTTGTCTCTTCAGGCCAGCCAGGTGTGCCGGGGGGGGGGCATGCAACCGGTCTGTGTTCTCCCCCACGTTGGTTCACCAAAAGGAGTTGGGGAGGGGGGCCTGCTGTGTCGCTTTCCGGAGTCCCTTGTGGGGTTTCTAATTGGGGGGTGGACTTTGTGGTTTCCTCATGAAAGGGCCCGGGTTCCAGTTACACGGAGGCGAGCTTGCTCTCTGGGGCATGGGTGATGGGCTCTGTGCTTTGGTCTGGGATACCAGATGGCCCCCCACTCCCTCCCGAAGGTGTCTCCGATTTCAGGGCATCAAAGCTCCCCCCCTCCCTCCCACACACCCGCCTGCTGGCACGGGCCTCTCCCGCCCTTGCCTTGCCCTCCCCCTCCCTCTCAGGTCGGCCGCCGGGCAGGGGTGGGGCCGGCAGGGGCCCTGTGTGGGAAGGCCTGGCCCTTGGAGCACCCTGACCCTGGCGGGGGGGGGAGGGAGGGGGTCAGCCTTTTCCTGTCGGTAGGGGACGCCTGTGTGCGTTTGGGACCTGGAAAGATGCCGCTGCTCCGTGCCAGGAGTTTGGGGGGCGGGCGGGGTTCAGGTCCAGTAGTGGCACCTAAGAGATCAGTGAGACTGCCCATTCTCCTGTTGGGTTAGGGTCCACGTGAGCGCGCGTCCCTCGGCATTCGATCCAGCCTCCGAGCTCTGCGCCTGCCCTGGCCTGTGCGTGTGCCTGCCGTGCTGGACTGCCCAGGGTCTTGGTCCCCTGGCCCATGTGGGGAAGTGGGGGGGGTCCCAGGCTTGGAGCCCCACCCACGCCTGCTCTCTCAGTGCCCCCGCCCCCGGTGTGAGGCCTGCCTGATCTCCTGGCGCTGCGCTCTGGACTGCCAGGTGCCCGGGCAGAGGGCCCAGGCGAGTGGCGTGAGGGAGGACGCCCTCTGCCGCCGTAGGGGGAGGGAGCTCTTCCCGCAGGGTCTCCTCCTCGGGGGGGGCAGCGGACTGGGGCTGCTGGCTGTTCTGCTGGCCCTGGCTCACCAAGATGTCGGGCAGCTTCCTCTGCGGAGAGCCAGACGAGCCCAACTCCGAAACGGGGCCCGTGTCTGTCTGTGTGTGGGGCAGGAAGGGCCGGCCGGCCAGGTAGGCAGGCAGGGCTGGCAGTTGCGCTCTGGGGTCACGCACCGTTCTGGTGACCCCTGCTGGCACCTGGCATGTGCCGCTCCAGCTTGTCCGGCGGTCTCTGAGATGTGTCACACCCCGGGGTCTGCAGGAGGGTTAGAAAGCCCCCTGCCCAGAGGAAGTGGCTGGGGAAGAGGCCAGACGGAGCTGCTGGCCCAGGGAGTGGGCGGTCTGCCTGCCTGCCGGGGCTGAGGCCCTGCTGAGAATGGGGCCCCGGGCAGGCAGTGTTCCCTCTGAGCTCAGTCCGTGCGAGCTAGCTCACGGTCTCTTAGCCTCCGGCTCACAGATGTTTGCCTTGGCTCAGGAAGGATGTGCAGACTAATGTATGCGGCAGTCCGATCGCTCGCTCACAACTGGGGAGGCTGGGGCAGCCGCTTCCCTCCTCCGTGCCCCATGGCTGCTGGCCTCTGCCCGCCCTGCCTGCCCCCCTCCCTCCCCCGTGCCGGACCAGGGAGCCCCGGTTCACAGCTCGGTTTTCCAGTTTGCTCAAAGCAGAGAGCGCCCCCCCCCTTGCAGAGGCCCAGACGGTGTGGGCAGATGGGGAGCGGACTTGCAAGGAAGCGTCCTGAAGTCCTCTGTGGGCGTTCAGGGGGTGAGCAGGCGGGGGGGTGTGCCCAGGTGCCCCCAGCGCTGTGAATTGGGCACCGGGGGGGCAGGGCCGTGCTTCCCCTGGGGGCCCCTTGTGCCCTCGTTCAGACACCAGCCCTGCTGGCGACGATCCCTGTTGCAAGAGCCCTGGCATGCGTGTCTTAATGTGGTGACATGGGCAGGTGCCAGGCTGGGGGAGGGCATGCTGCTAGTTTTCACGGCTGCATTTCAGGCTCCCGGCGCCCCCGCCCCCACCACGCCTGCCCCCTTTGCTCTGAGCCACCAACCACCCCCACCCCCCCCGCCAAGAGGGGGAGGCCTCCGAGGGAGACGGTGGAGCTCTCCGGCGGGGGGTGGGGGAGGCTGTGACTGGCACCGCTGCGTGTCTGCCACCCTCCTCCTCCCAGCATGCCTCAGGTGGTTCTGGAAAACAAGGCAGAAGTCCAGGAGGGACGCCTTGAAGACGGGCATTGACGCCAGCGCCAGCTTTGGGGAGGCCCAGCCCCACTCCTCCCGAGAGAGCGATCCGGTCTGGAAACGCCAGAGGAAGGGGGATTCTTTGGCTGTAGGGGGGAGGGGGGCCGCCTGTTGCCCATGAGCTGCACGGCCGTCTTCCTTGTGGCCGACTAACAGCGGGCGAGGGGCACGTGGGCTCCCTCCAAGGCCTGTGGCTGACCGGGGGACAAAGGCCGCGCGGGTGCCCTGCTTCCCTGCCTCTCCCCGCTCAGCCAGCCTGTCGCGAGACTTTCAGGGCTTTGTGTGAGGCCGCCCGCCCGCCTCTGGGAGGAGGAAATCCGAGCCTGCTCAGCGGTGACTCAGCGCCAGCGGGCCTGGCCTCTGCCGTGAGTCAGGCGGAAGCGGAGGCAGCAGCCCTCGGCCTCGGGAGGGCCCCTCCTCCGGGGGGAGAGGGGGAATGCCGCCAGCCTCGTTGCCCCACGTGGCCCTCAGGAATGACCTTGCAAGACTCTGCGGGGCGCCTCCCGGAAGCCCAGCCCAAGCCGGAGGAAGGCGATAGCGCCATGCATGGGGGGGGGGCGTGTGTTGCTTGGGTGCCTCTTGGGAAGGACCCTGCCCCCCCCCCACGCCTCTGTGGGAAGTGCCACTTGGGGAATGCCCCCCCCAGTCGGCTTCCGGCAGCACCTCTTCTTGCAAGTCAGCCAGATCTCCCCCCCCTTGCAAAAGTGCTGTGTTGGGTCCTGTGGCTCTGTTTGCAGCCCCTGATGCGGAGGGTCAGAAGACAGGCTCCCCCACAGGAGGGCAAGCATTGACCATGGCCTCAGAAGAGCCCTCAAAAAAGAGCCTTTGCCCGGGCGTTTCTCTCCCCCACCCCCCTTTGAGCAGACCTCTCCGGACTCTTCTGCTTTCCCTGTTTGCTGCCGCTCTCCTCCGGCTACGTTGGGGGGGGGGGGTGTCTTATCTTGACACTGGCAAAGACGGTTGTCCCGTTCTCTCCCCCCCCCGGCCGCCTGGCTCTGCTTGGCATGCAGAAGGCCCCGGGTTCAGTCCCCAGCGCCTCTTGTTGCAAAATGCCAGAGACCTTGACTGGGCAATCCTGGCCTTCCTGGCCTCCAGGGAGGGGGGCCTGATTCCCCCCCCCCGCCTGCCTTCCTCTTGGGAGACCCCAAGGCAGGTTACAAAAGGTAGTAATAATGGGACTGAGAATCACAATATAAGACAACTTATCAAAGGAAGCATAAGCCTGTTGTGATAAGATTCCGAAATACTTTTACTAACATAATGCGCCCTAAAATACCCAAACACCATAGTTGTGTGGAAACAAACATACAGTAAGGTAAAGGTAAAGGTTCCCTTGCTCGAAAGCCAGTCGAATCCGACTCTAGGGTTGCAGTGCTCATCTCTGTTTCAAAGCCGAAGAGCCAGCGCTGTCCAAAGACGTTTCCGTGGTCATGTGGCCAGCATGACTAAACACCAAGGTGCACAGAATGCTGTTACCTTCCCACTGAAGTGGTACCTATTTATCTACTTGCAATTTCTTGCTTTCGAACTGCTAGGTTGGCAGGAGCTGGAACTAGAGACGGGAGCTCACCCCGTCATGCGGCACTCTCGGGTCTCGAACTGCTGAACTACCGACCTTCCGCAGCCTGCAGTTCAACGTCTTAACCCCTTGAGCCACCGCAGCTCCTTCAAACATACAGTAATCCTCTCTAAATATGCAGAACTGTTTTTGAAAATAAACTGTTTTCCCGGCTCCTGCCTCGTTGTTTGCAGAGAGTGGCGTGCTGGCTTGTGTGACCAGCCGCCGACTGTTTGCCGGGTTCACCCTGGTGGTTTCCTTGGCCCAGTCAATTCCGCAACAGAATGCAGGCTCCAGGCATTCAGAAAGGCTTCTGGGGGACACAAAAGCCTCCACACCAATGTTCAAAAGCCAGAATGCTCAAGAGTGGTCTGTTGCTTCTTTCCACACCGCTATGGTGTTTGGGTATTTTATGGTGTATTACGTTAGGAAAAGTATTTCGTAATCTTATCACAACAGCTTCTGCTTCCTTTGATATATTCGGTTACAAAACGCGGCAGAGCCCCGCAGCCAGAGAGCCCGGGTTTGTGGTGAAGAAGATGCTGTCGTGGGCGGAAACCAAGGCCAGCCGCAAACCGTCCGAGGGAGCAGACACAGGCCGGGGGGGGGGGGGCCAACCTCGGGCAGCAGCCTCCGCCCCAGGCTTGGCATTCCGTGCTGAAGATGGGGTTGCAAAAGCAGAAGGCGTTGCCCTGACTTCGAATGGCGAGGGGAAGGGGGGGGTGTTTCATAAAGCCTCGCCATGTTCTGTGGCACTCTCTCTCACACACACACACAGCCCGGTCAAAAGTGGGAAGCAAGGACCCCCGGGGCCGCAGGATCTCGGCCTTCCCAACTGACAAGACCGCCTTCCTGCCGGGTGTCTGTTTCAGCGTCTCGGCCGTTTAGCTGTGGCATCCTGATAACAACAAGGGAGCGCAGAGCGGGGGCGTCACCCGCTTCTTGACTGCAGCCAGCTCCAAAAGGACGGCTGTTTCTTCTTAATACTGGGCGGCTGGGGGGGGGGTCGAAGTGAGGCAGGGCAGAGTTCAGCCACCCCCAAAGGACATCCCTTAATCCCAGCTTCTGCCTCTGAATGTCTCCGCGTGACGGCCCCGGCACCCTCTTGAAGGAAGGCGGCTGGTGGGGAGGCACAGCCCCGGTCTGTGCTCAGGGAACCAGGCCGAAGAGGGGCCTGGGGTAGGTGGTGGTTATCCAGGAATGCCGGGGGGGCGGGTCGCTCTCCTGTCTTCTTGCCCGGGGAGGGCAGCTTAGAGACTGGCCAAGAATGGGCTGCACCACTCTTCTCTAAGGGTGGTTTTTAAGAAGTGGCCAGGTGACCAGCTGTTTCCAGGGCCCAAGGAGTCAGTGGCTTGTTCATAATGGGCATGGGGGGGCCTGGCGGGGGAGGGCCGGAAGAGCAAATCCAGCCGGGATCAGTCGGGGCCTTGTTGACTGCCGGCTGGGCCGGTGCGGGGCCTGCTGCCGGCCGGGGACCTGCCGTCTCCCTGAAACTTGCTGAGCTAAGCATACCTCCGCAGTCTAGACAAGCTTGTGGTCGCCCCGCCCCAGCTGCAGTTCCTGCCAGTGGGGGGGGGGGCAGCTTCGCTTGTTGACTGGAGAGGGGCGGGGGGGTGCAGTGCTGTGCCACGGAGGACCACAAGTGTGCCCCCCTCCCCATAGCTAGCTGGGAGTCTGGTGGGGGGGAGGTTGGTCCCTGGCCTTGTTCTCTCTTGCCCCTGTTGGGGGGGGGGCTGCAGGTCAGGTCAGGGCCATGCTTGGTCCACCTTCCTTGTGTGCAGGAATAGGGCGCCCCCCCCCCCCGCGCGCGCAGGGCCTCGTCTCTCTTGCTGCAGGGGTGTCGCTCTCTGCGTGGCCCACAGACATGATGCACACGCGAGCGCTGGGATGAGAGAGACCCACGGCCTGGCCCCAAAGAGTCCTGTCTTTTCTCTCTCCTGCAGATTGACGAGATGCCAGAGTCGGCCGTGAAGTCCACCTCCAACAAGTACCAAGTCTTTTTCTTTGGGACTCACGAGACGTGAGTACGGGCAGGGGGGGAGGGGGCCCCCCATTGCGCTCTGTGTCCAGCCGTGGGGGGGCTGGTGCGTTGGGCCTGGCCTGGGGAGGGCTCGCTTGGCTTCCCTCCAGAGCCACCCTCCCTCGGCCTGGGAAGGGAGGGGGGAAGGAATCCGTCCCTGCTGCACCGGCCTCCCTGCCGGATGGAAGGCCAAGAGACCCATGTGTGGCGGGCAGCACCCCTCCCCCCCCCCCGGTGCGCTCCCGGGGCTCCCATGCCTGGTGGGGGGGGAGCACCTGAGGCTCACAGGCCCGCATGCACAGAGAAGCAGCCACTCCTTCCCCTACTCCCCCCTCCCCCCACCGGCAGGCAGGCAGACTGACTTACTTATCTGTCCTCCCACTTTGCCTGGTTGCACATGGGCTTCAGGTCGTTCAAGCCCAGATTTTCTAGAGTGCAAAATGCCATTTATTTATTTGTTTTTCATATTTACGGCTCGCCTGTCCCACAAGCGGGCTCAGGGCAGGTGACGTGGTATCAGAAAGAATACAGTAAATACCCTTAAAATGTGTAAAACGCAATAGAATCATAGAGTTGGAAGGGACCTCCAGGGTCAGTAATAAACATTAAAGTTGGCGGCTGCATCTCAAAACAAAACTCAAAACCCCGCTGGCCGCTAGAGGGAGTTCCCTGGCCCCTTGGCAACAGGCGGAGAGCGGCCAGTTGTCCGTGGGTGGGTAGCAGGAACCTCAGGGGGGAGGCCACACGTGGGCCCCCCCTGCCTCAGCCAAGGGCCTGGCGGAACAGCTCCGTCTTAACAGGCCCTGCAGAATTGAGGGAGATCCCGCAGGGCCCTGATCTCCGTAGGGAGCCTGTTCCGCCTGGCGGGGGGGGGAGGGAGGTTTGTGCCAGCGACCCAGTGTGTGTGCGCGCGCCTTGGTTTCCCCTTTCGGCCAGAAGCAGTGCCCCGTGGGTATCCCTCCCCCTGAGGTTGGGTAACCATCCCTTTGAAGGAAGGGGCAAAGGTGCTTCGAGACAAGCGGCTCGTCTCTCTGCCAGGGGCAGAGGGCACGCGCCTGCCCCACCGCCACTCCTCCGTGTGTTCCAAGTGGGAAATGGCTTTGGCAGTCTTAGGATTAATTCTGTTTATGTGTAGCTGCCTTTGAACTTCTTGGCCTGCTGCCTCCTCCGTGGAGAGGGACCAGCTGCGTGGCCACAGCACAAGACCTGCTGCTGTGCTTCTGCAGGGCCCAGTTCCCTCTCCTGCTGGCGCCCCCCCAGTACTCCCTGTTGCCTCTCCCCTGGAGGGTTCGTTGCCCAGCCGTCCAAACCGTGGTGCCCTCTCCCCGTGGGGGTGGGGGGCTGTTTGGCCAGGGCACCCGGGGGTCTCTCACGCACAGCTCCTTTTCTCCCACAGGGCGTTCTTGGGCCCCAAAGACCTCTTTCCCTACGAGGAGTGCAAGGTGAAATTTGGCAAGGCCAACAAGCGGAAGGGCTTCAGTGAAGGCCTGTGGGAAATCGAGAACAACCCGACGGTCAAGGCCTCGGGGTACCAGGTGAGCTTTCTGCACCCGGGCAGAGTGTTCTGCCGCAGTCCGGACCGGCTCCTTCTGCAAAGAGCCAGATTCAAGTCCAGGAGCACCTATGAGGCCGTGCACATTTTCGGGGCGGGAGCCTTTGGGACCCAGAAGCTCCCTTGGCCAGCCACTGAAAGGAAGAAGGGAATCTGGACTCTAGGAGACTGTCTGGCACACACCCCTCTCCCCCCCCCCCAAGGTCTGGTTGGTCTCTCAGGTGCTCCTGGAGTTGAATCCAGTCCAACATGGCTACTACCCTCTGGAACCACCTTTTCCATGAAGGAGACCAGACCGGCCAGAGAGAGAGAGAGAATGTGTACTAAAAGAACTTGTGGATGTAATTTCTGAGCTTCTGTCCATTATTTTTGAGAATTCTGGGAGAACAGGTGAGGTGCCAGAAGACTGGAGGTGGGTAAATGTCATCCCCCTCTTCAAGAAGGGGGAAAAGGAGGATCTGGGTAACTTCCAACCCATCAGCTTGATGTCTATACCTGGGAAAGTTTTGGAACAAATCATCAAACAGAGACAGTACTTGAGCATTTGGAAAGGACGACTGTGATTACTAAGAGCCGGCATGGGTTTCTCAAGAACAAGTCATGTCAGACTAAACTTACCTCTTTTTGAGAAAGTTACTACCTTGCTAGTTCAGGGAATACTGTTGACATAGTTTATCTTAATTTCAGTAAGACTTTTGATAAGGTTCCACATAATATACTTGTTGTCAGATTGGTAACATGTGGTTTGGATCCTATGACTGTTAGGTGGATCTGTAACTGGTTGACAGATCGCACCCACAGAGTGCTTGTGAAGGGTTCCGCATCCTCGTGGAGAGGAGTGACAAGTGGAGTGCCTCAGGGATCTGTCCTGGGACCTGTTTTGTTCAACATCTTTATCAATGAGTTGGATGAAGGAATAGAGGGAATCCTCATTAAATTTGCAGGTGACAGTAAATTGGGAGGGGTAGCAAATATGGTAGAAGACAGAGTCAGGATACAGGATGATCTTGACAGGCTTGAAAACTGGGCTAAAACAAATACAATGAATTTCAATAGGGATAAATGTAAAGTTCTGCATTTAGGTAGTAAAAATCAAATGCGTGTTATAGGATGGGGGAGAGTTGTCTTGGCAGTAGTATGTGAGAAAAGGATCTCGGGGTCTTAGAGTACCATACACGGAACATGAGTCAGCCGTGTGATGCGGTAGCTAAAAAGGCAAATGCCATCTGGGGCTGTATCAACAGAAGTATAGTGTCCAGATCACGCAAAGTGATGGTACTGCTTTACTCTGCTTTGGTTAGACCTCACCCTAAAGTATTGTGTTCAGTTTTGGGCACCACAATTTAAGAAGGACATGGACAAGCTGGAACGCGTCCAGAGGAGGGGAACAAAGTTGGTGACCAAGTCCTAGGAGGAAAGGCTGAAGGAGCTGGGCATGTTTAGCCTGGAGAGGAGACGGCGGAGAGGTGATATGGTCACCGTCTTCAAGTACTTGAAGGGCTGCCATAATATAGAGGACGGAGCGGAGTTGTTTTCTGTTGCCCCAGAAGGTCGGACCAATGGAGTAAAATTAAAAGCCTTTTCAGCTGAACATTAGGAGAAACTTCCTGACACTTAGTGGTTCCTCGGTGGGACAGGCTTCCTCGGGAGGAGGTGGTGGGTTCCTCTTCTTGGGAGGTTTCCAAACAGAGGCTAGGTGGCCCCACCTGACAGCAATGTGGATTCTGTGAACTTGGGCAGATCACGGGAAGGGAGGGTGGGAAGGGTTGCCTCAGTGCTGAGTTTGGCCAGGGACCCTAGAGGTTTTTCCTTTGTTTGTTTGTCATCTTCTGGGCATGGAACGGGGGTCACTGGGGTTGGGGGGGAGGTATTTGTGGATTTCCTGCATTCTGCAGGGGGTTGGACTAGATGACCTTTGAGGTCCCCACCAGCTGTAGGCTTGTATGTGTGCAGGTGTGTGAGTGGCTGAGCTGCCTTTGGGATGTCAGATCTGGGCCTCTCTGTCTTTCTTGGGGCTCCGCCCCTCCACTCCTCCCTGGCATCTTTGCCCTGAACGGTGCCCACCTCCTCCAAAAGGTGGTTAAATGGCTGGCTGAGTTGTGGCACGCTGGGTGGAAGCCGGCTTGTTTGAAAGCGCCCCACTTCTCAGGCTGTGGGGGGAGGTCCCCGGGGGCAAGCTAGAGCCCACCCCCCATTCATTTGCCCGGGGGGGGGGGTTGGAGCCTGCACCATCCCCCTTGCCCCCACTCTCTGGGGGAGTGGCAGCCCCTGGGCAGAGGGGGGGCTAGAGGGGGAGGCCAGCCCCCCCCTTCCCTTGGGTCTCCCTCTCCCTTTCCTTGGGGCCTGCAGGGCAGAGGGGGCTGATTGCCAGGAGGCCTTGGAGCAGGACCAGGAGCCACGTGGGCCCAGAGCTTGGCGGAGGGTCCAGGTTCTCGTGCTCCTCTCCCCCCCCCACACACACACTGGGTCTGGCTCGCTAGCCTCGGGAAGCAGCCCCCCCTCCGGGAGGTGTTCTCCCTCCATCGGAATGGCACCGCCTGGCAGGGCCCTCTCCTGCGGCCAGTCCCTGTGGGGGAGCTGAGGCAAGCGTTGTGGCCAAAGGATGCCCCCACCCCCGCCCACCCCTGTGTCCCACTCTTCCCCTGCAGCCCACCCCAAAGAAGAGGTCCCTGGCGGAGGCGGAGGCAGCGGAAGCCCCGGGGGGGAGCCGGGGGGCCCCGGAGAGAAGAAGGGCAGCCCCGAAGGGAGCAGCGACGAGGAGGAGGGCGCCCTGGTGATCGACGAGCAGTCCAAGGAGAAGAACGAGAAGGCCAGCGGCCGCAAGAGGAAAGCAGAGGAGGAGGAGGAGGAGGAAGGCGCCGCTGCCCGGGAGGAGGTAACCTGGAGGGGGGGGGTTGGTGTGTACACCCCCCTTCACACTGTCCCGTGTGCCTTCTCAACAAACGCAGCAGGTCAAACTCCACACACAGTCCGTAAGGGGCGGGGGGGGGCTGCCTGGTTCACAGGCGGAGGGAGGGAGCCGTGGACTGCGGGGAGCCTCAAGAAGTGCCTCCCAAATACTTCGGGAGCAGGAAGCCGAAGGAAGGTGGGGAGGGGGCGGGGGGGAAATGGAAAGGGGGGGGGTGTTCCCTCCATGTAGCCACAGCGGAGCTGCTCTTTGGGGGAAGGAAGGATGAGGCGGGAGTGGCGTCAGATTGAGGAGACCGGGGGGGCGACGATGACTAGGCCAACTGAAAACATGGTCGGTCTTGCGGGCCCAGGCGGCGTACTCCCCACGGGCCCCTGGGAAACTGAAACGTGAAGTTGTTGGCCTACAAAGAGAGAATCATTAGGCACGTGGAGAGGAGCAGAGCCTGCTGAGGGGAAATCAGGGCGGCTTCTGCAAAGGGAAGTCCCGCCTCACCAGCCTCTTGGAGCTTTTTTGGGAAAGGGAACACGCACGGAGACCGTGGTGGCCCAGTAGACGTCACGTACTTGGACTTTTAACGGGCTTCTGCCAAAGGCTCCTGGATGAGCTTAGCAGTTGTGGACCAAAAGGTGGTTAAATGGCAGAAAGCAAGAATGAGAGGCCGGTTCTCCTTCTGTGGGGCCTTGACTAGGTTTGCAGGTGACACAGAATTGGGGGGGGGCGGTGAGAATTAGGGTAGATTGTGAAGAGCTCCAATAGGATCTCCACAAATTGGGTGAGGGGCGGCAACGTGGCAAATGATGTTCGGCGCAGGTACGTGCATATTGGCGCAAAGAAAGCCTAATTTTAAGTAGACGCGGGTGGGTTCCAAACGTGCAGAGACCGAGATTGAAAGAGAACTTGGGGCCGTCGTGGAAAGCTCGAAGAAAATGTGGACTCGGCGCATAGCAGCCGTGGAGGAGACCGGCTCCACGTTTGCAAATAAAACTGCCAGCATTAAATAGAGCCACGATTCCGCTCCGCTTGGTAATACTGTGGGCAGTTCGGGTGGCCAGACCTCCAGGAGGAGACCGCAGAGCTGGAGAAAGCACAGAGGAGGGGGCAGCCAAGATGAGGAAGAAAGGCTGAAAGACTCTGGGGGACTTTCCCGTTTAGGAAAGAGGCAGGGGGATGATAGAGGTTTATAAAAGGGTGGGTGGGTGGGGCGGAGGAAGTGGGCAGACGGAGCCTTTTTCCTCCTCTCCCAAAGTGGAGTTGATGGGCAGATGAAAGAAAAAGCAATTAAATTGAGGGTTTCGCTGCCAGAGGACGTGGTGATGGCCACAGGCATAGACAGCTTTCAAAGGGAATTATGAGGCGGATTCGCGGAGGAGAGGCCTGTCAGTGGCGGCCAGCCATGGTGCCGGAAGGGACCCTCCACGCCCTACGACTGTCGGTCTCTGGATCGCAGAGCCAGGAGGCAGCATTGGGGGAAGGCCTCGGCCTCTCTGCCCTGTCGTTGGGCCTCCACAGGGACTGGTTGGCCACCGGGTGAGGCAGGAGGCTGGACCTCTGCTGAGACCCAACGGGGGGCTCTTCTGATGCTGCCCCACCCCTCGTTCCAGGCAGCTGAGCTGCTGGGCCCCTGCAAGGCCCAACGTCTGGACTCGAGATTTCAGACTTTGGAGTGTTTCCGGTGTTTCCTGGGCCCCGAAACCTCCAGGCTCAGGTGTGGAACATCCAACAGGCGTTGAGCTGATGCCAAGCGTCTCTCCTGCTCCACCCAGAGTGCCCCCTTGGACGGGGGGGGGGCTGGGACTGATTAAAGGGAGAATGCGTTTGAGTGCCGCATTTGCTATCGCTCCTCCCCTGCCGTGGCCCGTGGTTCCCCCGTCCGAGGTGCGTTTGCGCCCACCGCGTGGGCCTGAGGGGCTCTGACCTGGCACCTGTTCCCCCCCAACAGGGCTCCTCCCCGAAACGCAGCAAGGCAACGGAGGATGAGGATGCAGCAGAGGAGAAGACGGGCAGCGAAGGCGCCCCCCGAGAGGCGGCAGAGAAGCAGAGGAGCGGCCTCCCGGAAGGGGGCCAGGGTCAGAACAGCGACCCCTCTGGCGTGCCGGGAGCAAAGGAAGCGGGGAAGGAGAATGCTGCTGCCACCGCCCCCGGGAAGCAGGAGGAGGAGGAGCTCAGAGATCACAAGGAGAGGTAGAGCGGGCAGGCCGGGGGGGGGTTGGGAGGAGGTGGCTGGATCTCGCTCTGCCTGGCAGCGGGGAATGTGCCCCCGTCTCTGCCCTGTTCCGTGCCCCCACACGCTTTTCCAGTTGCATTCTGGGGATCCTGGCCGGAGGTCCAGCCACCACGCCCGGCTCCCTGGCCACCTCCGCTCTTGGGGGGGCGCCCCTGCTTGAAGGGGAGAGCCCTCGGCCCCGCAAGGGGGGGGGGGAGCTTTGTCATGGTGGACTTTATCCTATATCCCGGTCAGAGGTCTGATCCGCTTGTTCCGTGGGAGTTGTCCTCACCAGAGACTTCAGAAACAGCTATACGAATAAGACCCCAGAAAGGGCCCACTTCACCGGCGCCAGTCCAATGTTTAGAAGTGAGTGCCATGTTTAACCTTCTGCCTGCAAAGCCAGCAGAAAAGAGACACGGCTCTCTTAATATAGACAAGATAATACAAACTAGAGACGAGGACACCTTAGCCCTGAAATCACTGAAAGACTGCCTGCAAGGAACATCGACTCTCCTAACATTTTTCAATTATGAGTTTCCAAGCTAGTCAGATAACAAAACCTTAGAGTGCTTCAGAGCATTTAGGAAGTCCAGCAGACACCCAGAGAGAGAGAGAGAGAAATCTCACCTCCTCTCTTGGACGGTTCTTGCACCGGTGCCTGAGTAACTCTTCGACGTGGGGCTTTTCATAGGTAAAGGTGCCGCCTCCACGGTCTTAGAAAACTGGTGGCGCTGGAGGTAAATGATTGGCTCGCAGTGTGACTCTATGGAATCATACACTGGTATGCTGAGATTTGATAGTAGAACCTTACTAGTAATTAAAAGACGAGAATCCTACTTTTTCCTTCTGCGTTTTTAATTGGCAGTCAAAGATTAGAATGGCCACTGCTTTCCCTCACCAGCCAGTGAACTCTCTGCAAGGGGTGTGAGAAAAGTACGCACAAGAGCATAGGTGTGACTGTGGGTATATCATGACGCTGGGGGAGGGGAGCCAGCGCCCACAGCGCTGCACCCCCCCTGCCCTGTTTCCCTCCAGACCTTAATGCCTTTCCCCCCCCCCGGTCTGTTTCTCGCAGCCCGTAGCTGGCCGACCCGCGCCGCTCTTCCGGCCTGATCGCAGCCTGCAGGGTTTCCTCGGTGCTAAGAACCAGATTCCTGTCCCCCTCCTCGGCTTGCCGTCTCTGCCGTCGGTGGGAGGGGAGTCAAGAAGATCCTCCACGTTTTGACAAGAAGTGGGTCCCCCCACCCAGCTGACCTGCGTCTCTCGCCTGGCTGTTTTCCGCCGGGGCCCATGTGCTTGAGTTAGAAATTTCTAGGGGGTTGGGAGTGCTGATTTCGCCACTTTGAAATAAAAGCAACTGAATGCCTTTTTAGAAAAACACTTCTTGTGCCTGCCTGCCTCTTGTCTGCTCTGTTTTTGAAATCTTGCGATGGTTGAGAGATCCGGGGCCGGAGTGGAGTTTCCGGGCATGTTTTCAAAGGCAAGCCCCCCACCCCTACCCCACCCCTGGGCGCGGGCGCCTCCCAAAGGATGTCTGCTGGGTGCTGAGGTTTCTGGGCAATGGCCCCGCACCTCACTCCAAGGGTCTCCCTCCTCCCCTCCCACATATGCTCAGCCACGGCCTTGCTGGACGCCTGGAACGCCTCATGCCTGATTACATCCCAAACTCAGGCTACGGCTTAGTTACGGCTTGGTTTCAAAGGAGCTTCACGCTCACGATGCTGCTCTGCTCTGCTCTGCTCTGCTCTGCTCTGCTCTGCTCTGCTCTGCTCTGCTCTGCTCTCCTCCCTCCCCATGAGCGACCGTCCTAATGACGGTGAGGATCCTCCTTCCTTGCAGTACAGTAGTTCCGGGGCTGGGGTGGGTGGGGGTGAGTGCCACATCTGCCCCCTGGGCGCTCCGACTGGTCCCTCCTTCCAGGCTGGCCTTTTGCGGTGCTGCCCTGAGTCTCCGGGGGAGTAGCTGCTCCAGGGCCCCCGTCTGCCGGCCCAAGACATGGCTGCTTCTCTTGGACCACCAGCATGGGCATCCCAGTCCTGGACTGCAGCTTGCCCAGGCTTGGCCTGTCGGTGTTGTCTGGTGGCAGGAAATCTCGTGGGGTTTTTGCAGTCTGGCACCTTAAGAACCAGTGTTGGATCAGGCCAGTGGCCCATCCAGTCCAACACTCTCTGTGTCACACAGTGGCCAAAAATACCAGGTGCCCTCAGGAGGTCCAGCAGTGGGGCCAGGACACCAGAAGCCCCCTCCCACTGTTGACCTCCCCCCCCAAGCACCAAGAAGACAGAGCATCCCTGGCCCCAGACCGAGAGTCCCTGTCTATACCTTGAGGCTAATAGCCACTGATGGACCTCTGCTCCAGATGTTTATCCAATTCCCTCTTGAAGCCGTCCATGCTTGTAGCCGCCACCACCTACATAAGAAGCTTCCCCCTCCCCAAAGCATCAGCCCCACTCCAATCGCTTACGGTTAGAACCTTTGCCCCCCAACTAGTTTGCCTGGAGATTTTGAATAGTGGTGGCTGAAAGAGGCTGTTTGACATTTGGGGCGTTCGTTTTCCCGGTAGAAAATGTCCGGTTATGGGTTACAAACTGGGGTAAGGACGGGAAGCAAAGCGCAGGAATCAGTGGGCAGTTCTCACAGTGGAGGGCAGCAGGGTCAGTATCGTGGGCGACTCTACTGAATTAGTTCAGGAAGGAGCTGGAATGAGGGACGAGGAGTCTCACGGCCACTTGCGGAATGCTTGCCGGTGACCCCAAACTATTCAGGAGGGTGAAAACCAAGGCTGACGCTGAAGAGCTCCAGGAGGACTTCCACAGACTGGGCGAGTGGGAAACGAGTTGACCTGGCAAATGAAGTTCCATGCAGGTGAATGTCAGGTGATGCACCCTGGGACCAAAACACCCCGCCTCAAGACAGGTGAGCCATGTAAGTCTGCCTGCAGCAGCGGAGGAGAGCAAGAGACCCCAGGAGGGACTTTCAAGACTAAGAAGAATGGTGGGGGAGGGGCTGTTATGAACACAGGCGGATGAGGCCATTCCAGGATCCTGCCCCCCCCCAAGTAAAACTGATCTTGTTACAACAACATCCAAACTGTGTTGCAGTTGCATGCATGGAGGGCACTGCTGGGTGTTGAAAGGTTTGCACCCTGGCTGCCCCAGCTCCCAGCGTGGCTGCGGCTGAATGGATACTGGCCACCCCCGCCTGCTGCTGCCGTGGAAAAGGCCAACTCTGTTGGCGATTATTGGACAAAGGGATCAAAAATAGAACATCCAATATGCTAAAGCCCCATTTGTATACCATACCTCGTGGCAGATGATACAGTGGTAAATCAATACAGTCAAGAGGATGAAACATCCGATGAGCAAGGTAATAAGACCAGGATTACAGGAATCTAAAGCATAGAATGCCACGCCTGGTGTGTTACTCGGCGCAGGAAATGGCATTGCAGAAGTAAGGGAACGTAGCAGGAGTCCGATAATGCAGCAAGCACAACGGGTGTGAATTGCGGTGGGCTGCAGATGTCTGGTCACTGGGCCACGTTCTTCTGTCAGAGGTGCTGGCCCGGGGGTCTCTCAGCTGCTGCGTGCACTCTGTGGCCTGCCGTGTGACACCTTCACATTGCAAAGTTGTCCAGTGAGGAGGAGCAGAGGCCTCCAGTCTACACCCACCCCACCCAGGGTGAGGCTGCCCTCGTTCTCAGACCCTGGGAGCAAACCTGCTTCCTGTTGATGGGGGGAGGGGAGGCGGTCTTTAGGAAAACAGAATGGTGTCCGGTGGCAGGCCTAGCTGTCTTCTACATAGTCCCCTGTGCAGTCGTGTGCTCTCCAGTCTCTGGCCCGTGGGCCACATTTCTGGCTTCTTGCAGGTGTGCAGTCCTGCCCTGGATGGGGTGGGGGGATCTGCTGTGGTCCCATGAGCCCCGCACCTCCCGGGAGGGGCCTGGAGGCCCCTCAGCCCCTACCTGCCCTGGGGGAAGAGGAGCATCCCTGTGGTTGACCCACGGGCACAGCCAGAGGCTGGGCTGAACCAGGAGGACTCTCTGGAGACGACTGGTGGCTGGACCAGGATCTGTCCGCCCCCCCCGCCCCCTGTGCCTACAGCAGGGATTGGAGCCGGCCGGCCAGAACCTCTGCAGCTTCAACCCCTTCTGGCTGGCAAAGGAAGGCACGTCGGTCCCAGAAGGCTCCTGAGATTTGGGGCGAGGATGCTTTATTTTTATTTTTAAAAGAGCCCTGAGCTCCTTGGGAGAGTGGCGGGGCCCAGACGTGGCCAAAATGCTACGTGGAGATCGGTGGTGGTGGTGGTGGTGGTGGTGCTGAGCAGCCCTGGGACGGGGGGGGGGGGACTCGAGCGGGTCCAGCGGAGGGCGACCAGGATGGTGAGAGGGTTGGAGTCCAAGTCTTATGAGGAAAGGCTGAGGGAGTTGGGTCTGTTTAGCCTGGGGAAGAGAAGGCTCAGAGGGGACATGATGGCAGTCTTCAAGTATTTGAAGGGCTGTCATGTAGAAGATGGAGTGGATCTATTCTCTCTTGCTCCGGATTGCAAGACTAGATCTAATGGGTGGAAACTACAAGGGAGTCGTTACCGGCTTAATATCAGGAGAAACTTCCTGACTGTCAGAGTGGTTGAGCAGTGGAACAGACTGCCTCGGGAGGTGGTGGATGCTCCTTCGCTGGACGTTTTCAAGAGGAGACTGGACAACCATCTTTTGGGTATGTTGTAGGTATGTAGGGGTTTTGGCTGTGTTCCTGCAGAGTGCAGGGGGTTGGACTAGATGGCCTGCGAGGTCCCTTCCAACTCTAACGTTCTATGATTCTATGATCCTAAGCCACTGTGACCTCACCCAGCTGCGGAATCCTGGGCTCCCCGTTCCCCTGGCGCCAGTGACTCCTCCTCTGCAGAGGGCAGAGATGGTGGTCCGGGCACAGCCGTCCTTGGGGGCACCATGGGGGGCTGCTTCTCCTGCCAGCGCTGCAGGTAAAGGGGGAGGTGCTGGAGGAGAGGGGCTGGGGGTGGTGGTCCGAAGAGGGCCTTTCTGGGGCCCCCTCGCCTCCTCCTGGCTGAAGGCTGCTTTCCAAAGGGCGTCCCTGGAGGGGGGGCTGGCTGGCTGGGGCCGCCGGCAGAGTCCCCCCCCCCACGCGGCCTTTGCTTGGCCTGGGGCTTCCTTCAGAGGTGGTGACATTCTGCGGGGGCGTCTTCTGCCAGCCACCAATGGGCACTTCCTGGGGGGGAGGGGAGGGGTCCCACAGAAATGAGGAAGGGGCAGTGAGACTCAGCAGCCAGACCCCCAGGGCCTGACCGACCACGCGGCACGGAACTCACGAGCCCCCCGCCCCCCCCCGCCCCGGGCGGGCCTGGGGGAGCAAAGCCCAGGTGGGTGCTGGCTGGGGCTCTCGGCCTCATCCTGCTTCTCTCGCTCCGTGGCTGGCTTGGCTCTGGAAGGGGCCTGCCCGGGTCAGCGTGCACAGAAGGCTCAGCATGACACCACCACCCCTCACACACACACGGGGCCTTGGTGGCTGCATGCAGTGCCCGTCTGACTCCAAAGCCTCTCCACGTCCCCAGGTTTCCTGACACGGTGCCACCGGAGGGGGGTGTCTCTCAATGGTGAGCTCTGCCCACCTGGAATCAAAGAGCAGCCCTGGGCTGAGCAGTCGAAGTCGGGCTGCCAACTCTGCTCTGGGAAATTCCTGGGGATTTGGGGTGGGGCCTAGGGAGGGTGGGCTGTGGGGAGGGGAGGGGCCTCAGTGGGGTGGGATGCCATGGGACCCACCCCCTGCCCCCTCCGAGGCAGCCATTCCCCCCCCTCCCCGGGGTCTGGAGGTCAGATGCACTCCCTGGAGGCTGGCAACCCTACATCCCAGGCCGCCAGCGGGTGGCCACGATCCCTCTTTCGACACTGAGCAACTGGCGATCAGTGAAGCCGCATCGTCTCCGGGGGGGGGGGATGTGTGTCCTCGCCAGTGCTCCCTCTAAGCTGAGTGAGCGTGAGCCAGCTCACAGTTTTTTGGCCTCCAGCTCACCCGTTTTTTTAATCTTAGCCCAGGGAGGATGGCTGCCTCCAGAGCCAACTAATTTATGCAGCGGCCCAATCGCTCATAGCTCACAGCTTGGATGCCAACAGCTCACCAAGCAGGATTTTTGCCCAGGGGACTCTCCGCAGCTGGGGGGGGCATTCCTGACCCCCTCTCCCTCCTTCCCGCAGGCCCAGCTGGGAGCAGGAGGCCGAGTGAGTCGCCCTTTTGACCGCCCCCCCCCCGAACATTTCTGGTGCTGGAAAGGGGAGGGGGATGCTTTTCCAGGTGTGCCCAAACATGCCAGAAACGGGGTGGGGGGGCGTAGCGATATCCGCCCCCCCCCCCCCGTGTTCTTCTTCAGTGAGAACCCCACTGGCAGGGGCGCATGCAGTCATGGTGCATGAGCGGTGCTTTTCCGGTGCCACCTTTTTGTGTTTCAAGGCACCGCATTATCCTCTGACCTTATTTGAAACAGGCATGCTCAGTTTTAAGAACCGCTCGGCGCAGGGAGGAGGGAATGGGCTTCTGACATCAACCCCGCCTCCCCGCCCCCCCCCCAATAAGAGATTGGACCACCGGTGAACCCACCGCCTGGGCTGCCTTTCCAGCAGCAGGGTCAGCGGGGGAGACCCCAGCCCCGCCTGGGGTGTGTGTGTGTGTGGGGGGAGCCCTGGGGAGGGGCCCAGTGGGAGGAGGAGAGTGCCACGGCCCCCCCTCCGTGGTGGGAACCTTTCTGCTTCTCCCTGCAGGCTGCCTGAGGCAGAAGAGAAGGAAGCAGGGAAAGCCCCGGAAGGTGAGCGCAGCCTGAGCAGGGAGCCCACCCCCCACCCCACCCCGTGCCAGGAGCCCTCTGCCTTGGGCAATTGCTGGGGGAGACACACACCCCTTCTGTGAGCAAGGGAAAGGTGGGCTCAGCAGCCCCCCCCGTGCTGCTGGCAGCAACAGCAACCAACTCCCCCCCCCAACCCCCCTCCGCTCCTGGCACACGGTCTTTCTCCCCGGAGGCCGCAGACGGGCCAGGGAGGGCCCTGGAGACCAGCCGTCTCTGGTCTTTCCGGGGGGGGGGGTTAGACCCCCATGTGGGATTCCCAGCTCACCAGCGAGCGTGTGCCGGGCTCCTGCCTCGGCCAAGGCCACCGTGGCCATACCGTGGTGTGCCTGCCTGGGGAGAACCTAGTTCGAATCCCCATCTGGTCGACGTGGCTCAGCACTCCCTCCTCTTGGCTCAGCCCACCTCATAAGGGCTTTGTGAGGATAAAGGGGGAGGGGGAGGTCCAGGTATGCCGCCCGGGCTCCGTGGAAGGTGGAGTGTTTGGGCAATGTGGGAATATTTCAACTTTTCGCAAATGCCATAGAGGGTCACAGAGAGGCTCTGACTTCTCCTCCACTTGCCGCCGGCGCCAGCGAGGCCTGCTCCCACTCAATCCGGGGCTCGGACCACCCAGCAGGCGTGGTAGCCCCCGTGCCGGAGAGCGTCCCGGACACAGCTCTCCCCCTGGAGGCCCTCGAGCAGCAACTGGCAGCTCTCAAGGACCTGCGGTGCCAATACCTGCAGGGGCGTAAGTCTTGAAGCACCCCCCGCCCCGCCCCCTGGCTCCCTCCTGCTCAGAGGCCGGTGGGCGGCTTCACATTCAAGGCCCAGCAGGGACCCTGACGCGGCCCGCCTGTGCCCCTTCCTCTCTTCCAGAGCTGCGGGTGCGCCGCATGTGCCAGCTCTTCCCACGCGCCCTGCGCACCATCAGCCTGCAGATCTGCCACGCCCAGAGGAGGCTCATCCGCGTGGAAGTCCGACTGAAGCGGCAGGGAGGCAAAGGTGCCTGTGCTGGAGAGAGGGGGGGGGGCCTCCGTCGGGCCGGGCACCTCCTCCCCCCTTCCGCCTTCTCCCGCAGCCGGCCGAGGCTCAGGGCCTGCCCGGGGCGGGGTGGGGTGCGGGGGGGAGAGGCCGCCGAGTCCCGGCACTGTGGCAGTGCGGCTCTTCGAAGGGCTCCTCCTGCCTTCCAGGCCCCCCAAGCCCAGCTGTCCCTGCTCAGGTGCCCGGCTTGGGTAAGCAGCTGATGGGGGGGCAGGGCGGGGTGCCCCGCCCAGCATCCTCCCTCTTTTGACACCCGCTTCGTCTCCTTTCCTAGCAGGCCTCCCCGTCCCATCAGCATCCGCCGTGGCCCACGATCCCCTTCTCCCCGTGGCCTCCGCCTCCCGGGGCCTCCTCTCCTCCCTTGGCTCCAGCACCTCCAGCTTCTCCCTCCCCCTGCCCCCCTCCCCCTGCCCCCCTCCTCTTCAGCCAGATCCCGGGGACCCGAAGACCACCCTGGAGGCCCTCGTGGAGCTGCAAGCCCACCACCTCCAGGACCGTAAGTCGGACCATGGCAGGCCCGCCCTTCCTGCCAGGGCAGAGGGCAGCTCTCTCCCTCTCTCTCTCGGCAGACTCCGCCCGTCCCCTCTCCCGGGTGCCAGGGAGTGGGGGGGAGTGAAGGGGCAGGAACAGCAAGGAGAGGCATCCCGTGAACACGGCGGCGGCAGGCTCCGGTCCCGTTCCCTTAGAAAAGAAAAGCATCCCCCCTGGACCGTTCCACCAGGAAGCCGTTCTCACCCTTCCACGGAATCGCCCTTCTCCTCCTCCTCCTCCTCCTCCTCCTGAGCGGCTGCCTCTTTTGCACATCTGGCCAAGGGATGCAGGTGTTGGGGGGGGGGCCCCTCGCTGGAGGCAACTGTCCCTTTTGGATGTGCCGGGGGGCTCCAAAGGCAGGGGGGCTGCCCTGCAGGCCTTGGTGGCTTCAGCACCAGCTGACGGCAAGGAGAGGCTCTCAGTCGGCCTGGCCTTCCGAAAGGTCTGGGAGTGGAATCTGGCCCCAGGTGGGGCTGCCAGCTGACTGAAGCGGGGGGGTGCGTGTGTGCCCCTCTGAGCACACCTGCTGGCTCCTGTGCCCAGTCCAAAGGGCTGGTTTGACCCTCGAGGATGGCAGCCCCCGTTGCCGCGCCCTGACGTGCCTGGAGAAAGCCGGGCCTGTGGCTGGCCCGCGTCCAGAGGCGGGGAGGCCAGGGTTAGGGTCACACAGGACGGACGGGAGTCTGGATGGCGACACAGAAACCTCAGAACACGCTTTCTCGGGGATGCCCCCGCTTCTGCCGCGCCCTCCTCCAGAGCCCCCTGCTGGTTGTCCCTGCCCCCCCCCCCGATCCTTCCTGCCGCTGTGGCTCTCTGGCGGCGGCAGTGGCTGCTCTGGGGAATGCCTGCTGCTTGACGCTGCTTTGATGGCATGGACCATCAAAACAGCATCACACCTGTGACGAAATGGCTGCCAGGCAGAAGCCACCAGGTTGTTTTTAAAATGGCTGCCAGTCAGGTAGTCCTTCTGGAGGGTGGGGGGAGGTGCTCCGTGGGGAACAATGGAACGGCCCTTCCTCCCTGCCTACATTTCCCAGCAGCTTTAGCGGGGGCAGAGGGATTGCGGTCTGGTCGTATCTATTTTCTGTGCCCAGGTTGTGTTGAAGCGCCTGTGTTATTTTCTGTGCCTAACTGTGTATATCGTTTAAATAAACCTTCTTTCTGAGTTGTAAGACCTGGTGGTGCCTGGTAAGACCACCTAGTCCTGCCCGCTCAGGACGCCACCAGAGGCAAAGGGAGGCGGGGGAACCCAAACGGGCCCAAATCGGAGGGGTTGCCAGCTCCCCAGGGGGCACCCAAAGTTTGAGGTATCCACTTTTCCCAGGTTGGGGAATCAGCCAGAGGGGCCTCACTGTCCCTCTAGGAAGGCGGTGGGAATCCAGTGAGTGGTGGCAGCGAATGGGGGAAGGGATTGCAGGGCTAGATCCAATGGGTGGAAATGACGAGGGAGTCGTTACCAGCTAAGTATCAGGAGAAACTTCCTGACTGTCAGGGTGGTTGAGCAGTGGAACAGAGACTGCCTGGGGAGGTGGTGGATGCTCCTTCGCGGGACGTTTTCAGGCGGAGGCTGGACCACCATCTTTTGGGTATGTTGTAGGTATGTCGGGCCACCTTTTGGCTGTGCTCCTGCAGAGTGCAGGGGATTGGACTAGATGACCTGCAAGGTCTCTTCCAACTCCAACATTCTATGATTCTATGAGATAGCCCCACCAGACAGGGTGGGCAGGCGAAAACAGGGGCTGGCTATTCAGTCTCTCAGGGCTGAGGGCAGGTCCCTGTTTCGCCACAACACCAAAAAAAGTGGGGTAAAAATGCTTCCCGTGAGTAATAAGGGCAGTGCCGGGTGGAGCAGAGGGAGTCCCTTGGGCAGTGGCAGCAGAAGCCAGGAGAGGTGGAGAAGCCCAGGGATGCGAGAGTGGAGGGAGGAGGAGAGGCAGAGCTCCGGAGGGCTTTCGAGGGTGCAGGGAAAGATGCCCCTGTGGGGGGTGGGACCTGCAGAGAGGGGGGCAAGCCTTGGGCTTCAGGGACCGGACTGTCTCGATACACACACACACACACACCACAGGTTTCCTTTTTTCAGGGAAAAGGGACCTCCGCGGCTGCCAGGAGTGCCTGAGGTCCCTCAGGGCCTTGAGGGCACAGCTGCGGAATGTCCGGAACAGGCTCTGGGTGCTGGAGGCGAAGTTAGGGATCCAGGTGCCCTCCCGGGAACTGGATGCTGATGAACCGGAGGAGGAGGAGGAAGAGGAAGAGGAGCCGGAGATCCCACTGGGAGCGCTGGACACCAGCACAGCAGAGCCGGAGGAAATGAGAACATGAGACTTGGACGGGGGCACCCTGAGAAGCACGACTGCTGGGGCCTGGCTTCTGTCCCAGCCACGGTCTTTGTGTTCTTCCTTTCCAGGCTAAAGGTTTCATTTTGTTGGGTTGTGAAGAGAACTAGAAGTAAATCAATTTTTTAAAGGTGTGGCTCTGGGTATTCTTTGGGCACAAGTCCCGAATGATGCTGCATCCCCCAGCCTCTGTTTCACCCACCGCCCTGGTGCTTTCTCCCAGCACGAGGAGCCTCCCCCTCTGGCAAGAGGCTCACGGGACCCGGCCCCCTCGCCGTCCTTCAGTCAAGCCCCCCCCCCCAGACCCTCTAGAGCGACGTGGACACACCCCAAGAGCCTAGGCCGGGCATTTTTGGTCTCCTGCCAGAAATACACAAGCCAGGCAACTCAAGCTGTCCTGTTGTCTCAGGCATGGGTAGCCATCACGGGGGGGGGGGACGTGTGACCCGTGGGGTCTCCGTTCTCAGGCCCCCGGCTGTGCGTTTGTGTGGCACCACAGTTCTTCCACCCGGACACTTTCGGGTGTTTCTTTTCTCTGCCATCATGAGGGAAAGAAACTTACTTTTAAAAGAAGCAGTCAAATGAAGCTCCGGATTGTGGTCCCACCGGTGGTTGAGGCAGAAGAACCAGAATCCTGGATTTTGAGAGGAGCCCCCCTAACTTTGTGGCCAGCCCCTCTGCTGCAGGTGCCCCCCCCCCCAGGATGGGAAATGGCAAAAGAAAGCCCCCTTGGGACTTGCACATTCCGAAGTGTGGCATCTGTGCCTGTGCTTGGGGCTTTGGCTGCCGGGTCAGAGTCAGACAATGTGCTTTTTCAGTCCACCCTTTGGACAAGCTGGAATTCCTCCCCCATCCCCATGCGCTGCCCACCTCCTTAGGAATGCCGCTGTTGGAAGAGGCAAGATTCTAACCAAGATCTGTTTTTGCTCCGAGAAGGGCGAGAGAAGGGCTGGCACAGGCAAAGGGCAGAGCAGGCAGGCGGGAGGCAGTGGACTGCGGGGGGGGGGGGGTTGTCACATCCATGGGTGTGTCCCAGCTAGGAGGCACAACAGGCACCTGTTGCCAGAGCAGCCCTGAAAGCGAAGTCAGAGCCAGGCCAAGGGTCAGTCGTTTGTTAGGTGCAGACAGGTCTGAGAAGCAGACTCCGAAGGCTGTCCAGACAGCAAACTCCAAGGCCAGTCCAGAAATCACGGGGAGCCTGGCAAGGCTGGAGTTGTGGCCGCTGGCTTCACAGATAGGTGACTGGTTGCTCCCACCCGGTGCAGGGTTGAGGGAAGCCTCTCACCACCAGCTGCTGCGTCAAGCAAAGCGAGGCCCTGCCATCACTCAGGACTGCCGCCAGCGCCAGCCAAACGCCTTGCACGTCTGCGCCTTCGCTCTGTAAGTGGCTGCTGGGATCGCTCCCGAAGGCGGCCTGCTGCGGAGGAGTCACCCTCCCCTCCCCTCCCGCCGCCTGCCTGCCTGCAGGAGTCCGCCTCAGCTGTCAGCGTGCAGTCCTGGAGCTCCTGACTCTCCTCAGCTGCTGCTCGTCAGCTGGGCCCAGGCTCCGCCACGCTCGAGGAGGAGCCGTCCCGTCCCCCAGGCCGAGTTCCGACGGGTCGAGCTGCCCCCCCCCTGCTCTGAGCACCCCCGAGGCAGAAGAGCGACCCCATTCCCTGCCAGCGGGGTTCCCAAAGGCCGCCCCCCATCCGACCCCTCCGGACCGGGACGGAGGAGGAGGAGGCCCCTGGAATCCCAACGTCTCTCTCTCGGTCTCCAGCCTCTCCTCCGGCGTACTTTGCGCGCGTCTCTTCCAGCCTTCCCTGGGCCCGGGGGGGGGGATCCAGGGGTCCTGCCGCGGTGTTGAACAATCTCATAGGACGACTTGAGAAGTCCCAAACGGTAAAACAGAAGGCGAAGCCAGGTGGCACCCCCAGCCCGTGCCAGTTGCCTCACGTCGGCATCTCCTGGCTGCGCCATCAAATGAACGGAAAGAAGGGACTTGTCGGGAAGCGCTTCAAAAATCCGGGAGCCGGTCTGCGCAGGGGAGGGTGGCTCCCCCCCCCTTCCATTCCTGATTTATTTATGCCAATATCTGAGGTGCCCATGGTGATTCTTGCCGGAGAAGGTCCCTGCAGGACAGCCGCGCACAGCCCTGGGGGGCATTTCCTCTCTCCGCCCCTGGAGAGCCGGGGCGCCGCCCTGGGACTAGAGCGCCCGTCCCGGGGCAAGAGGGGCCGGCCGGCCGGCGCGCAGAGAGTCACCTCCGGAGCACGCCAGACAGACAGACAGACAGACAGACAGACACACGGGTGAGGGCCCCGGAGCGCCTTAAAGGCTCGCGGAATTGGTGGCGGCAGGGCCCGGCCGGGGAGGAGCCGCCTGCCTCGGTCCCCGCTCGCTTCTCCAGGGCCCGAAAGCTCCTCCCGGGCTCTTGCGCGCTCTGCCCCCCGGCTCCGGACAGACTCGCCGGGCTCCAAAAGACATCGTGTCTCGCCTCTCGCCTGCCCGCCAGGGGGGGCCCTTGGCTCGTCTCAGCCTCCCGCTGGAGCCGCCGCCGCCGCCCGCCCCCCCCCCCGCCCCGGTCGGCAGCCACGTGCTGCGCTCCGGGCCGGGAAGAAGAAGCGCCCGGCCGGGCCCAGGGCTGGCAAAGGCCAACAGCCACACACGGACGAGGCGCACACGAGGAAGGCCCCCCCGCCCCCGCCGCCCCCCTTCCTCCTCCTCCTCCTCTCCCTCCAGCCCCTCTCCTCGGCTGGATGCCCTCTTCTCCTGCTGGTGAAGTTCCTCCCTGTCTTTCATTAGCCGCGGTGGGTTTTCCAGGTTGCCTGGCCCTGGTCTCGGCATTGTAGGGCCTGACTTTTTCGCCAGCAGCTGTGACGGGCATCCGCAGTCTGCAGATGCCCGTCACAGCTGCTGGCGAAAAAGTCAGGCCCTACAATGCCAAGACCGCAGAGGTATCACACAGACAGGCGGAGGACTCGCTGGGTCAAGGTCTCACCCTTTTGTTCCTATCTAACAGGCCACCTGATTCCCAGATGAGGCCCTTTCAGAGCCACAGAGCAGTGCGCCCCCCCCACCAAGCACCTGCCCAGACTCTCGACATGGGGGGCGGTCCCCAAGCTAAGGGGGCGTCTTTCCCTGCGTTCTCGCAAACGCCCCTGGCGAAAAGCGTCCTCTTGTGCCGGGAGGGAGGGTCATCTGCCTTGCCGGCCTCCCCTTCTCGTCGGTGTGCTCGCTGGCCACTGACCGTGCTTGGCCAAGGGGGTGATGGACAGTGCCCACCCCCAGCCCCCCCTGTGGCAGGCAGGCAGGGGAGGCTGAGGTGGGGCTCTCTCTTCTTGTCCCTGGGCAGCTGCGGGCTCCTCATCACTCCTTCTAAGGCTTTACTTACAGCCCAGGCTCTCCCCCCCCCAACTTCCCGGCCGGCAGAGCAAAGGGTTAAGCCCAGCTGCCTCTCGGAAGGGCCTCCCCTCCCTCCCTCCCTGGGCATGAATAGCCGTGCAGAGACGCCCGGACTAGACGGGGAGGACTCACACTCTGCTGGCTCACTGCTCGCTGGCTGGCTGGTTCCCGGGCCCTCGCCTCCTGCCCCCCTCCCGCTCTCTCTCTCTCGCTCTCTCGGATTCCTCTTCTTCTTCTTCTTCTTCTTCTTCGGCTCCTGGGCGACCAGGCTGAGCGCATGGAGAGCCTCCTGGAACCATCCCCGCGGCCCTTGGGAGAGGAGTCCCTCCAGATGTGGGACCTCAACAAGCGCCTGGAGGCCTACCTGGCCCGGGTGAAGTTCCTGGAGGAAGAGAACGAGGTGCTGAAGTCTGAGATCCACCGCCTGAGAGGGAGCCCGGCAGAGGACTCCTGGCGGGGCAAGTACGAGGAGGAGGTGGCCGCCTGGCGCACCCGCCTGGACGAGGCCTTCAGGGAGAAGAGCGCGGCCGAGCTGGCCCGGGCCGGCCTCTACGAGGAGGTCCAGCAGGTCCAGAGCAGGTGCCAGAAGGAGCGGGCCGCTCGGCAGGAGGCCAGGGAGCTCCTGGCCCTGAGCAAGAAGGGCCTGGAGGAGGAGAAGCGGGGCCACATCTGGCTGAGGGAGAGGGCCGCCCAGCTGGAGAAGGAGGCGGAGGCCCTGGTGGCAGCCCACGAGGAGGAGAGGGCCAGGCTGGAGGAGGAGGTGGCCGCCTTCTCCTGGGGCCTGGAGACCTTCCGCGGCACCGCCCCTGCGGCCCTCCAGCCGGTGGAGGTGGAGGACTATTCCCGGCGGCTCTCCAGCATCTGGCGGGGGGCCGTGGAGACCTACAAGGCCGAGGTCTCCCAGCTGGAGGCCTCCTTTGGGGAGGCGAAGGAGAACCTCTGGAAGGCCACCGAGAGCAACCGGCAGAACCAGCTGCAGCTGCAGCACCTGGAGAGGGAGCTGGCCGGCCTCAAGGGGCGGAAGGAGGCGCTGGAGGAGCGCCTCGCCCAGCAGTGGCACCACCAGCAAGGAGAAGCCAAGAAGCTCCAGGTAGGGTCAAGGCGTCCACCGGCGGCACCCTAACCCACACTGGCGAGGGGGCGGGGGACACAGCCAGGCGGAGGACGGGGGTGGGTGAGGGGAGGAGAGCTCAGGTGGGTCCAGCCAGGGCTCCCGGCTCCCCCTCCAGGAGGACAGGAACCTGGAGAACCAGAACAGGTCTGCTGCTGCTGCGGGGAGGCCTCCCCCATTGGGGCTGATCCATGGTGAGGGGGAGGATGCAGAGGGAGGGAGGGAAGGGGGCTGGAGCACGGGGGGGGACACTCCAGAGAGGCCATCCCCCACCAGCCCTGCTCCCCGCTGGGAATCCAGAGGCAACGGCCTCCCTGAGCCTGAGCGAGGGATGTCCCGTCTCCGCTTCAGGACCTCCTCCAGAGGGGGAGAACCCGCCCTGCCCCACCCAAGGGAAGGGGTCCCACCGCAGAGCTGCTCTCAGCCATGGGGCGTTCTGCTCCGATGCCCCCTCCCGTCACTAAAGGCCGCCGAGTCGGGCACCTTGGGCCCACGGAGAAGGAGGATTTGCCGTCTTTATCAGCAAGAGGCCGAGGAGCAGCCAGAGTGGCGTGGCGGGCAGCGGGCTTGTCTGGGTTGTGGGGGGCCCAGGTTCACATCCCCACAGTGCCATGATGCTCGGCCCAGTCACTCTCCCTTGACCTCACCTACCTTGCAGGGGTGTTGTGAGCATAAAATGGTGGTGGATAGATAGGGTTAGACCAGGATGGCGCTCAGCATCACTCGGTGGAAAGGACAGGCCCTTGCCATTCCTTCAGGGCACGAGTGATGCCTTTCTCTGTTGCAAAATATAGAAATCTCTCTCTAGCCAACCACACAAGACGGGGCACGTGTATTTCTCCTGCACTACATTCAGTGCTGCTGGGTGATCGGCCCATGGGAATGCGGGAGGTTTTCAGCAGGTTCATAACTCGAGTAGCCGTGACTTCAGAGGGGTCTCAGACCAAGTTGGGTAGAGCTGCTGCGTGAGCAGAAGGAGAGGGGCAAGAGACCAGGAGCCCCTTCAAGATGGAGGAACCCCATTTCTTCAGAAGGGACCCCAGCGACTCACGCACACCCCTCCCCCGGCCGCCAGTTTCCTTAGTCTTTAAGGGGCTCCTGGGCTCTGGCTGACCTCAGAGGGTGGGCTGTCCATCTGTCTGTCCATCCGTCCCTCTCTCCCTTCGTGGCTTTGATCTGTTGGTGAGCAAAAGAAGGCGAACCCTGATCCCAGCGGCTGGGCACGGAGCCTCCTTCTCAGGGCCTGCCCACGGATCCCAAAGACCTGCTGGGCTGGGCCGGCAGTAGGGGGCTGACAACCCAGGGCAGCGCAGCCGGCTCTCCAGCATGTCCCTCTGGGGCTCTTCACAGGACTCCCCGGGAAAGATTTGCTGCTCCAAGGTCCCGAGCAAGGCTCCCTCTCCACTGGGGAGTGTCTTGTGAGCAAAAAATCTGCTTCGTGAGTTGCCGGCATTGTAGTCGTGAGGGAGAGACAAAAATGGGTGAGCCAGAGGCTAAAACACTGCGAGCTGGCTCACACTCACTCAGCTGAGAGGGGACCCTGGTCCCGTGCGTGGTTCTTGCTGGCCTCTGCTCTTCCCCGAAGCACCGCCAGCCGCTCCAGGGCACCAAGGAGAACTGCTGGCTTTCAGGGACCGTCTGAGACGCTCCTCGTGACTCTTGCCAGCTGCTTTTCTTGCTGAGACGCAGGGTGGATTATCAAACATTTTTTAGAAGTTCTGTCCGTTGGCTCATGGCATCCCATAATCAATGCAATAGGACTCGGATTCCAGAATAGGGAGCGCTGCAAACAGGAAACCCTCTAAGGCGAGACAGACCACGAATGCTGCCGAGCGGATTGCAAAGGTGCCAGGCAGCGTGGCGAGCGCCAGGCGACACGGACACCGACGATAACCCTCTCCCCCAAGAAAACCCCTTACGGGGTCGGCTGTAGTTCGTATCCCTTCCCAAAAACACCCTCCTGAAAATTCGTGTTCTATTCGTTCGGCAGAGTGATAGAATTGGGGGGGGGGGGCCTTCCCGACCTTCTCAGGCAGGCTGTCCCAGAGGGTCGGGTCCACCAGAGAGAAGGCGCACAACCGGGCAGCCGTGGACTTCACCCGTGGGTGGGGCAGCCCCCTCCGAAGGCTTGGCTTGGGGCAGGTGGCAGAGAATTGCAGGGGAAGAAGTCCTGCAGGTATGCAGGGCCCCGGCTGCAAAGGGCTTTGTCTGCAGTAGCCACAACCTTGAATTAGACCCAGGAACTGATCAGCAACCAGTGGAATCCCTGCAGAACGGGCACGGTAGGCATGCCACCCTGACGCTCCGGAGAGTCAGCTGCCGCATCCTGTACCAACTGGCAATGCTCCCTCTAAGCTGCAGCGCCTTGTGAGCAAGAATTCCACTTTGTGAGCTACTGGCATTTAAAGTTGTGAGCGAGGGATTTGGCTGCTGCATAAATTGGTTTGCTCTAGAGCCATCCCTTCCTGAGCGGAGACCAAAATGCGTGAGTCGGAGGCTAAGAAACTGTGAGCTGACTCACACTCACTCAGCTCAGAGGGAACACTGCCAACCGGAGGTTCCACGTTGACTTCGAGGGGAAATGAGATGCACCGGGCATTGCCATAGCCCGCCTATGAAGTAACCCTAGCATGTGGATCCATGCGGCCAGCATGAGCCCAGTCAAGGCCGAGGGCCGTCCGTCCTCAGCCTCGAAGGAGCTGGAAGGAGGAGCGCGTGTGGGCAGCTCCCTGGTCTGCCTCCTCTGGCAGCGGTGCTGGATCCAGAATAACCCCGTGGCCCCTAACCAGTTTGGTGCAGTGGTGAAGTGCAGGCGGACTCTAACCTGGGAGAACCGGGTTTGATTCCCCGCTCCTCCACATGCAGCTGCTGGTGTGACCTTGGGCAAGCCATAGCTCTCTCAGAGCTGTTCTTGGAAAAGGCAGTTTCTGTCAGAGCTCTCTCAGCCCCGCCTACCTCACAGGGTGCCTGTTGTGGGGAGGGGAAGGGGAAGCTGCTCTGAGACTCCGAGTGAAGGGCGGGGTAGAAATCCAATCTCCTCTTCTTCTTCTTCTTCTTCTTCTGACCGAGCCGGTGAGGGTCCAGCTGGACCCCCTCTCAGAAGTGGGGAGGACCATGTCCTCCCAGGCCTCACCCTTCCCACCTGGCGTGGCCTCTGCCTCTCCGCTTGCTCCCCTGAGGCCATCGGACCCCAGCACTCAGGCACCGGTTCGGGATCTCTCCTGAACGGCCAGGTGGTTTGGACAAAGGGAGGCAGAGCTGGGTGGCCTCAGCATCTTGAGGGCAGCAGCCTCCTCCCAAACTTCCCCTGCAGGGCTGAGTAGAACGGCACGGGGGGTGGGGGGTGGGGATGGAATGGGGATGGAGCCCGTGGAGCCCGAGAAGGCAGATCCCACGCTGATGGCCACGGGTCTGTCTCCAGCCGCAACCCCCTAAGCCCTGCCCTGAAGGGACGGGTCGAACGAATCCTGGTAGCGCGCAGAGCGCCTGCTTCTCGTCCAAGCCTGCCCCCCTGTAGGTGCTCCAGCCAGGCTGGACTCAAACAGCTGCTAGAAGCCCTCCTGGGCCCCACTTCCCACCTGCCTTCCGCCCCCCCCCCACAGCCCTCCTGACCAGCAAGGAGGATCGGCCCTTGACGGACCCCCAAAGCACAGAGGCAGATGTGGGGGCCGCAGTCGGTGCTCAGAGGCCCTTTCTGCCGGCAGAGCCCAGCAGGAGAAAGAGGAAGCCGAGTCGATGGCTACCCTCGACCCGTGGGCAGCCCTGGCCAAGCGCAGGTGGCAGGGGGACAAGGGGCGCATGCAGTACAGCTCACAGGCCGCAGCCACACCAGACCAAAGCAACGCCCTGGTTCTCGGGGCCATTTTTGCCCGCCAGCCAGTCTTGAACAGCCACGGACTATTTAAGGAGGTCACAAGGTCATAATGCAATGGAGGCCTGGCAGCCATATAAGAGCGTCAGGGGAGCCCTGCTGGGTCAGTCCCCAGTGAGGTCATCTAATCCAGCCTCCTGTCCCACACGGTGGCCAACCAGGTCCTCTGCAGGGCCAACAACAGGGCAGAGAGGCTGAGGGTTTTCCCTGAGAAGAAACTCAGAAGAGCCCTCCTGGATCGGACCAGTGAAGGTCCAGCCTCCCGTCTCACACATGGGCCAGCCAGTTCCTCTGGAGGGCCAGCAACAGGGCAGAGAGGCTGAGGCCTTCTCCTGAGAAGAACCTCAGAAGAGCCCTGCTGGGCCAGACCAGGAAGGGTCCATCCAGTCCAGCCTCCCATCCCACACAGGGGCCAGCCAATCCCTCTGGAGGTCCAGCAACAGGGCAGAGAGGCCGAGGCCCTCCCATGATGTTGCCTCCTGGAGATGGGATCCAGAGGACTAGTGCCTCTGAATGTGGAGGTTCCCTTCAGCTACCATAGCTAGTAGCCCCTGATAGACGTCTCCTCCATCTCTCTATCCATCCAATCCCCTTTTAGAGCTGTGTATCCCTGTGGCCATCACCAGATATATCATTAGTGAATTCCACATTTTAATCACCCTCTGTGATTAAAGCAGTATCTCCTTTTGTCCACCCTGAACCTACTGCCCGTCAGCTTCGCTGGAGGCCCTGGAGGGCGCGTCTTTTGGGAGGAGGAGGGAAAGTCCTCCTTGCCCGCTCTCCATCCCATGCCAGGCATCACTTTATAAACCTCTATCATTTGTGCCCCAATTGTGCCTCAGTCGCCACTTTTCTAAACTGAAAAGTGCCAGAGACTCTTCTTTGGCCTTTCCTTCCCAGGGAGGGGCTGCAGCCCCCTCCTCGTCCTGGTTGCCCCTCCCTCTGTGCTTTTCCCATCTCTGTGACGTTCTTTTGGGGACAGGGAGATCAGAACTGTACACGGTATTCCAAATGTGGCCCCTCCATAGGTGAAGAAGAGGAAGAAGGGATTGCATTCGTACCCCTTGCCCTTCACTCGGAGTCTCAGAGCGGCTCACAGACTCCCTTTCCCTCGCCCCTCCCCACGACAGACACCCACCACAGAGGCAGGTGGGGCTCAGAGAGCTCTTTCCAGAACTGTCTTTGAGGGAACAGCTCTGACCGAACTACAGCTTGCCCAAGGTCACCCAGCAGCTGCGAGTGGAGGAGTGGGGGGAATCAAACCCGGTTCTCCCAGATTAGAGTCCTCCTGCACTTCACCACTGCACACACAAACTGGCTCTCAAGATCTATACGGGGGGGGGGGATTACGATATCAGCCATTCTGTTCTCAGTCCCTTTCCTGACAACCACCAGCGTAGAATTTGCTTTTTCCACTGCTGCAGCACGCTTTGCTGACCCCTTTCACTTTTGCTCTCCACCAGGACCCTGAGGTCTCTCCCCCCCTCCACTCTCCACGAGCTCAGAGACCCTGCCCCCCACCCACCCCCCACCTCGGTCAGCCTAGACTTGAAGCTGGTTTGGTTTTGTGTTTTGTCCCCCAGGCCTCTGGGGAAGGGGCCTGCTCCTGGTCCTGGTGGGTCAGGTGCCCCTGGGGTGACCGCTGGCCTCCCTCCCTCTCCCTCTCTCTCTGCCCCCCTTGCAGCTGGCCGCGGAGGGGCTGGAGGAGGAGAAGGAGGCCCTGGCGGCCCAGATCGCCCAGGTGCTGGAGGACAGGCGGCAGCTGATGCACCTGAAGATGTCCCTCAGCCTGGAAGTGGCCACCTACAGGTGAGCGGGGGGAGGGGGGCCTCCTGGCCGGCAGCCCCCACGGCCTCTGGGGGGACGGGAGGGGTCACCTTCCCCAGGGAGGGAGGGAGGGAGGAAGCCCCAGCCCGGGAAGGAGGAGGGGGAGGGGGGCCTTTCCCTTTCCTCGAAAGCCAAGTTGCTTCCTCGGCTCCCCTCCGGGCGGCTGGCCCAAGGCGGGGGGGGGCGGGACGTAGGAGCATCTTCTGCCCTCCAGCCCATCAATTCCCCCAGGGCCAGGCAGGAGAGCCCTTTGGATGCGGGGGGGGCCTTCAGGGGCAAAGTGGAGGGCGGGGGGGAGGGCGGCTGGCAACTCCTTGGCCCGTCTCGCTCCCCTTCCCCCATGGGGGTTCTCCCCCCCCCCCGAAGGGCCTCCCACGGGAACCGCCCCCCTCCCTCTCCAGATGGCTCCAGACAAAAGCCCCCCTCCCGAGAGAGAGAGCCCCCCCGAGATGCAGCAGGTGGTCTCCCTTGCCCCCTCCTCCCCTGAGATTAGCATGCAGATGGGGGGGGCCTGCGGGGGGTGGGTGAAGAGAGGCAGGCAGCCGCAGGCTTTCCGTCCACTCTGCTCCACTCCGGCAGGGGGAGGGCTGCGCTCCCTCCAGGGGTGCCCGGCAGAGAGAGGAGGGGGCTGTTTGTTCCATACACCCACACACATACACACACCCCCCGACGGGATGCACTAAAAGGAAGGACAGGATAGCCCATTGGAAACATGGCTTAGGGGGGCCCTCTCCCCCCACCTCGCGGCCCTGGGAGGCTGAGGACCCGGGAGGCGCCGGCGGGGGAAAAAACCCTAGGGGGGAGGGGGCCCTTCTTGGGCTGGAGGGGCCTGGGGCAGCCCTCCAAGGGCGAGGAGAAATTCCTCATCTCCCCCCCCCGCTGCTCCCCACCTCAGCTGCTGCTGCTGCTGCTGCTGCGGGAAGTGCCGGACAAGAATCTGGGGGGAGGGAGGGGGGCCAGCCGAGCCCCGGCGCCCTGCAGGGGGGGGGGAGAGGAGGGGGCCAGCCCGGAAGAGTCTGCGGCAGGGGCAGAGGGAGCGAACGGGTCCCGAGTGGTCGCCCCGGGGGGGGGGGCGGGCAGCAGAACCGGCCCGGCTGTGGTGTTTCCCTCTGCTTCAGTCTCTCGACCCCAGGGGAGGGCTGGCAGGAGAAGGCTGGCCTGCTCCAGGCCCCCAAGCCCAGCAGCCCGGGGGGGAGCAGTGGGGTGGCTCAGCGGGAGAGCCTCCCCTTGGCTTGGCCTGCTGAAGGGCCCCCCAGGCCCAGGCCCAGTGGGTGGCCTCTCCAGTTCAGAAGCGCCAGGCAGCAAAGGACCCCTCAGCCGGGGAGCCCCCTCAGGTCCAAGGAGACAAGACTGGCCTGGGTGGGCCCCGAGGGTGGGGGGTGGGGTGGGGGTCCTGATTCCATTAGAAGGCGGCTCCGCCTGTTCACACAACCTCTCCCCCCACCCTTCTCCCTTTCAGGACTCTCTTGGAGGCAGAGAGCACCCGGCTCCAGATGCCGGCAGACCACAAACTGGCCCTCAGCCTCCCAGGTAAGCTCCGAGGCCGGGAGGTCCGTCGTCCCCTGGAAGGAGCAGGAGGGGCCGGAGGGAAGGCCTCTGCCCCGGAGCCAGCCAGGATGAGGATGACCCCGGCCGGGGTGGGGTGGGGTGGGGGTCTTGTGGGCCTGTGGCAGCAGGAGGAAATGGGAGTGTCCGGCGGCACCTGCAGGGCCGGCAGCCTCCGTCCCAGCAGGAGCCTTCGTGAGTCAGAGCTCACTTCCCCAGAGGCTGGAAACTTGAGGCTGTCGTTCTTTAAGTGGCTGCCAGACTTCGGGGGGGGGGTGTTTTTGTTCTTTTCTGTGGCTCCAGCCCCGAGAAAGGCGGGATGGGGGGGGTTCCTGACCTCCAGGACGGGACAATGGAGGGGGTCACCCGCAGCCCGGTGGACCCTCTGCCCGCCCCCTCCTCCACCCTCCCGCCCAAGCAGCCGCGTGCCAGCCACAGCAAAAAGCCGACGCTGGATCACGGAAATGGACGGCCTGGAAGGGGGAAGCCAAAGGGGCCTCCTTCTGCCCCAAACGCCCCACGTCCTCCCCATAAGGTTGTGTGCTCTGCCCCCCTCGGTGACGTTGATCAAGTGTGCTTTGAATGCAAATTCCCGATGTGGGCGAATTCCTCTCGTGGTGACTAACCTTCCGGCTCTTCTGCTTTTTGCCCCCTGCAGATGGCAAAGTGGAAGCGAGTGTGAGGAAGCGCCAAGCGGTGTCTCTGGAAAGAGGGCACCGGGGCTCCCGAGACCCCCGGCCCAGCTCCGCAGCCTCCCCGAAGGGAGGGATGGCGCTGGCACCGCAGTTGCCCAAGAGCCAGAGCGGCCCCTTCGCCGTCCACGCGGTCTCTGGGCTCCCCAAGAGCAGAAGCCCCGTCGCGCGGGAGTTCCAGAGAGCCAGCACCGCCCTGCCCTCCCGGTCCGCAGAGGCTTTGGAGGGAGCGGGCGCCCCAGCTTTCATAGACTCTGCTGCTTTCCAGTTAGTCTCCTCCCAACGGGACGAGGTGATAGCGGCCAGCGAAGCGGGAACGGGCTCCCCGCCATCCGTCTTGGGAGAGTCCAGCTCAAACGCAGGGCAAAGTCACCCTCCAGGAGAAGATGGGGAGGAGAGTTCGGCCCAAATGAAAACAAGGGGGATGGGGGAGAAAGTGGAGCGTCCCGAGGAAGCGGAGGAGGAGGAGAAGCTGGCCAGGGAGGAGCCCCCGTGGAAGACCACCCCGCGCAGGGTGCCTTGTCCCTCCCCCTGGCGGGTCACGGAAGCCTCAGGCGCTGTGCCACTGGAGGTCCACGTGGGAGAGGTCCGCTTTGACGCTGGCTGGCTGGGCGCAACGGAAACCCCAAATGGCCTCCCTTCGAATGACTCTTGGTCCACGGAAGAAGGAAATGGGGCAGCTGCTTCTCCAGGCACTGCAGCATTTGAGGGGGCCACGCCGGAGCTGCACAAACGCCACACGGGAGGTCTTCCGGAGGGCGTCCCAGGCTCTGAGGGCTCCAGGGAGGTTAATGGCGGTGGCCCAGAAATCTGTTCCGGGCAGCAGGAAGAAGATGCCGGTGTGTGGGTGTCTCGGGGTGCAGAACCATCCTCCCTACAAGAAAGACAACTGCCGGAGGGAGAGAGAAGTCCTTCCACCCAGCGGAACACAGAGGAGGTTGTACTTGACACCCCGGTCGCTGGCAAAATTGACGGCTGCAACGAAGTGAGTGCATCGGAGCAGACCGAGGTGGGCGGTAGTGAGCAGCCCCCTCATCTCCAGGGCATCGTTCAGAGAGCTGAGTCGCAGGAGGGTGTCAGGAGCACCAAATCAGCCGGTCAACTGGACACGGGCGCAGCTGCCATTTTGAGGGGCGACCAGGACAGCCCGCAGCCTGGCACGAGCTCTGCTGAGGACCAGACCGGTGCCACGGGGCCAGACGTGGAAGAGGCCGACGGAGGGGCAGAAGACCTTGATGTGGTGAGCACCGAAGCGCTGCATCTCTCCGAGGACGAGGAACAGAGAGCCCTTTCGAGCCCCTCCAGGGAGAGCGAAGAGTGCGACTTCCAGGCAGAGATGCTGGAAAGGGAGTTTCTTCAGGCAGAAGAATTTGCAGTTGAAACTCTGTCACCACTTATAAGCCACTCGTTTTATTCTGCAGAAAGTCACCAAGAGCATCACTTTCTTGGGGTAGAACAGGAAGCCTCTGAAGAAGAAACGTCGCTTTCCAAAACAGATTCCGACTTGCCAGAGGAAGAGGGAAAAGAGGTGGACTTAGAACCTGAGACCCCAAGTGTTGAAGAAGAGGCTGTCTTGGGAGATGAACACTCAACAGATACCTGGACAACTGAGCCCAGGGCCATGGAGGAGAAGGAGGAGGAGGAGGCAGGTGCTGAGGGTCCACAGCAGGATATTTGGGGACGAGAAGATCTCCTTGAAAAAGAGGATGCTTTGGGCAAGGAAGACGCAACACAGAAGGAAGAAATGGCCACCTTGCAAGATCGGACCTGGGAGCAACAAACTGTCTTGCAGCAGGAGAACATGGAGAGTGTTCTGAGGCAGGAGACGTCCACAAGAGATCAAGGAGAGGAAACAGTAGAGGCGTGTCAAGGAGACCTGCCCATGACACAGCAGGTGGCGGAAGAAAAGATCACCATCCAAGGAGAGCAAGGACAGGAAACAATAGACGCGTGTCCAGCAGACCTGCCAGTAGAAAAGCTGGTGGTGGAAGAAGAGATCACCACCAAAGGGGAGGAAACAGTAGACTCATGTCCAGCAGACCTGCCAGTAGAGGAGCAGGTGGCGGAAGAAGAGATCACCACCAAAAGAAAGCAAGGAGAGGAAACAGTAGATACGAGTCCAGCAGACCTGTCAATAGAGGAGCAGGTGGTGGAAGAAGAGATCACCACCAAAGGGAAGGAAACAGTAGACGTGTGTCCAGCAGACCTGCCAGTAGAGGAGCAGGTGGCGGAAAAAGAGATCACCACCAAAGGGGAGCAGGGAGAGGAAACAGTAGATACATGTCCAGCAGACCTGTCAGTAGAGGAGCTGGTGGTGGAAGAAGAGATCACCACCAAAGGAGAGGAAATAGTAGATGCGTGTCCAGCAGACCTGTCAGTAGAGGAGCACGTGGTGGAAGAAGAGATCACCACCAAAGGAGAGGAAACAGTAGACGCATGTCCAGCAAACCTGCCAGTAGAGGAGCAGGTGGTGGAAGAAGAGATCACCACCAAAGGGGAGCAGGGAGAGGAAACAGTAGATACATGTCCAGCAGACCTGTCAGTAGAGGAGCAGGTGGTGGAAGAAGAGATCACCACCAAAGGAGAGGAAACAGTAGACATATGTCCAGCAGACCTGTCAGTAGAGGAGCAGGTGGCAGAAGAAGAGATCACCACCAAAGGGGAGCAAGGAGAGGAAACGGTAGACATGTGTCAACGAGGAGACCTGCCTATGGAGCAGCAGATGGAAGAGAAAGATTTCACCACCCAAGGAGAGCAAACAGTAGAGGTGTGTCAAGGAGACCTGCCTGTGGAGCAGCAGATGGAAGAGAAAGAGATCACCACCCAAGGGGAGCAAACAATAGAGGCGTGTGAAGGAGGAGACCTGCCCATGGACCAGCAGATGGAAGAGAAAGAGTTCACCACCCAAGGGGAGCAAACAGTAGACGTGTGTCAAGGAAGAGACCTGCCTGTGGAGCAGCAGATGGAAGAGAAAGAGTTCACCACCCAAGGGGAGCAAACAATAGAGGCGTGTGAAGGAGGAGACCTGCCCGTGGACCAGCAGATGGAAGAGAAAGAGTTCACCACCCAAGGGGACCCAACAGGAGACGTGTGTCAAGGAAGAGACCTGCCTATGGAGCAGCAGATGGAAGAGAAAGAGTTCACCACCCAAGGGGACCAAACAGTAGAAGCGTGTGAAGGAGGAGACCTGCCTGTGGACCAGCAGATGGAAGACAAAGAGATCACCACCCAAAGGGAACAAGGAGAGGAAACAGGAGAGGCGTGTCCGGAAGGCCTGCCAGGGGAGGAGCAGACGGCGGAAGAAGGGATCGCCATGGCTACCCCTGAGAGGGATGTGCTGAAAGGAGATTTGATAACAGAGTCAGAAGCGATGGAGACTGAGGAGACAGAGTCAAAGACAAGCCTTGTAGAGAAGGCGGACACGATGGGCTATGGCACTGTGAGAGATGTGCAGGAGAAAGAGAATCCTGAAGCCAAACTGGTACGCAGGACTGATACTCGGCAGGCAGAAGAAGAGCTTGTTACTGCTGAGAGAGAAGGAGCCTGCCCAGACGGACGTGCACGGCCCTTTGACCAAAGCCTACCCCACGAACTCGGCCCTGGAGCGCCGGAGGCTCCTTCAGAAGCGCAGGACCGTGATGCCAGTGGGTTCGGCGCAAAGTCCTACGGTGGCCCCCAGGAGATGGATGTGTCTTCCAGAAGCGACCATCACTTGCAAAGTGACCATTCGGGGTCTGAGGTTTCCCTTGAATCCTTAGATGTTTCCCCAAACGCCACCCATGAAACAGAAGGGGTTGAAGCGGAGCTGGAAAGCAGAAGACAGATTGAACTGGAGGAGACGTTGCCAGATAGCACGCCCTTGCATCTGTATGACGAAAAGATGTTGGTGGTGACTGGGAAGGGGCAGCCGCTTCCGGGGGACGAAGGCGCAGCAGGGGCACCCCTTTTGACCAACGACAGCGCCACTTCTGCGGAGGCGGCGGGAGAGGCAGCGGAGGAAGCACTGTGGCCAGACACTTCCCAGGAAGGAAATGGCGACGCCAAAGGATCGGAGGGCGAGGATGAGGAGGGAGGTGGGTACGTGGGATCTGCTGCCAAGCGGAAGTCCCCCAGTTCCGAGGACCTTCTCGCTTCAAAAGATTTAGGAGAAGCGGAGACGGAGACTTGGGAACTCATCAGCGGTGAGGAAGAAGGCCTGCCTGCCGGGGAAGCCGAAGAGCCTGGCCCAGAAGAGGGTTTCCCCCCACTGGATGCAGACCTGGATGAACAGCCCGGGGAAGCCGCGGGCCGTGGGAGTGGTGCGAGGCCAGAACTTGCCTGTGGAGAAGCGGCTCGTGAGGAAACCAGCAGTCCAGATTTTGTTTGGGAGACAGAAAGAGACAGCATATTCCAGCCGGATCCCAGCTACGTTCGGGAAGCTTTCCAGGGGGGAAAGGACAGCCCTTTGGGGTTTAGCGAGCCCAGGAACACGGCGCCTGAAGGCGCGCACAAGGTTTCTCCGCTGACCAGTGTTGCTGACCTGGGAGAGATCGTGCTGGAAGAAGAACAGTCTCCGAATGGCCAGGAAGACGGTGTGGAATCGGAAGGTTTCGTGTACTGCGGCAACGGAAGGGGGCTGTGTGTCCACGACTCCCAAGCAGTCTCTGGTCTAGAAAACTGTGGCAGAGGAGAGCCCGCCCGGCAAACAGACTTGCCTGAACGGAGTACGAGTGGTACGGATTTGGCAGACCCTTCCCTGAAGGCAGAAGCGAGTCTTCCTGCAGACAGTTTGAGAGACTCCGACATCCTGGAAATCGTGGAGCAGGCCCTGGAGTTCAACCAAGAGGTCATCTGGGCCGCCGAGCGGACCGTTGAGGCAGAGAGGCGGGCAGCCCAGGGAGATGTTCTCTGCTCCCTGCTGGCAGAGAGGAACGGCAGCTCTCTGGCATTACCTGACGTAGGGAGATCCCAGGTTCCTACAGAGCCCCCCCGTGCCCCCTCCCCAAATGCCAAAGACCCCACAGGATCTAGTCATCTGTGGGCTGAAGACAACGGTCATGGTCTGCAGCAGGATCCTAGCCTGGCAGATTTCACCACTGAGATCCCAAACGGCATCGGGGGGCTTCACTCCGGCAACGGGGAAGAACGGATCGAGGCAGTGGCTGCCCGCCAGCACTTCCACGGCCAGGACCTGGGCGACCCGTTCCCTCTGGACACCATGAACCCGCATCCGCCTCAGACACTGGTGGATGAAGAGGCGCCCAGAACGGGAGAAGTCAGTCCCGAGATCCAGGAGAATGATTCCCTGGAGCCCCGAGGGCAGGAGGGGACGGGCGTTGACAAGAGCCCCTTTGCCAGGCGATTGCAGGCTGCGCACGTGAAAGGACAGGATGCCGAGGTGGAGGCAGCTTCCGTCCCTCCGCATTTCGGAGAAGAAATTCTCCACCGGGAGTCCAGTCAGCACCTGAAGTTCTGGCCAGAAGAGGAAGACGGATTATGGACTCCAGAAGACAACTGAGATGTTGCTTTGGGCTGTTAATTGTGACTTCCTTTCTTTTAACCTCCACACCTTTCCCCCTCCCCAACTTCCCTTCACCCATTTGAAATTTGAAAATAGGCGGTCGTATCGACAATCAAAGACACCGTGTAGACAGGACACTTCCCCTTTCAGTACCTCCACTCTATGGGTAGCCATTTTTTTTTCAAAGAATGTTCAAATGAGTATCCAAGGCCAGTGCCTTGTAAGGAAAAGTAAGATAGGATCAAGGGCCGGGGCTTTGGTCTTTTCCTCAAGGTAGCCCATCCTTTGGGGGACGATACCCCGGCGGGAGCCTCCAGTCACCTTCCGGGGGGGGGAACGGGGACGGAGACTCTGCCCGTTGAGAGCCAACAGGGAGGTGAGCCAGTCTCCCGCGTCCCGTCACCTTTCCCACTCACTGAGTCCTGTCACCAGCAGTGGGGGCTGAAGCACTGGTGGGAGGTCACAGGTGGTGGTTTTCTCTGGGGCCGGAAAGGGTGGCGCACAGCCTCTCTTTCCACCCCTCGGAGGCCGGCTCAACACACCTTCAGACCGTCCCTCGAAATGGTGCCAGAGGGGCAAAGCTGACCAGGCCTGTGCCCGGGGAGCTTCTGGTCCGGTCCACTTCCGGTCCAGCAGCTGCGTCCCTCAGCCTTCCTGGCCTCCCACAGGCCGCCCCCCCCTCCAGAGCCCACAGCCCCAGAGGAGCACTGTGCGGCCATCCGGGTGGTGGACGGCCGGTCCTTCGGTGGAGACACAAAAGCGCACGCCTCCAAGCACCCCCCCTTCCCTTGGTGGGAAGGTAGTTCTGCCCCCAAGAAAGAAGGAAAGCTTGAAAAGTGACTGTGAGGGGTGGAGGGGCTGGGGGGGCGCATCAGGACTGGCCGGGGGCAAGAGCGGGGGAGGCTGAAGGGTGCACACATACCCCCCCGAGAAGAGCGTGAAGCTCTGCCCCCTTTGAGGGCTGCCTGTGGCCCTCGGTCCCTTCCCTGCCCTCCGCCTTGCCCACTTTCCCTCAGAGCGGGGGGGGGGGAGTCCTCCGGGTCCCTTCCCGGCTCCACAGCAGTGGCCAGGTGGGCAGGCGGATGGAGCCGCCCTCCAGCAGGCCCCGCCAGTGGTCTGTGGGATTCCAGGGCAGTGTGAAAGTCCCCCGCCATGAACTGAGTAGAAAGCTCCTCTCTCCCCACCCCCCACCTCCCCTTTGACCGACTCCGTTCAGGAACACGTCTCAGACGCCCTGGTCCACCTTTTTTTGGTTTGTTTGTCTCTGTGTGTGTGTGCGTGTGCTCATTTTACAAAATATACACAATTCTAAAAAAACCGTAGGCCTCTGTGCAATCCTGCCTGTGGGTTTTCATGCATTTTATGGAGGGGGGAGTTTTGGGGGGGGGAGGGAAATCCCACGGCCTTTCGCCTGGCACTCCCAAGGATCCCCTCCAGACACATCTGCTGCCCTGCTGGCAACACAAGGGGCGAGGGCAGCCCGGGGCTCCCGGAGGATGGGGGGCATTGTCCCGTTAGGCCCCAGGGGGCAGCCCCCGCCTGCTCGGGCCCACGAAAATGAAGTGGGACTCCTGCCCTGCCGTATATCGCGCGGCACCGTTGAGAGGAGAGTGTGCCCTCCGGCTGCCCCCTCCCACATTACATGAGAACATAAGAACATAAGAGAAGCCAATGCTGGATCAGGCCAGTGGCCCATCCAGTCCAACACTCTTCTGTGTCACACAGTTCTCCAAAGTGTGCATGCACAGGAAACCTTGTACCCAGAAAATCTGCTGGCTTAAAGGTGCTGCTGGACTCCAACTTTACATAAGAACATAAGAGAAGCCAATGTTGAATCAGGCCAATGGCCCATCTAGTCCAACACTCTGGGTCACACAGCGGCCAAAATATACCAGGTGCCATCAGGAGGTCCAGCAGTGGGGCCAGGACACTAGAAGCCCTCCCACTGCTGCCCCCTCCCAAGCACCAAGAATAGAGTGCATCACCTGCCCCAGACTGAGTGTTCCCATCTATACCCTGTGGCTAATAGCCACTGATGGACTTCTGCTCCAGATGCATTGTGCTGTGTTCTGCTGCACTTTGCCAGGTGGTTTCTCACTCATCGGACAAGGGAAGTGAACAGACAGGAAGCTGAATCCAGCCTACGCCCCCCCCCCGGGCACAGTAGTGCCTCCCCTGACTAGCGGGCCCCCCCACCGCCTGAGGAAGCTGTTTCCCCCGGCCAGAGATCGAACCTGGCCCCCTCCCGCGCGCCTAACAGACGGTCCGCTACTGAGCTGGTTTCAGATGGTCACGGGGCTGGGCTGCACAAGAACAGCTCGGTTCCCTTCCAGGAGCGCCGACCAGTCCAAGCTCCAAATTCGACCACTGAGGAAAAGGCCTTCATTGCTCAAAAGCTCTCCTAGGCTCTGAAAACGTGTTCCTGGACTCAGGTCTAGATGAGCTCTGTGCTTTCCTAGCGGCCGGCTGTGACCCCTCAGCCATCCTTCAGCTGAGCAAAGGGTTGTGGCGTCCTGTAGGGACAGTGGTCTTTAGGGACATGTAGCGCCCCCCCGAGACTCTATGCTGCCCTCCCCTGTCCCGTGCCACCTGTGAGGGTGGGGGGCCTGTGGTCGGGCAACTGAGCAACGGCGGGAGAGCTGAGCGAGGGGCACGGGCCGGAACAAGCATTCTGCCGCCCTCCTCCACTGCAATGACAAATCAACCCTGTGCCGATTCCCCCTGCCCGCCCTCCCCTCACACCTGCCAGCTTCAAATGCCAGTGCCTGGTGGTGGCAGCGGTGGCGGCAGGTCGAAGGCAGCCAGGTTCATAATGTGGGCACCCAGTTCAAGTTTTGAAATGTGAATGCTGTACCATCTAGTTTGTGGACTGAAGACCTGGGCATGGGGATCACGCAGCAAAACCTCGGGCTTTGTGGTGGCAGGGCGGGTGGGGTGGATCCGGTCTGCTGAGGCCAGCGTTTTCCCCAGGTGTAAAGAGGCCTTCCCGGGCACCTTTGTCAGGGCCAGGCCCTGTGCCCCAGGTGGAAGCCATGTGCAGGGTCCAGCCCTATGCAGGTGCCTGGCATTAAAACCCCGAGTTCTGGCATAGACCCTCCCCCTGTGCCAAGGGCAGCAGACAGGAGTGGGAGCAGCAGGCAGCTCTGAAGGAGCGGGCAACCGAGGGGCCGCGGGTGAGGAGCTGCGGATGAGGGGTTCTGGGCACCCGCCCAAGGACGGCTGCTCCCTACTGCGGCAGGACTTCCCCTCCCCACTCACCCCTGCCTACCGACCAGGCAACACAATCCAGGCAGCCAGCCGCCCACCGCTGAGCCTCCTCCTTCCAAAGCCAAGAGAGTGATGGACTCCCGCTCCCCCCCCGCCCCCCCCACTCTCAGGCGCTTCTTCCAAGGTGGCGTCTTCCTTGCAGGGAATGCATGGCAACCTGGCTTACCCTTTGCTAGATTCAGAGGTATGCGTGATGGGAGTGGGGGGAGAAAAGCCAGCAGCCCAGATCCAGCTGTGGCCATGCACTCCAGGTCATTCCTGGTTTGAAATAATACCACACACACACACACACACACACACTTCCAGAAGAGACCACTGCAAGAGCCAGAGGGGTAACGGAGCCCGTCCCTTGAGTGATCACCGGCCTGCATGTTCCAGAAGAAGAGAGAAGAGGAGACTGGATTTATACCCTGCCATTCATTACCCAAAGGAGTCTCAGAGCAGCTTACAAACCCCTTTCCCTTCCCCTCCCCACAACAGACGCCCTGTGAGGGAGGTGGGGCTGAGAGAGCTCAGACAGAAACTGCTCTTTTTCAAGAACAGCTCTTGTCAGAACTACGGCTTGCCTGAGGCCGCGCCAGCAGCTGCAATGTGGAGAGGAGTGGGGATTCAAACCCAGTTCTCCCAGATTAGCATCTGTGCACTTAACCACGACTCCAAACTGGCTCTCTTCCCGCTGGAAGCCCTGGGCTCTCCTTCCTGTGGTGCGCTGGAGAATTGCACACGAGTAAGCCCCCCCCCCCACAGCCTGCTGCACTACCTGCTCCCCAGAGGCCCCTGTTTCAGTTCAGCTGGTTGGGCGGGGCCCTGCGGAGCCGCCCCGGTGGTCAGTCATAGCCAGGCCGCTTGGCCGAGCGGGGAGAGGGGGCCAGACGAGGGCAGGGAGGTCCCAGGTTCAGATGATCCCTGCTCCTCCTCTGTGAGAGGCCTTGGGCCGCTCCTGCCTCAGAGGGTTGTTGGGCAGGAAGGGGGAGGGTCTGCTGCTCCGTAAAGGCTGGCGAAGGAAAGGGGGGGGGAGCCCTCGGCCAGCAAGAAGTTGGGAAACCGGGGGGGGGGGGGGAGGTGGAGAATCCCGGTGGCTCTTTGAACGGCTGCGGCCCAGCGCTGGGCACACCTCCTGGGCCCGCCTCACGCTGCTCTTTTTCCTGGATTCCTTTGGGACAGCTCTTGAGGGCTGTGGCACAGGGTGAGCCTTTCCTCTGGGTCCCCCGGGGGTGTTTATTTGGAAAAGAGTCCCCCTCTCCCTCTCCCCACATCAAGTGGGCCAGCAAGGCAGCCTGGGCGGGGCTGGTGGGAGCACGGGCAGCTTTAAGAGGGAATTGGATAAGCATCTGGAGCAGAGGTCCATCAGTGGCCGTTAGCCACAAGGTACAGATAGGGACTCTCAGTCTGGGGAAAGGGATGCTCTTCTTGGTGCTTGGCGGGGGGGGCAACAGTGGGAGGGCTTCTCGTGTCCTGGCCCCACTGCTGGACCTCCTGATGGCCCCTGGTATTTCTGGCCCCTGTGTGACACAGAGCGTTGGACTAGATGGGCCATTAGCCTGATCCAACATTGGCTTCTCTCTTATGTTCTTATGAGAATTGCCTGGTTTGCCAGCAGCCTTCAGCAGGAGCTCTGGGCTTTCGGCTGGAGTCCTCCTTCCTGCGCAGACTGGTGGCCCACCTGGCACTGGTGCTGGCTGTTGTGATCATGGGGGAGGCTCCACAGCCAGGCAAGCACTGCGGCTGCAGACAGGGGCCGCCCTCCCCAAGACCCCCCTCCCCAAGACCCAGAGAACATGGCACTCCTCGGTCGGTGGGTTCTGGGGGAAGGTGCCAGGCTCCCCATCAGCCCCTGGGGCAGCGGTGACACGTGTGGGTGGCAGCAGCCCCGGGGCGGTGCCCTCTGCTCTGGTGGCACGTGCCTGGCCCTGGCACGGCCTTGGCAGGCCACAAGACAGCATTCCCAGACACCCACCATCTGCCCTTTTTGGAGCCGGTTGCTGAGTCATGCCAGGCAGGGGGGTGGGAGGACCAGCAGAGTCACCGGTCCCTGAACATGCCCGGAGGGGCACGTGCCTGGTGGCGTGGGGTCTGGAGGCCCTCTGTGGGGAAAGGAGGACTGCTCCCATTAGAAAAAGCCCTCTCCCAACACGACACGACACGACACGACACGTGGGGTCCTCACCAAAGGAGAGCAGGGTGAGACGGAGGAGGAGATGAGGGGCAGGGGTGGAAAGGGTGCCCGGAGCAAAGCTTCTCTCTCTCTCTCCCTGGGAGCACCAGCCCCCCTCCCCCCAGCACACTCTGACCGCCCAGCGATGCTGCCCTTGCTCCTCTCCGGGTGGTGCCCTGCCCTGGGGCTTCCCTGTGTGGGGGTGTGTGGGGGGGGAAGCAGCTCTCTGCCTGGCCTGCCGCTCTCCATGCGGCTCCAGCGGGAAGCAGAGGAGGCGGGCAGGAGCCCGAGATGAACCAGCCATGTTTCTCCGAGCCCCGGAGGGCAAAGAGCAGGACCCTGGAATGCAAGAGCCCTGGCTCTGGGATCCGGAAGAGGCCCCAGGGGAAACCCAGCCTGAGGACGACCCCGCAGCGCCTGGCTTCACGTGCCCTGGCTGGAGAGCACATCCTGGGGCTTTGGGCGGCCCCGGGGGCTCTCCACCTTACCACGTGAGACTTCAATCAGAGGCATCCGAGGAGTAGGTCAGTGTCCGTGTCACGCCAGGCCTCGACGCCTCCCCTCCCCTGCCGCATGAACGTCCCCCAGTCCCTTTCCCCATCCCAGATCTCTCTGGCCGAGGAAGCACATCTTGGGAAAAACAAAAAGACAAAACGTGATGTCAGTCCTTTAGGTGCCACCGGACTTCTGTTTTACGGTGGACTGACACGGCTGCCCCTTTGCAAACAGAAGATCAGAACAAGCTGTGCCGGAGGCCCGGTTCCCAGAGTCCAGGGCTCTTCCTCAGGCGAGACGGGATGGCCGGCACAACCAAGGCAGGGCGGCTGTTCTCTGCCTTACAAGGGACGGGTGTTTTGTGTGTGTATCTTACTTAGAGCTGTGGAGACATTCGACTGACGGCTCTCATTGACATTTGCACACGAAGAATGCCTCTGCCGCCTCCTCCTGAGTTCCCACACTTTTGAAAGTCTGTTTTCCCCCATCACTATCTGATCTGCCACACACCCTGCAGTCTGGGGCATGGGTATTTATTCGGGAGATTAAAGGGCAACATGAGAGAGAGCTTCATAAAACTATGCGTGGGGGAGAGAGAGTTGACGCGGGGATTTTTCTCCCGCTCCTCAAATACTAGAACTCCAGGGCATCCAAGGAAGCCGATGGGCAGCGACGGACAAAAGAAAATATTTATTTATGCAGAGTGATTAAAATGTGGGATTCACTGCCAGAGGATGTAGTGATGGCCACAGGAATAAACAGCTTTCAAAGAGATTAGACAGATTCATGGAGGATAAATCTTATCAATGGCTGCTGGCCACAGTGACTGAGGGGAACCTCCACCTTCAGGGGCACTACACCTCTGAATCCCAGAGCCAGGAGGCAACATGAGGGGAAGGCCTCGGCCTCTCTCTGCCCTCTTGCTGGCCCTCCAGAGGAGCTGGCTGGCCTCTGTGTGAGACGGGAGGCTGGACTGGATGGGCCTTCAGTGGCCTGATCCAGCAGGGCTCTTCTGATGTTCTTATATTTATCTATTTATTACATTCATAGCATCATAGAATCACAGAGCCGGAAGGGGCTGTCCAGAGACCATCTAGTCCAACCCCCTGCCCAATGCAGGACTGGCCTAAAGCGTCTCTGGCAAATATTCCTCCAGCCTCTTCTTGAAAGCTGCCAGTGAAGGGGGAGCTCGCCACCTCCCCAGGCAGCTGAACCCACCTTTGAACCACTCTGACCGTGAAGAAGTTTGTCCTAATCTCCAGCCGATATCCTTCTGCCTGTGATTTAAACTTGTTTCTTCGGGTCCTCTCCTCTGCTGCCAACTGGAACAGCTCCTTGCCCTCCTGCAAATGACGGCCTTTCAGATATTGAAAGAGAGCAACCATGTCGCCCCTCAATCTCCTCTTCTCCAAACTGAACATCCCCAAGGGGCCCTCAGCCTTTCCTTGTAGGGCTCAGTCCCCAGACCCCTGATCATCCTCGTCGCTCTCCTCTGCACCCTCTCGATTTTGCCCACATCCTTTGTGGAGTGAGGCCTCCAGAACGGCATACAGGACTCCAGGTGCGGCTTGACCAAGGCAGTATGCAGAGGGGCTGTGGTGACCTCCTGTGATTTCGATGCTCTGGCCCTTTTAATACAACCCAAGACTGGATTTGCCTTTTTTGCCACCGCATCACACTGACTGCTCATATTCAGTTTACAGTCCACTCTTACCCCAAGATCTCTTTCGCATACACTACCCCCCAGAAACATATTCCCCATCCAGTATTTGTGCTTGACATTTTTGTGGCCCAGATGTAATACTGTGCATTTATCTTTGTTAAATTGCATCCTGTTCGCAACTGCCCACTTCTCCAGAGTATTCAGGTCTTGTTGAATTTTAACTCTGCCTTCTTGGGTGTCTGCTACTCCTCCCAATTTGGTATCATCAGCAAATTTACTGAGTAGCCCGCCGGATGAACCGTGCAGCCCAGCCATCGCCTGCCAGTCTCCGGACCCCACAGGGCAACCCCAGGGACCTGTCAGCGTCGTTCTGACCCCACCGCCTTTGGACAGCCCTACGCCGAGAACGTCAGTGGCGGCTCTGGTTCCAGTGGCATCGGGACCCCACCGCTCAACCTGAGAGCGCAAACCGCCCACATATCTGCAGGACTTTGTTTGCAGGTGTCTTTCGGACCAGGGGGGGAGGGGTGTAATGTACTCAAGCCGACCATGTGCTCCGACCGGTTCTAACTGGTCCGACATGCAGCCAGGCGAAGTGCCTGAGCTTGGACCTTGAGGACAATAGACCCTCGGATCCTGAGTCCCCTCCAATCGGGGAACTAGGATCCGAGAGGTTAATGCAATTACTGTAAATAGACCACTCACGGGTGTTTGGGGGGCGTGGGGGGTGTTTTCCTTGGGGCGTATAAGCCGGCCTGTGAGCCGGACACTTCATCTTGTTCCTGATCTTGAAATAAAAGTATGAGCTGATTTCACTCTACCCAATGCTTCAGTCTCACTACTTTTCAATTGATAAAAATAGTGAAAAGTTCCAGGCCCAAAACCGAGCCCTGCGGCACCCCGCTGGACACCTCCCTCCAATCTGATGAAACGCCACTGACCACCACTCTTTGGGTGCGGTCCCCTAACCAGTTCCCTATCCACTGAACTGTCCTATAGTCCAGCCCACAGTCTTCCAGTTTGCCCATCAGAATGTCATCGGGAACCTTATCCAAAGCTTTACTGAAATCCAGGTAAATCATATCAACAGAGTTCCCACGATCCAGTAAGCTCATCACACAATTGAAGAAGGAAACCAGGTTGGTCTGACAAGATCTGTTGGGGACAAATCCGTGCTGACTTCCCCGGATTAATAGGTGGTCCTTCAAATGCTTACAGATTGATCCCTTTAAAATCTGCTCTGATATCTTCCCAGCAAGCAACAGAAGTCAGACTGAGCAGCCTGTAGTTTCCCGGGTCATCCTTCCTCCCTTTCTTAGAGATTGGGATAACATTCGCCCTTCTCCAATCTTGGGGCACCTCCCCAGTCCTCCAGGAGGCCTTGAAGATGATGGACAGAGGCTCTGCAAGCTCATCAGACAGTTCTTTGAGCACTCTTGGGTGCGCACCACCTGGCCCAGGGGATCTGGATTTGTCCAGTGCAGCCAGGTGCCTCTCCACACCCTCCCGGTCCATCTCACTTGGACCCTCAGGTGTCCTGTTATTTTCTCTGCTGTTATGTATTGAGCCTGAGCTGTCCTGGCAAAAAGGGCTGAGCTTGGGATGCAGGACCATAGATGGCCAGGACCCCAGAATGGGCCAGTAGGGGGGCAGGGATCCTGGAGTAAACCAGCTGGGAGACAATGGCGTGTAGACAGCCCATCCTTGGGAGAGGGGTGTGGTTTGGGCGTGACCTTTTCCAGGCATCAATGCCCGGCTTTGGCCAGGGGCTTCTCCGCCTTCTTTCTCTTGCTGAATCACTCATAAAGGATGAGCTGGTCATGTGAACGCGTCTGAACCCCCAGGATATTTCATCTACCATCTATTTTTACGCGACCTCCTCGCTCGATGACAAATGCAGGCTGCCGGACTGGGGGTCTGTGTGTGTTCCACCGTGCCTGCCCCCCCCGCAAAGGCTTAGAGCCCCTCCCTCCTTTCCTGTGCCAGGTCCTGGGCGTTCGGCCTGAGGAGGCATCCCAGAGAAGCTGGATCCTTGCCCCTGAGCCACTTTGCAGTATTTTGGCTGGAATATTTCATAGCTTTTAGAAAACGTTTCTGTGGGTGGTAGTGTCTTCCGGCAGCCTTTGTCCAGTAACATTTAAAAGTTTGGAAGGTCTCTGCATGTGCCCGCAAACCCTATAGGACAGCAGTTCAGCGGGGTGGGGAGGACCCTGGTTAACAAGGAGTGGTCTTTCCTGTGCCCCCCCGCCGCTGGATGGCAGATACCCCAGGAGCCCCCATCGCCCTCCCACCCTCGAAGATTCCCACCCTGGGACAAGCCTCCACCCTGTGGGCAGCCGGCCTCTGTTGTGCCAGCGCTCCTTGGCCGGGACCCAGATCAGCCCGGTGGGGGGGGGGGGAGGCTTTCTTTCCTTCCAGGATGACTCAGCGGAGGCCACACAAAGCCCCGCTTGCGGGGGGGCGGGGGGAAGGGGGAGGAAGATGACCTCAGTGGAGCCCCCCCCCCCCCGCATCTTGTAAGACTGGCCTGGGAAAAGGGAGGAGAGCGCGCACACACACACACACGGAGGGAGCGCACAACACAAGCCCAGCTCGACGGGGGAGGGGGGGGCCTCCAGACATAAAGGGCTTTTCAGCTCCATTCAGACGGAGAGGGCCTTGGGGTCTGACGTCTTCCCCGCGGCCATTCTTTGGCTTGTTCCGAAGGGGGTGGGGGGGGTGAGAAGAGGAGCAGCAGCCCGGCTCTCTCCGACTCCCGACAGGGCCCCCTCCGCTCCCTCCCCCTCCACCCCCCCCCGGCCGGAGGACAATGGAGGCCCCTCGACGCCCCGCGGAAGGGGGGGGGCCTGGATTCCTGCGCGCACCCGGGCCGACGGGCGGGCCGGCAGAGACTTGCGCGCCGCACACACGCACCCCCCCCGCAAGGTCGAGAGGGGGAAGCCGGGGGGGACCCGCCGTGCTGGGGGCTGGCAAAGGGGTCTGCTGCGGCGGCGGGGGGTGCCCCAGTGGCTCCCGGCCTGGCGGGCTGCTGGCGAGGAGGTCACCCACCCCAGGGCCCCAACCCTGCCCGGGGGCTGCCGCCGGCGTGGAAGTGGCGAGCGAGCGGCCGGGCTCTCCTGCAGAGGCCAGTGTGCTCTCCGGAGCCCCCGCCTGCCCGAGCGAAGGCAGAAGAGGGGGGTGAGCCCCGCCGCCAGGCTACAGCAGAAGCCGGGGAGCTCGCAGAAGCCGGGGCCCTGGTGGGACTCGCGCAGCCTCCAGGTGGGAACACCACCACCACCCTCCGCCCCAGGATGATTCCCGCGGGTCCCCGGGCGGGCGGGCGGGCAGCCGAGATCGGCTCCCCCGGAGGGAACGGCGGCTTCGGGAGGCCGGGCGGCGCTGGACGGAGTCGATCCCGCCATCGGGGTGGGGTGGGGTGGGGTGGGGGGGGCAGCCGTGTCGGTCCGTCCGTCCGGAGCAGGCAGAGAAGAAGGAAGTGGAAGCCCCCGCCCCCCCCTCTCCCGGGCCACGAATGCCCTTAGCCTTGCTCTTTTCTATTCGATGTGTTTGTGTATTTATTTACTTATTTAAAGCATGCCTCACCTGCCCTTTGTACCTTACGGGAACTCAAAAGGTGCCTGGCGATGTGAGTAACAGTCAAATAGGATCATGGCCTCCTGCACAGGGAGCATTTGCCCCGCTGAAGGCACAGTGGTAGCCCTGCGGACTTTCCGTGCATGATCACACCAGCACATCTGGGAGGCATAGCGCTCCCGTGGCTTCCCATGGAAAACGCGGAGTAAAAAACCACTAGGGTCGAAGTACTAGTTTCCGGAAACCCTGGGGCAAAGGCCGGGGTCTGATCGCAGGAGCGCCAGGATCCCGCGGCTTCCAACCCCGGCCCATGTCCCGGGTTTTCCGGATGTTGTAAGTGTCCATGGGATGCGCACCAATGCTGAATGAGGCATGCACATACGCAAGGCACTGACAGCAGGACCCCCCCCCCAGCAGTGAATTCCATGTGTGTTAATCACTCTTTGGGTGAGGAAGGACTTCCTTTTATCCGTTCTAACCCCCCCACAGCACATGCGTCCTTTGCTACAGCGCGGCTTGCTGCTCTGCTGCGCTGCTTTTTTGCCGTGCTGTAGCAGTGCTGTGTGATCGGCGCTCAGCGCCAGAGCATGGCAACCCGGTGGCCCCTGTGATCAGGCTACTGTGCCTTATTTTGCTCCGGGGCAAACTGCCACGCCTCCCCCCCCCACCACGTTTTCTGGCCCATATGACCGGGGCCCATGTCTTCCAACAGTCAGGAGAGAAGAGAGATTTTTTCCTCCCAGAGTTTCAAGGGGGCAGCAGAGCCGGCAGCCGTGCGGGGGGGGGCTTCTCCCCCGCAGGGCCTCCATAGCCGCTGCCCCGGCAACCAGGTCTCTCCGCGCAATTTCTGCTGCCGCACTTGAGCGGGCGGGCAGGCGGGCGGCCTCCCTCCTTCCCCACCAGACCAGTCACCTCATCCTCTCTGAAATAAGAACTCTGCTTGGATAAAAAAAGACCGCAATGTGCTTTGCACTTTCCAAATGTTTTATTTATACACACACACACACACATATAGCTATAGATATAGATATAAAACTGCAAGACCGGAGGGGGAGGGGAGGGGAGTTGTGCTTCTGGACACCAGTCAGGTCAGGTTGGAGGTCAGCCTGCTATAATCTTTTAAATAAATTAGATAAACAATTTGAGTGACCTGGATGGGCCAGGCTAGCCAAATAAGGTTGCCAGCCTCCAGGCGGGGCCTGGGGATCTCCCGCTTTTACAAGCGATCCCCAGCGGGCAGAGATCCGCCCCCCTGGAGAAAGTGGCTGCTTGGAAAGGTGGGCGCTCGGTGGCCTTGTGCCATGCGCAGAGAGGCCCCTCCCCTCCCCAGACCCCGCTCTCTCCCGGACCCACCCCCAAAGTCTCCAGTTGTTCCTCTACCCGGACCGGCAACCCGAGAGCCGGATCTCGTCAGACCTTGGAGGCTAAGCAGGACCGGCCCAGATGAGTGCTTGGATGGGGGGGGCACCAGGGGAGTCCGGGCTCGCTGGGCAGAGGCAAGCGATGGCAACCCCCCCACCCCCACCGGAGGCCTCTGGCCCTGAACCGGGTGGTGGGCCAGGCCGGGCCGCTCTCGGCCAAGTCGCAGAGGCTAAGCAGGGCCGGCCCGGGTCCGTCCTCGGGGGTCCGGGGCTGCTCCGCAGAGGCAGGGGCCGTGGCCAGCCCTCTCTGAACGCCTCTTGCCTTGGAAACCCCATGATGGAGGGCAGGGGGCGTCCCCATAATTCGGCCACGACTTGATGGCCCGAAAAAATGGCAAAGGTGCCCTTTCCCTCCAAGCAGCCGCATTCCCCTGAAGGAGGGGGAAGTGCAGGGTGGCCACACGCATTAGAAGGGGGGGAGTTCAGTAGACGCCTACGGAAAGAGGCCTGGTGTTTAAGTCAGTGTTTTTTTTTAAATCAAGGGAACTTTCCCGTCCTGAAGCTCAGAGCCCTCTGCTTCTTGCTCTGTCTCAAGGGGATGGATGCTTCCCCCCACACACACACACACATACTTCCTCATGACTTCTTTCTAAATATTTGTCAAGAAGAGTTGCCTTGCCTTCCCTTCCCTTCCCTTCCTCCTCCTCCTCTGTCCTAGGCGCTCACCCAGGCATGGGTTTGGCTTTCCAGAACCTTTCAGGGACTGGACTGGTCTGCCCAGAATCTCTCTTCCCCCCCCCCCGCGTTCCTGACCTGAGCTCCCATGCCACAAGACGTTTCAGTCTAGAGTTTGCCCTGATGAATTTGCTCTAATGTTTAATGAGACGCGCTGGCTCAGAGCTTAAGGCATGGAGCTGCAAAGGTCGGTAGCTTGGCAGTTCGAGACCCGAGTGCTGCGGGACGGAGTGAGCTCCCGTCTCTGGCCCCAGCTCCTGCCACCCTAGCAGTTTGAAAGGAAGAAATTGCAAGTAGATAAACAGGTACCGCTTCGGTGGGAAGGTAACAGCGTTCTGTGCGCCTCGGCATTTAGTCATGCCGGCCATGAAAATGCCTTCGGACAGCTCTGGTTCTTTGGCTTGGAAACGCAGATGAGCACCAACCCCTAGAGTCAGATTTGACTGGCTTTCAAGCAAGGGAAACCTTTACCTTTTACCATAATGGTTCAGACCTCCTCTGCCAATCAAGAACCTGAACAAATATATCCTGTCTGGCTGTTTTATTGTGATGGTGCTCACCGATACTGAGCACCAGCCCCCTTTTGTTCGCGGCTCTCCCAAGTCCTGAGGGGAGGATTGGTGGAGATTGGAGCAACCTTATATATATATATATATATCTGAGGACTGGCGCCGAATCGTATCATATCTGAGCTTTCAGAGATGGATGTGTGGAAAAGATGAGTGCCCTCCTCGGCCCCCGCCCAGGGCCACTTACAAACTTCATCCAGTCTGGAGATGGAGGGGGCGGCGGTGGTCTGTCTGCTGTTGCTGGCCAGTCCGGGGCAGAGAGAGAGGGGGGGGGTGGGAGAGAGAGAAGTGGGTGATCTCAGAATGGAGAGAGGCGGCTCCACCGCAGAGCCACAAAAGGATGGTCTGCTCTCACCCTCCGCTCTATAATAAGCCCTCCGGCTAAGCCGAAGGGCATTCCCCTGTTCCAGTTGCGTCCGCAGCTGTTATCAGCACAAGGCCCCAGAAAAGCACGTGAGCAATTCTGAGCGTCTAAACCCCAGAAATCAAAGATCACAAGAGGCCCCATCACCTTTGACTGGACACCACAGAGAGGGATTAAAACCTCTCAGCTGTGGGGGGCGGCCTTCTGGAATGTGCTTTTGGAGCCGTCCGTCAGTGGCCAAGAAATGAGGGGTCGAAGCCAGGGGAGCAACTGAGCTGGGGAGGACTCAGGTTTCACAGGAACTGGGGAGGGAGACCAGCCGACATTGCTGCTCCGGTCTGCAGCCTGTGCCGTGCTTCATCTCCATGCCAAGGTGGGAGGCGTGGGGCTGGAGGTGTCCCACTCGTTCCCTGCTTTTCTGCCAAAATGGTTCGCACTTCTGAGTCAGGCCTGCCTCTTACTCTTGTGAAGGTGGGGAACTCACAACGACTTGTGAGGGGAGCCTCACTTTCCCCTGCATCCCTGCCTTCATACTATTTCATCCTTCCTTTCTCCTGTCAGCCCCCATATCCTCACCGTCCCCTGCTTCCTTCCCACCTCCCCAGCCACCCCGCCATCAACCTTTTATCTGCCCCCCATCTTCGGTTATGTTTATTATGTATTCGTTTATATCTTACTTTTCTCCACAATGGGCACCCAAAGCAGCCTACATGATTCTCCTGTCTTTCATTTTCTCCACACAAGGTTGAGAGTGTGTGACTGGCCCAAAGTCACCCAGTGAACTTCCATGGCAGCGTGGATTCCAGCCTGGGTCTCCCGTGTCCTAGTATGAAACTCTGTTACATGGCAGTAGCCTTCATACTGAACAGTAGCAAACAGCCAGGCCTGGCTGAGTCATCCAAGGTGGGTAGTAGACAGTCCCATGGGGGTGGCTGCAGCCAGGCATTTACCATTCCCCAGGACCGGGCGGGGGATCCCCCACTTCCCCACACTCCTTCCTGCTGTGGGACAGCTGGCCAGTGGGAGGAAATTCCCCACCCACCCAAACAGCAATGTCACACCCAATGTACTGACGTCACTTCCGGAAGTGACGTCAGTGCATCAGTGATGCAGGGAGCAACACTCTGCTTTATGGATAGAGCTCTATCATAAAATTGCCCTCAAACCATAGAGTTTTTCACAAAAAGAAGAGTGGCTCCCCCAACATCACCAATGCACTGACATTACCACGCACTCCAGGAACACCCTCCCCCATCCCCCTGTTGGTGCAAAGGAATGACCTGGCAACCTTAGTTGCAGCCGGGCCTGGCCCCAACCAAGTCCTCCTGCAAAAGTCAAAACAGCCCTGGAAAAGGCCCCTCCCCTCCTCTTGCCTTTTCTGAACAGGCCGAGGCTTCAACTGGTAATATTGTTGTGGTTGCCTAGCAATGGTCACCGAGGGCATTTGTTTATTAAAGCTACAGACATAGTTTCTATTATTCTGGTTGGTTTGTTTTTAACTCCCCAGTGTTTGTTTGTTTTATATTTCAGATTTTTCTGCAAACCTTGGGCTTTTCTCAGGTTTGAGAAAAGATCCGTTTTGCCTGTTCATAACACCAGCCTCCATAAATTTGGCCACATTTCCTCAAATACAGAATATAATTTCTTTAATTTCTCTTGCCTTGAAAAGCCCGTGAGAAAATCACCCAATGGTTGCATTTATGGCTTAAACACATTATTATCTCTCCTTATATATAATTGTGTTTTGGGGTGGCACTTTGTGAACATTCCACACACTCCTAAATCAGTTGGCTCCATGACGTGTCACTCAGAAGCTGTCCCTATCCACTGGCTGCATTGCCTGAGTCTCACCTCCAATATTCTAAACAGTTTGCTGTTCCTCTCCCCGCAATAGCCAGTTGGAACACAGAGGTCATTTGCATATGTGGCCTGATTGGCCTTTGCCTCTAACATTCTAAACAGTTTGCTGTTGCTGTTGGGAGTCATTGAATGTGTAAAATACATATCCCAAGCTTCCCTTAAACAGTCACTGGAGTTGCCAATCTCCCTGTGGGACCTGGAGATCTCCCAGAAATCACCGTGTTCCCCAGCCACAGCGCATCATTTCCTCTACAGAAAATTTCCCAGCTGTTACAATGGCTGCTTTGGGCAGTGGACTCTATGGCATTATACCCTGCTGAAGTCCCTCTGCACCACAAACCCCGCCCTCCCCAGGCTCTACCCCTCAAATCTACAGGCCCGGCCCTCCCCTTAGTATTGCCAGCCTCCAGGCAGCACCTGGAAATCTCCAAGATCAGTTCTCCTGGAGAAAATGGCTGCTTTGGACAATGGACTCTATGGAGGTACATCAGCTCTCAGCACCGCAACAGGGCTTTGTCAAACAGGTGGCAGTTGCATTTGAATTCAGAATCCACACTTAAACTTCTGAACCCCAACTCCACTCAAGCACTTGGGACTCTGGCCTCTCTTCTGCTGCACGTTGGCTCAAACTTAGCGCTTCTTCCCTCAGCCAGTTCTTACTCTTAACAGTTTTCATCTGGCCGCCTCTCACCGATACGAGAGCTAAGCTCTCACTGGTCAGTCTTAGACAGAGGGGGGACCTCACCTCTCTGTTACAGGTACGTTATAGCTTAAAGCTATTTCATCAGGCAGGAGGGATTATAAGCCCTACAGTATGAGGCAATATGCGGACAGTGTTTGTTTTATTTTTATTTGCTTCATTTACAGTCCACCTCCCTTGCTGAGAGTCCAGGCAGATCCCGGGAGGAGGCCGTCGTGCCACCGCACAGCACGAGACAACCAGCGGCCTCCGCAGCAGGCTGCCCATTCCACACAGTGGGGTGGGGGGCACCGCAGAGATGGGTGTGGACGGCTGACACCCCCCGAAAGCCTTGCAGAGAGGGGCCAGGCAGCCAGGCAGAGCAGGGGAGGGACAGCCCAGTGGGCCTGAGGTCGTGAAGGGCTTTGTTGAAGGAGAGCTTTGTCAATGAGTCTGATTAGCTCATTAGTCACAGAAATTAAGAGGGACAAAAATAAAGCTCTTCCTCTGCGACTGAGGGCCTTGCCTGGCGCTGGACATCGGCCAGGAAGGAGAGTCCACAGAGAGGCAGGCAAGCTGCCCCAGGCGGGAGGCGGGAGGCCGTAGCCCTCCAACAGCTGCTCCAGGGGCAGCCCTCTCCTCCCAGCCCCACACCAGTGCCTTGCGCTGCTATTTCTGTGGGATAGTTCCTAGAGGTTGGGGGGAGAGGGTCACCGAGCAGCTGGCCCGCTGCGGAGCAGAGATTAGCGTGGAATGGCACGCCGCCCCAGAATGCCCGGACTGCGGGAAGGGCTGGGCCTCGGCCCTCACGGCGGGAGCAGATCAGACTGAGGACTGCGGGGCGCGAGGAAGCAGGTGCCTGCCGCACACCAGGCATGCTCTCGCGGGCTTCACAGGTGGGACGGCCCCAGAGGAGCTTGGGGTCAAGGGCCAGGCCTCTGCAGGCAGGCAGGCAGGCCCCACGGCACAAGAAGACGCCCTCCAATACTGAGAAGGGCTGAGGGGAAAGTCCATTCTCCCGTCTAGAAATTATCATTATTATTATTATGCTGCTTTTCCACCCTATCAGGGTCTACAAGGTGGCAAATATTAAAGAAATATTAAAAATTCAAGCAGTTAAAAACACAGCTAAAAGTATAAAATAACTCAACTGGAAGCACATAAACAACATGAAATTGAGCAAACTCTGGAGCATGACAGAGGACAGGAGGGCCTGGCGTGATGTGGTCCATGGGTTCGCAAGGAGTCGGACTCGACTGTGCGACTGAACCACAGCAACTACAACAAACAACACTGGAAGGAGGGTCTTCAACTGCCACTGGAAACAGAAAGAGAGACTGCTGAATTGCAACTGATAACGAGGCTCAAGACAATACACCCACTGGGACTGAATCGAGACCTCGGTTTCCTGTCTCGTTACCAATCCTGCTTTCTCCACACCTACTGCCTCTCTGCATATCACACCTAATCCAATCGCACCTGCTATTATCATTCGCCTGCTATTGTCCTTCGGCATCTGAAATCGCTCCACTCTCCAAGATACAAGGACAGATGGATTCCCATTCCAGCTGCATCTGAAGGACTGAGCCATGACTCACGAAAGCTCCTCCTCCCCTGCCACCAATTAGTCTTTCCGATGCTCCTGGGCTCTGGCTCTTTTCTCCTGCTGCTGGAAGAAATCGACAGAGGGAGACAGACAAGCCTTGCGGGGGAAGGGAGTTCCGAAGAGTGGAGCCAGGACCAAGAAGGCCCTGTCTTGGGGTGCCGCCTGCCTAACTTCAGATGGGGGGGGCCACTGAAGCAGGGCCTCCAAAGAGGGCCAGAGGGTACATGTAGGTTCATATGGGAGGAGGCAGCCTTTCAGGTATTTTGGCCCCGGGCCATACAGGGCTGTAAAGGCCAATACTAGCACCTTGAGTTGAGCCTGCAAGCAACCTGGAAGCCAGTGTAGGAGGAGGAAGACGGATTTGTCTGTTTCATTCACATGGCTAAAAAAAGGACCCAGACCCTCTTGCCAAGACTGGGGGGGGGCCTTCCCAATCCAGCTGTTCAACCAGACCTGGACCACAGAATGCCCAGTGCCGCCGTCAGGGCCGGCCCCAGGTGTCTGGGCGCCCTAGGCAGGACAGCCTAGGGTGCCCACCCCACCGGGGATGCCAACCTCCCGGTGGGGCCTGGAGATGGCAGCGCCAGCTTTTCTGGGCGCCCAGAAAAGCCAGGGAAGGGGCAGGTTAGAACGCCCGCCCCTTCCCTCCCAGCGTTGGCAGCACCAGCTTTTCTGGGCGCCTCACAGCTGTGAGGTGCCCAGAAAAGCCAGGGAAGGGGCAGGTTAGAACACCTGCCCCTTCCCTCCCAGTGCCGGCTTTTCTGGGTTTCTCGCAGCTGTGAGGTGCCCAGAAAAGCCAGGGAAGGGGCGGGTTAGAACGCCCGCCCCTTCCCTCCCAGCGCCAGCAACGGCCGCTTTTCTGGGCGCCTCGCAAATGCGAGGCGCCCAGAAAGCGGGCGCTACCGGTGCCGGGCGGGAAGGGGGCTTTTCATGGGGCGGCGGGGGGCATTTTGACGCCCCTGCAGGGCCGGCACCCTAGGTGAGCACCTAGCTCGCCTAGTGGGCGAGCCGGCCCTGGCCTCCCTGCTCCCAAAGGAAGCAGCGCTCTTGAATTTGCAGCAGGCCTTGGTCAGGGTTGGGTGGTGAAACAACTTTGGCGCTGTGTCTGCGTGTGGAACTGACTCCCCATCCTGTGTGGGAAGAAGCAGAGGACAAGCAGCGCCCCCTTCCCCCCCCTCCCTTCCTCTCCTTCCCTGACTTCACAGGTAGGGGCCAGGTGAAGAGGTCCGGCATTAACACCTCCTGGGGATGTGCTGGTGTGTGTGTGGGGGGTTCATTCAGCTCACCCACATTTGGAAACAAAGAGGAGCCAACGGATTTTCTCATCATGACCCCGGCAGGCGGGCCCCAGTGACTCTCCGAGAGTGCAGGGGGAGCTTCCCACAACTCACCGGGGCAAGGAGAGGAGCCCTTGGGTTTTTCCCTTGTTGGGAAGGGTTTCTTCGACGGGCCAAGCTGCATCTTCCAGGACCATTTCGGGTTAAGAAAATGGCATGAGGGGGAGAGGTTGAAGCCCCTTCTCCACAAGCGCTCTGGCCCCAGTCCCGAGTGGGGAATGGGGGGGCCTGTAACTCACTCCAGACGGGGTGCCCTCTGGCAAGGGGATTATTTATCATGTACTGACTTCATTTATGTCTTGCCTTTCTCTTCGACAGAGACCCAGGGCAGGTCATGCCCTTCTCCTCCCCGCTGTCTCATCCTCACAACAACAACCCCGCCAGGTGGCTCGGGCCGAGAGCGTGTGAGTGGCCTAAAGGCACGCAGCGAGCTTCCCTGGCAGAGTAGGGTTTCGAACCTGGGTCTGACACTCCAACCACTACACGGCACTGCCTCTCCACCTTTTCTTAGAGCTCCGGAAGGCCCTTCCCCATCCTCTCCCTTCCCAGAGCAGGGAAAGGTCGCCGGCACCTCTGACGGGTCTCAAAGGCAGGCCAAGGAGCCTTCTGGGCAGCAGCGGGTTCCCAGCCACGTCCAGCGCAGCCGTCCAACTCCAAGAAGAAGCCCCTTCCAGAGGGGAGCCTCCGGCCGCGTGCTGGTGCCCAGCCCTCCTCGCAGCACTTTAGCCTGGGAAAGAGAAGGCTTAAAGGGGGACATGATGGCAGTCTTCAAGTATTTGAAGGGCTGCCATGTAGAAGATGGAGCAGATCTCTTCTCTCTTGCTCCGGATTGCAAGACTAGATCTAATGGGTGGAAATTACAAGGGAGTCGATACCGGCTAAATATCAGGAGAAGCTTCCTGACTGTCAGAGTGGTTGAGCAGTGGAACAGAGACTGCCTCGGGAGGTGGTGGAGGCTCCTTCGCTAGACATTTTCAAGCGGAGGCTGGACAACCATCTTTCAGGGATGTTGTAGGTATGCAGGGTTGTCTTTCGGCTACACTTCTGCAGAGTGCAGGGGGTTGGACTAGATGACCTGTGAGGTCCCTTCTTCCCACTCTAACATTCTAGGATTCCCTGATTTACTGGGAGGCTCTCTCTGGCCCTAACCCTTCTGGCCCGAGGACGGGGGCAAAGTCGTGGGCCATCCGTGGGCCATCAGCTGCCTTCCTGCAAGATCTTGCTGCTGCTGCTGCTCCTCCTCCTCCTCTTCGTCGCAGGAAGGCTCCCGAGGAATCTGAGCGGGGAGTGCAGCTGGCTGGCCAGGCCCACCGAGGAGACGGAGGCTATTTTCACCCCCACCGGCTGCCAGCTGTCTGGCCGGGTTGGGTTTCACTCCCAGAGTTGTCAGGAGAGAGAGATTCATGGGCAGGGGAGGAAGCGGCACTCCAGCCGAGAACAGTTGGGCCCCTTCCCAGGGAGGCAAGGCGTCTCCGCGCTCGGGCTGCTCCTGCCAGGGCTTCAGTCGGACGCCGCGACTCCTTCACAGACGGAGGAAGCCCTCTGCCCGGGCACCCCCCCTCCCTGCACCCAGATCTGCAAGGGGCCTGTCCCCTGCACACAGGCGGAGGAGAAGACCTCGGGTGCAGCAAGCAACAGGCAAACAGGCAAACCAGCCGCCTCCCCGCCAAGGACTGCAGGAGGCCCCATGCCCCGTCAGAGCCCCGTCGGTCCAGCCAAGGCCGCCTCGGCCCCGGGCACTCTGGGGGCAAAGGGACTCACTCGGGCAGAGGCAGGCCTTTCCCATCACCCCCCTGGTCTACCCGATCCCTTTCAGGGGAGATGCCGCTGGGGAAGGGTCCCGGGACCTCCTGCAGGCCATGCGGCCCCTCCTCTCCAGACAGGGCACCCCCCCTGTCCACACTGCCGCCAGGACCCCAAGGCTCAAGGGCTGCGGTGTGATCCCCACGTAGTTTGGGAATGGGAGGGGGACTCCGGGAACCTTTCCTCCCAGTGCTTCAGAGCCGCTGCCCTGGCTCTCCATGGCCCCCCACACCCAGGCACCTTTTGGAGCGCAGTGAAGACGGGTGACCCTGGCCCCTTAGAAACACGGGAGTCTGGCTGCAGGGGGGGGGCAGGGGGGTGTTTGAGGCTGAGCGGCAAAGAGGAGAACCAGAAGAGGCCATGGCCTGCGTCGCTGCTCTCAGGGAAGCCGGCAGGAAGCCTGGAGAAGCACTTTCTTCCACCGCCTGGCTTTCCTCACCTGCTCCCCCCCCCCCCGGCCGTGCCCCGGCCTTTGCAGATAATGGGATGACATCAGGCCACAGGCGCTGAGCCATAGGCCCCCCTCCTCGGAATGAGTCAGGAAATGCTGCTATTCTGAGCAGAACAAAAAGGAAAGGAGAAGAAAAGGTCGCTCCTGGTTTTATGGGGACCCTTTCCGGGCTTTTTACCTTCTGCTTGCTGCCCCAGGTGGAGTGGGAATAAATGTCTTTTGCATCTGGGTGTTATATTTGGACGCCGAGGCAGCCCACCGAAAGCTCCCCAGCTGCCTCCCAGGCCGACCCGTCCTTTGTCTGCCGGTGCTGGAGAGAATCGGGGCCAGTTTGGTGTCATGGTCATGTCTAACTGGGGAGAACCGGGTTTGATTCCCCACTCCTCCTCCACTTGCACCCACTGGATGACCTTGGGCAAGCCATAGTTCTGTCAGAGCTGTCCTTGAAAAAAGAGCACTTTCCGTCAGAGCTCTCTCAGCCCCGCCTGCCTCCCAGGGTGGAGCGGGGGGGGGATGGAGCCTGGGGGGGGACGACGACAGCCGGAGCCTCGGTGGGGAACCAGGCCCTGGAGCCCACCCTCCCCAGCAGCCTCTTCCTCCGGGGGAGCTGATCTCGGTAGTCTGGAGGTGAGCTGCAATTCCGGGGCGGGGGTGTGTGTGTGTCCCCAGGCCCCACCTGGAGGCTGGCATCCCTCCCACCAGCTCCTGCTCTCACTTGCTCTGTGCCACCCTCGCACTCGCTGCTCCTTCCCTCCTTCCAGAGCAGGAAGCCCTTCAGGAGCTCCAGAGGGATATGCAGCCGTGCCGGCCAACGGCAAGGCAGCTCTGCTCCTCCTCCACCACCTGAGAAACTGCAAAGGGGTAAGGAAAAGTTTAATGTGTTGACGAGTAGCTGTCGATATGTTGTCGAAGGCTTTCACGGCCAGAGTTCATTAGTTGCTGTGGATTTTCCGGGCTGGGTGGCCGTGGTCTTGGCATTGCAGGACCTGACGTTTTGCCCGCAGCTGTGACTGGCATCCTCAGAGATATAACTTAGAAAGATGACCCAGAGAGCCCTCCGTCTTTCTGTGTTACACCTCTGAGGATGCCAGTCACAGCTGCGGGCGAAACGTCAGGTCCTGCAATGCCAAGACCACGGCCACACAACCCGGGAAATCCACAGCAACTAAGTGGCGGTCTGTTCCCCGCGGGACATGCCTGGCCAGGAGGCGGCTCCGCCCACGACAGGCCCTCCCCACCCACTGGCTCTCCAGCCGCTAACCCCAACCCGCCAGCCAAGTCAAGTCTGCTTAAGAACTTCGGCAGCTCCTCCGACACGCAGCCTCTTGGCAGCCGGCTGGAGAGGGGGCCGGGCGCCACCTAGTGCCGGAGAAGAGCCAGGCGCGGAGACCTCTTCGCAGGGCCAAAGGCCGCAACGCAGCTTCTTCAAACCTTCTCCCAGCACAGGAGGAGGAAATCAGGGCCGGCACTCAAATGAGGCAGCACACACAGTTTTGTTTATTCACTTCATTGACACCCCACCTTTGTCTCCAGTGGGGGACTCAAAGCTGCTTATGTCCTTCTCCTCTGCTCCGTTTTCTCCTCGCAGCCGGCCGACCACCCTGCAAGGTAGATTAGGCAGAGGTCTCCCAGCAAACTTCCGTGGCAGAGTGCGGATTCGAACCTGGGTCTCCCCGGTCGTAGTCTGACACTCTAACCAGGACACCCTCCTGGGTCTCGGGCAGAATTGGGACTGCCACAAGAAGAACGGGTCATGGGCAGTTTCATGAATGAATTGGATAAACATCTGGAGCAGAGGTCCATCCAGGGCTGGCTCACCTAGGGTGCGCCGGCCCTCAGGGGTGCCAAACTACCCCAGCCGGGGCGCTCCTGCGTCCTGCAGATCGCCCGCCCTCCCCCCTCAGTGGCATGGCGGCGGCCAATGGGGACTCGCTGCCACCACCTGCCACCGCTGCCAGTAACAGGATGCCCAGCTGGCCAGCCGGGGCGCAGGAGGTGGCAGCGGCCCAGTGCTCCCGCCCTCCCCCTCAACCCTCGGGCGGAGGAGGCGGCAGCCGGAGAATGCCCCGCTGGCCGGCCAGCCGGGGCACAGGAGGAGGAGGTGGCCCAGCGGGCCCGCCCTCCCCCTCCCCCTCAGGTGGAGGGGGAGGAGGAGGCGGCCGGAGAATCAGTGGCTATTAGCCACAAGGTGTACACAGGACTCTTGAAGAGTCCCTTGGACTGCAAGGAGATCAAATCAGTCAATCCTCAAAGAAATCAACCCTGACTGTTCCCTCAAGGCCAGAGGCTGAAGCTGAAGCTCAAATACTTTGGCCTCCCAATGAGAAGGGAGCACTCCCTGGAGAACAAGACCCTGATACTGGGAGAGACAGAAGGTCAAAGGAGAAGGGGGCGGCAAAGGTAGAGATGGTCAGGCAGTGTTATCGAGGCAACGGACATGAAGTTGAGCAAACTCCGGAGCACGACGGAAGACAGGAGGGCCTGGCGTGAGGTGGTCCATGGGGTCGCAAAGAGTCAAACTCGACTGTGTGACTGAACAACAACAATAGATAAGAACTCTCAGTCTGGGGCAAGGGATGCACTGTATTCTTGGTGCTTGGGAGGGTCAACCATGGGAGGGCTTCTAGTGTCCTGGGCCCCCACTGCTGGACCTCCTGATGGCCCCTGGCATTTTTGGGCACTGTGTGACACAGAGTGTTGGACTAGATGGGCCATTGGTAACCCTGCCATAGCTGTGAGTGGGGGGGAAGAGACATCTTTCACTGTTCTGGAATGCGGGAGGAACTCAGAGTCTCCAGTCTCTGTAAATTAGTGTCTCTGCTGTGTGTCCTATCAATTCGCCTGACCTTGGGTCCCATGCTCTCTGGGTGTGTGAGATATACTGGTCTAGGTGTTTTTCTTTCCTAGTTTAGCACGTGCGCGAAGTGTATTCATTGGCTTGTAGGTGGAGGGGGGTATTTCGAATGGGCTATAATTGACCATGCTTTGTAATATCTGGCGTCACTGACAAAGAGCTGGTTCATGCATCCCTAAGACTGGTCTTTAATAAATACTATCTTCTTATGAAGCCTGGTGTTTGACTGACTATCTGGGGAACTTGACAGATTGTCAGTGATCCTTTGAATTGGGCTTCGACACCCCCACCTCTCTCTACACCCGAGATGCGTGGAGAAGAAGACCCACTGGTGGTACCCACATCGCAAGACACGGACCCCACCTCAATGGCACCCACAACTTCAGCGCTAACCTCCATGGAGGGGCCGGTGATGATTGCACCACTTCCGTGGGACCCCGAGGATGACCTCTTCGGTGATCTGTTCGGGGGGCCCTATGCTAGTGTGAATACGAGGCCTCGGAAGAGACAGGACTGGGGAAAGCCCCTGGCAGAGACTTTTGAAACATGGTCGCCGACCCCCCGTGGACCTCACTGGGAAAGCCACTATGAACGGTCCCTCTACCGGTTAAGCACGGCGACCGGAGTGGAGGCACCTCGGTTCCAACCGCTGGAGGCAGAGGAGGCAACGGAACCCCGACGTGGACGGGAGCACAGCCAGGAATGCCTCCTGCAAATGGTGGAGGAGTCTCTCCAAAAGATCACGGAGATGATCACGGAAGGGATCCAATGTGAACTCGAGAGGCGACGACCGCAGCAGCCCACTGCCCCGCCCGCTCCCCCCTTGGTCCCTGCAGTGCCACCTCCGGGAGGACCCCCTGGCCAGCCAGCAGTGCCGCCGGGGGGACCTCCAGCCCCCGCACCCCAGGGGGGAGTCCGTGGGGATGGGGATGGATGTTCCCGAACCCTGCTGAGTTGCTGGATGCAACGTTTGATGGAACACCCGAGAAGCTCTCGTTCTTCTTGGTGTGGGCCGAGAAATTCGTAGAGAATTGGGGCCATCTCTTCCCGAACGAAGAGCGCATTGTGGATGGGACAGCCTCCAGACTACGAGACGCGGCAGCGGACTGGTATGTAACTCTGCACCATGAGGATGGCCAAGAGCTCCGCAAGGTGGATGCCTTCATGTGGGTCTTGCGCACTCACTACAAGGACTCTAACGCAAGTGAGATGGCTCAGGCATTCCTGCGCACTTTCTGGCAAGGGAAGAAATCGGTGTGGGAGTACACCGAAGAATTCCGCAGACATACCGGGAAAATCAGAGAGTGGCCTGATAGAGTACTAGCCCAACACTACCAGTTGGGACTAGACCCAGAGATCCGTGGGGGGAAACCTCGGTCCCTAGGTGGCGGACACCGAAAGCAGCTTCGCACTATTCTCATCAATGATGCAGTCACCCTAGGCAAAGCTGCCTCGACTACGTCCACCCCGGGGAAAGCTAAAGCAGCAGCCCCTTCGCCTCGTCTGAAAGACGGGACCCGGGAACAATGAATGAAGCAAGGCCTGTGTCTCAGATGTGGAGAATCCGGCCACTTTGCAGCGGCGCACCCAGGATCGAGCCCAGCACCGTCAGTGAAAGGAGAGAAGAACAGAATTGATACCCCATCCAAGAAACTGACTGCAAAGCCAAAAGGACTGAGGCCTGATTGAGGAGGACACCGATTCCTCGGGAGAGGGCCTGTTCCAGCCAGCGGGAAATGGGAAGGACCTGCTGTGAACAGCGCTGAACGGCAGGTCCCCAGCCCTGAGGCGCTACGACCGGTGAGCAATTACCCCTCCCTCTTCTTCGTGACTGTGACTCTGATGTGCCCCGAGCTCAACACCCACGTTAGAGTAAGGGGGCTAATCGATTCGGGGGGTGGGAGAGACTTAATCAACCCCTCTCTAGTAACGGGATTGGGGGCGAAGGTAGTTAAACTCCCAGACCCATTGATTTCCACTCAGATGGACGGGTCCACCATGAAAGACGCCTGCAAGTACGAGACTGTGCCACTGCGCGTGGGAGCGGGGGAACACTGGGAGCAGTGCGCGTCCCCACGGGGTTGGGTAGCCCCTGGCTCCACGATCACGACCTGTAGATCCAGTGGGAGGAGGGGGTTGTGAAGTTCATCTCCCCCCACTGCACGGAGCACATGTGGTCTGACTCCTGGGGGGAGCCGGCCCCACTCCAAAGAGTGACTGCGGGGCTTGCAGAGGCTGAACTAAACCAGATCCTGCACGTGTATCGGGATCTGGCTCTGGTGTTTGGGGAGGCTGAAGCGGATGAGCTGCCCCCCCATCGTAACTCTGACTGTGCAACTGAACTGTGGCCGGATCAAAAACTCCCGAAAGGGAAACTGTATCCCATGAGCCCGGCAGAGAAAGCAGAGCTGAGGAGGTTCATTGACAAAAACCTGGCCAGAGGTTTCATCCGCCCTGCCTCCTCCCCCTGTGCGGCCCCCGTGTTGTTCCGGAAAAAGAAAGATGGGGGGTTGCAGTTATGCCCTGACTACAGGGGGCTGAACGCAGCGTCGACCACCCTCTGCCCCTCATGAAGACCTCCTGGCAGCGCTTGCTGGGGAAAAAGTGTTTTCCAAACTGGATTTGCGTGATGCCTACTTCAGAGTGCGCAACAGGGAAGGGGATGAGTACAAGATGACATTCAATACCCCCCTGGGGCGGTTCGAGTACCTGGTTATGCCCTTCGGCCTTCGGGGGCTCCAGGGGTCTTAATGAACCTGATAAATGAAGTGTTACACAAGCACCTTTTCGAAGGGGTCCTTGTTTACCTTGATGGTATTTTACTGGACTCCCCCGACAAAGACTCCCATGTTAAACTGATGAGGGTGGTGCTGTTTGTTAAACTAAGTGTGAATTTCATTGCTTGGAGATTTCGTTTCTGGGTTATAAGGTCTCCCAACGAGGGATCGAAATGGACCCAGCCAAAGTCAGAGATGTGGTGGGGTGGGAGGCCCCAAAGACACGTAGGCAATGACAAGCCTTCCTCAGTTTCGCCAGTTTTTACAGATCCTTTTTGGTGAACTTTGCACAGGCGTCCCTACCCCCTCACAGACTTACTGAAAACGAAAGGGAAAGGGGTAGAGGGCTCCCGTCCCAGGGCCAAACTCGACTGGACTTCGGAGTGTCAGGAAGCGTTTGAGAGGCTCAAGGTGCTCTTCGCCTCCCAGCCAGTGCTAGCACACCCAAATGAATTGGAAAAGTTTATTGTCCAAGTCGATGCCTCGGACGTGGCTACAGGTGGTGCCATCTTACAAGAGGGGGAGGATGGGAAACTCCACCCGCTAGCATATGTCTCAAAAAAATTAAATGAGACAGAACGGAACTGGTCGGTTTGGGATAAGGAAGCAGGAGCGATTAAGTCGGCCCTATCAACCTGGCATCATTGGTTGGAGGGGGTGCGGGTTCCTTTCGAGGTTTGGACTGATCATAAAAACCTCGAGCTCCTCCAGACTCTGCAGAACTTAAACGCCAAACAACTGCGGTGGGCAGACTTCTTTTCTAAGTTCAACTTCACCCTCCGTCACTTCTGGGCAGCAGTGTGTGTGAACAAGATCTTGGGGTATGGGTGGACCGTAAATTAAATATGAGCAGCCAGCGTGATGTGGTGAAAAAAAGGCTAATGCAGTCTTGGGGTGTATCAACAGAGGCACAACATCCAAATCACAAGGTGTCCTAGTCCCGCTGCACACTGCCTTGGTCAGGCGGCACCTGGAGTCCTCTGTGCAGTTCTGGAGGCCTCCCTTCAAAAGGGATGTGGACAGAACAGAGCAGGTGCAGAGGAGACTGACAAGGATGATCAAACTCTATGAGGAGGAACTTCTTGGGAATGTTCAATCTGCAGAAGAGGAGGTTGGGGGCGGGCAGGATGGCTCCCTTGAAGTCTTTCAAGGGCTCCCACGTAGAGGAGGGCAGGGAGCTGCTCCAGTTGGCAGCAGAGGAGAGGACTCGCAAGAATGGGTTTAAATGAAGGGCAGGAAGGTGCCAGCTGGATATTAGGAAGAACTGGCCCCACTGCTGGACCTCCTGATGGCACCTGGTATATTTTGGCCGCTGTGTGACAGAGTGTTGGACTAGATGGGCCATTGGCCTGATTCAACATTGGCTTCTCTTATGTTCTTGTGTTCTTATGTAACTTTTCTACCGTCAGAGTTGTGCAACGGTGGAATCAGCTGCCCGGGGAGGTGGTGGTGAGCTCCCCCTCCCTGGCAGCCTTTCAGCAGCATCAGGACAAACCCTTGTCAGGGATACTCTAGGGCGGCTGATCCTGCATTGAACAGGGAGGACGTTGGACTAGACGGCCTCTAGGACCCCTTCCAGCCCTGTGATTCTATGATTTATAGCCCATCTTTCCCTTTGAGACTGAAGGCCAATCACACATTATAAACAAGGTGATCCTACAGCATCAGACACCCCATAAACGATGCCGTGGGACTAGGATTACAAAGGTTAAAAACACACAAAAAGGAAACGTATCAGAGATGATATAAACAATGCAGAAAATGGAATTGCAGATGAAGAAGCCGATCCAACAAGGGCAGGAGAAAACACGCAACAGAGTAGGCTACAGCCCAGTCGTTCAAGTAAAGAAGCATCTTCTGGAACCGTTCCATTAGATAGAACATAAGAACATAAGAACACAAGAGAGGCCAATGTTGAATCAGGCCAATGGCCCATCTAGTCCAACACTCTGTCACACAGCGGCCAAAATATACCAGGGGCCATCAGGAGGTCCAGCAGTGGGGCCAGGACACTAGAAGCCCCTCCCACTGCTGCCCCCCCCAGCACCAAGAATAGAGTGCATCACCTGCCCCAGACTGAGAGTTCCCATCTATACCCTGTGGCTAAGAGCCACTGATGGACTTCTGCTCCAGATGTTTATCTAATTCCCTCTTGAAACTGTCCATGCTTGCAGCTGCCACCACCTCCTGTGGCAGTGAATTCCATATGTTAATCACTCTTTGGGTGAAGAAGGACTTCCTTTTATCTGTTCTAACCCGACTGCTCAGCAATTTCATGGAGTGCCCACAAGTTCTTGTATTGTGAGAAAGGGAGAAAAGTACCTCTTTCTCGACCTGCTCTATCCCATGCATAATCTTGTAAACCTCGATCATGTCACCCCTCAGCTGTCGTTTCTCCAAGCTAAGGAGCCCCAAGCGCTTTAACCTTTCTTCATAGGGAAAGTGTTCCAACCCTTTTATCATTCTAGTTGCCCTTTTCTGCACTTTTTCCAGAGATATAATATCCTTTTTAAGGTGTGGTGACCAGAACTGTACACAGTATTCCAAATGAGGTCACACCACTGATTTATACAGAGGCATTATGATACTGGCTGATCTGTTTACCCTTCCTAATAATCCCCAGCATAGCATTGGCATTTTTTATTGCAGTCACACACTGTCTCGACATTTTACACTGAAGATATATTACAGCCCCACCCAGACTAAGACCCAAGCATCTCTAGGGAGTGAGTGCCACTAATTGGCATCCTGTGCTGGCTCCACAGAGAGGAACTAATCAACAGAGCCACCCTGGGCAAGCCACAGAGGGCAGTGCGATTGCACTGAATTCCGCAGCAGCCTTGCTGACACCCATCAATAGCGCCACTAGAATCAGCCACTGTACCAGGAAACTGCAGAGTAGCAAATGTTACATTGATTTTTAAAAAGGGCTCCAGAGGGGAACCAGGAAATTACAGGCCAGTCAGGCTAAGGCAAATTAGTAAAAACTGTAATCCGATATAAATTTATCAACCGCATAGAGGAATAAAGCCTGCTGAGGAAAAATCAGCATGGCTTCTGCAAAAAGAAGTCCTGCCTCACCCACCTTTTGGAGTTCTTTGAGACAGTGAACAAAGACGTAGAAAACAGTGACCCGGTAGACACTATATACTTGGACTTTCCTAAGGTCACGGGAGAAAATGGCTTAAACATGGAATACGATTGGTTAACCCACAGAAAGCAGAGGGTAGAAATAAACAGACAACTCTCTCCATGGAGGGAAGTAAGACGTGGGGCCTCAGAAGGATTGGTGCTGGGCCCATCTAATTTGTTCATAAGTACTCTGGAACTGGGATGCGTGTAGCGGCCAAGTCTGCAGAGAACACAAAATTATCCAGGATGGTGAAGACCAAGACTGACTATGAAGTGCTCCAGGAGGCCCTCCACTAACAGAGTAAGTGGGCAACGATGTGGCAAATGAAGTTCAGTGTGGGTAAGTGTAAGGCAGAATTAATATCCCAGTTCTGTACATTAAACGATCTGTAACCATCTCCCAGAAAGGCTTCCTACTGGGGCAATTCCACATGCGGAAAATAGAAGAATCAGCTTCACCACAGGGCCAAGAAGTTGCAGAGTGTAGAATAAGTGAACTGTGTGTTTTCACCTTTTCTTTGTATTGTTGCTCAGTTTGCTGCCTTAATAGACTGTTTGTATCCTTTTTATTCCCATCAAATACAAAAATACATAGGAACCCCCCCCAGCTATAACATACAACATAAAATATTAATAATACCATATGTAATATAGAATCAATATTGTCCATGCATGCCTTAGCATGATTCCAACCATCTATGCCAGTAAAGTCTTTAGCTTTCAAAAGGCAAGTGAATCTGCCCATGCAAAAATTGGCTTTACATTTGTCCAGCCATTCTTGTCTATTCAGATACTTCTTTTTCCAATGATGGGCCAAAACAATATGTGCTGCAGAGAGTGCATACAATAGAAAAACTCTCTCTTTTTCAGTTGGGATTCTTCCTACATATGCTTGTATATGTGTGTGTGTGTGTGTGTGTGTGTGTGTGTGTGTTGTGGGATATCAAGTTGCTTCTAATTGACAGAGAAAATTGTCTAGCAATCTTTAATTTTTGAAAATACAAATGCAAGAATTGTGATTTCTGTTCTTTGAACTAAGACCAGTAAACCAGGTAGGAAACATTCAGAGAATTTTATGTTTTAATTCCCTGGAAAGAAAATTGATTCAGCTTTCCCAATTCCTTAAACTCCTCATGGGAATCAATTCCCCCTCCCTCCAACCAACCAAGACACCCACCCCCAAGGTCATTCTGATTTTCCAGCCATAAAAAGAAACAGAAAACTTTCTAGCCATTTGGTTGTCCACCTCACTGCTCTTTTAGTTGTGACATTCTAGCCAACTATTGTCCGACTTTGGCCAGGTCCATATCTGTAAGCACCAAATTACTCTGCATTTGGAGCTTGATGGCTCATTCCCTGCCCCCCCCTTCTGCCAGAGTTTGCAAGCTGGTTTCTATTTTAAACAGTGATGCCACAGCGACTGAATGATTTGGGTGCCTTCTATAGAGCATTTCTCCACACCCCGGTAATGGTGAGATGGTCACACCCGCTTGTGAGTGAACATTTCCTTAAAACAGCCACATCCAAACTAAAAGTGTCTTTGAATTAAAGCAACCACTACAATAACTACTGCTGTCTGCATTTTTTTTAAAACAATTGTAATCTACCTTCAGTCTTGATGAGAGAGCTAGTCTATAAATGAAAGAAATAAAGAAATCGCTTGTGTGCAGAAACAATGAGGAATGCCTTGTGAATGTGACCAGGAAACCACAAGCAGGTTTTATGAGGCAGGTGTATCTACAATACCTTAACCACATCAGCCCCATGAGAAGCAGGTGTGTTTTATTTTTTTCACAAAATTACTTGGATAAATCATTAAGGACCGTGGTCTATGCTGATGTGTGCAGCTTGCTGAAACCTGGATCCTCCTGTGGAATTTCTGCATCCTTCCCCTGTGTCAAGTTCATACTTACGCTTTGCTTTGCTTCTGTTGTTGTTGTTTTTATCTTCATTATTCTGAAGTGTCATGTTCATATTTATGCTTTGCTTTGGGTCTGTTGTTATACTATTATTATTCCCATGTGTCATGTTCATACTTACGCTTTGCTTTGGTTCTGTTGTATTATTATTATTATTATTCCCGTGTGTCATGTTCATACTTAACACTTTGCTCCTGTAATGTGTCATGTTCATACTTACACTTTGCTTCTGTAATAATAATAATAATAATCAGGGCTATTTTTGGGCAGGAATGCACAGGAACGGAGTTCCGGCTGGCTCCCGGGTTGGCCACGCCCAGCAGGAATCATTAGCATAACAGGCCACATCCAACAGCAGACACTCATTAGGATTGGCCACATGAGGGGGTGTGTGGCCTAACATGCAAAGGAGTTCCTGTTCCAAAAAAAAAGCCCCCAGTTTTGACAACAAAGAAGATCAACAGAATAAGAAGCAAAAGGTGGGTGTGGCTGGATGACCACACTCCTGGGAACATGGGGGTGTGGCCTAATAGGCTAATGAGTTCCTGCTGTTGGGTGTGGCCTGTTATGCTAATGAGTTCCTGCTGGGCTTTTTCTACCCAAAAAGCCCTGATAATAATAATGTTCCCGTGTGTGGTGTTCATAATTGTGCTTTGTTTCTGTGATATTATTATTATTACTATTATTCCCGCGTCTCGTCCTTACGCTTTGCTTCGGGGCGGCCGTGCTGCTGCTGCTGTTGTTGTTGTTGTTGTTGTTCTTCTTCTTCTTCTTCCGGGCGAGGGGGCGGGCTCCGCCTCTTCCTCCTTCCCCGGCCTCCGAGGCGCCCAGCCGCGAGTCGGGCCGGTTCGTCCCTCAAAAACCATAGAGATGAGTGGGGGGGGCCATTCCCAGCGGGTCATCTGACCGCACGCAGGGGGCGGAGCGCCACACCAGCGGCCCCGCCTACAGCGGCCCTCCCCCCTTCCCCTCCCCGTCCTCCGACGCGGGGCTCGCCCAATGGGGCGCGACGCGCTGGCCACGGACGTGGCGGACAGCCAGTGAGAGGCGGCCGGGGAGAGACGGCGGAGGCGGCGGTCCAATGGTGAGGAGCCGTAGGCGGGGCCCGGGCCGTGGGCGTCGTGCTAAGGCTCGGGCGCTTCCGGGCGTGGGCGGGGCCGGAGCCGGAGTCCCCGCCTCCGAGCGGGAAGAGCCGCCCCTCCCCGGAAGCGAGCGGGAGGCTAGGCCCGCCTTCCCGGGGCGCAGCCAATGGGCGCTCGGGGGGCGGGGCGTGCGCGCTGTCCGAGGGGGCGGGTCGCCGTTGCCGGAGAGGCCCCCCGCAGACGGGAAGCAGGAAGCGGCGGCGGCAGAGGCAGAGGCGGCGGGTGAGCGAGCGGCGCCCCCCCCTTCTTCTTCTTCCCACTGGCCCCGGGGGGCGGGGGGGAGCCGGCCTGGCGGCGGCGGCGGCGCTGGAGGAGCGGGCGGAGCCGGGTCTGAGGCCCCCCGCCTCCACCCGCCGCGGCCGCCGGGGTGCCCCTGGGACAGCCACAAGCTCTCTCGCCGCTCTCTCTCGGGGCCCCCGCAGAGGGGGGCGCGAGGACCGAGGGGGCGAGGGACCGTGCCCCCCCCGGCCCCTTCTCTCCTCTCCCCCACCCACCCCACCCCCGCGGGCCGGGAGCAGGGCAGCGGCGGCGGGCGGGGGGGCACCCGGCTGGACACCCCTGGACCCTTCCGCGGCGGGCGCCCCTCCCAGCCCCGCCCCCGCCCTCCCTTCCCTGTGGCTGGGGGGGGTCCCTTCCCTTCCCTTCCCCTTCGGCGGGGCCCGTCTTGTGGGCCGCGGAGGAGGAGCAGCAGCAGCGGGGGTGGGGGGTGGGCCGTCGGGGGGCGGGGCCGGGCCCGGGGGGCTCCCCCTCTTCGGGGACGGGGGGTTGGGGGCGGGCAGGGACCTCTGAAGCGGCCCCGACCCTGGGCCAGCCCGGCCCGCTCGGGTGGGCAGCGGCTCTCCGGGCCGAGGGGCCTTTCGCGTCGCCTCCCGCCCAGGGGTCCCTTCCGCTGGAGGCGCCTCCGGAGCCGGACCTGGCTGGGCCCCGCCTGCCCCCCGCCCGCCCGCCCAGAGGGGGTCCCCGTGGCTCGCGGGCCTGTCCCCGGCCGGCCAGGTGTGCCCCAGGGGACGAGGGCGGGCGTCTCTGCTGCGCCCTCGGGTGGGAGTCCCCAAGGAAGGAGGCCTCCCTGGCAGCTTCCCCGCCCGCTCGCCCTTGGCCTGGCCAGGTGGGCCCCCGGGCTGGGCGGCCGTTCTGGGCCCCACTGAGCGGGCAGGTCTCCAAAGAAGAAGAAGGAGCGGCATGCGGGTCCAGGGAAGCCGGTGGCGGGGTGTGTGTGTGTGTGAGAAGCGTTGTCGGCCTCGGAGGGCGCCCGGCTGGGCTCAGGCTTTGTTCTGTCCTGGCCGGAGGTGGGGGGGGGGGTAGGCGCCCCTTTCTTGTGGTCCGGAGAGGCAGCAGCCGAAGCCTCCAGATCCACGGGGTGTGTGCGTGTGTGTGCATGTGTGGGGAGAGAGGGCAGGTGGGGCTTTGTGTGTGGGGCTCCCCCTGTTTCTCAGGTCAGAGACGGGCGGCTGGCTTCACTCCCTGCCTGAGAACGTTGAGCCTGGGCTGTGAAGTGCGCCGCAGCCTTTCCGGCCGGCTGTGAGCAGACCGCCTGGAATCCTTTTGAGCTGTGTGTGTGTGCGTGAGTGGAAACCTTCCTGCCGGGCCGCCCCCCCCCCTCGCGCGGTGGCTTCCGGAGGACAGGGGGCGCGTGCCACAGGACCAGGCCTCCCGTCTGTCCTGTCAGGCTGCCACGAGGGAGTTCCCTGGACCTCCCCATTGCAAAACAGCCGGTGGACCAGAGAGGGATGACTGTTGTTGACGGCTTTGCCGCTTATTCACCATCCTGGATCTGCCACGGATCCCAAGTGTCAGTGACTGTGAGGAATGTTAAGTGGCGGGGATGGATCTGGAGGTGGCGGGGAGGATGTCGCCCGGTGCCTGACGCAGCCTCCCTCGTGGCCAGAGACGGCTGGAAATTGGGGCCCCTGCGTGCCACCTCCTTCCTGGCCCTGGGGCGGCTCCCTCGTGCGGGGCAGGCTGCCTGCCCGAGGCTGGGTGGGGTGTGGATTCTGCCCGGCCGCCTTGGCCGGGTTGTCGGTCAGACAAGGCTTGCTGCAGAGAGGCTTCTGGCTAAGGATCCCGCAGGAGGGCCACAGTGGGAAGAGCGGCCTTGCCCACCCCCCTCCTCCCCAGCTGATTTGGAGATGCAGCACAGGCCCAGGGGAGGGGCAGAGACAGCCCACGGCCGTGTTTCCAGGGCGGTGCCGGAGAATGGCCTGGAGCATTGAAGGGAAAGCCTGCCTGTGGCACTCCTGGGCAAGGACGTGGCTGCCCTGGAGTGTGGCGGCGGAAGGGCAAGGAAGAGCCCGAATCTGCACTGGGCCAGGCAGAGCGGAGGCAGAGGGCAGGGGGTGCGGCTGCCGGCCTGCTGCTCTTCCAGCACTTCCCCTTCTGCCACGGCCTCCTCTCGCACTCCGTGCCCTGCAGGGCTCCCCGGCCAGGCAGGCAGGCAGGCACGCTCATCCTGTGAGGCAGCCAGGGTAATAAGCATCCTCACCGTCTGACACACCCCTCCTGCTGGCCTGGAAGGCGCCGCCTGACGCCGACCCGCTCCACGGCTCTTAATTAGGCGGCGGCCTGTTGGGTGGGGTGGCAGGTCCTGGGGGGCTGAGTGCAGCTTCTGCTCGGCTGTCTTCGGCGAGAGAGGTCCCCGGACGGTTGGAGCTGGGTGGGTGCTGGTGGCTGTCCCTGGCCCCAGAGGGGGGGGCTCTGCATGACCTCTGCCTTGTTGCAGGAGGCGCCAAAGGAATGCTTCCCTTCAAGTGGGAGTCCACTCCGTGTCTGAGGTTCTTTTCCAAAGCAGATCCCCCGGGGGGGGGCTTCACTTTAGGGCAGTGGCGTCTTTAGGGGAAGGGGGACTCTTCCAGCACAAAGACTTTGAGGGTTGGAGCCCCCCGGGGGGCGGGCCTGGAGGCGGGGGGGCCAGGCTGAGGCAGTGCTCCAAGCCCCCCATCTCCAGATCGCTCGTCTCTGAATGGCCTGTCCTCCCCCCCCCAACCCCCCAGCAGAGGACTGGCTGACGAGAGAAGATGGTGAAGGAAACTGGGTACTACGACTTGCTGGGGGTCAAGCCCTGTGCCACCATAGAAGAAATCAAGCGGGCCTACCGGCGGCTGGCGCTGAGATACCACCCGGACAAGAACCCTAGCGAGGGGGAGCGAGTAGGTACCAAGCAAGGACCGGGGGGGGGCGGCCATCTTGCCACTGGGCTGGCGCGTTAACGGCTGCGCCTCTCTCTCTCTCTCCCCCCCCTTCCAGTTCAAGCAGATTTCCCAGGCCTACGAGGTGCTCTCCGACCCCCAGAAGAGGTCGCTATATGACCGGGGTGGGGAGCGGGCCATGAAGGAAGGCGGCGTGGGGGGCAGAGGAGGCTTTGGCCCCCCAATGGATATCTTTGACCTCTTCTTTGGAGGAGGGGCCCGCATGCACGGGCCCCGGGTGGAGCGGAGAGGTACTGCAAAGGGGCGCAAGGGGAGGCGGGGTGGGGTGGGGGGTCTTCCTGGGGTGCCAGAATGGGGGTGGCGTGGAAGTGGGGGAGGGCCTGCGGCAGTGTTCCCTCTAAGCTGAGTTAGTGCGAGCTAGCTCACAGTTTTTTAGCCTCTGGCTCACACATTTTCTCCTTTGCTCAGGAAGGATGACTCCAGAGCAAACTACTTCATGCAGTAGCCAAATTGCTCGCTCACAACTTTAATGCCATTGGCTCACAAAGTAGAATTTTTGCTCACAAGACTCCACAGCTTAGAGGGAACATTGGCCTGTGGTATGGGCAGGTGGGTGGTCAGGGCTGGGGGAGGCTGCTGCTTTTTTTGTCTGGGTTTTGTGTGTGTGTGCCCCTGGGCCTGGAAGCCACAGCAACCTCTGGCGACTCCTACTGGGGCACGGAGGGCGTTCTGTGAAGTGTCTGGATAGCCTCCCTCTGCCTCCCGGCCCTGGTATTCCTTGGAGGTCTCCCACGGTCCAGGTCCCGGCCAGGGTGGGCCCTGCTGAGCTTCTGAGATCGGGGGCTTGCCGGGGCCATCTGGGTCGGGGCCAGGGGTGGTGGTGGCCCCCGTGTGGAGCTCTTCCACCTGCCCGGCTGCCGGGGCAGAAGAGGAGCCGGCCTGGCCTGTTTCCTCACCTCTTTGATGGCCGCACGAGGGCTGAGTCATCTCTGGGGAGGCCTCTGGGTGCGTGGGTGTGCGCGGGGAGGGGTGCCGGCAAGTGCTGACATCAGCGTTCTGGAGCAGCTCTTCTCCAGCCAAGCAAAAGCAGGTCAGGCGGGGCTGCTCCGTGTGCCCGGGCAGAACGTGGGGCAACGCGCCCTCCAGAGGGCAGGCGGGGCGGAGCAGCTCTGCTTTGTCCGGGGCCAGGGTGAGGCCTTCGGGGCCCTGCCCCAGTGGCAGGCACCCGGATTGCTTCCGGTTTCCCTGGGCCTTTCTCCCCCACCACTCCGGAGCCGCCGGCTCCTCGCTGGCTGGATCTCCCGTGGGGCTTGCCAGAAGAGCTCCAGGGGATGGGTGTCCTTGCGCCTCCTGGGGTTTTTGCCTTCAGTTTCACTGGGCTGACTCTCCTCCCCCGGAGCCCTTCTTGCCGCCAGCGATCTCTTCCCTCCATGGGAAGAACCTGCGCTCAGGCGGCCGTGGCTATGGAGGAGTCTCGTGTGCTGCCTTTTCTAGGGCCCCCCCCCTTCAGTTGGTTGGCAGCCGTGTCCTTTGTTGTCCTTCCCCCTGTTTCTCCGGGCTCCGTCCTTCCCCCTCGCAGCAGCCTTCTGCGGTGAGCTGGGCGGAGGGAAGGCGGCTCTCTCTGGGCCAGAAGGGAGTGCAGAGGGGCCAACCAGAGACCGCCGAGAGTGGCCGGCCCTCGGTCCGATTCAGGGTGCCCTGAAGGAAGGGGTGTCGGTTCAGGCTCATGTCCTCCGTCCACGAGGTCTGGTCTCCTTGCTCCGTAAGGAGTGTAAAACACTCGGACGGCCACAGAGGCTTCTAGAAGAAGAGAGAAGGGAGGTCCAAGGGCCAGGCGGTGGTTAGTGTATCAGGCTGAGATCTGGGAGAGCCGGATTCCAGTCCTCGCTGCCGAGATCTGAAAGCCTAAACCACTTCACAGGGCTGTTGGGAGGATCAAGAGCGGTGTGCGCGGGGAGGCTAAAGGCGTGCCACCCCAAGCTCCCGAGAAGGCGGGCGGGATGACAATGCCCTCGATACGCCGGCTGGGAAAGTGGGTCAGGCCGGGCGGGACGGGCACATTCCTCCTCTGGGCCGGACCGCTGGTGTGAGCTTCTGGGCTGAGCGGGGACTCGGAACTGGGCCCTCACGTCCGGCGAGTCCGTTAGCGGGGGGCGGGAAGTGTCGGCTTAGTTTCCCTTTCTGCTGCCTCTCAGGGAAGACGACGGTGCATCAGCTGCCCGTGACCCTGGAGGACTTGTACAGCGGTGCCACGAGGAAGCTCTCCCTGCAGAAGAACGTCATCTGCCGTAGCTGCAGCGGTAAGTGAGGAGGAGGAGGGAGGTTGCCCCCTCCTCACCCCTGCAAGGCTGTGGCCTGCCTTCTTTCTCTCCAGCGTGGGGCGGAGAGGTGGAACCACAGCGACCGTCCTGTTCCCCGGCCACGAGGAGTGCTCCAGAGCCTCTGGCCAGGCGCATGCGTCTCCAGTTGGGAGCGCTGGTGGCCCCTTTGGAGCCCCGGCCGCTGGTTTCTTCGGGGCCTCTGGAACGCGCTGGTCTTTTTCAGGCCGCGGAGGAAGGGAAGGCCTGGACACGCGGTGCCCCAAGTGCCACGGCTCTGGAGTGGAGGTCATAGTTCACCAGCTGGCGCCCAACGTGGTGCACCACATCCAGACGATGTGCCCGCAGTGCCAGGGCCACGGGGAGTGGATGCGGCCTCTGGACCGCTGCCTGGCCTGCAACGGGAGGAAGGTGGTGCGGGAGAAGAAGGTCCTCAGCGTCCATCTGGACAAAGGTGAGCAAGCGGCCTTTGGGCTCCTGGGGACCAGCAGGGCGGCCTCTCCCCTGGCCCCTCTCTCGGCCTGCCGCCCTCACGGTGCTGGCGAGGAAAAGGGAGAGGCCTCCAAACCTCCTGCACCCGAGTTGTCTCTCAGGGTCTTGCAGCAGTCAGGAATCAACAGCAGGCTTTCAGTGAGGTTTCAGGTTATTGCTCCGGCCCAGGCATCCACATGCGTACAGGGTCAGAACTAATTCGAGAAGCGGGAAAGGGTCAACTAGACCGGGTTCAAGGCGGGGTCTCCTGAGGGCTCAAGGCCAAGCAGGGAAGAAGAGGCCCTTTGCCCACCTAAAATATCAGGATACATTCTATGGAAAGCACGTAACAGTTTAGGAGCCAATGGCCCATCTAGTCCAACACTCTGTGTCACACAGTGGCCAAAAATACCAGGCGCCCTCAGGAGGTCCAGCAGTGGGGCCAGGACACTAGAAGCCCCTCCCACTGCTGCCCCCCTTCCAGCAGACTAAGTAAAACACGCCCCGCCCTTTTGGTTTCAGATTCCAAAATCTGGGCACCTTCTCGATGTGGTTCACCATTCACCACCAGCGGAGGTGGGGCTGGAGGATGGGATCTGCAGGTGTTCGGTCCTGGGTCTTTCCTGGGTAGACTGAAATGAAAGGGAGGCTGCACTTTTCTTTAGTGATTTAGGCACGTCAGGTTCCACAGTCACCTCTTCGATCCTGGGCAGGACTCTGAAAGGGCCCGCCTATTTCCAGCCCAACTTCCCACTAGGCTGTGAGCCCCACAAGTTTTTAGAGGGCCGATAAACAGAATCCCCGGACAGCCCAACCGTCACCTCATTGATTTTGCACTGACCGTCCACAGTGGAGGCTTCTGGCCGGAGGAGGATTTCCAGGGACAGGAGAGGGGTGGGATTTAGACTCTCCTCCTCCCTCCCTCCCCCCCCGGCACTCCTGCACTGCAGACTTCCAGCTCCCCTCTCTCCTGTGTGGTTCCAGGGAGTGGTGGTCCCCCAGGACCAGCATTTTGAGGGGGGGGGCACTTTGAGCTGCAGTGAGGGGTGTGGGGGGAGGCAGGGGAGTCCCACTCTGCTGGGGGCCATCTCTGGTGGGTATAAGCCGGACTGGTGGTATCATCTAGCTTGCTCTGTAGGTGGCTGTATTTGCTCTTGCTGGTGATGAGTCTAGCGTTGTCGGTCACATTTTGTAAGAGATGGCGGCACTCGCTGGGACAGAAGGAGAGGGCCTGCTGGATTGGACCGATGGTTCCTCTAGTCCAGCGTCCTGTGAATAAATATTTCATGGGAACCATGCGACCTTTCCTTTGGAAGCTGGTGTCCTCTCTGCTTCCATTCTGTGATGCATTTGGGGGGCTGAGTAGCAGCTGAGGGGGATGGTGGGGGCTGCGTTTCCCCAGGGGAGTGGGTGGCACCGCAGAGAAGAAGAGATTGGATTTATACCCCTTGTCCTTCACTACCCGAAGGAGTCTCAGAGTGGCTTACAATCTCCTTCCCCTCCCTACAACAGACACCCTGTGAGGGAGGTGGGGCTGAGAGAGCTCTGACAGAAACTGCTCTTTTTCAAGAACAGCTCTGACAGAACTATGGCTTGCCCAAGGTCATCCAGCAGGTGCAAGTGGAGGAGTGGGGGAATCAAACCCGGCTCTCCCAGATTAGAGTCCGCGCACTTCACCACGACACCAAACTGGCTCTCAAGAGCTGGGCTGGGCATCCTTGTTCCTGGTTTCCGCGGAGCATCCCTTGTAAGGTTGCCGTTGCTTCCTCCTGCTTCTCTTAAGAATCAGCCCAGTGCCCCCAAGTCTCCTCCGTGGTAGCCCACGGCCTGCTTTCTTGGTGCCCCGAGGCAGCCGGCCCGGGTACGTCTCTTCTGAGCCACATCGGCTTGTTCAGGGGCATCTGCTGGTTTTGCTGTGAGGCCCAGCACTTGGGGTCACGGAATGCAGACGCTCTCTGTGGGATCTGTGAGAGGCATGCAGAAAATGGGTGGATGACCCCAGAGGGAGCCCCCGCGGTCCTTGGGGCAGGATGCACTCCCTGCAGGACCCCTTTTACCAGGCAAAATAAGGATGCTTTTAAGGGGTGGTTTCCTTGCAGAGCGCGAAGGCCAGAGTTAGCCGGACCTGAAGACCATCCCAGCCAACCCCCCCCCCCACGCACACACACCCCACGCAGGACGGCCTCCACTTGCTCTCCTCTGCGCCTGCTCAAAATATTGCACCATGGTGGGGGGGTGAGGTGGGAGCATTTCATGATTTAGGTCGAGAGTTTGTACATGCCTTGGCCCTCGGCCTCAGCCGCCAGTCTGGTGCAGTGGTTAAGTGCGCGGACTCTAATCTGGGAGAACCGGGTTTGATTCCTCACTCCTCCACATGCAGCTGTTGGTGCGACCTTGGGTCAGTCACAAGTTCTGGCACAGCTGTTCTCTCAAGGGCAGTCCTCGAAAGAGCTCTCTCAGCCCCACGCCTCACAGGCAGTGTTCCCTCTAAGATGAGTTAGTGTGAGCCAGCTCACAGTGTTTAGCCTTCAGCTCACACATTTTTGTCTCAGCGCAGGAAGGGATGGCTCCAGAGCAAACTAATTTATGCAGCAGCCAAATCGCTCACTCACAACTTGAATGCCAGCAGCTCGCAAAGTAGGATTTTTGCTCACAAGATTCCACAGCTTAGAGGGAGCATTGCTCACAGGGTGTCTGTTGTAGGGAGGGGAGGGGAAAGGAGTTTGTAAGCCGCCCTGAGACTCCTGTGGGTAGTGAAGGGCAAAGGGGTATAAATCCAACCTCTTCTTCTTCTTCCCCCCTCTCTTGTCCCCCAGTTTAACAAGGAGAGCCCCACCACTCAACCCCCCCCCCGCCGTTTGGTGCCTGCCCCAGTGGAATCGGGGGGGTGTCTTCCGTAGCCCATTTGCACCCCTTGTGGTGTGACCCTACCCTGGCGCGGAGGGCAGGTTGTAAATCAGATAAATAAATATCCCCCCAGGGATGGCAGACCGGCAGAAGATCACTTTCCACCAGGAAGGGGACCAAGTGCCGGGCCTGGAGCCGGGGGACATCGTCATCGTCCTCGACCAGAAGGAGCACCCGGTCTTCCAGCGCCGTGGCAACGACCTGGTTGTCAAGAAGGAGATCGACCTGGTGGACGCCCTCTGTGGCTGCAAGACCGTCATCCACACCCTCGATGGCAGGAGGCTGCTCGTCACCTCCCGGCCAGGTGGGCGGGGCGGGGCTCCCCCTGGGCCTTTGAGCAGGGGGCTGCGGGGGGTACGACTGGTGGTTCCCTGAGAGCAGCTGGGCCTGGGTCTCCAGGATCCGCTTTCCTTCCGCCTTCAACATGCGAGAGCCGCCGCCTCGGGTGGCAGAGGCTGGGGGGGGAGGCAGGCCTTCTTCCCTCCCTCCCTCCCTCCCTCTCCCGGAGGCCCCTCTTGGTGAGTCACTGCCAGCCAGAGGGACCCGTCTAACCAGGCTGCGAGGGCTGCCTCACGCCCTCCCTCAGTGTGTGCCGGAGAAGCAATGCCTTGGCCTTTAGGCGCTCTTGACACGCCACGCAGCAGAGGCCCTGAACTGGGCCAGCCAGGCCGGGCACCAGCCGTGGCAGTGGGGGCTCTCGGAAGACCGAGTCGGAGGGGCAGCCCTCTTGGTCTCGGGGGAGCAGCCGGAGTCACGTCCAGGAGGGCCTGAGAGAGACCGGCAAGGACTTGGGGGGGGGGGGGAGATGAGCTTCTGAGAGCCCCAAGGAGAGTTCTGCCTCCATCAGACTGGCAAAGGAGCTTTGACTCTGGGAAGCCGGGTGCCCGGGGAATCTCGTCCGTCTCTAAGGTCGCTTCTGGACTCGAGTTCGGCTGGAGCGCTGAGAGGCCCCAAACGATTCTTTGGGCATAGGTGTTTGGGGGTGGGGGCTCCTGGCTGGCTCGCGTGGCAAGACGTGGCACTGGTCCTTCAGGCATGGGGTGGGGAAGGGGTCGTGCTGTGGCTGAGGCGTGGTGCCGGGGCTGATCCCGGGCTTTGTTCTGCCCCGTAGGAGCCATTATCAAGCCCGGGGACGTCAAGTGCATTCCCAACGAAGGGATGCCCATCTACCGGAGCCCGGCCCAGAAGGGGAAGCTCATCATCCAGTTCCAGGTATGGAAAGGCTGAGTCTGGTGGAGGAGCGCCCCGTGGCCGTGGGGGCCGTCAAGCTGAGCCTTGCAAGTGCCCACGCGGGCAGAAGGCTCTGCTAGAGCCCAGGCCCCGCCTCCCCCCCACCCCACCCCTACGTGAGCTTGGCCCCCATACGTGCGCCGCTCTCCTTTCTCCCTGGCGGTGTGATTGCCTTGCGGCTGGGGGAGGCGGGGGCAGGAGAACGTGGCCGGTCCGTGACTTTGGGGTCAGGCAGAAGGGAGGGGGGCTTTGTGCCCCGGGGGGCAGAGGGAGGGTTAGAGCCAGCCCCTGAGGGCACCTTGTCCTTCCTCCGGCCCAGGTGAAGTTCCCGGAGCCCGGCTGGCTCCCCACCCACCAGCTCCGTCAGTTCCAGGCCTTCTTCCCGCGCCGCGAGGAGGTCATGGCCACGGAGGACACGGAGGAGGTGGAGCTGCGGGAGTACTTCCCCCACCTGGAGCACGGGCGGCACTTTGCCGGGGGGGAGGCCTGCCGGGAGGATGAGTTCGAGGACCCCGTGCGCCACAACGTCCAGTGCCAGACGTCATAGCCCCCGAGACTCAGCCCCACCCCCACGTGCAGTCGGAGGACGGGACATTGATGGCCGCTGCTCCGTTTCCATCCCCTGCCGGTCGTGGCCCGTCGGCCGCCTCAAACAGAATGTGCCTTGGGGGGGTGTGGGGGGGTCTCATTCCCGCTGCCCACTGCCCGCCCTCTGCTGCGGTTCGCCGTCTTTCCTGCCCGACTCTGCTCTTCTCTCCACGATCCTCGAAGGTGGTGGGCCGGGCGGAGGAAGACTTTGGACATCTTGAGTCGCTGGTGCGGGTGGCCGGAGCCAGCCCCTGCCCACGCTCTCCCGACCTGTTCCTGCAGGGAGCCCGGCGCCCGGGACGCTCCCCTGGACTGAAGTGCCTTTGGGTGGCCCGGGGAGCCCGGCAGGGGGCAGGGAGGAGCCTTTGGGCACCCCTGCCTTGCTGCTGCTGCTGCTGCTCCCAAGCTGGCTCAGGGATCGCTGCCCGTCTGCCTGGCACCCGTTTGCCTCTTCCGCTTTCTTCCTGGGGCTCAGTGGGGGGGGCCCGGCAGGGGCGGAGTCGCTTCTGCAGCGAAAGCCTGTGCGGTGCCCGGTCACGACTGACTCCTGGTGCCCCTCGCGGGGGCCTTCGAAGCACAGGCTGCCTCTGCCCAGCGGGCACGGTCTTCTTGGGTGTGGCCTCCTAGCCAGGCAGGACGGCGCCGAGATATCGGTCTGTCTCCCACCCGCGAGGCTGGCGGCTGGAGAAGAGCTCACGTCGCGGTTCCTTCCCCCTCCCCTCCTTGCAGCCTGCTGAGATTGTGATCCTGGACTCTGCAGACCTGAAGGGGGCTGGTTTAGTGGGGGGGGAGCGCCCTTGGCCCTGGTTTGTTGGAACGTGACCCGTCCCCAGAGCCTGCCGTGGGGGAAGAGGATTGTGCCACACTCCGGCCGTGCGCCTTCTCTTCACCCCATCGGCCCTGGCTTTGCCGTTTCTGGGGTTGGGGCTGGGACTTGGCTGTACGTGGGTGAGGGGCGGGGGATCAGGGCCTGTGGGGATTGGCGGCCCTGGGGAGGGGTCCCCTGCCTTCTCCAGTCCCCCCTCCTTGAGGTTTTTGAGCTTTTTAACATGCTGTCCCTCTGGTGGATTCTCTTTGAGGGCTTCTTAGGCGGCTGGAGGAAGGGCCTGGCCCCTGTGGGCCCCCCTTGGGGGGGTCATCTCCTTTGTCCAGGGACAGGGTTTGGGGTCCTGACCTCTTGGCCAGAGCAGGCTCTTCTGGGATCCTTGTGTGGGTTTTATGGCCGTGAACGATGCCTGTGGCTTTACGCACCCACAGGGAGAGTTTAATTCAAACTGAGCCAGGCCAGCCAGCCAGCCAGCCTTCGCAGGTTCTGCCTTTTCCACTGGCAGGTTGTGGCTGAGGTTGGAGGTCCACGCGGGAGACTTGGCGTCAGAGGAGGAGGGTTGTGCCCTGGAAAGAGCGGGGGGGGGGGGCTTCCGACACATTCTTGGGAAAAGGCCCCCCCACACCTCCGGGCTTGTGAGAGGCCTGCACCTCCCAGGGGGGACGGAGACAGACGGACTTCCCCGCCTCCCGGTTCCTTCCCCAACCAGGCAGGTGCCTTTGCTCTTCCCTCCCAACACTCCCAAGGTGGTTTCCCTGCCTCCGGCACCTGGGGGAGCTCTCCTTCTCCTCCGTGTCTCCTACAAGGCCCAGCTGCCTCTGGATCAGTGGGGGGGGGGTAGCTTAGCGTGGCCGTGGAAGTCTTCAGGCGGAAAAGAAGCAGGACGTGAAGTCTAGTCAGGTCGTTCGAAACTGAGCCTGGATGGCAAGGAGCTGCTTCTTGTGGGGAGGGGGGTCTTTCACGCTGACTCCTCTGCAGCCCTTCTGCCTGCCCCCCCCCGCACGGCGCCAGACTCCAGTCCTGACTCTTGGGGGGCGGGGGGCGGGATCTGCTGGCCTGGGCAGAGAAGGGTGGGAACCAGCCAGGGCCCGTTGCTTTCCTGCCCGGAGCTGGAGCCGAGCTCATGAGAAGGGGGTCCCTGCTGAGGGCGGTGGATGCTCCGTAGGTCGGTTTCTCTGTCTTCGCCTCAGGGCACCTGCCGGACGCTGGGTTCCCGCTTGGGCTCCTGGAGACGGGGGCTGGGCGGGGCTGGGGGCCCAGGAGGCTCGGGGGGGGGGCAGCGGGCCGTGGCCACGGAGGGGCTTGATGAGCCGCTGCAGTGGTCAAAAGGATCCTCGGTTCTCCACGTTACTTCAGATGGGTCTGGGACAGAATCCTCGGTCTGTCCTCCAACCGGGGGAGGGTTTTTGTTATTTTTAAAGCAAAATACTCATGCTGTGAAAAACAGGGAGATACAAGCAAAGGTTAGTGGGGAGCACTAGACATGTGGGGAGGTGGGAGGGAGTGGCTCTGGGCCCTTCTTCCGGCCTCGGTTTGGAAATGCAGCAAGCACCACACACATACACACCCGTTCATAGAATCACAGAATGTCAGGGTGGGAAGGGACCTTGCAGGTCAACTAGTCCAACCCCCTGCACGAGCACAGCCGAAAGCCCTATAATGTACCCGAAAGGTGGTCGTCCGGCCTCCGCTTAAAAACAAATGGATGGCCACAGATCCGGTTTATGCCCTGTGGCTCCCGCCCGACCGCCGGCTCTTACAGGAGGAGAGCTGTTCTCACAGAGAGTCTCTGCTGGGTGGAGTCGAGCCTTCCGGACGCTGCCCAGAGAGATGGAGGCAGGTGGCCTCTTCCACCCCCTTCCGGCATCCTGCCCACGTGGGGTGCAGCCCCTGCCCCGTTGTCACCTGAACACTGACAGCATCTGGTTCTGTTCCTTCTTGTGCCAGTTTGCCTCGTCTTGGAGGTGCCCGTGTGGTTGTCCAGGAGGGAGTGCCCTGGGGTTTCGCAGGGGTGGTGCTGGAGCAGGAAAAGCCTGCCAGGATGGCGTTCAGGTGCCCCCACCCCACCCCACCCCGTTCCGGCCTGAGCCTCAGAAACTCGGATCTCAAGGTAGCTGAGATGCTGGGCCTCCATCTCTCTGGAACAGGACAGGAGCCCTGCTGGGTCAGACCAGGAGGGTCCCTCTAGTCCACCATCCCCCCGGCGGCAGCCAGTACCTCTGGAGGCCCAGCGGCACAGCGTAGCGGCCTTTCTCTGATGTTGCCTCCCGGCTCTGGGAGTTACACGGTGACTGCCTCTGAGAGGAGGTTCCCTTGAGTCTCGATGGCTGGCAGCTACTGATAGACCTCTCTTCCGTGAATCTGTCTAATCCCTTTTTTAAAGCCGTCTATGCCTGTGGCCATCACCACCACCTCTGGCAGCAAATTCCACATTTTAATCACTCCATTCTGTGAAGAAGTATTTCCTTGTGTCCCATCCTGAATCTACTGCCCATCCCCTTCATTGGTTGGATGCCCTCGAGTCCTAGTGTTTGGGGGGGAGTTCTGTTTGCCGGCGCTCTCTGCCCAGGGTCCTTTTATGCACCTCTTACCGTGTCTCCCCTCGGCCATCCCTTTTCCCCAGACTGAAAAGTCCCAGGCTCCGTAGTGGCCTTTTCTCCTAGGAGGGTTGTGTCAGCCCCGTAAGCGTCTTGGTTGCCCCTCCTCTTTACTTTCCCTAGCTCAGCAGCGACCAGGGCGGCAGGCAGTAGTAGTCCATGTAAGGGCCCCCCCCCCATAGCTCTAGCCAAGGAGTGTCTGTTTCTTCTCAGTCCCTTTCCTAGTAACCCCAGGGTGGAGTTTGCCTCCTTCTCTGCTGCCACGTGCTGGGTCAACGTTTCCATCAAGCTTTTAGCTACGGACTCTTTCAGCCCGTTCAGAAACCATCAGCCTTGGTATCCGTTAGGGTTGTTTGTTCCAAAGTGCAATATCTGACCGGTGTTCCCTCTAAGCTGAGTTAGTGTGAGCTGGCTCACAGGTTTTTAGCTTCCGGCTCTCAGGTTTTTGTCTTAGCTCGGGAAGGAGGGCTGCAGAGCAGGCTATGTTTGTGCAGCAGACAAATCGCTCGCTCACAGCTCGAATGCCAGTCGCTCACCAAGTAGTCTTTTTGCTCACAAGGCTCCGCAGCTCCTGGTCAAGACTGGATATCAGTTGGATTTCAGCCAAAATGACTAAAGATTTATTGGAAGAGGAATCAAAGTAGTTCTATTGACTTCTGTGCATTTACTGAGTGAATTTATTGAGTGCATTCAGTGAATTTCCTGTGGTGCACATCTACATTAGAGTAGTCCCATTGGCTTCGGTGCATTTACCCTTGTGTCAGGAATCGGATGCTCTCAAGAGTCTGATACAGAAACAGGAGAGAGGAGTTTGGGTTGATTTGTCACTTCAAAATGACTCAGCTGAGGACTACCAGAGAGAATGCTGCGTTTTCATACTCCTGCTGAAATGCACTGGGAACAGTCTGTGCTTAAGAGAGTGAGAAACCCATAAGAACAGCAATATGCTTTTTCAGCCTTCTTTCCCCTCCTCATGGCGACCAAGACCAGAATAATTCCCACAGGAGAAACCCTGGATTGGCTCAATGTGCATAATCTAGGGGGGGGGCGCAGAATCCAGAATCCGGCTCTCCTGCAAAATACGCAGCAGTCCCATGCTTGACTGGAGCAGCAGATTCGCTTCCACGATGGAGGTGGGCATTGCCCAGGAAACAAGGGACTGGTATTTCCTGGGCACTTCCTGCGAAGCTGCTTGCCTGGCACTGTGGAATGCATTTCCTGGGTCCTGTGCATACCCCACCACCCCCGCACACCCCCACGCGGGAACTGCCTGGATTCCAGTGGTTGGCTGGGGCATCATCATCATCATAATAAAGGCCAGGACTGACGGTCAGGAGCCTCCCCCTTCCTGGCAGCGGTGTCCCCGTCCCCCCCCCGGGGGCTGAGTGTCCCCTCCTGATCCACTGTGAAGGGCTATAATCTGGACATGTGGATGAACCTCTGGGTAGCTGCACTGGTCAGGCATGGTTTGCCCACCTCGGTAACTCCTAGAGGTGTGCACCTTTTGGGATGGCAGCTTAGGAAAGGCCCCCATCTTAACGCTGGCAGCCCCTCACTGGAGATTTGGGCTGTGCTGCTGGTTCACAGGACTGGGAGGCAGTGGGGGCTCAGTGGAAGAGCCCCTGCCTGGCCTGCAGAAGGGCCCGGGTCCAGTCCCCGGAGTCTCCTCTTGACCAGGCAGCCTTTCTGCCGGAGAACTGCTGCCCGTCTGGGAAGACAACAGTGATTGGCCAAGGGTCTGATTCAGCTTTGTGTGTGTGTGGCCTCCTGTGTGGCAGGTGGTGGAGTAGGAGACCACCACTGGAGTCGGACTGACAGCCGATGGTCCCTCCTTCCTGAGCTAAGGCAAAGGTGTGTGAGCTGGAGGCTAAGAATCTGTGAGCTAGCTCACACTCACTCCGCTGAGAGGGAAGACTGCGGACAGCCCCCCAGCCGCCTTTGCCCACCTTCCTCCACAGAATCCCTGGATGCACCGTGAACCTTTGGGATGCCGTTGGTCGGATGGGGCCAGGAGAGCACGTGGAGGTACCAGCACCCTTTCCTTTGGCCCTTGGGGGGGGATGATGCCACAGTGTGATGGCACAAATGCTGCTATGGTTTCATGGAGTCAGGGCTGCTTGATTTCAGAGAGAACTGGGGGGGTGTCTTCCATGTGAGGCTGTGCCTGGGGGGCCAGCAGCTCAGCGTGTCCTCGGTCCCGGGTGGGGGCGGTTCCCTGTGTGGCTGTCCTCAGGGGCAGTTTGTGTGTCTGATCAGGCCCTGGAGCTGGGAGTCCCGGGAATATTCTTTTGATATAAAATCTCTTTGCTTTGGGTTCATGGTGGTGTGGGAAACTCTTTGTGCAGTGGTGGTTTAAGGTGTAGAATAAATCTGTGTATGGGTCTCTGGGCATGGTTAGAGGTGGGGCAAGAGGTGCAGGAGTGAAGATGGGTCAGGGCCCGTTTATGGGGCTGCCAGCCACTCCGGGGAGGCCTGGAGATTCCCTGCAGTTTCAACTGATCTCCATCAGCCCCCCTGGAGAAAACGGCTGCTTTGGGGGGGTAGGTGGGCTCTTTCTGTCGCCCTGGGCCCCCTGCGCTCACTCCCCCCTCCGGGGCCCCTGCCCAAATCTCCAGCCTGGCTTTCCTCACCCGGAGGTGGCGACCCGGTGGGCCATTTAGTTCTTGTAGTGGCTTTGTTCTCAGGCGTTTTAACGTGAAGCCTAACTTGGGCCGTGTAAAGTGAAGAGGCTTGTTCATCTGCACTGGAAGGGGAAAGAGAATCCTCCAGCACCACTTTTAAATTATTTTTAAATTTGCAACTCTGCATTTCTTTGGGAAATACTTTCTAGGCAAAATTAAAAATGGACCTGCGCCCAAGAACCGCGCCGCTCTGCGTGTGCGTGTGTGTGTCCATGCCCCTGTGCACGGGGTCCTTTGGATCAGCAGGGAAACCGGGGTGGGGTGGGGATTCCCGGGACTCGGGAGCCTCCGCTCCCTCCCGAGATCATCTGTCCTCCGGGCGAGTGGGCGTGGGCGCTGGGGGCTTCTGGCCCGGCTGAGCGCCTGGGGTGCCTGCCAGGGGTGATGATGGCGGGGGGGGAGATCCCAAGGCGCCGGAGTGACCCGCAGCGCTCCCCGCGGCCTCTGGAGGGCGGTGTCGGCTCAGCCGAGGGGACTGCGGGGAGCCCCGGACGTCGGGGGGGGCGCCGAGTTGCTTGCAATGAATGGCCTCCGCCACTTCGGGAGGCGTTGACCGGGTTAGGGTTAGGGGGTGGCTGGAATGCCTGTTGGCTGTGGAGCAGAGTTCGAGTTCGGCGGCACCTTCCCGCCGAGCAGCGCTTTATCCACGGCCTGCGCCTCTGTGGGCGCGCGGGGGAGTTTTCGCCCAGCGTGGAACTGACTACTTTCCGCGGGCGGAGAGGGGCCCCGACCGGCCCGGACTCCGACTTTGTCCCGCTGCTGCCCGCCCGAGCTTAGGCGCTGCTTCCCCCTTCCGCAGGAGCAGGAGCAGCCGACCCCCTGGGCGGCAAGTGGCCCCGCTCTGGCCAGGCGGCGGTTGCCTCGGCCGGGCCCAAGGAGGCGCGCTCTGCAGCGGGGGGGGAGAGAGACACACAGAGCTCTCTCTCGGGCCGGGGGGGGGGGGGAGTGCTTCGCAGCAAGATAATCGCGCCCCCTGCTGGTCTCCGCCCACTCCTGCCCCCACCCGGAAGGAATGCCCAGCCCCTCCCGCCCCCTCCCTGCGGCCTGCCTCTTTTGCAGCCGATGGTAGCTTGCTTGCGGGTGCCCCCCCCGCCCGCGCATCCATTCCCTGGGCCCAGCAGTGGGCTGCGGAGAGTTTGAGAGGGGGGCCAACTTCACCCTCCTGCTGCCAAATCCTCCCCTGGCCTCGGCTTCTAGAGGTGCCCCCCCATCACCACCACCACCATTGAACCATCAGACCAGGGAGGGTCCCTCTAGTCCAGCCTCACGCAGGGGCCAGCCAGTTCCTCTGCAGGGCCAACAAACAGGGCAGAGAGGCCGAGGCCTTCCCCTGATGTTGCCTCCTGGCATTGGGATGCAGAGGATTAGTGCCTCTGGATGTGGAGGTTCCCCTCAGTCACTATGGCTAGTAGCCACTGGCGGACTTATCCTCCATGAATCTGTCTTTCTGTCTATCTAACCCTCTTTAAAGCTGTTTATTCCTGTGGCCATCACTACATCCTCTGGCAGCCCCATTTTAATCACTTTCTGTGTAAAGAAATATTTCCTTTTGTCCGTCCTGAACCTACTGCCCGTCAGCATCATCGGAGGCCCTCAAGTGCGAGTGTTTTGGAGAGGGAGGGAAAGTTTTTGCCAGCCCCCCCCCCCCGCATGATTTGATAAATCTCTCTGGTGTCTGCCCGTCCCCCCCCCCCAGTCGTCTTTTTTCTGAACTGAAAAGTCCTCGGCAGCCTTTCCTTAGTGGGAGGGAGGGGGCTCCAAAGCAGGTTCCCGCCTGACTTGGAGCGTCGCTGTTCCCCCTCAGGCCCTCCTCGTTCCTACTTCAGACATAGTTGAGATTTATGAAGGACATTTTCACCTTGTCTTGGGAGCTTCTGCCAGCGCTTCAGCCGCTCCTCCCCCCAAACCTGGGCCGGCCCACTCGGCAGGTACATTTCCTGGGCCCCAGGGTGCCACCACACGGTGGCCACGGTGGCGCTTCGGTTAGGGGACTGCAGGGGACTCCACCTGGGGCTGCCCTTGAACAGTGTTTGGAGTCTTCAGTTAGTGTAGAATGCCGCAGCCGGGATGTCGGCTGGAGTGGGTCGTCGGGGCCAGAATCACAGAGCTGGAAGGGGCCCTAGAGGCCATCCAGTCCAACCCCCTGCGCAATGCAGGATCAGCCTAGAGCACCCCTGACCAGTGTTTGTCCAGACGCTGCTTACAGATGGCCAGTGGGGGGGGGGCTCACCACCTCCCCAGGCAGCCCCTTCCTCTGCTGAACTACACTTAACTGTTAAAAAAAAAATTTAAATCCCTAATATCCACCTGGAACCTTCCCTCCCTTAACTGAAACCCATCCTTGCGAGTCCTCTCCTCTGCTGCCGACAGGAATCGCTCCCTGCCCTCCTCCGAGTGACACAGCCCTTCAAAAACTGCAAGGGAGCCATCCTGTCCCCCCTCAACCTCCTCTTCTCCAGAGTGAACCTTCCCAAGAAGTCCCTTGGCCTTCCCTCACAGAGGGCTTCTTGGTCTCCAGGCCCCCCATCATCCCCGTCGCTCTCCTCGGCACCCGCTCCGTCCTGCCCACATCCCTTTTGGAAGGGAGGCCTCCAGAACTGCACACGGGACTCCCGGTGCGGCCTGACCCAGGCAGTGCACAGCGGGACTCCAAAACCACATAAGCCTCTCTGACTGCTGCATCACACTGGCTACTCATACTCAGCTTACAGGCCACCCGTGCCGCAAGATCTGTTTCATACCCAGAAGTGTATCCCCCCATCCAGTATGCTGCTGTTAATTTTGTTACCCAGATGTAGAACTTTGCACTTATCCTTGTTGAATTGTATCTTGCTCTCATCTTGTTGAATTCTGTATCTGCTGGTGTGTTCACTGCTCCTCCGAATTTAGTGTCATCTGCAGATTTAATGAGTAGCCCTTCCACACCCTCATCCAGATCATGTATCTAGAGAGCCAGTTTGGTGTAGTGGCTAAGTGCGTGGACTCAAATCTGGGAGAACCGGGTTTGATTCCCCCACTCCTCCACTCGCAGCTGGCCTGATGATCTTGGGCAAGCCATAGTTCTGATAAGAGCTGTCCTTGAAAAAGAGCAGTTTCTGTCAGAGCTCTCTCAGCCCTGCCTACCTTACAGGGTGTCTGTTGTAGGGAAGGGAAGGGAGTTTGTCAGCCTCTCTGAGACTCCTTTGGGTAGTGAACGGCAGGGTATGAATCCAATCTCCTCCCCCTCTTCTTCTTCCTCTTCTTCTTCATAAAAATATTGAAAACGAGCCCTGTGTCACCCCACTGGGTACCTCCGTTCAGATGAAACGCCGTTGACAAGGACTCTCTCTGGGTGCGGCTCTCCAGCCCAGCTCCCCGCCCACCTGACTACCCTACAGTCCAGTCCACAGCCCTCCAGTTCACCCACCAGAACATCAGGGGGAACCCTGCCAGAAGCATGACTGAAATGCAGGCATACAACATCGACAGCACTCCCCCGATCCAGTAAGCTTGTCACGCGATCCAAGAAGGAAATGGGGTTGGCCTGGCAGGACTGGTTGGGGACCAATCCGTGCCGACTTCCCCGGATCAGCAAGTGGTCCTTTAGATGCTCACAGGCGGACCCTTTCAAAATCTTCCCGGGGACAGAGAGGTCAGACTGACTGGCCTGGCGTTTCCTGGGTCATCCCTCCTCCCTTTTGTGGAGGTTGGGATAACATTGGCTCTCCTCCAGTCTTGTGGCACGTCTCTCCTCCTCCTCCACATCCAGTTCTGGCCTATCTGTACGGGCTCCCAAGTTGTTTCCAGGCACAATTCAAGGAGCTGGTCTGGACTTTCAAAGCCCTAGAGCAGGGCTGTCAAACATGTGGCCTGGGGGCCGGACCAGGCCCCCGGAGGGCTTCTACCAGACCCTCAGTGGGACTGGCTGTCTTCTGCATCTTCTTCCAGTTCTGCTGCTGCTGCGTCATTGTAGGTTCGCAGCTTACAGAGACACACCTGAACAGCAGACTCCAGACTGGAGGTGTGGCAGTTCCGCTGTATTCTTCACCTCCTTCACGGGAGGTGGTAGTTCCGCTGTATTCTGCTATGGTCAGGCCCCACCTGGAGTCCTGTGTCCAGTTTTGGGCACCACATTTTCGGAAGGATGTTGACAAGCTCGAGCGTGTCCAGAGGAGGGCGACCAGGATGGCGAGAGGGTTGGAGTCCAAGTCTTATGAGGAAAGGCTGAGGGAGTTGGGTATGTTTAGCCTGGGAAAGAGAAGGTTTAGAGGGGACATGAGTATTTGAAGGGCTGTCATGTAGAAGATGGAGTGGATCTATTCTCTCTTGCTCCGGATTGCAAGACTAGATCTAATGGGTGGAAATTACAAGGGAGTCGTTACCGGCTTAATATCAGGAGAAACTTCCTGACTGTAAGAGTGGTTGAGCAGTGGAACGGACTGCCGCGGGAGGTGGTGGATGCTCCTTCGCTGGACGTTTTCAAGAGGAGGCTGGACAACCATCTTTTGGGTATGTTGTAGGTATGTAGGGGTTTTCGGCTGTGTTCCTGCAGAGTGCAGGGGTTGGACTAGATGGCCTGCAAGGTCCCTTCCAACTCTAACATTCTATGATTCTATGATTCTATGACTGCAACAGCACAGACATTTGGATGCAATAATTCAGAGCAAGACGTGTCAGTTATCAGACACCGTTAAATAAACAAAATATTGCAGGAGCGCTAATGTTTTAAGCGTGTTTTTATTTTAAGTTAAAAAAAAACCTTTGTGTTTGTGTCCTTTATATAAAGTTTATATCTCCGCTACCGGGCATTACATTTTATGGCAGACGTGGCCCGGCCCAACGAGGTCTCATTTATGTCAGATCCGGCCCTCCTAGCAAATGAGTCTGACCCCCCTGGGCTAGATGCCTTGGGACCTCCTCCCTCTGTGATCCTGCCTGACCTCCGCACTCGTCTTCAGGGCCTGGGCTTTGGGTGCCCCTCCCCACCTCCTGAGATCCGATGGGCGGGGCAGCCCAGGAGAGGGGCTTCTTGGTGGAGGCACCCAAACTCTGGGACTCCCCCCTGCCCTGGGTGTGTGTGTGGGGGGGGGGAGTCTCCTGTTCCCTCCTCCCACCACCCCTTGATGGTTTTCACAGGTGCTTAAGGCTTGGTCATGCAGACGCCTCGATCGATCTCAGGGCCGCCTCACACCCCAGCTGGCAGAGGTGCCAAATGCTAGGCGGTCTCTCTTCCTGGGAGAGATCAGAAGAAAAATACTGACCGGCAAATCGAAACCCAAGAGGAGTCAAGTTTCCCCGAGCAAGCAGGGAATGAGGTCCATTTTAAAGAGTCTACCGGATCTGGTCAGGACAGGCCCCGGTTTGCTGTTTGGCTGGGAGGCCAGACGAGGAAGCCGAGGGTGGTTGTGATGCCGAGGCAGGCAAGGGCAAACCACCTCCGGACGTCTCTGGCCCTGAAAGCCCCTCGAGGGGTTGCCGTAAGTCAGCCGCAACTCGGCAGCGCTTTATGCACGCACAGACACACACACGCACCCCTGGGCTTGGTCTCGATGGCCGCCATGACTGTCTGACGCGAACAAAGGGGCAGGCAGCCCAGGCAAAGGATGACTGACACGGTGCTGGAACCCACAAGGAGTATTAAACCGCCCCCCCACCCCCCGCCTAGAACGACAACCGTGCAGGGTATGGAAGGGACAGAGGATTTCATAGATGTACCCCTTACTTTGTAACCTTGGAGGTGCAGCTGTGCGGAGTGTGTGTGCGTGTGCAGACGTGTTCTGTTTTTTTTTAAAGGTGTCATTTTCGAACTCATTTGGAACACCTTCCCTATGAAGAAAGGTTAAAATGCTTGGGGCTCTTTAGCTTGGAGAAACAACGGCTGAGGGGTGACATGATCGAGGTTTATAAGATTATGAATGGGATTGAGCAGGTTGAGAAAGAAGTACTTTTCTCCCTTTCTCACAATACAAGAACTCGTGGGCACTCCATGAAATTGCTGAGCAGTTGGGTTAGAACAGATAAAAGGAAATACTTCTTCACCCAAAGAGTGATTAACACATGGAATTCACTGCCACAGGAGGTCGTGGCAGCTGCAAGCATGGACAGTTTCAAGAGGGAATTGGATAAACATATGGAGCAGAAGTCCACCAGTGGCTATTAGCCACAGGGTATAGAATGAGAACTCTCAGTCTGGGGCAGGTGATGCACTCTATTCTTGGTGCTGGAGGGGGCAGCAGTGGGAGGGCTTCTGGTGCCCTGGCCCCACTGCTGGACCTCCTGATGGCACCTGGTATATTTTGGCCGCTGTGTGAGACAGAGTGTTGGACTGGATGGGCCACTGGCCTGATCCAACATGGGCTTCTCTTATGTTCTTATGTTAACTCTGACAGTTTGTTGTCTGTAACCCTGAAAGGCCCCACTCGAGTTCATTCCTGAAAGGGCCCTGGGGGAAGGGAAGGGAAGGGGTCGGTCAACAGGCCGCCAGACCCTCAGAGTCCCTGTGGGAGCCCAGGGGGCTGAGCAGGAGATGCCGACGGTCGGTGCTGCCTGGCCCTCTCAGAGGTTGAGGAGGAGGGACTGTGGCTCAGTGGCAGCGCATCTCCTCCCGGGGAAAGGACCAGGCAGCGGCTGGGGGTGTGCAAGGCTGGCTCTTTCCTACTGACCAGCTGGGGGCGGTGTGGGCATCCCGAGAGAAAGGAAAAACCCTCTGGGAGCTGGACGGGCTTTGGAGAGCGGAGCACCGCCTCGGCTTGGCCTTGGGCAGACTGCAGAATGGCTCAACCTCTCTGAGGGCCGGCCCAAAGCAGAACGGGGCATGCCGGCCGGTGGGGCCTCCTGTGACACCCCACAAGGGGCAGCGTAGCCAACACCCGCCTCCCCCCCTTCTCTCCAGTAGAACTGGCTAAGCCAGCCTTTGGCCTGGAATCCTGGTTCCCTCACCTGCTCCTTTCTTCTGCAGACTTCTCCAGAGTGCCCCAGATTCTGTGGGAAGGGGTGTGTGAGGAGGGACTTCTCTGCTGCTCAAGGCTGGCGGGGTAGTGGGACCCCCCCCCACGTGGAAAGGGGGCCTCTTCAGTGGGGACCACCGCCATCAGGGCAAAGAGATCTCTGAAGAAGTTCTGCCGAGTGCCCGCTCCTCTTCCTGCCCTCCATGGTGGGTACTTGGGTGGCAGCAGTGGTGCATTTCCCCTTCGCTTCCTGAGGACTCCTGGGCATGGGCCACGGCGCTCCCCAGTGTTCGCCCTTCCTCCCTTCCCTTCCCTTCCCTTCCTTCATTGTCCTTGCACAAGAGGTGGTAGGAAACTGCAGAGCCCAAAAGGTTCCCCCAGTGGCAGGCCTTTGACCTCTGGGCCACCAGTGGGTAACAGCTAGCCCAGCCGCAGGGTTGCCAACCCCCTGGTGGTGGCTGGAGATCACCTGTCATTACAACTGATGTCCAGGTGACAGAGGTCACTTCCCCGGGAGGAAATGGCTGCTTGGGAAGGCGGGCTCTCTGTGGCCCGGAAGTCCCTCCCCTCCCCTCCCCAGGCCCTGCCCCCTTTAGGCACAATCTCCGGGTCCCTCCCAACCTGGCGCTGGCAGCCCAATCTACGAGTCACCCAGTACCGTTGCCGACTCCTGTGCCAGGCCAGCTTGCTTGCCCGGCCCTTGGCTCCTCCGTGCTGGGGCCCGGGGAGGGGGGGCAGGCAACCGCTCTTGCCCCCCCACCCCGCTCGCTTGCTGGCCAGCCTCCCCTCCCTCCCTCCCAAAGGTCACCAGTGCTGCTGCGGGCCTTTCTGCATTTAGTCGGGTGGGCTATTTCAGGAGGGCTGGCGTAGGCTAGCTGGACAGCAGTGCCTTTTGGGAGGCGAGTGGGCGGGCGGGCGGGCAGGGAGCGCTCCTCCTGCGAAGGGGGCCAGAGGCGTCTCCTCGGCCCTGGTGGTGCTGGGGGGCGGGGGGGCAGGGAGAGGAGGAGGTCTGGCTCAGCCGGCAGAAACCCGAGCTGGACCGCCCTCGCTGGGGACCTGCCGAAGGGATGCCTCCCCACCCACCCGAGAGGGGACAGCCACGCCCAGGAGGAGGCCGCATTGCTGCACTGTGTGTGTCTCTGTGTGTGTGTGTGAAACAACATCTCCGCGATGGGTGAGGAGGGTGACTCATCTGAGGCAGAAGGGGGGGCCGCTTGCTGGCTCTGAGGAGGGCCCCCCCCCGCCTACTGGGCTGAGAAGAGGAGGAGAAGCGGACACGGGGCTTGGAGCGGGGGGGGGGAGCCCCGAGGGCGACTTGGGAGTCCCGGGACACACACACACACACACACACTGCAGGCCTCATCTTTGGCAGGGTCTTGAATCCGAGGGAGGGGTGCCGCCAGGAAGCCCCTCTCGGGGAGGCAGAAGGGCAACTAGTTTCAGGAGGGCGGAGAGGATGAAGAGCGCCAAGACCCGGTGGCTATTTTTACTTCTCAGGATGTGCACTCAGGCCGACTTCTGGCAGGGTATCGGTCGGCCAGGCTGCAAAGTACCTGGCAGCACCTCCACCAGGCCAGGGGGGGGCCCTGCAGTGGTCCTGCTCTGATGGAGCCTGGGGGCAGACCAAAAGCGGCAGAGCCCGGGGCCCAGCTGGTTTGTCCCAAGGGCCTTCCCCCCCCCTCCCCCAAGGCCAGTGTTCTGAGATCCTTTTCTGTCTTTGGCAAGGGGGCCACCCACAGCGCACCCCTTCCTGCAACCTTCCTCTCTCTGCCGGGCAGCAGCTGCCCTGGATCAACGGGGGGAGGGGGGGCTTGCCTTCAGTATGGTGAGAGGGGCCCCCCCAGGCCCAGCCCCAGCCTGGCACTTGGAGGTGGGGGGTGGGGCATGACCCGGAGGCTGAGCCCTGGGCCTGCAAGTCCCCCACAGGGCCGGTGCCCAGAGAACCCAAGTGCCCCTTGGGAGAGGGACAGGCGTCTCTGGGGCGCAGGCTCTCTCCTCCTCCTCCTCCCCCCCCACAGACAGGTCTCTCAGCAGGGCCACTCAGGCCTCCTCTCTTGCTGGTTGCCAGCTCCCGGTTGGGAAGTGCCTGGAGGGTTCGTGGGTGGAGCCTGCGGAGGGGGAGGGCTCCGGGGTTCTGAAGCCGCAGAGTCCACCGTCCCGTCGGGCGGGCTTTGGAGCAGGCCGAAAGGAGAGCATCCTCTCCCCCCACCAATTTCATCTCCCGCGTGGCCCCCGCCTCGGGCACTCGCCTCTGTGCGGAAGGTCGGCAGTCTTGTGCCACTGGAGTGGAGTGGTGGGTCTGGCTCTCGGTTCTTGTGCGGACAGTGAGTTCCGGAGGGGGAAAGGCGGGTGGGCCGGGGCTCAGTTCCCGTAGCAGCCCGGGGGGCGTCTCCAGCTCTCTCTCCTTCTCCCCCCCCCATGCTCCCTCTAAGCGGTGGGGTCTTGTGAGCAAAACTTCTACTTTGTGAGCTCCTGGCGTGACAGTTGTGAGCGAGCGATTTGGCTGCTGCATAAATCAGTTTGCTCTGGAGCCGTCCCTTCCTGAGCTAAGAATGTGTGAGCCGGAGGCTAGAAAACTGTTGAGCTAGCTCACACTGACTCAGCTTAGAGGGAACACTGGCCCCGTCGAGGCTGCTGGGGGGAGAGGCAGGGCAGCTCCGGGGGGCTTGCGGTTCCACCCTCTGCACTCACTGCTGCGGAAGGCATCCCCACAAGAGCGGCTCATCAGTCGGACAAGAAGTCCTCTGCAGGGCTGGCGGGGGGGGGCCTCTCCAGGAGGAGTCCCGAGGGGAGGGGCCGGTGGCTTGGCCAGGCAGCAGCCGGAGGCAGGGGGACCAGGGCAGGGGCTGACTTGCAGGGGGGGGAGATGCTGACCGACCCCAGGAAAGCTGTTCCGGTCAGCTGGGCCTCTTGCCCTCCTTTCCTTCACTCTCCCCCTCAGGGAGCCCGGGGAGGGGGCGGGGGAGGGCAGCCGCAGGACAGGACAGGCCAGGCCGGCCCCCTCCACACACGCCGCTCCCAGAGCCTGGCCAGGACCAAGGGTTGCCAACCTCCGGGTGCCGGTGGCTGGAGATCTCCTGGGGTTAGGGTGGAGGTTGACCTCCAGGCAAGGGAGACCGGGTCCCCAGCCCCCCCCGCCCTGCTCAGGCTCCCCCCAAATCTCCAGGCATTTCTCGGCAGGGAGCTGGCAACCCTGGGGGGTCGTTCGCAGCCCCGGAGGGGGTGTGTGTGTGGAGGAGGGGCGGGGGGGGGGGAGAGGCGGCAGCGGCGTCTCCAGGCGGGCCCCCATCGCTGCGGGCAGCTGGGCCTCCTCCCCGACAAGGGCCCCGGCTGGCTGGGGGGGGGGCGGCCTCCTCCGCCCTCGGTTCACTCCCGGCCTGCCCCGGCCCTCCCGCTCTGCTCGGGGTGGGGGTTTCCCGGGAGCGGGCCTGGGGGCTCCGGCGGGGCGGCCAGAAGGGGCTGGCGGGAGCCCTGCGGGAGACGCGTGGCGGCGGCGCCCCCCCGCCCGCAGCGCCCCGCGGCCTCCGCCCAGCAGCGGCGCCGGGAGCAGCAGCGACGCCCTCGCGCGCCGTCGAGGGTCGCGGCTCTCGGGCCCTTCTTGCTCCCCGGCCTCTCGCCGTCTGCGGGCTGCGCGGGGCGGGGGGGCCTTCTTGGAACGGAGCCGCCGCCGGGCCAGAGTTGCGGGGTGGGGCCCTCCCGTCCCGTCCCGTCCCGTCCCGTCCCGTCCCACACAGAGCCGGAGGCTCTTCCGCCCGGGCGAGAGACGGTTCCGTTCAGAGGTGCCTTGCCCGGTGCCGCGGCCGCCCTCCCCGTCACGACGGCCCCGGTACGCCAAGCTGGAGGGCTCCCGTGTGATGATGACGAGCCCCACGCGCCCCGGGGCCAGCCCTGCTCCCTTGGGGGGGGTCTGCGGGATCGTTCTTGGTTCTCGGCGGCTTTGCGCCCTTTCCTGCGGCGCCCTTCCCCCGGCCTGGCCGTCCCGTTGGGCTTCCTCCTTTGCTGTCCTGCCGATACTTCACCGCACGTGGCGCGCCGCCTGGGCTCGGATTCGAGGTTCTGTCGCCCCGTTCTGCCTCTAGCGCCTCCTTCCTGCGTGGCGGGTGCCGCTGCGACCGCCGCCGGTGCGGAAGGTGCACGAGGCAGGAGCTCGATGGAGAAATGGAGGGGAAAGGGGGAGTTTGGTCTGCAGCTGCCAAGGGGGGGGTCTGCGGGGGGGCCGGTGTCCTCCGAGCAACTGCCGGTGTGTGGCGGGGGGGCGGGGGAGAGAGCACCGAGGGTCACAGAGGCAAAGGCTCCCCTTCCCGCACTCTTCTTACTTTAAAGCCTGGGGAGATGAAACACTGTCTCCCGGGGCAACCTAGTAGACGACCTGTGCAAAAACATTTGCCAGGTGATCCAGGGTGTGTGTGTGTGTGTGTTTGTTCAGGGTGCCATAGAGAAGCCCTGGAAGGACTAGTACTCAAGTAGACTGCCTCTGAGCATGGAGGTTCTACCCAGTCAGAATGGTGGCTCAGAAGCTTCAGTCCCAAGCAGAGCTGTGAAGACATGAAGGGCCCTGAAGGAGGAAGCGCGGCTCCCGTGGCCAGCCTGCAGTTCGGGGGGGGGGCGGTCCCCCCCACAAAGCCGGCCTTGCATGGTTGCTCCACAGCCAGGCCCTCCTGCAAGGTCACATGGGGGGACTGACTGACTGGGGGAGGGTTTGGTGCAAGACAGCTGCCCTTCCCCAGAAAGGTAGACCGGCAGTCGCCCCAAATTACAGCTGGTCTCCAGGCAACGGGCTGCGTTTGGGGGGGGCTCCAAACCAACCCCACCCTGAAGTCCCCAACCTGGAGCCGGACCCCCTACAGGGCAGGCCCACAGAGCCACTCTGCAGGAGCCCCACGGACAGCCAGGCCCCGGCCGGCCACCCCCTCGGAGGCAGCCTGCCCACTCGGCCCGCCTGGGCCATTGCCCGGGGTGCCCCAGCAGAGTCACGGTAAGAGGCTTGCCCGTGGCTGCCCTGCGTGGCCTCCCTCCCCCCGGGCCCAGAGGAAGGAGAGGAGACCGCCAGCCCGCCTCTGCCCTCTCCCTGCTCCTCGGGGCTTGGGGTGGGTGCCCCCCTCCCGTGGGGTGAGTGGCTGGCGTGCTGCAGGCCAAGGGCATGGGGGTCAAGGCCTTCCCTGCTGTCCTTCCCCCCAGCGCTGGTATTCACAACTCAAGCGCATCCAAGCCCACAGGCAGCAGATTCACGATGCACAAAGCAAAGCACTCCTTTACCCAGGCAGTGACTAAATGGGGACATGGTGATGGCCACAGGAATGAACCGCTTTAACAGGCAATTATTAGATACATTCATGGAGGAGAGGTCTATCCGTGGCTATTACTAACCATGGTGATGGAGAAGGGACCTCCTTGTTCAGAGGCAACAAACCTCTGAATCTCAGAGCCAGGAGGCCACATCAAGGGAAGGCCATGGCCTCTGTGCCCTGTTTGTTTGGCCCTCCAGAGGAACTGGCTGGCCCCACTGTGTGTGAGACGGGAGGCTGGACTAGGTGGATCCTCCTTGGTCTGACCCAGCAGGGCTCTTCTGATGTTCTCCTCAGGGGAAGGCCTCGGCCTCCCTGCCCTGTTGCTGGCCCTCCAGAGGGACTGGCTGGCCCCTGTGTGAGACGGGAGGCTGGACTGGAGGGACCCTCCCTGGTCTGACCCAGCAGGGCTCTTCTGATGCTCTTCTCAGGGGAAGGCCTCGGCCTCTCTGCCCTGTTGCTGGCCCTCCGGAGGAACTGGTTGAGGCCACTGTGTGAGACAGGATGCTGGACTGGATGGACCTTCACTGGTCTGACCCAGCCAGGGCTCTTCTAATGTGCTTATCAGGGGAAGGCCTCGGCCCCTCTGCCCTGTTATCAGCCCTCCAGAGGAACTGGTTGAGGCCCCTGTGTGAGACAAGATGCTGGACTAGATGGACCCTCCCTGGTCTGACCCAGCAGGGCTCTTCTGAGGTTCTTCTCAGGGGAAGGCCTCAGCCTCTCTGCCCTGTTGTCGGCCCTCCAGAGGAACCGGCTGGCCACTGTGTGGGACAAGATGCTGGACTAGATGGACCCTCCCTGGTCTGACCCAGCAGGGCTCTTCTGAGGTTCTTCTCAGGGGAAGTCCTCGGCCTCTCTGCCCTGTTGTTGGCCCTCCAGGGAAACTGGCTGGCCACTGTGTGAGATGGGAGGCTGGACTAGATGGACCACTGTTCTTCTCAGGGGAAGGCCTTGGCCTCCGTGCCCTGTTTCTTTGGTCCTCCAGGGGAACTGGCTGGCCCCAGTGTGAGACAGGAGGCTGGACTGGATGGACCCTCCCTGGTCTGATCCAACAGAGCTCTTCTGATGTTCTTGGGTATAGTCCTCATGGCTACTAGAAAGGTCTGTGCGTGGCTTTTTAAAACCAATTTGTCTGGTCTCCTTTGGAAGCCATCTATAAGGACAGGACAGCTCCTTGGAAACAAAATGCTGGCGGCCTCCGGGGAGGGGAGCGGGGTCAGCGGGCCAGCAGGACGGGGTTTGACAAACGGGCCAAATTCTTTCCTTGGCACCAGCCCTGAATGATCGGTGCGGAGTAGCTTGGGGGCGGACCCCACAACAAAGCCTGTTCTCTGCCAGCCCCTCCTGTTCTCTGCCAGCCCCTCTTGTTCCCCACCCAACTAGGAGGGACTCAGAGCCCCCCTCCTCTTCTGGGCCCGGGAAGGAGAGACAGAAGGCGGCCGTCATCCATCACCGCCCCCTCCCTCCCTCCCTCCCCAGCCCTTTCCCCTCCTTGCCCTGAGGCTGGCCGGCCAGCCCTGCTGGGGTCAGGGGCCTCTTGGGGGGGGGGGCTTTGCTGCTGCTGCTGCAGGGAAACCGGGGAGGGGGAGGGGGGGCACACAGGCAAGCTGGCTCCATGGCGAGCAAGTGTGACTGCGAATAACGAGGGCTGTGGTGTGCGCCCCCCGCCCTTCCCGTGTCCTCAGAACCAAGCTCTGCCCCACACTCAAAGTTCACTGGGGCATGCCCGTGCAAGCAAACCCAGAAAGGTGCCAGGTGGCATCGCTAGCATGCCAAGCGGGCGATGAGTGGGTTTTGTCGGGTTTCCAGGTTTTGCGGCCTGCCCAGACGGAGCAGAAAGGAAACCAAGAGCCACCCACAGCCTCGGGCCATGTCTAGCGGCTGCCTCAGCCTCCCCCCCTCCGTGGGCCTTGGCAGGGCAGAGACGGGGGCTGTGGGATGCAGCGGGCAGAGGGAGGCGGGCAGGTGTGGCGGGAGGAGTCCACCACAGACCACAGGACTGCAGGCGCCAGAGCGGTCAGCTTGACAAAGGCTTTTATTAGCAAGGAAGCAGCAGGGGGGGGGAGCAGTTCTAAATGAAGTTCCCGCATTGCCCAAACGGGCACCTGGGGGGGGGGTTGTCTTTTCATACAGGAGTAGCAATAAATATGTCTAAACACCTCCTAACTACTGTGAGAGAAGACTGAGAAATGGTACACAAAGGCGGAGGAGCTGCGGGGGGGGGGGAGAGACAGGGCAGGATGTCTCTCAGCTGAGCCAGAAGAACGAGGGGGGGCGCGGATGCGGGGGGGGCACGTGAGACACAGAGAAACCTGCATCAGGTTGGTGAAAACAAAATCCAAGCTGTTCTTAGGAGGGGGGACACCAAGGGTGGTATTTTAGGAAAGGTCATTCCCCCCCCAAGAAGCTGACCACAGCCGATTTATTCACTCCTCACTCCGAGGGGATGGGACAGAGGAGAAGAGAGGCCTGTTCTGTGGGCATGACCCTGACTCCCGAATCTGACCCCAAACTCTGCTGGTCCTTTTCCAGACAAGGGGAGCCTCTGTCTGCTGCTGACGGACACCCCCACCCCCCGAAATGGCCTGGGGGGGGAGCGGGATTTGGGCCTGGCGCCTCCTGGCCCCAAGAAAAGGCCGCGTCATCCCCCTCCCCCCCCACCACCCACGCCAGCCTCGCTCAGGCCCTAGTAAGGCCCCCCCCACCGCCCGGAGCACGAAGAGAGAGATTTGGGCGGGTGGGGGGGTTCCAGTGCTTTGTCAAGGGAAGAGGGTCCTGGGCTCTGCAGGCATGTCGAGAGGCGGGGGGGTCGGCTCCCAGGGGGTCCAGCTTGAACCCCACCCCACCGTGTCATGTTTCTCTGTCTTTCCTGGGGGCCCCATTCCAACCCCCCCCCCCCAAAAAAAGAGGCTTCACTCCCGGGTGTAGATCCTGGTGCAGACAACATCGTCGGCGGTCATTGTCTGGGGGAGAGAAAAGGAAGGCGTGTTAGGGCTGCGTCTCCCGGCTGCCATCTTCTCAGGCCTCGCTTGGCACAAGCTTCCCAGAAAGGTCACAGCGGTGGGGCCGGGAAGGTGCAGAGTCTCACCCGGGAAAGTGGCACCGTTTTCCTTGCCACGGCCCCAACACGGCCAAAAGGCCTGGGGAGACATGTTGTGGGAAAACCAGCCACGGACATATGGCCCTGGCATTAGAACGTGCAACAATCAGTTCACAAACTCCTCTGGATTCCCAGTTTCAGTTTCTAAAAGGTCTGGGGCCCTTCTTGTTGCTGAGAGAGAGGCCTCTCTCCCGACATCTGGCCACCAAAAGGGACTGGGACCCGGCGCTCTTTCTTCCAAGGAAAGCTGGGGAGGCAGGGAAGGCGCTGGGAGAGAGGTCACAGTGACAGCTCCATAGCCGCTCAGCCAATTGCCATTTTTTAAAAAGCCTGGAAAGCAGGGGGGGGCTTCAGGGAGGGGGGTGGCAAAGGCAGGGTGGGCCGGACACGGCCCCTGTGACCACCTGCCCTGCCCTTGCAGAAGAGCCCAGAGCTGGCCAGGGGGTGGTCCCTGGGTGGGAGCTGCCCTCTAGGGCGCACTTCTCATGTGATGTGTTCTTGCTGCCATTAATTTGGCTATTAACATTTCGGTTCTGCTTATAAGCTTCCTAATATTTCTATGTCAGAGGGTGTAAGGATTGCCAAAAGCATAGATAGCATTAAAAGGGGACTAGGCAGCTTCATGAAGGATGTCTATCAATGGCTACTAGCCATGGTGACCGAGGGGAACCTCCACATTCAGAGGCACTCGGCCTCTGGATCTCATGGCCAGGAGGCCACATTGGGGGAAGGCCTCGGCCTCTCTGCCCTGTTGTTGGCCGTCCAGAGGAACTGGTTGCCCCCCGTGCGAGACAGGAGGCTGGACTGGATGGACCCTCACTGGTCTGATCCAGCAGGGCCCTTCTGGTATCCTTATCAGGGGAAGGCCTCGGCCTCTCTGACCTGTTGCTGGCCCTCCAGAGGAACTGGCTGGCCCCTGTGTGAGACGGGAGGCTGGACTAGATGGACCCTCATTGGTTTGGCCCAGCAGGACTCTTCTGGTGTGCTTATCAGGGGAAGGCCTTGGCCTCTCTGCCCTGTTATTGGCCTTCCAAAGGAACTGGTTGGCCCCTGTGTGGGACAGGATGCTGGACTAGATGGACCCTCCCTGGTCTGACCCAGCAGGGCTCTTCTGAGGTTCTCCTCAGGGGAAGACCTCAGCCTCTCTGCTCTGTTGTTGGCCACTGTGTGAGATGGGAGGCTGGACTAGATGGACCCTCCCTGGTCTGACCCAGCAGGGCTCTTCTGATGTTCTTCTCAGGGGAAGGCCTCAGCCTCCATGCCCTGTTTCTTTGGCCCTCCAGAGGAACTGGTTGGCCACCATGTAAGATGGGAGGCTGGACTGGATGGACCCTCCCTGGTCTGATCCAACAGGGCTCTTCTGATGTTCTTGGGTATAGTCCTCATGGCTACTAGAAAGGTCTGTGCGTGGCTTTTTAAAACCAATTTGTCTGGTCTCCTTTGGAAGCCATCTATAAGGACAGGACAGCTCCTTGGAAACAAAATGCAGGCGGCCTCCGGGGAGGGAAGCGGGGGCCAGCGGGCCAGCAGGGTGGGGTTTGACAAACGGGCCAAATTCTTTCCTTGGCACCAGCCCTGAATGGCCGGTGCGGAGTAGCTTGGGGGCGGACCCCACAACAAAGCCCCCCTCCTGTTCTCTGCCAGCCCCTCTTGTTCCCCACCCAACTAGGAGGGACTCAGAGCCCCCCTCCTCTTCTGGGCCTGGGAAGGAGAGACAGAAGGCGGCCGTCATCCATCACCGCCCCCTCCCTCCCTCCCTCCCTCCCTCCCTCCCCAGCCCTTTCCCCTCCTTGCCCTGAGGCTGGCCGGCCAGCCCTGCTGGGGTCAGGGGCCTCTTGGGGGGGGGGCTTTGCTGCTGCTGCTGCTGCTGCAGGGAAACCGAGGAGGGAGGGGGCATGCAGGCAAGCTGGCTCCATGGCGAGCAAGTGTGACTGTGAATAACGAGGGCTGTGGTGTGCGCCCTCCCCCGGCCCTTCCCGTGTCCTCAGCACCAAGCCCTGCCCCACACTCAAAGTTCACTGGGGCAAGCCCACGCAAGCAAACCCAGAAAGGTGCCAGGTGGCATCGCCAGCATGCCAAGCGGGCGATGAGTGGGTTTTGTCGGGTTTCCAGGTTTTGTGGCCTGCCCAGACAGAGCAGAAAGGAAGCCAAGAGCCACCCACAGCCTCGGGCCATGTCTAGCGGCTGCCTCAGCCTCCCCCCCCGGCAGGGTGAGGGGGCAGAAGTGAGAGGTCCTTACCAAGATGAGCTCCCCGTCGTTGGTCATTTCTCGGGACCAGCCTGTCTTGGGCCCTTCTCCCTTCAGCAGCCTCTGCTCACACACCATCTTGTTTTCGCTCTCCCACTTGGCCAAACTCTGCAAGGGAGGGAGGGAGGGAGACCCACACCTCTGAGGAAAGGATCCTGGAAGCTGCCCACCCCACTGGAGAGGCGCTCCCACCAAAGAAAGGCTGGCGGAGCCTGTGTCGACCCCAGGATTGCCAACTCCGATCTGGGCGGTTCCTGGGGATTGAGGCACGGAGCCCAGGGAGGACAGAGGCCTCGGCAGAGTGCGGCGCCGTACAGCCCACCCTCCAGAGGAGCCAGTTTCTCCAGGGGGAGCCCCAGTCACTCCAGGAGATCTTCGGGCCCTGCCCGGAGGCTGGCAGCCCCCCTTGCCACAACGGGGCTGCCAGGGGAGGGAGGCAGGTGGGAGAAAGGGGCCCCCATGGCTCCCCGGGGGCAAAGTGCAGATTGGGAGCTTGTCTGGGCAGGGACCTGTGCAAGTCAGGAAAGACGTGAGGATGTTGGGGGCCCCAGGAACCCCGAGCCCTCCTCCCCCTCACCTTGCAGGGCCTCCCGTCCACCGTCTGCTCCTCAAACTCCTCGCCGACCTTGAAGCTGATCTCGGTGGTGCGCACGGTGGTGGAGGTCTTGATGTAGAAGCGGTCTCCGTCCTGCTTGATCTCCACTGCCGGCTTGGAGGCAGCGGCCACGGCGATCTTCCGGAGCATCACGTTCACCCCTGCGAGGGAAGAGGCGCTCAGCCTGGGACCGAGGGAGGGGCCCCTTGAGCTCTCCAGCGGGGTCTCCGGGGCGGCCAGCCTGGGCCGGTCAGGAGGACACCCCCCCCTCGGCCAGGGACTGGAGGCTGCAGGGCCTTTCCTGGGGGGGGGGGAGGTGGGTCCCTTGCCCAGGGGCCTCTTCTGCCTCCCAGCCTGCCTCTTTGGGGATGTGTGGCCTCCTGGCCCTGGGGAGGGAGGGAGGGAGGGGGGGAGGCAGCCTCAGCAGAAAAGGGCGGTGGCTTCCCCGCAGCGCAGGGGAGGGGTGCAGTGATGCCCTTGGGCCCTGGCCCTGCCCGGAACAGCCTCCCCGGTCAGCCAGAGGGGCAGGGCCCCCCGAGAGAGACCTCTCCTGGGAGGCAGCCCCCCCACCCCACCCCGAGGCCACACAGGGCCGCCACGGGCAAAGGCAGCACCCGGCCTGCGGGAGCCAGGCAGGGACAGCTTCTGGGAAGGGAGGGGAAGGGGGGCACTGCTGTTGCGTGGGGAGGCCCTTCCCCGTGGCCCGAATCTGTGGGGAGGTGCCCTTTGCACCCGGTTGAGGAGACGGCAGGCCCTGTGGCTCCACAAGGCTTGTGGGGAAGGACGTCCACAAGCTAAGGCGGGGGCCACCCTCCGTCCGCCTTGGGAGAAGGGAAAGCCCAGCGGGTGCTCGGCCTCGCCTGAGGCTTCATCGTCCTGCCACCGTTCTCTGTCTTGCCATTCTCCAGTTAGCGTTTGGTCGCTGGATCTGTCTCTACCCCACATTTCTCACCCAGCGCGGGCGGGCGGGGGGAGGACACACCCCGCAAAGTGGCCAGCGTCGTTCTCCTCTCCCCCACTTGACCTTCAGAACAGACAACCCTGCAAGGTAGGCCAGGGATGAGAGAGTGTGACGGGGCCATGATCCCACGGGGACCACGCACAGCACAAGTGGGGATTTGCACCTGGGCCTCCCAGATGCCAGCCCAGCACTCAACCGCGGCACCACACTGCCTTTCCCCACGGCCCGGTTTGCATCTCCGATCATCCGTGTGACTGGAAGCAAAGCCAGCTGGCCGCGGCTGTAGCAAAGACTGCCTGCCTGCCTGCCTGCCTGCCTGCCTGCCAGGGGAGAAACAGCCGGGCTGCCGACCTCCAGAGGGGCGCCGGGAGAGCTCCAGAGGACGGGCTTCAGGTCCCTTGGCAGAAAGGGCTGCCTTGGAGGGCGGACTCTATGGTGGAGGTCCCTTCCCTCCCTGGAATCACAGTCGGAAGGGACCCGCAGGGTCATCTAGTCCACCCCCGCCTGCACAATGCAGGAAATTCACAAATTCCTCCCCCCTCCACACACCTGCAGCCACCCCCTGCTCCACGCCCAGACCTCAACCTTGCACTCCCCCCCCCGGCTCCACCCCCAAATCTCCAGGAATTCCCCCCACACACACCTGGGGTTGGCGGCTGAGGGAGCAGCGTGGCTTCTCCCAGATCCTCCCGGCAGGGAAGTAGGCAGGGGGGCGGGGGGCCTGGCTGGCGAATGGGGCATGCAGGGTCTTGCTGAGGCAGAAGCGGGCAGAGGCGGGTGATTCTGGGGCAGGGCTGACTTCTGTCACCCTCCTTGACGGGAACTGTCTTCTTCTTCTTCTCCTCAGCCTCTGGCAGGCCAGTTGCACAACCCCTCCTCGGAAAGCGCTTTCCAAAGAACTCATTGACACTGATTGGCACAAGGGTGCGATTGTGCAACGGACTGACAGGCAACAAAAGGACTCCTCCGCCTCAGGCGCCCCGGAGTTCCCCCTGGGATCCCAGGCTGCTTCCAGGGGGGCAGCCCCACAGCTTTGGGGAGGGGCTCTTGCGCAGTGATGGGCAGCGTTCCCTCTAAGCTGAGTGAGTGCGAGCGAGCTCACAGTTCCTTAGCCTCCGGCTCACACATTTCTGCCTTCGCTCAGGGAGGAGGGCTCCAGAGCAAACTAATTTACGCAGCAGCCAAATCCCTCGCTCACCCCTTTAATGCCAGGAGCTCTCACAAAGTGGGATTTTTGCTCACAAGAGGACTCCACAACAACTGAGAGGGAGTGTTGTTGGCAGGCAGAGGGTCCCAGGCCCCAGGAGCATCGCCAGCTGCAAGGACCCCGGGAGGCTCCTTCTCGGCCGGAGACCCGCTCTGCCAGTTGGGGAAGGGGGTGGAGACCAGGCTGAACTCGATGGCGCAAGGGGAGGGGGGGGGCTGACTCCGGGGAAGGCGGCCACCACATGACGTGTTCAGGGTCAAGTCCGTGGCACCACGCTCCTTTACTCTCCCCCCCCCAGAGACCGATTTACAGTCAGATGAAACAACGGGGGAGACTCCCAGGAAAACAGCGCTGCCGGATTAAGGCCTCACCTCGGGGAGGGGGAGGGGGGGGGCCTTAAACGTGTTCAGTTCAGAGTCTACGAACCCCTCTCGGCCCGCAGGGGAGCCCTCCGTGGAGCCTCGCCCATTTGGAAGGAGAAATGGGTGCAAACGTTCCCCCCCCCTCCCCCTCGGGGGACAGTTATTGTTACAGGGAAATGCTGCCACCAAGCCCGGAGCCCTGCCGAGGCGCCGGCCTTGCTGCCAAGTTTCCATCGGGAGGACCGGTTACAAGATGTGAACAAAGACTTTCGTTTCATGAAGGGAGTGGCCGAGGTCAAGGCCCCGGTGCGAAAATGGCCGCCTGCTGGTAAGAACACAAAAGCACCCGCCGCTGGTCCTCGGGGGGGGGCTGCTTGGAATGTCACATGCTCAGCCAGGCGGAGGATGTCCAGCCCCCCCCAACCGCCAAGGAGAATCACTGGGGGAAAGGGGTCCCGTTTCTTGGGCCTCAAGGCACAGCCTCCCGCCCCCGCGGAGAAACGCCAACCGGCCCCAGCAGGGCAGGTGCCCCAGCCAGCACCTCTCCTTAGTCACGCTGGCACCGGGTGGGAGAGACGGGCAGAGAGCCACTGGTGGCCAGCTGGCCAGTCCCGGGGCCCCCTGCCCAGCAGCCTCCGGCCAGCCAGCCCCCCCTCCCCGGCGGACACCCCAAGGCCAGAACTCCCATCGATAGCCAGCAGCGGGTCACCCCCTGTGGCTCCGGAGAAGGGGGGGGTGGAATCTGTCTAGAAACCTCTCGCCTCGCCCGGCCCAGCCTGCCCCAGCCACATCAGAGCAGAGGAGACCCACCTAGTTGGACAGGGCTTGGTCGAGAAACAAGGTCTCTCCTTGATCCTGGGCCTCTCCAAACAGAGAGAGGGGTGGGGGTGGAGGGGTGGGATCTCTCTCTCTCACTCTCTCTCTCCAAAATGTAAAGATGCCCATAAAACTCCTCCCTAGGCAAGCAGCACCAAGGCCGGGCAGTGGGGAAGACGGAGGGGTTGGGGAGGGGGGAGGTTCCCTTTCCGCTTCCCTCTCCCTCCTCGCATCTGAGACCTTCTGCCCAAAAATCCAGGGATGGGGGAAGGGCAGCTGGGGGGGGGAGAGAGGGGGAGGTTGAGCACGCTGAAATATAAGTACGTGATAATTGCCCTGAAGTATGCTGCCCCCACAGTCCCTCTCCCCCCCCACCACTAACCTGGAAAGAATTTGCTGTGGCCACCTTGGGCTTTGCAGAGAGAGGGAGAGAGAGAAAGAGAGAGAAGGGGGGGAGGCAGCCCGGCCGGCCTCAGGACACTGGGGAGGATGAGCCCCCTTTGTGGGAGGGGCGGGGGCATCCCCACAGGTCGGACTTCTTCCCACCCAAGCAGTTGGAGGGGGGGGGGCGGCCGGCAGACAAAGCTCCCTCCCCCCACCCCTGTCCTGCATCCAGAAGGCTGGGAGCCAGAGGGAAGGTGTGGGGCGGGTTGGGGGTGGAGAAGAAGAAGAAATGCCTATTGTTTGGAGAGGGAGGGAGAGAGAGATGGGGAGGGGATAGGGGGAGGGAGCCCGCGGAGGTCTCTGTTGTTCCCAGACAGAGTGCAGAGCAAAGGGAAGAGGGTGGGTGTGTGTGTGTGTGTGCCGGGGGTCTCACAAAGAGGGAAGACCCCATTGTTCCAGAGGGTGTGCCTGGGGTGAAAGGGGGGGGGCTCCCTGGTCCCCACTTCTCCGGGGCGGGCCACCTCTGGCACTTTCACTGGGGGGAGAGGGAGGAACCGGCTGTCCTTCTTTCAGAGAACCCGGGTCTCTGGATGCGCCCCCTCCCTCCTCCATTGTTCTCAGGCAGGGATGAAGCTGGAACTGCCCCCCCCGCCCTGCCTGCCAGCCCCGGCCTTGTTGTCCCCCTCAGGGGGCTCCACATCCCCCTCCCCCCAGCATCTTCACACCTGTGCTTGCGCTCTCCTCCTCCTCCACTGGGCCCCGGGGCCCTACAGCCCTGAGCCCCTCTAGGATCTGGGTCTCAGCCCCCCAGCTGGGCCACCACAGGCACTGTTCTGAAGGAAGCCGGCGCAGGAGTCTGGTGGGGTGTGTGCGTGGGGGGGCCTTCTCTGGGCAAGCCACTGCCCCCCGTCCCGCAAGAAAGCCCAAGGAGGGGAGGCCGGCCCTGGGGCTCCTGCAGTCCCCGGACCCCTCCTCCACCCGCCTGCCGGTGTTCTCCAGGTCCCAGGGGGCAGCTCAAAGGGTCCTTCCCCCGGGAGGGCCTGGGCCCAGGAGGGGTGTAGCGACCCAGGGACACCGGAAGCCGCCTTCCCCAGAATCCTTCGGTCCACCCCGGGTCGGCATCACCTACTCAGACTGGCAGCTGCTCTCCAGGGTCTCTGGCAGAAAAGGGTCTTTCTCGCCGCCTCCTGCCTGGTCCTTCCAATGGGAGGTGCTTCTGGGGCACCTTCTGCATGCCAAGCAGAGGCTCTGCCCCTGAGCCCTGGCCCCCCTCCCCCCGGGCCCTGCCTTCCCCTGCCCGCACCATGCGAGGGGTGGGTGGGTGGGTGGGGGGCCCCTTCCAGCCCCAGGGCCTCTCCACTCGCCACTGGGCAAGCAGCAGCGGCAGGGACTCCATCTCCCCCGGGTGGCCGGCCGGGGATCCTCCTCCTCCAGCCCCTCGTCCTCAGCCAGTGGGGGGGAGGGGGAGTGCTGGGCAGGCGGCTTGTGCGCCAGAGGGATGCGGAGCCATGCTCCCTCTCAGCTGTGGGGAGTCCTGGGAGCAAAAGTTCTACTTTGTGAGCGACGGGCATTAAGATTGTGAGTGAGCAATTTGGCTGCTGCATAAACTAGTTTGCTCTGGAGCCGTCCTCCCTGGGCTAAGATTTAAAAAAATGTGTGAGCTGGAGGCTCAAAGACTGTGAGCCAGCTCACACTTGCTCAGCTGAGAGGGAACACGGTGACTGCTGAGCCCCCAGCTCTCCTCCAAGCGCAGGCCTTGTGGCAGCCAGTCCCCGGCAGAGCGGAACCGGAGGAAGCCACCCTTGGTGGCGGTGGCTGCCGGACCTCCCTCTCCTCCTGCAAGGTCGGGGGCCAGGTGGGATGCCCCTGCCCCTGTTGCTTACCGCTCTGCCCTACCTACCTACCTCACCTCTGGGTGTCCCCCCCCCGAAGCTGAGTGAGGATCTGGGCCTGGGAATTGCAGGCGGAGCTGGCCTTGCATGGAGACCACCAGGGAGACCCCCCTCTCCCCCCACCCCGCCCTGCCCCACCTCCACCTCGAATCAGGAGGCTCTTCTGTCACAGCTGGATGGGACACTTGGGGGCACAGCCCACCCCCACCACTGCCGGGTGGGAGGAAGCAGTGCCCAGGAAGGGAGGGCTGCCGCGAGGAGTGCCTCTGACTGCCCCTTGCCCTGAGAGCCCTCCTGAGAGGTTGGGGGCTGCAACTGGAAGGGTCTTCCCACCCCCAGAGAAAGAGCCCAGCTCTGTCCAAAGGGTAGGGAGGGAGGGAGACGGCCCTTTCGGGGGGGGGCGGAATCAGGCCTCCTTGGAGCACCCAGAGTGGGCGGGCGGGTGGGTGGGGAGTCCCCCAGGTCCCTCCAAGAGACCACACAGGCCAGGGGCCCCAGGCGGGGAGGGGGGGTCACCGTGGGGGGGAGGGGCGCGTGTAGCGCTCAGTGGCCGAGGAGGGAGGGGTCTGGCCACGGGGGGGGGGGAGGAGGCTGCGGAAAGCGGGACTGGGGGGCTTGCGGCTGAGCCAGGCCCCAGGTCCCCCCTCCGGCAAGAGTGGCGGGGTGCCCCCCCACACACAAGGCAGCAGGAGGCACAGAAGGAGCCAGTGTTCCCTCTAAGCTGAGGGAGCGTGAGCTAGCCCACAGTTTTTTACCCCCCGGCTCACACACTGTCTGCCATAGCTCAGGCAGGGAGGGCGCCAGGGCAAACCACTCGATGCAGCGGCCAGGTCGCTCGCTCGCTGACAAGTCTGATGCCGGGAGCTCCCCAAGCAGGGGTTTGGCTCACAAGACTCCCCGGGGCTGCTTCTTCGAGGGAGCGCCGCCTAAGAGGGGAGACCGGCGGCCAGGAAGCCCAGGGTTGCTCTCGGCAGAGCAGGCAAGGGCAAGACCACCCCTGCGCCCCTCCGGCCGTGAGAGCCCCCCTGGAGGGGGTCTCCTCATCGGTCGGCCGCGGCTGGAAGGCGCTCGCCACCCCCCGACCCCCGCCAGCCAGGGCACCGCTGCGGGGTGGGGGGGGGAGTCGTGCAGCAGGGAGGCCGGCCAGGTGAGCCGCCGGTCAGGGGGGAGGGGCGGGGGGCATTTCTGCCGCGGCCCGGTCGCCGGCTGGCTCCCAAGGCGGGATTCCTGCCCACAGGACCCTCCGCGGCTTCGAGGGGGCGAGCCGGACCCCGCTTTGCCCTCGCCCCCCCCCCTTACTCGGAACTGCGGGCCGGCCGGCGAGCCAGGAGGCAGGCGCGGAGCTCTCGGGGGCTGGAAGGGGCGCCCGCCTCCCCGCCGCCGCTCCTCCCTCCCCCGCCCGAGTGCCCGGCGCCCCCTTCCCCCCCCCGGCACAGGGGCTGCCCGGCCCGGCTCCGGCGGCCCGGCCGGTCTCCTGCAGGGCACATCCCGCGCGGGGCGGGGGGTTCGGGCGCCGCGGCTGCCTGGCCAAGCCCGGCCTCCCCCGCCTGCGCCCACTGGGCCCGATCCCCCGCCGGGCCGGGCCCTTGCCGCCGGGGTCCTCTCTCCTGGCTGGGGGGCGACGACGGACTCCGGCGGCCCTGGCCGAGGAGGGCTTTCCCCGGTGCACTGCCCCTGGAGAGGGAGGCTCCACCGAGCTCTCAAGACGCCCGCCGACCACACACACACACACGCACACCCCGGGCAGAGCCCCTGCCTGGCCGGCGGAAGGTCCCGCCGGGTCCCGTCCCCGGGGCAGGCAGGCAGCAGCGTCGCTGGCCACGAAGGGACCGGGCCGGACGGGGGGCGGGCAGGAGCTCTCCCCCCCCCCAGAGACCTCCGCGCGCTGCTGCTGCCGGCCTGAGCAGACCCGCCCGGCCCCGGGGGATTGGGGGGGGGGCTCCCCGGCCACGCCAGACCCGGGCCGGGGGGTTGGAAGGGGGGAACTGCCCGGGCTGGCCAAGCCCCTCCCGGCCCGCCGGCCGGCCTCCTCGAGGGGAGGGAGGGAGGCAGGCAGGCAGGCAGCTGTCCGGCTGGACCACCCGCTCGCCCTCCTCCTCCTCCTCCTCCTGCCGCGCCACCCGCGGGGCCCCGATCCTCCCCGGGGGACCGCCCGCCCGCCCGCCCGCCCGCCCGCCCGGCTCCCCGGCTCACCCACCCAGCGCCTTGAGCAGCTCCTCGAAGTTCTCGGAGCTCTTCATCCGCCAGTGGCCGGCGAAGTTGGGCATCGCGCCTCCCTCCCTCCCTCTTCTCTCTTCTCTCCCGGGCGGCGGCGGCGGGCCGGGCACAGAGACGCTCGCCTGCCTTCGGGATCGCGCCCGGGCTCCGCAGCCAGCCAGCCAGCGACTGAGGAAGGGAGAGCCCGGCCTGCCCGCCCGCCCGCCCGGCCGCTCCTCCGCCCCGGCCCCTCCCCCGCCGCAGGGGGGAGGAGGAGGGAGGAGCCCCCCCCGGCCGCTCGCCCGCCCCACCTGAGGAGCCCCCCCCCTCCGCCCTCCAGGAGAAGCCCTCCTCCTCCTCCTCCTCCTCCTCCTCCCGCCCCCCCGCCCGTCTCCTTCCCCGGCGGCGCCTCTGGGCGGGGGGCTGCGGAGCCCTTGGCAGCGTCGGGGGCGGCAGAGAGTCCTGGGGGGGGGGGAGAACCCACCAGAGGCCCGGGCAGCTCCGGCCGCCGTCCCCCGCGGGTCCCACCGCACAGGCACCGGCCGGGGGGGGGGGGAGGAGGGGCGGCGGCGGGGGGGAGGGGCGGCGGGGGGGCTGACCCACCGCCCAGGGGCTTGCAGAAACCGGCCCGGGGGCGGGGGCGGGGGCGGGGGAGGGGTGCCGGTGGGTGGGGTGGGTGGGTGTCCGGATTTATTTCTTCACTTATTTATAGCCCGGCTTTCGCGCCCCCGATTATAGACGATGAAAATGCTGTAATGAGACACCAGAAGACCAGCCTTGGACAATGCGGGCCGGCAGGCGAGCCAGCGGCGGGGGGGCGGGTGTCTCCGGTGGTGGGGAGGGCGGGAGGGGCTGCCCAAGCCGGCAGGCAGGCAGACAGACAGACAGCGCAGCCAGGCCCATCGCCCTGCCCAGCCCGACCTGGAAACAGGAGGGTCCTTGCCAGGCCGCACCACAGACCCATCCTTGGACTAACACCCCCCCCGCCACCCGGGGGCCATCTGTCCCTCCAGGTCAGAACTGCCCACTCGGACTGTCAGCAGCTCTCTGCGGGGGTCTCCGGCCCAGGCCTGTCGCTCACACCCCTTCCTGCCTGGCCCTGGTAAGGGGAGGTGTTTGACCTTGAACCTGGGACATCTTCTGCCCCCAGAGCAGAGGCTCTGCCCCTGAGCCACCCCAGCCCCTCTCCAAAACAGGAAGGCGCCTTCTGCTGAGTCACACCTCCTGCCTGCTCAGACTGGCAGCTGCTCTCCGGGGTCTCCGGCAGAGGCCTGGTCCTTCTGACTGACCCAGCAGCCTCCTGCAGGCACAGCAGACGCTCCGCCAGCAAGCCACGGCCCCACCCCTCCAGTGGCTCTGTCCTACAACAGCCCTTCCGGGCTTCTCTACTTTCTGAGGGCCTCAGAAGAGCCCTGCTGGGTCGGACCAGGGAGGGTCCATCCAGTCCAGCCTCCTGCCTCACACAGGGGCTGACCCAGTTCCTCTGGAGGGCCAATAAACAGGGCATAGAAGCTGAGGCCTTCCCCTTAGAAGTGCCTCAGAAGAGCCCTGCTGGGTCAGTTAGCCCCCCCCCCTCCCCAAGAGCTCCCATCAGGCCCCCAGGGGAGCTGGCTGCCTTCTGCTTCTTCCAGTTCTGCTGCTGCATCATCGTAGTTTTGCAGCTGACAGAGACACCCCTGAAGAGCAGACTCAAGATTGCAACAGCACAGAGATTTGGATGCAATGATTCAGAGCAAGAGGGGTCAGTGATCAGACACTGTTAAATAAACAAAATATTGCAAGAGCGCTGATGTTTTAGAAGAAGAGGAAGAGACTGGATTTATACCCCGCCCTTCACTACCCAAAGGTGTCTCAGAGCAGCTTACAAACTCCTTTCCCTTCCCTTCCCCACAACAGACACCTTGTGAGGTAGGTGGGGCTGAGAGAGCTCTGACAGAAACGGCTCTTTTTCAAGAACAGCTCTTGTCAGAACTATGTTAAGCATGTTTTTATTTTAAGTTAAAAAAAACCCTTTTGTGTTTGTGTCCTTTATCAAGTTTATATCTCTGCTACCTGGCATCACATTTGATGACACACACACGGCCCGTCCTAACAAGGTCTCATTTGGGTCGGATCCGGCCCTCCTAACCAATGAGTTTGACACCCCCCTGCTCGAGAGAGCCAAGGACAGAGCGAAGAGGCCAAGGCCTCCGAGTATTGCCTCCCGGCCCGGGGATTTAGTCCTTGAGTAAAGAGGGGGATGGAGCTGCAGTGGCTCAAGTGGTCAAGATGCTGAAGTGCAGGCTGTGGAAGGTCAGTAGTTCAGCAGTTCGAGACCCGAGAGTGCCGCATGACGGAGTGAGCTCCTGTCTCTAGTTCCAGCTCCTGCCAACCTAGCAGTTCGAAAGCAAGAAATTGCAAGTAGATAAATAGGGACCACTTCGGTGGGAAGGTAACAGTGTTCCCTGCGCCTTGGTGTTTAGTCATGCCGGCCACATGACCACGGAAACGTCTTTGGACAGCGCTGGCTCTTGGGCTTTGAAATGGAGACAAGCACCGCAACCCTAGAGTTGGATTCGACTGGCTTTCGAGCAAGGGAACCTTTACCTTTACCTTTAAAGAGGGGGTGCCTTTGCCTGTCCTGAATCTCTTGCCCATCAGCTGAATTGGGCGGCCCCTCGTTCTGGCATCGAAGGATGCGGGAGGGAAGGGCCCCCCTCTCCCCTCACTCCACCCCCTCCCTCATCGTAAGCCCCTCTCCTCGTGTGTCCCCCCCCACCTTAGCCTTCCTTTCTCTCCAAGTAAAAAGTCTGAATCTCCAGCCCCTGAGGAAAGACGCCCCCCATCACCTCGGTTGCCCCCGTCTGCACTTCCTCCGGCTCTGCAGCGTCCTTCTCGAGACAGGAGGGACCCGAGCCTCACGCCGTCTTTCAGAAGAGGCCGCTCCAGAGATCTCTACGGGGGCATCCCAGCAGGGACCACTTCACCCCCAGCCCTTCCCCTAACAATCCCCAGCGGAGCGTTTGCTGCTCTTCACCACCACCACCGCCGCTGCCACGCAGAGCCCCCACGCTTCCACGGAGCTTTCCACTGCGACCCCCGGGCCTCTTTCAGACTCAGTCTGAGCGAATTCAGACCCCCGTCAGCATGTATCTAAAATGAGGGATTTCGGTTCTAAAATGCACCTACACTTGCTGGTGTTGAACTTCTGATTCCACACTGCTGCCCACTAACCTGCTTTGGATATAGACCTTCCTGGAGCTCTTCACAACCCGCCTGGGTTTCCACCCTCCTGAATAAGTTGGTATCCTCTGCAGACTTGGCTTCTCTACCGCTCAACCCAACTCCGAACCCTCTAGGGTCACGTAGCACCAGTCCCGATACGGCTCTGTGTCGGACCCCCCACGGCTCTCGTCCTTCCACTGAGCAGACGGTCCATTTCTTCCTGCTCTTTGGTTCCTACCGCTTGACCGTGGTGGATGTCATATCCTTGGGCATCCCTAAGGCTTCTGGCCAGGCACCTCACCGGAGACTCCTGGGTCAACTTTGCAGTCCTGGGATAAAAGAGGACCTAAGAACATAAGAGAACATAAGAGAAACCAGTGTTGAATCAGGCCAATGGCCCATCCAGTCCAACACTCTGTCACACAGCGGCCAAAATATACCAGGAGCCATCAGGAGGTCCAGCAGTGGGGCCAGGACACTAGAAGCCCCTCCCACTGCTGCCCCCTCCAGCACCAAGAATAGAGTGCATCACCTGCCCCAGACTGAGAGTTCCCATCTATACCCTGTGGCTAATAGCCACTGATGGACCTCTGCTCCAGATGTTTATCCAATTCCCTCTTGAAACTGTCCATGCTTGCAGCTGCCACGACCTCCTGTGGCAGTGAATTCCATATGTTAATCACTCTTTGGGTGAAGAAGTATTTCCTTTTATTTGTTCTAACCCGACTGCTCAGCAATTTCATGGAGTGCCCACGAGTTCTTGTTTTGTGAGAAAGGGAGAAAAGGACTTCTTTCTCAACCTGCTCAATCCCATTCATAATCTTATAAACCTCGATCATGTCACCTCTCAGCCGTCGTTTCTCCAAGCTAAAGAGCCCCAAGCATTTTAACCTGTCTTCTTATCCCACGACTGCTAAGCTCCCTCAGGGGTCTCTAGTGAGGTGCCTGGCCAGAAGCCTCATAGATGTACAACAGCACATACAGTCCAACATAATAGAATCATGGAGCTGGAAGGGACCTCCAGGGTCATCTAGTCCGACCCCCTGCACAAGGCAGGAAATTCACAAATACCTCCCCCTCCACACCCACAGTGGCTGCTGTTCCATGCCCAGAGGACGACAAACAACCTCCAGGTTCCCCAGCCAAACTGGCCTGGAGACAAATTGCTTCCTCACCTGAAAGGAGTGATCAGCATTTCCCTGGGCATGTCAGAAAGGGCCACCAGAACTAAGCACTGATTCAACCCTTCCTGCCCTCCCTCTCGTGATCTGCCCAAGTTCACGGAGTTCGCATTGCTGTCAGATGGGGCCATCCAGCCTCTGTCTGAAAACCTCCAGAGAAGGAGCGCCCACCACCTCCTCCTCCCGAGGAAGCCTCTTCCACTGAGGAACCGCTCTGACTGTCGGGAAGTTCTTCCTCATGTTTAGCCGGAAAGACTAGATTGCTAATCTCCCAGTTGGCTCTGTGACCAACTGTTCCGTTGCACAATCATTTACGATGTCTATGAACTCCATTTCAACTGCATGACTCAAGCACCCAGTGGCCCGGTCAAGCCGAAGGTGGCTGAAGTCAGCCCGCATTGAGCCTTTCCTGCCTCACTCCTCTCCCTCCTTTCCTTCTCCCTCTTGATGTGAGCCTCAGAGGTGTCATGTGTGGGGGGGGCCGATGGTGCGTCCCCACCGTTAAGTGAACCCGAGGCGCTGGCATCTCCACCCCTAGTGATCCCATGGGGGTCGGGTTATTCTCTCATGTTTCCGGGCTTGCTTGACCCTACACCCGCTGGGCAGGAATGGAGGAACGAATGGGACATCCCCCCTCAGGTCCCAGGAAACCCAAAAAGCCCCAGGGCTGTCCCAGGTCCCTGCCTGGTGAAGCAAGCCTTTCCCTCGCCCTCCTTCGGGGTTATCCCACTTCTCTCTCTGGGGAGTCCCGGCTGCTGCCACCAACAGATCAGAAAGAAAGAGCCTCTCCCGCTGGAGAGATCAGTCCCTCAGGCACCATGTGTGTGGCCATTCAAAGGCTCTGCCTGGCTGCCCCTTCTCCCGCTCCGCTCCGACGGGCCAGCACGGGGACCATCCATTCGCACATTCACATTTTTCAGCCACTAAGCTCAAAAGATGGGGAGCTGCCCCTTCCCTTGACCATTCTTTGGAAAGTGGAACCATTGATGTTCGGATCCGAGCATTCAAAATATTACTTAAATAAACATAAATAGAAAGTACACGCACAGTCTGAGCAAGGGCACAAAGAAAAGGCACAGAGCCTGAACTCTGTACTTAGCCTGAACGATGATCCATTGGGATAGGCTGGTGGTCCTGGAGCTGCAGGACTGAGAGGTCCATCATAACCTTCACAGTCACAGTTGGGACTCCTCTCTGTTGTCCTTTGACACATAGAATCATGGAGCTGGAAGGGACCTCCAGGGTCATCTAGTCCAACCCCCTGCACAATGCAGGAAATTCACAAATACCTCCCCTTCCACACACCTCAGTGACCCCTGTCCCATGTCCAGAAGATGACAAAAAACCTCCAGGATCACCGGCCAAATCGGCCTGGAGAAAAATGGCTTCCTGACCCCAAAGTGGCGATCAGCCTGGGCCTGTAAGAAAGGGCCACGAGAACTAAGCACTGAGGCGACCCTTCCTGCCCTCCCTCTCATGATCTGCCCACGTTCACGCAATCAATTTCAAAAATTAATGACTAATAATAAACAAACCATTCATTTATAGACAAATAAATAAACCACTTATACAATTTCCAAACCTTAAACAAAATAATAACAATTCAGGCTCAGGGCATAAATGATTACACAAGAGTCCTGCCTGCGGCTCACAAAATCCAAACCACTTCACAGTGCCCAGTCCCGCCTAATGAGCAAGATGCTTCATGGCGTAAAGGGGGGAAGGCGAGCTTCCAGGAGAAGGCCTCTGCTCCGACCATTCCAAAAGGGGAACCCTTGAATGGTTCCAGAAGAAGAACTGCGGGATTGCCGGCTTCCTCCGTGTGCTCCACGCTTCACCCCACCTGGCTTTATCAAGTGGGAACCAATAACTTGAAGGAGCTCCCTGGAAAACAGCCTCAGCGTATTCGACTCAAAAATTAATTTCCAACGTGGGCCGTGCCTTCACAACCCTCCACACCCTCACCGTCTTCTGATGTGCTCACGAGCACCTGAGAACTTCTTCCCTGTGTCCTGAGAGTCGATCAGTCTCCTTTTGGGCGTCTCTTTCACTCGGGGCTCAGTCCTGACTTTGCTGCCTCAGGAGGAAGACAATGCTAGCTAGGCCAGGGGACTGTCGCACATGTGGCCCGGGGGCTGGATTAGGCCCCCGGAGGGCTCCTGTCAGGCCCGCAGTGGGACTGGCCGTCTTCTGCTGCTGCTTCCAGTTCTGCTGCTGCTGCGTCATCGTAGGTCTGCAGCTGACAGATACACCCCTGAACAGCAGACTCAAGATTGCAACAGCACAGAGATTTGGATGCAATAATTCAGAGCAAGAGGTGTCAGTGATCAGGCACGGTTAAGTAAACAAAATATGGCAAGAGTGCTGATGTTTTAAGCAATGTTTTCATTTTAAGTAAAAAAACAACAACAACCTTTGCGTTTATGTCCTTTATAAAGTTTATATCTCCGCTCCCTGGCATTACATTTGAGGACACCCATGGCCCCAACCCAACAAGGTCTCATTTATGTCAGATCTGGCCCTCGTAGGAAATGAGTTCGACAGCCCTGGAGTAGCCTTCCGGCTGTGCCTGTCGATGTCCTTCTAGGGGAGACATTCCACCAAGCTGTTGGACAGTGAATCTCTTGTTCTTACACTGGCCCAAAGTCATTTGCATACCTAAATCCTGGCGCGCTTGGGGCCTCGGGAGAGAGGTGGGGCCCTGGATCAGTGGTGGAGCGTCTGCTTGGCACGCAGGAGGTCCCCGCCTCCGCCCCCGGCAGCATCCCCTGTTGAAAGGACCAGGCAGGAGGGGACGGGAGAGACCTCTCTCCACCTGAGACCCCCCCGGAGAGCCGCTGCCGGTCTGAGCGGGCAAGACTGACCTGGATGGACCCCTCCGGGGGGGGGGGCCTGACTCGGTATAAGGCAGCTCCATGTATTCTCCCCTTTCCTAACTTTGAGCTTGCAGCTGGGTTCCAGCTCGTGGACAGAGTGCTGCTCCAATGGTTGGATTCCCTGGGGTGAATTCTAGGGGGGGGGGCTGCCTCCGCACCTCCCTTGACAGAGGGAGCACTGCTTCCTCCAACGCAGCCATCCCTGCCCTGTCTATAGAGTTTGTATTTGAGGATAACAGTCCTCAGCGGATTTTCCCTCTTTTGCCATCTTTCTGACCCACCCTCCACCTCTGCATTTAGCCCCAAGCATCCCAGTGCCCCAGTTTTGGCGCAAAGACTTCTGGCCTTGGCAGACTGGCACCTGCGGCAGTCTAACCCTCTCCGACAGTTCTTGCCTTGTCCTACCCTTTGGCCTCTTTGGCCTCTTTGGCCCTGCTCCTTGGCTGGCCTGCTCACACACTCTGGTTCTCTCCCACTCTGACTAAGACGGCCCAGAGCCTCGACTCCCCCCCCCGCCCACCGGCATGAGGCCTCCAGAAGCAGGGGCCGCCCAGCTCCTTGCCATTCTCCAGGGCAGCAGCAGCAAGAGGAGGAGGAGGAGAGACTGGGCAGGCTCCCGGACCTCTGCCGTCGCCAGGCCCTTGGAGGGCGGATGGGCAGGTCAGAGGGATGAAGAAGCCGCCGTGCCCACTACACAGCAGCAGGAGGAAGAGGAGGAGCTCTGCCGCCCGTTCTGCCACCCTCCTGCCACAACTCCACATGGGGAGGGAGGGAGGGAGAGAGCGGAGGCTGCAGGTCGCTGCTGCTGGCCCTGGGACGCCAGGGATGCCCACGTGCCCCTGATCTGCTGGCACTGAAAGTCCACCCAGCAAGAGGCGGGGGGGGGGCATGGCTGCCCTCTGTGCCTGGCGTGGCCCAGTCCCGAACCGCACCCCGACTCCCCCACGAAGCACCAGGCTGCAGCCGCCAGCAGGGGGCAGGCAGGGGGCTCTGTCGTCCTCCTCAGCCAGGCCGTGGGGCCAAGGCGGCGGCAGCAGCAGCACCCGGCCTGGTCTCCATATCGTCCTCCTCCTCCCCCCTCCTCTCTGCATTGTGAACGGCCCCTGCCCCCCACATGCCGTCTCTGCAGAGAAACAAAATACAGCATTCCAGCAGAGAGACACCGATCCTTGGGCGGGGGGGGCGGAGGAGAGATCAGCACAGGTAATAAAATCTTATGTCTTATGTCCAAAGCATGTGTTGATGGTGTGACGTCCTCCCAAAGAAAGCCTGCGCAAGAAGAGCCACCAGGCTCGGAGGCAGGCCGGGCCCCAATAGACGAGCACTTGACAACTGGGGGGAGGGCGAGAGAAAGCGTCTCGTGCCAGACTCAAGATGTGGAATTTGTATTCTTTTCAAGCACAATCCTAGGGAGCAATCTGGTATTAAATAACTCTGCGTGTTGGACTCCAAGCTTCCTCTTCGGGCTGGAGAAGGAAGGGGGCTTTGCCAGGCAGACGGTAGCAACAGCCAAAGAGATTTCAGGAAGAAAACCAGACGCAACCCCAGCGCTGGACTCAGCCAGGACTGACTGGCCCTTCTTCAGCCCTCCCCTCTGGGAGGAAGCCCCTTTCCCAGTGGATGGTCTGGCAGCACCAGCAGCTGCCCAGTCACGGCAAAATAGCTGATTAAAGTGGAAAGGGGAGGGAGGCAGAAGAAAGGTCCCCCATCCCGTCCCACCATCCCGTAAGGCTGCTTTCTCAGGCACAGAAAATAAGACCTTCAGAGAGTGGCTCCGTGGCCCAAATCGAGTCACAGAATCGTCGAATCATAGAGCTGGAAGGGACCTCCAGGGTCATCCAGTCCAACCCCCTCCACAACGCAGGAAATTCAGAAATACCCCCCCCACACACACACACACACACAGTGACCCCTGCTCCACGCCCAGAAGATGACAAAAGGCCTCCAGAATCCCTGGCCAAACTAGCCCAGAGAAAAATGGCTTCCTGAACGCAAAATGGCGATCAGCCTTTCCCCGGGCATGTCAGAAAGGGCCACCAGAACTAAGCACTGAGACAGCCCTCCCTGCCCTCCCTCTCGTGATCTGCCTGAGTTCATACAATCCGCATTGCTGTCAGGTGGGGCCATCCAGCCTCTGTTTGAAAACCTCCGGAGAAGGAGAGCCCACCACCTCCTCCCGAGGAAGCCTCTTCCACTGAGGAACCACTCCAACTGTCAGGAAGTCCTTCCTAATGTTTAGCCGGAAACTCATCCGATTTAATTTCAACCTGTTGGCTCTGGTCTGGCCCTCTGAGGCAACAGAAAACAACTCCGCTTCATCCTCTATTATGGCAGCCCTTCAAGTACTTGAAGAGGGTTCTCATATCACCTCTCAGCCGTCTCCTTTCCAGGCTAAACACGCCCAGCTCCTTCAGCCTTTCCCCCTGGGACATGGTCACCATCTTCATTGCCCTCCTCTGGAGGTTGTCTATATCCAGCTTGTCTATATCCGTCTTAGATTCTGGTGCCCAAAGCTGAACACAACACTCTAGGGGAGGTCTGACCAGAGCAGAGCAAAGCGACACCCCCGCTCTGCGTGAGTCCAGGAGCACCTCAGAGACTCAGAGCTCCCGTCCTTAGAGACAAAGCCTCCAAGAGCCTGGGCCCTGCTGGGAACCTCTAACCAGCAGGCGCTGAGCAAGGCTCCCTCTTAGCTGTGGAGAGCAAAAATCCTGCTTTGTGAGCTACCGGCATTAAAGCAGTGAGTGAGCCATTTCGCTACTGCATAGGTCAGTCTGCTCTGGAGCCCCATCCCTTCCTGAGCTAAGACAAAATTGTGTGAGCCGGAGGCTAAAAAACTGTGAGCTGGCTCACACTGACTCAGCTGAGAGGGAGCACTGGCGCTGAGTGTACCTCTGCAGGGAAATGTGTTCGGAGCACCCAGGATCAGACTTATGAAGACACTTCTTGAATGCAGCCCAGTCGGCCTGGCGTGGTGATGAAGAGCCGTGGAGAGCCAGGCCTGGACTCCCCACTCCTCCTCCTCCTCCACATGCAGCCCGCTGGGTGAGCTTGGGCCAGTCACAGTTCGCTCAGGACTCTCTCCGCCCCACCTGCCGTGCGAGGTGCCTGTTGTGGGGAGAGGAAGAGAAGGCGATTGGAAGCTGCTCTGAGACTCCTTCGGGAAGAGAAGGGCGAGGAATAAAAACCCACTCTTTTTATGATGTTTATGTATTTTATTCCGAACTGTATATTGTTTTATTGGTTTTATGGAAGCCGCCCAGAGCCTGCCTTGGCGGGGAGGGCGGGGTAAAAGCGAAGGTGATAAGTAAATAAACAAAATCCTCTTCTAAATCTCTTTATGAGTTGGAGACTTCCTGTATTCTTTTTTCGGACTGGGTGGTGTGGGAAGGGGGTGGGGGGAGGTCGCCCCACCCTTGACTTTTGCCCTGGACCCCCAAATCACTATGCCCCCGAGCAGGAGGGGCTGCCCCACGGGTGGGTGGGTCCACGGAGGGCTTTGCTGGTGATCCCCGGCACCTTCAGCTGCCCCCGGTCGCCGATCAGAACCCAGGGGAGCGACTGCAGAACAATGTCTGGGCCCAGGTATCAAGCGTCCGTTTCGTTTCTCATCCCTTCCACTACACTTGCTTGCCATAGATGGGGGGGATTCCTGAGGGAGGGCCGTGAGGGTTTGGCCCGAGTGCTTCTGGAAGCCGTAAGATGCTTTAAGTTATGCCCCAAAGCCAGTTCTCATGAGCGTTGGCCTTGGGGTCTTCTCCACCAGGCGAGGCATAGATAAGGTGCCGTATATCTGTCAGGGTTGCTGCCGTGGATACTGTTGGGGCTGATTGGTGACCTATGCCTGAGGTGTGGGGTGTAAGTTGTATTGCCTTTATTAGGGGCTTTTGTGCGCCTTTTCTTTTTTTAGTTCTGACACAGAGCGTCTATCCTGCAGTAAGCATATCTCCATAAGAACATCAGAGAACATAAGAGAGAAGCCAATGCTGGATCAGGCCAGTGGCCCATCCAGCCCAGCACTCTGTGTCACACAGTGGCCAGAAATACCAGGTGCCATCAGGAGGTCCAGCAGTGGGACCAGGACACTAGAAGCCCTCCCGTTGTTGACCCCTCCCAAGCACCAAGAAGACAGAGCATCCCTTGCCCCAGAGTCCCTGTCTAGACCTTGTGGCTAAGAGCCACTGATGGATCTCTGCTCCAGATGTTTCCATAAACTTCACCTTGCTTAAGTGTGTTGTGGAAAGTGTCCTAACTGGGAGACCTGACACCAGGGGCACCTTTAAGACCCACATGGTTGAAGTGCAAAGCTGATACCCAGAATAAAACTTTGCTGGTCTTAAAGGGGTCCCTGGACTCAAACTTTGTTCGGTTGCTTCGGACCAGCATGCCTACCTCCACCTGGATCTACCTGCAGAACAGGTGTGATCCTCCTGGAGCTACTCGGCAGCTGTGGATACTAATGGAGCTGCGGTGTCCTGTACCAGCTGGAGTCTCTGAGTTGACTTCAAGGGCAGGCCCATGCAGAGTGCAGTACAGTAGTCTAGCCTCGTGTTTAATGCGACACAGATCCACGTTGCTCGGCTGACGAGGCCAAATGAGGAGCCGTCTTCTGGGATCGATGAAGGCAGAAGGAAGCCTTTCTGCAGCTGCCTTAACTTGCTCTCCCATTAATAAATCTTGTCCCAGCGTGACCCCCCCAGGGAGGGGCTGCTAGCTGAGTCAGAGAGCAGCGTCAGCTGGACCCCACCCCAGGAGAGGAGCGCAGCCCTCGGCCTCCCCGTCTCGTGTTCCCTCTGACTCGGCAGGATTCCATTCCGACTTGTTCATCCGTGGCCACTTAACCGCAGCAGCCGGGCAGCGGTCGGGACCTCTACGCCAGGGGTGTCGAACTCGTTGGTTCTGAGGGCCGGACCGGACATAAATGAGACCTCGTTGGGCTGGGCCATGCGTGCGTCATAAAAAGTAATGCCAGGGAGCGGAGACTTTCCAGAGGACACAAACACAAAGGATTTTTTTTTTTACTTAAAATAAAAACATGCTTAAAACATTAGCTCTGTAAGCTGCAAACCTACTTTGGATTTATTGACATTCACCACAGAAATCTCATGCTCAGAGTTCTGCGTCCAGGACCCCGGTTAGAACATGAGATGGCTGAGTGATGATTAAGAGAGTCTGGCGAAGCAGGCTGTGATGCAGCAGCAGCAGCAGACCTGGAGGCAGGAGAGCGCCAGTTCCACTGTGGGCCTGGGGGAAGCCTTCTGGGGGACCTGATCCAGGCCCCAGGCCGCATGTTTGACCCCCCTGCTCTAAAACAGCACCAGGAGGTTTGGCTAAGGCAAGGGAGCATGCCAATGGCCGCCTGCCTACCGCAAAACCACAAACCATTCCCCCTGAGAGAGGCCTGGGGGGGGGGGGTTGGTTGATGTTGAAGTTGCCCTTCTCCCCAGAGGTCCTGAAGGCAGCACACCACTGATGCACAAAAACGACTGGAACACGTCCCAGTCTGGGGACCACAGTCGTCATTCCGGGAAATCTCCAGGCCCCACCTGGAGGCTGGCAAGCTTACATTCAGATCACAATGGTTGGGGCACACAGCTGGTCCCCGTCTGACCCCTCCCCAAATGCCCAGGGCAAAGTGTGCCCTCCGGTTGGAAATCTCCCTTCGCCCACCCGTTCTAAAGGTGCAGATTTGAGCATGGTAAAGATGTGCACTTTGGAGATTTTCCAGGCTGTCTTTCCTGCCCACTGAAGATGGTCTACCCACCCACCCCCATAGTCGTAGACAAGAGCCCCCCGGCAGGACATAAGAACATAAGAGAAGCCAACGTTGAATCAGGCCAGTGGCCCATCCAGTTCAACACTCTGTCACACAGCGGCCAAAATATACCAGGTGCCATCAGGAGGTCCAGCAGTGGGGCCAGGACACTAGAAGCCCTCCCACTGCTGCCCCCTCCAGCACCAAGAACAGAGGGCATGACCTGCCCCAGACTGAGAGTTCCCATGTATACCCTGTGGCTAATAGCCACTGATGGACTTCTGCTCCATATGCTTATCTAATTCCCTCTTGAAACTGTCCATGCTTGTAGCTGCCACCACCTCCTGTGGCAGTGAATTCCATATGTTAATCACTCTTTGGGTGAAGAAGGTCTTCCTTTTATCTGTTCTAACCCGACTGCTCAGCAATTTCATGGAGTGCCCACGAGTTCTTGTATTGTGAGAAAGGGAGAAAAGTACTTCTTTCTCGAACTGCTCAATCCCATGCATAATCTTATAAACCTCGATCATGTCGCCCCTCAGCCGTCGTTTCTCCAAGCTAAAGAGCCCCAAGCATTTTAACCTTTCTTCATAGGGAAGGTGTTCCAACCCTTTTATCATTCTAGTTGCCCTTCACTGCACTTTTTCCAATGCTATAATATCCTTTTTGAGATGTGGCGACCAGAACTGTACACAGTATTCCAAATGAGGTCGCACCAATGATTTATACAGGGGCATTATGATACTGGCTGATTTGTTTTCAGTTCCCTTCCTAATAATCCCCAGCATAGCGTTGGCCTTCTTTATTGCAGCTACACACTGTCTAGACATTTTCATTGAGTTATCTACTACAACTCCAAGATCTCTCTCTTGGTCAGTCTCTGCCAGTTCAGACCCCATTAATGTGTATTTATAGTTAGGATTTTTGGCTCCAATGTGCATCACTTTATACTTGGCCACATTGAACCCCATTTGCCATGTTGATGCCCACTCACCCATCCTCAACAGATCCCTTTGGAGTGCCTCACAATCCTCCCTGGTTTTCACCACCCTGAACAACTTCGTGTCATCTGCAAATTTAGCCAGTTCACTGCTTACTCCCAACTCCAAATCATTAATAAACAAGTTAGAAAGCATCGGACCGAGTACTGATCCCTGTGGTACCCCACTGCTTACCACCCTCCACTGAGAAAGTTTCCCATTTATACTCACTCTCTGTTTCGTATTTATAAGCCAGTTTTTGATCCACAAGAGGACTTGTCCTTTTATCCCATGACTATTGAGCTTACTTAGGAGCCTTTGATGAGGAACTGTATCAAAAGCTTTCCGGAAGTCAAGGTAAATAATATCTATTGGGTCCCCCTTGTCCACATGTTTGTTCACTCCCTCAAAAAACACTAACAGGTTAGTGAGACAAGATCTTCCCTTACAGAACCCATGCTGAGTCTGCCTCAGTAGTTTTTGTTCATCAAAAACATGGAGCCTCCGTAGCCCCCCCCAAAAAATGTTTGGGAGGCGCCAGAGGGGTTCCTCTTTGGGCTGCTGGCAACGGGAACAGCAGGACGGAGAAGAGGAGAGCCGGCAGCCCTCCCTCCTCCGGTTGTTCCTGGAAGGAAGGAGTCCGCGGCTTCTGGGGCGTCTGGTCGGGGTGACGGGAGGCTCTGACACACTGCCAGGCCCCTGACTGTTTCCTCAGGAGGAGGGCGCTTCCCCGGCTTCTTCCTCAAACAGCAACCAGGAAACTGGCGATCGGTTCCCTTTTTGAGCTGGCACTCACGTGTGTCGCTCCTTCAAACACTGCTGATCAAAAAGTGGTTCCAAAACAAGCACCAAATAATATCTAGTCCCTGGCAAACCCTTGGCGAAGGGAAGCCCAACCAAGCAAGGCAAGGGGTTCAAGGAGAAGAAGAAGCAGAAGAAGAAGAGGAGGAGGAGATTGGATTTATCCCCTGCCCTTCACTACCCAAGGGAGTCTCCCCTCCCCAGAACAGACATCCTGTGAGGGAGGCGGGGCTGAGAGAGCTCTTGACAGAAACTGCTCTTTTTCAAGAACAGCTCTGAGAAAACTGTGGCTTGCCCAAGGTCATCCAGCAGGTGCAAGTGGAGGAGAGGGGAATCAAACCCAGTTCTCCCAGATTAGAGTCCTCCTGCTGGGACTGGCAGAGCAGCTTGGAGGTGAGAACAGAGGCAAAGGCCCGAGGCTAAGGCTGAGGCAGAGCGAGGGCGAGGCCAGCCGGCCCGGCACCTCCGGGGCTGTCAAGCGCACGTCCTACAGTGAGGCAGGGAGAGCAAACAGCTTCCATCTGGAGTCTGGGCTGGGCTGGGCTTCCAGTTGTGGAAGAAGGACGAAGCAGTGAGACGAAGGCTTCCTGCAGGCACCTGCCCAGCTTGTTCAAAAGGTTTTGTAGAATCTGAGCACAGCGGGACTCTTCCTCAGCCGGGTCATGAGCCACCAGAACAGCGTGAGGCAAGCAGGCCGATTCTCTCCAGCCCAGGTTATGGGTCAAGTGGCCAAGGAGGTTCTTGATGGACCTGACCCCAGCCTGCACACTCAGAGGCCGCCCTGGAGCACGGAGCAGCCCCTCCACACTTGACTTCCCCAGAGGAGGAAATGGGAGTCCAGCTCCAGAAAGAGAGGAGGCTGCCCACCACGCCTGGCTCGACGGTCTCTGCTTCCTGCTCTGCGGCCATTCATGTACCGCTGGGGAACATCTCCATGAACAAGAACATAAGGGCATAAGAGAAGCCAAGGTTGGATCAGGCCATTGGCCCCTCCAGTCCAACACTCTGCGTCACACAGTGGCCAAAAATACCAGGGGCCCCCAGGAGGTCCATCAGTGGAGCCAGGACACAAGAAGCCCTCCCACTGTTGACCCCCCCCAAACACCAAGAATACAGAGCATCACTTGCCCCAGACTGAAAGTCCCTATCTATACCCTGTGGCTAATGGCCACTGATGGACCTCTGCTCCAGATGCTTATCTTAATTTCCTCTTGAAGCCGTCCATGCTTGTAGCCGCCATCACCTCCTGCAGCAGTGAATCCCATGTGTGAATCACTCTTTGGGTGAAGAAGGACTTCCTTTTATCCGTTCTAACCCGACCGCTCAGCAATTTCATGGAGCGCCCACTCGGGGACAGCCCCCTCCCCAGTCCAGATCAGGGTGAGGCCAGTCATTCCTTCTGTGGCCAGTCATGTCGGGTGCAGAACAACAGAGAGATGTGAGCACAGAGGCCAGGAACAGGATGTGGCCTCCCCTGAGTCTGGACCAGGCTTTGAGCTGCAACCAAAACTGAGGAGGTGAGACGTCAGCCTCCGCTGGGGGTCAGCAACATGCAGGGAAGAAGGCAGCAAGCAGAGGTCCAGAGTTCCTTGGGATGACAAAATGAGGGTCCTCCTCAGAAATTTCTTATAGGATGGCTCTGCTGGGTCAGACCAGGGAGGGTCCACCTAGTCCAGCCTCCTGTCTCACACAGTGGCCAATTAGGTCCCCTGGAGGTCCCGCAACAGGGCAGAGAGGCCGAGGCCTTCCGCTGGTGTTGCCTCCTGGCTCTGGGATTCCAAGGTTCACTGCCTCTGAATGTGGAGGTTCCCTTTAGTCATCATGGCATACAAAGATCAAAAGAGCCCTGCTGGGTCAGACCCGTGAGGGTCGATCTCGTCCAGCCTCCTGTCTCATACAGGGGCCAGCCAGTTCCTCCGGAGGGCCAACAACAGGGCAGAGAGGCTGAGGCCTTCCCCTGATAAGGACACCAGAAGAGCCCTGCTGGGTCAGACCAGTGAGGGCCCATCTAGTCCAGCATCCTGCCTCACCCAGGGGCCAATCAGTTCCTCTGGAGGGCCAAGAACAGAGCACAAAGGCCAAGACCTTCATAAGAACCTCAGAAGAGCCCTGCTGGGTCAGACCAGGGAGGGTCCATCCAGTCCAGCCTCCCGTCTCACACAGGGGCCAGCCAGTTCCTCTGGAGGGCCAACAAACAGGGCAGAGAGGCCGAGGCCTTCCCCTGATAAGGACACCAGAAGAGCCCTGCTGGGTCAGACCAGTGAGGGTCCATCCAGTCCAGCCTCCTGTCTCACACAGGGGCCAGCGAGTTCCTCTGGAGGGCCAACAAACAGGGCAGAGAGGCTGAGGCCTTCCCCTGAGAAGAACACTCAGAAGAGCCCTGCTGGGTCAGACCAGGGAGGGTCCATCCAGTCCAGCCTCCCGTCTCACACAGGGGCCAGCCAGTTCCTCTGCAGGGCCAGCAACAGGGCAGAGAGGCCGAGGCCTTCCCCTGAGAAGAACCTCAGAAGAGCCCTGCTGGGTCAGACCAGGGATGGTCCATCTAGTCCAGCCTCCCGTCTCACACAGGGGCCAGCCAGTTCCTCTGCAGGGCCAGCAACAGGGCAGGGAGGCCGAGGCCATCCCCTGAGAAGAGCCTCAGTAGAGCCCTGCTGGGTCAGACCAGGGAGGGTCCATCCAGTCCAGCCTCCCGTCTCACACAGGGGCCAGCCAGTTCCTCTGGAGGGCCAGCAACAGGGCACAGAGGCCGAGGCCTTCCCCTGAGAAGAACCTCAGAAGAGCCCTGCTGGGTCAGACCAGGGAGGGTCCATCTAGTCCAGCCTCCCGTCTCACACAGGGGCCAGCCAGTTCCTCTGGAGGGCCAGCAACAGGGCAGAGAGGCCGAGGCCTTCCCCTGAGAAGAGCCTCAGAAGAGCCCTGCTGGGTCAGACCAGGAGGGTCCATCCAGTCCAGCCTCCGTCTCACACAGGGGCCATCCAGTTCCTCTGCAGGGCCAGCAACAGGGCACAGAGGCCGAGACCTTCCCCTGAGAAGAACCTCAGAAGAGCCCTGCTGGGTCAGACCGGGAGGGTCCATCCAGTCTAGCCTCCCGTCTCCACAGGGGCCAGCCAGTTCCTCTGCAGGGCCAGCAACAGGGCAGGAGGCCGAGGCCATCCCCTGAGAAGAGCCTCAGAAGAGCCCTGCTGGGTCAGACCAGGGAGGGTCCATCCAGTCCAGCCTCCCGTCTCACACAGGGGCCAGCCAGTTCGTCTGGAGGGCCAAGAACAGGGCAGAGAGGCCGAGGCCTTCCCCTGAGAAGAACCTCAGAAGACTCCTGCTGGATCAGACCAGTGAGGGTCCATCCATTCCAGCCTCCCGTCTCACACAGCGGCCAACAACCAGAGCAGAGAGGGCTGAGGTCTTCCCCTGAGGAGAACCTCAGAAGAGCCCTGCTGGGTCAGACCAGGGAGGGTCCATCTAGTCCAGCCTCCTGTCTCACACAGGGGCCAGCCAGTTCCTCTGGAGGGCCAACAACAGGGCAGAGAGGCCGAGGCCTTCCCCTGATAAGGACACCAGAAGAGCCCTGCTGGGTCAGACCAGTGAGGGTCCATCTAGTCCAGCCTCCCGTCTCACACAGGGGCCAATCCAGTTCCTCTGGAGGGCCAGCAACAGGGCACAGAGGCCGAGACCTTCCCTGAGAAGAACCTCAGAAGAGCCCTGCTGGGTCAGACCAGGGAGGGTCCATCCAGTCCAGCCTCCCGTCTCACACAGGGGCCAGCCAGTTCCTCTGGAGGGCCAGCAACAGGGCAGAGAGGCCGAGGCCTTCCCCTGAGAAGAACACTCAGAAGAGCCCTGCTGGGTCAGACCAGTGAGGGTCCATCCAGTCCAGCCTCCCGTCTCACACAGGGGCCAGCGAGTTCCTCTGGAGGGCCAGCAACAGGGCAGAGAGGCCGAGGCCTTCCCCTGATAAGGACACTCAGAAGAGCCCTGCTGGGTCAGACCAGGGAGGGTCCATCTAGTTCAGCCTCCCGTCTCACACAGGGGCCAGCCAGTTCCTCTGCAGGGCCAGCAACAGGGCAGAGAGGCCGAGGCCTTCCCCTGAGAAGAGCCTCAGAAGAGCCCTGCTGGGTCAGACCAGGGAGGGTCCATCCAGTCCAGCCTCCCGTCTCACAAAGGGGCCAGCCAGTTCGTCTGGAGGGCCAAGAACAGGGCAGAGAGGCCGAGGCCTTCCCCCGAGAAGAACCTCAGAAGACTCCTGCTGGATCAGACCAGGGAGGGTCCATCCATTCCAGCCTCCCGTCTCACACAGGGGCCAGCCAGTTCCTCTGGAGGGCCTAGAACAGGGCAGAGAGGCCGAGGCTTACATGCCTCTGGATGTGGACTCTGAGCGGATGGCTACAAACATCAAGCCAGCCAAGAAGCCTTTCTCCAGATGTACCAGGAGCAGGAAACCAGCTCTAGGGAGGCAGCTGGGCCTTTGGATGACCGAGGAATAAAAGAATGGCCCAAGGAGGGTGGGGAGACGGCAAAGAAATAGAATGAGTTCTTTGCATCTGTTTTCACTCTGGGAAACACGAGGCGTGTACCCATGCAGGAGCTGCTGTTTTCAGGCAGGGTGCCCGAAGGATGGAGCCCAGCTGAGGAGGCAAGAGGTGGGACTCCACAGGGCAAGACCCCCCCAGCCTTTTTGAGGCAGGCGCCTTCGGAAGTTGGAGTGGGCGGGGGGTGTTGAGCACCCCCCCAGAATGTCTGCCGGTGGACCTGAAGGCAGCAGCTTCCTCCTGGCTTTGAAAAAGAAGAGAAGAAGGGGGATAAAAAGGAAAGAAAGCCCAAAGGGGAGAGGAGAGAGGGTGGGAAAGAGGAATTACAAACACAGAAGGAAGCAGGGGATGGGCCCGGGTTGCCAGCCCCCAGGGCTATTTTGGGGCAGGAACGCACAGGAACGGAGTTCTGGCTGGCTCTCGAGTTGGCCACGCCCAGCAGGAACTCATTAACATAATGGGCCACACCCAGCAGCAGAAACTCATCAGGATTGGCTACATTAGGGGGTGTGTGGCCTAACATGCAAAGGAGTTCCTGTTCCAGAAAAAGCCCTGGGTTTTGACAACAAACAAGGGAAACAGAACAAGAAGCAAAAGGTGGTTGTGGCTGGATGACCACAATCCTGGTAGCATGGGGGTGTGGCCTAATAGGCTAATGAGTTTCTGCTGTTGGGTGTGGCCTGTTATGCTAATGAGTTCCTGCTGGGCTTTTTCTACCAAAAAAGCCCTGCCAGCCCCAGGGCCTGCCAATCCTGTAATCTTGGGGGGGGGGGTTGTGGGCCCTGGGACATCACTTTGGTCCTCCCCCCCTCTTATTTTTCTTCTCAGTTGATCGTGGGCGATGACGGGTGGGGCTGGGAGTCTGCCCTTTGCAGGGGGCAAATGGGAGCCCCAGAGAGGAGGGCCAAAGGGAGAAAGCAATTTGTTGGAGAGCAGAAGAAGAAAGGAGGGGAAGAAGAAAGGGGGAGAAAAAGATGGGGAAGAAGAAAGGAGGAGCTTGGTGCTGGAGGGGGCAGCAGTGGGAGGGGCTTCTGGTGCCCTGGCCCCACTGCTGGACCTCCTGATGGCACCTGGTATATTTTGGCCACTGTGTGACCCAGAGTGTTGGACTAGATGGGCCATTGGCCTGATCCAACAGGGGCTTCTCTTATGTTCTTATGAGGAGCGCCTGGAAAGAGAACAGGACCACGCCCGAGAAAGGGGAGCCCAGAGGCTGACCCCTCCTTCGGACCCCCCCCCCACAGCTGACTGCAGCAGCCCCCGGGGGAAACCCTTTCCTTGGAAGGAGGGCTGCCAATCACAAGCCCTGACTTCCAACGCCCCCCCTGCCCACTTTCTGGAGAACTCAGGGGCTGTCCGGTGCCCGGGCACCTTTGGTTGCTGCCTTGGGGACGGCTAGACGGGTGCAGAAGGAACAGACACCGCTCCTGATCTGGGGACGGGGGGTGGGGGCGTCAGGTGCTGAGGGGTTCTCAAGGCTCAGAAATGTGAAGCAAGGGAGCCTGGCAATCGTTTTTTGAGAATCCACTCGTAGCGGGTGGGGCGGAGTTGGCTTTCTCAGAGCCAGTCACAGGGTGCTGCCAGCCCCCCGCCTGGCCTATTGACGAGCAGGTTGGCCTGGTGGCCGGGAGGAGCCCCCTCGATCCCCTTCGCCTGGACGGCCCCCTCTTGCCTCTCTCAGACTCAGCCGGGCAGGCCACGCTGAGCCCTGCCTCCGGCTGCCCGTCCGTCTCCTGGGGAGGGTCTTTCAAGCCCTTTGCAGCTAGGGGCCCCTAGATGGGGTTTCGAGGCCCCCCCCCCCAGCAACTGGTAAGGGATGGAGTGGGGACTGACTGGGGGCAGGGGTGGCCCAGGCCAGCAATACAGTGAGGTCACGTCACGTCTGCATGCCGCTGGCAATGCCAGGGACTCTCTGGTGTTTGAGCCAACCTCCGTGCTAAATCCACAACTCACGTCACTTCTAGGAGGGTGGTGCCAGCGCATTGGGATGCTGCTGGAATCTCCCCATGTTCTTTGTGCCCTTTTCCCTGGCTGGCTAGCTGATCGCCAGGAGGGGAGGAAAGGGATGTGTGTGGCATGGGGCTGGCAGCCCTGCCATCTACCTGAAGGCCTTTCTAACCCCCCCCCGGTGTGCCAACTACAGCCTTCTGGCTGCCACCTGCTGGCCAACCCCCACTACGGGTGGTGCTGCTGGCGTCAACCAGAGCCCGGGGCCTTTTCTGTTGTGGCTCCTGCTGTGGGAGGGCTTCTGGAGTTCTGGTCCCGCTGCCACAAGAGCAGGTGGGGTATATATAAGGTAATGCATGAGAAAAGGAAATAGGCTTGGGGGTGCCTTTCCTAACTTGTGGAATGATTTGATTTGAGTTATTAAATTTCTACCCCACCCTCCTGGCCGGGGCATCCTACCTGGACTTCGGTTAGTGTCAAATCCCCTGATTTAAGCAAAGTCCCCTCTTCTGAAATGGAGTGTGGCTGGGACTTTAAGGTTTGAGGTTTGAGTCCAGCGGCACCTTTCAGAGCAACAAGTTTAATCCTCTGGCTTTAAGCTTTTGTGTGTGTGCAGGCACAGGGAAGGCTCTGCCCGGAATGATACCTTGCCGGTCTCCAAGGTGCCCCCACCGGATTCAGGATTTGTTCTGTTGCTTCAGACCGACGTGGCAACCCCCACCCCCCAATCTATCCATCTGGGACTTTGGAAGCAACTCCGCATTGAGGTGAGCGCCGAACTTCGCAGCACTGTGCCAGGAGGGTCTCCACCCACCGCCCACCTCAGGGGAAGAAATTCAACGTGCCCGGCTCTCACCGGTGGGGTCCTTTGGTTCAGCTGCCATGGTGGGCCTTTTCAACGATCCCCGGGGGAAGCAGACAGAGAGGAGGGGAAACGACTGCATCAGACCTGAAAATCTGCACGTGCTTCTCAGGAAAGGCATCGGAGCAGAATGCTAGATTTCTGCCAAGCCCAACTCAGGGATCTTTCTTGGAAGAATCCATGTCGGGGTAGCCAATCCCAGCATAATGTTTGCCATGTGCACGCAGAGATCACCTCTGAGGAATGATTGCAAAAGCGGCTATGCGGAAGAGGAGGCCCCCCCCTGGGGGGTCCGGGTCCTTCAAGCCAGCCCTGCCCCAAGAGCCCCTGAGCAGCGCTTTGGGGGAAAGTCCCAGTGCCTTTCACACTGACTGGCAGGCAAGGAAGGAAGGGAGATCCTGACAGATATACGGCGCCTTATCTATGCCTCGCCTGGTGAAGAAGACCCCAAGGCCAACGCTCATGAGAACTGGCTTTGGGGCACAGCTGAAAGCATCTTGCGGCTTCCAGAAGCACTCGGGCAAAGCCCTCACGGCCCTCCCCTCAGGAATCCCCCCCTTATCTATGGCAAGCAAGTGTAGTGAAATGAAGAGAAATGAAACGGATGCTTGAGACCCAGTCCTGGGGCAAAGAAGAAGAAGAAGAGAGGAGGACGAGGAGGAGATTGGGATTTATACCCCCTGCCCTTCACCACCCAAGGGAGTCTCAGAGCGGCTGACAATCTCCTTTCCCTTCCCCTCCCCACAACAGACACCCCATGAGGCAGGTGGGGCTGAGAGAGCTCTCCTGAGAACTGTCCTTGAGAGAGCAGCTCTGCCAGGACTATGGCTTGCCCAAGGTCATCCAGCAGCTGCATGTGGAGGAGTGGAGAATTAAACCCGGTTCTCCCAGATTAGAGTCTGTGCTCCTGGCCAGTCCACCAAACTGGCCAGCCAGTCGCGCTCCCCCTAGACAGGAGAGCACGGGCGCTGCTGGCCAGAGGCAGAGGGGGGAAATTGGATAAACATACGGAGCAGAGGTCCATCCGTGGCTATTAGCCACAGGGTACAGATAGGGACTCAGGGGCAAGTGATGCTCTGTCTTCTTGGTGCTTGGGGGGGCAACAGTGGGAGGGCTTCTAGTGTCCTGTCCCCACTGCTGGACCTCCTGGTGGCCCCTGGTGTTTCTGGCCACTGTGTGACACCGAGTGTTGGACTGGGTGGGCCACTGGCCTGATCCAACACTGGCTTCCTTTATGTTCTTATGAGTGCCCCTTGGGCACCTGCTGGCTGCAGCCCAGGGACAAGCCATTCCCCAGCTGTTCCCTCCTCCTTCTGGAGAGCCGTGAGATCCACCCGGCCCTGAGCGGTGAGCTGTGCTGTCGGGGACTGGGCCTCGCGCAGGGGGGCTTGGACTCTGTAGGAGCCGGGCGTTCGGGCGCATGCACTCCCACGGTGGTGTCCTGTTGCAACAGTTTTCGGCTGAAGCTCCTTAACCTGCAGAGTGCCACCCGTTCCAGCTTCGCAAGCGTAAAGGAGGGACTCGGGAGGCTTTTGGCACGGCACCTCCAGGCGGCACACCTTCAATCCTGGGTCTAGACAGACCTCAATCCCTCTCGGAGCCTGAAGATTTCCTGGCCCACCTGGTAGACAAATTACAGGCCGCTCTCTCTCCCTCGCCTGTGGAATCCTGTCCGATGACGAGGCAAAGATGTCAAAGCCTCAAAGGAGGTGAAACACAACCGCTGTGTAAATCCAGTGGCAACGGGAAGGCTGACAAGACCAAGGGGCTGCTGCCTGGGAACGCTGAGATCGCGAAAGACATTGTGCTCCCCGCTTTTGACACTCCCTGACTCAGCTAATAGCCGTGGGGTTATCCTGGGCCCAGCATTACTCCCGGAGAAGCTAGTTTAATGCAGCTGCAGAAAAATTATTTACTTCCATCTTTATTTATCCCCGAAGACGGCTCCCCACCTTGGCCCAGCTGATCTGGCTATCTAGACCCCGGCCACACATTAACCTCCAGGCCAGTCTTCCACACCTTACTTACTCTGCCCACGCCTGCCTTTCAGGTCAGCTCGGAAACTCCGATGGGTACAGAACCCTGCAGCTTACTGACCATCTGGAACTAGATTCGGGTGGGTAGCCGTGAATGTGACTCTAGCGGCCAGCTTGGTGGACTCTAATCTGGGAGAACCGGGTTTGATTCCCCACTCCTGCACATGCAGGCAGCTGGGTGACCTTGAGCCAGTCACAAGTTCTCTCAGAGCTGTTCTCTCAAGAGCAGTTCTCTCAGAGCCCTCTCAGTCCCACCTACCTCACGGGGGAGAAGGAAGGGAAGGAGATTGTAAACCACCCTGAGACTCCAAGTGAAGGGTGGGGTTTAAATCCAATCTCCTCCTCCTTCACCGCCGCCACCTTCTTCTAGAGCAACAAAATTTGATCCTGGCTATAAGCTTCAGCGTGCATGCACAGGAAATCTTATACCCAGAATGAATTTTTGTTGGTCCGAAAGGTGCCCCCGGACTCAGACTTTGCCTGGGACTAGGCCATGCGTGCGCACGCCACAGCCATTCTGCCGTCACTGTGCTGGTTACCGGTCAGTCACCAGGGTCACCTGAAAAGTCTTTGGTGGCCGTGGCCCCATGGACTCTCCTGCTGTGCCCCCCCCCCAACAGCCTCACTCACCTGAGCCCAGGCCACCCTGCCGGTGAGGGAGACAGACCGTGTCCAGGCCACAAACGTCCCTTCTCAGCCGTGGCTCCCACTAGGCTGTTGTGCGGGCGTTTGCTTTGTTCCATTTGGTTCCTTTTGCCTTTGCTCTTAATCCCCAAAGGGAGTCTTTTGTCACTGAGTTGTTTAACACGGTTCTGTTTCATTATTGTTTCTTTCCTTACTATTGTTTCGTTTTCATAATTTTGTTGCAAAACTGAGAGGATTGCAGTACTCCGTCGAGACCGTCACACTCTGCCAAATCCTATCTGTCTGGATAGACAGAATTAAGGGGTCCCCGTTTGAGGCACTGAAAAGGACCGAGGTTTGGCGTCAAAGTCTATGGGCGGACGGACAGGAAAGATCCCACACAGCGGGAAACACAGACGGCACTGCAGCCGCTGAACTTGCAGAATAGTAGCACAGGGAAGAGGCAAACTAGCGAGGCAGGGGCACTTGGTGGCACAAGGAGGGGAAGGCATCTGGGCAGGCAGGCGGGTGGGCAGCGGCAGGAGGAGAACCCTGGCCTAGATTTGCTTTTACTTGGGGAGCAGCAGCCCAGCAGGGGAGGCAGATGGAAAGGGGGATTTGGCACCACGGGGCAGGCATTGGGAGGAAAGAGGAAGGCAAATTCCCACCCTGTGTCCTTCAGGACTGGAATCCCTCACACATGAGCCCCCAGCCCCACCCCAAGGAACACTGTCCTCACTCTGTGCTCTTAGGAGGAAAATGTGGTCTGCCTTGTAAAAGCAAAATCAATAGAGGCAGAGACTGCGACAAGGAAAGAAACCAAAACAAAAGACAGCCACACGTTCCCCCCCCCATTATAGGCTGTTTAGATGGAGAATTTGTTTCATTTTCATATTAATTACTATAATTATAAAACACCCCATTTTCATAACTATTACAATTAATAATAAAAGAAATGCACAAGCCTAGTTCCTGGTATTGTGAAATTTAATGAAAATCATGTTTGGAATTTTGAATGGCTATGTATTTGTATAGGCCTTGCTTCATCCGTTAGCGCAAGTTAGCCTGAATTAATAATGGCTCACTTAATCTGTTCAGGACTTCCTGTAAGAATGTCAAGCAGGCATTTTTGTTCCCGTTGTTCTGATGCGTAGTTAGCATCCTTGAGAAGTTTATTCTGCCAGCAACAACCAGTTCTGAGAATAGTGGGAGTCACTTCGTATGAATAGCTGCTTGTCTGCCAGCATAAATCCCAGGAACCAGAAATCTTAACAGTGAAATTGGCAACCCGTACTAAACCTTCACAGTTTGCAAACATATCACTTGTATGCTCAGAGGAATGTCATGCAACAGACAATTCATCAGGAACATGGTTTCTCACATACAGTATATAAACCTCCAGCAGTCTGAGATGTAGGAACTTCTCAGATCTGGATTCAGTGAGGATACCTTTTCTGCATGTGCCTTTGGTAAGGGACTTAGCACTTTTTGATGCATGAGATTCAATACAGGTAGAAGAGGAATGCCATGCATGCTCATATACTTCTAAATTGCTATGAGTCAGCCAGGCCTCAGCGATAGCGAGGACTCCTCAGGAGAAGAGGAGCCCTGTGTTACCAGCTTTGAGTCAGCAGAAGCTGGCAAGCAGAAAGATGAGCTGCAGGCTTGTCAGGATTCACAGCCAGAAGCTGGTGCAGAGCCACCGACACCCTCCAACCCCGATTCAACAGGTAAACACAGTTTGTCATTTCCAGCCCTCCAGTATCACCCACTGTCAGGTAGCCCTGCCATAAGATGGATGTAAGGGAAGGAGGGAGGGATGGACTGGCATTTCTCACTTTCTGGAATGTGGGGAGTGTACCAGGTTGTCTGGGAGACCCAGATTTAGTATGGGCATGGAGACTGTTATCTCACACGATGGCCTTGGGTCTCAGGCGCTTTCTTTCTTTTCTTTTCCCACCTGAGATATTCTGGCCGGCATGTTCGAACCTAGTATAACTGGGGGTGCCACGGGGTCCTCAGTATCACTGAAAAAGCTTTGCTAATGTATCTCTGAGAGTTGCTTTCAATAAATGCTATCTTCTTTATGGAGCCTGGTGTTTGACTGACTTTCTGGAGAACTTGACACCCACACCCTTAGAGAACTGCACACAGAGGCTAAGAACAGAGCTATGGGAGAGACAGCAAAGTGCACGCCTCCTGGCCTGACGCCAGCTGGTTGCTAATAACCAAGATGAGTAGTCGCAGGATTATCTTGATTTCAGTAAGGCTTTTGATAAGGTTTCACATAATATTCTTGTTGACAAATTGGAAAAATGTGGTTTGGATCCTATGACTGTTAGGTGGCTCTGTAACTGGTTGACAGATGGCACCCAAGGAGTGCTTGTGAATCGTTCCTCATCTTTTTGGAGACAAAGTGGAGTGCCCCTCAAGGATCTGTCCTGCGACCTGTTTTGTTCAGCATCTTTATCAATGATTTGGATGAAGGGATAGAGCAGGGGTGTCAAACATGCAACCCGGGGGGCCGGATCAGGCCCCCAGAGGGCTTCCATCAGGCCCGCAGTGCACCTGGGTGTCTTCTGCTTCTTCTTCCAGTTCTGCTGCTGCTGTGTCATCGTAGGTTTGCAGCTTACAGAGACACCCCTGAACAGCAGACTCAAGATTGCAGCAGCACAGAGATTTGGATGCAGTCATTCAGAGCAAGAGGTGTCAGTTATCAGACACTGTTAAATAAACAAAATATTGCAAGAGTGCTGATGTTCTAGGCATGTTTTTATTTTAAGTTAAAAAAAACCCTTTGTGTCTGTGTCCTTTATAAAGTTTATATCTCCGCTACCTGGCATTACATTTTATGACACACACACGGCCCGGCCCAACAAGGTCTCATTTATCTCAGATCTGGGCCTCATAACAAATGAGTTTGACACCCTTGGGATAGAGGGAATGCTTATTAAATTTGCAGATGATACTAAATTGGGAGGGGTAGCAAATACGGTAGAAGACAGAGTCAGGATACAGGATGATCTTGACAGGCTGGAAAACTGGGCTAAAACAGATCAAATGAATTTCATTGGGGATTAATGTAAAGTTCTGCATTTAGGTAGGAAAAATCAAAGGCATAATTATAGGTTGTGGGAGACTTGTCTTGGCAGTAGTATGTACGAAAAGGATCTCAGGGTCTTAGCAGACCATAGACTGAACATGAGTCAGTAGTGTGATGTGGTTGCCAAAAAGGCAAATGTGATTTTGGGCTGTATCAACGTAAGTATAGTGTTCAGATCACGAGATGTGATGGTACCGCTTTACTGTGCTCTGGTAAGAACTCACCTAGAGTATTGTGTTCAGTTTGGGGCACTGCAATTTAAGAAGAATATAGACAAGCTGGAACATGTCCAGAGGAGAGCAATGAAGATGGTGAGGGGTCTGGAGACCAAGCCCTATGAGGAAAGGTTGAAGGAGCTGGGCATGTTTAGCCTGGAGAGGAGATGACTGAGAGATGATATGATAACCATCTCCAAGTACTTGAAGGGCTGTCATCTAGAGGATGGTACGGAGTTGTTTTCTGTTGCCCCAGAAGGTTGGATCAAAACCAACGAGTTGAAATTAAATCCGAAGAGTTTTCAGCTAAACATTAGGAAGAACTTCCTGACAGTCCAAGTAGTTCCTCAGTGGAACAGGCTTCCTCTTGAAGTGGTGGGCTCTCCTTCTTTGGAGGTTTTCAAACAGAGGCTAGATGGCCCCATCTGAAAGCAATGCATTCTGTGGACTTGGGCAGATCATGAGAGGGAGGGCAGGAAGGGTTACTCCAGTGCTTACTTCTTTCTTACACGCCCAGGGAAATGCTGATCACTACTTTGGGGTCAGGAAGTGATTTTTCTCCAGGCCGGTTTGGCCGGCGATCCTGGAGGTTTTGGGTAATCTTCTGGGCGTGAACAGCAGTCACTGGGGGGTGTAGGGGGGAGGTATTTGTGAATTTCCTGCATTGTGCAGGGGGTTGATGACCCGGTCCCTGGAGGTCCCTTCCCACTCTATGACTCTATGATTCTGTTCCTGAGCAGCTGGCTGCAAACATGACCCTTAAACGTGAGGCTGTAAAAACCAGCCAAGGGAGGCTGTTCGGCATGGATGCAATGTGCATGAGACAATAGCTTTAACGTGATTTGTGCCAGTGTGATTTGTGTATCTATAACATTCCTGTGTCTTACATTCTCATGTTTAGTTAGATTACTTTAAAATAAAGTTGTTAGCTCAAACAGGGAGTAATCATTGGAAGGTTCTCATGCTGGATTTGGAATAAATAAACAAACATCCGATTTCCCCTTATAGTGAGATGCCTGGGCCCCATTAAGTGTTGAATGCCAGAGGGAGAACTCCCGTGCCAGATGGTGCTGTGACTCAGTGGTTTGCATGTTGTTGGTATTCAACCAAAGAGACTCATTAGGCTTCCACTGTTGACCCTCCCCCAACATCAAGAAGACAGAGCATCACTGGCCCCAGACTGAGAGTTCCTATCTATACCTTGTGGCTAAGAGCCACTGGATGGACTTCTGCTCCATATGTTTATCCAATTCCCTCTTATAAGAACATAAGAGAAGCCAGTGTTGAATCAGGCCAGTGGCCCATCCAGTCCAACACTCTGGGTCACACAGTGGCCAAAAATACCAGGGGCCATCAGGAGGTCCAGCAGTGGGGCCAGAACACTAGAAGCCCCTCCCACTGTTGCCCCCCACCCAAGCACCAAGAATACAGAGCATCACTTGCCCTAGACTGAGAGTTCCTGTCTATACTTTGTGGCTAAGAGCCACTGATGGACCTCTGCTCCATATAAGAACATAAAAGAAGCCATGTTGGATCAGACCAACGGCCCATCCAGTCCAATACTCTGGGTCACACAGTGGCCAAAAATACCAGGTACCATCAGGAGGTCCAGCAGTGGGGCCAGGACACTAGAAGCCCTCCCACTGTTGCCCCCCCAAGCACCAAGAATACAGAGCATCACTTGCCCCAGACTGAGAGTTCCTGTCTATACCTTGTGGCTAATAGCCACTGATGGACCTCTGCTCCATATGTTAATCCAATTCCCTCTCAAAGCCGTCCATGATTGTAGCTGCCACCCCCTCCTGTGGCAGTGAATTCCACGTGCTAATCACTCTTTGGGCGAAGAAGGACTTCCTTTTATCTGCTCTAACACGACTGCTCAGCAATTTCATGGTTGCTTTTCTGGCAATACCTTGTCCCAAGTGGGCCTCTTAGACTGGTACACCACCTTGTTGGGTGGCCTGCCTGAAGTCCCTTACTGGCTGCACCTCCTAAGCTGTGTTCTTTGTTGACCGGGTGTCTGGCTGGACCACCACCCTTGCTTGTTGTGTGCTATGGGCCTAGGAAGCAGGGGAGGGCAGTATATAAATCAAATAAATAAATAAATGGAGCAAAACTGAGCCAGCTGGGCTGGGAGAGAGAACCCAGGAGAGAGCGGCTGGGAAGGTGACTGTTTTTTGCCTTTCCGAAACTGGTAAATTACTGGGGAGCATGAACTGAGGTTGCTTTGTGAGAGTACAGAGTTTTGATGGTGAGTGGGTGCTTATAACCTTCCAGTAAGGGGTGTTTTGTTTGGGTCTTTGTCTGGTCTGTTGCTCATTGAGCAAGGTCAGTTTGCCTGGGACTGATTAACCACTACAGGATGTATTGGTTATGGGAGATTTCAACTATCCAGATATTTGCTGGAAATCTAATTCTGCTAGACATGGGGCAACTTGCGGACAACTTCATCTCTCAGAAGGTGGAGGTGGGAACCAGAGGATATGCTATCCTAGATTTAATTCTGACTAACAGGGAAGAACTGATTGATGAGGTGAATGTTGTAGGATCCTTGGGAAATAGTGACCATGTCAACTTGGAATTTGACATATTGAGGGATGTGAAACCAGGACATAGTAGGACTCGTATCCTGGACTTCAGGAAGGCTGATTTTAAAAAACTCAGAGAAATATTAGGTAGGATCCCATGGCTGGAAATGCTGAGGGGGAAATCTGCACAGGAAGGATGGGAGATGCTGAAAGGCACAATCCCAAACTATTCTGGTAAGAAAGAAAGGTGGGAGATGGGTAATGAAGCTGAGGTGGCTGAACAAGGAACTCTCTGAAGAGCTAAGACTAAAAAGGGAAATGTACAGGAAATGGAAGGAGAGCCAAATTACTGAGGGTGAGTACAAGAAGCAGGCTCGAATCTGTAGGGATGGTGTCAGAAAGGCTAAGCGCAGATGGAGCTGAGGATTGCGAGGGATGCTAAAAATAACAAGAAAAATTTCTATGCCTATGTTCGGAGCAAAAAGAACAGGGACGGGGTAAGCTCATTGCTAGGGGAAGACGGTCAAGTCTTAACAACAGATGAAGACAAAGCGGAATTATTCAACTCTCACTTTGCATCAGTCTTTAACTGTAAGGCGAGCTGTATACAAACTGAAGAATGCAGGGCATATGAAGGAAGAAGGAACTGTCAGTCCAGAGTAAGTAAGGAAATGGTTAGAGAGCATCTGGCTGCCTTAAATACTTTCAAATCTCTAGGGCCGGATGGATTGCATCCCAGGGTGCTAAAAGAAATTGCAGATGTTATTTCAGAGCCTCTGGCTTTAATCTTTGAGATGTCCTGGAGTACTGGTGTTGTGCCGGAAGACTGGAGAAGAGCGAATGCTGTCCCAATCTTCAAGAAGGGGAAAAAGATGGACCTGGGAAGTTACAGGCCTGTCAGCTTGACATCAATACTTGGAAAAATTCTGGAGCAGATTATCAAACACTCTGTCTGTGAGCACCTTGAACAGAATGAGTTAATTGGTAGTAGCCAGCATGGGTTTATCAAGAATAAGTCATGCCAGACAAACCTTATCTCCTTTTTTGACAGAGTTACTAAAATGGTTGACTCTGGCAATGCCGTGGATATAGTGTATCTAGATTTCAGTAAAGCATTTGACAAAGTTTCTCATGATATCCTTGAGGATAAGCTGGTTAAGTGTGGGCTGCATGGAGCAACCATTGGATGGATTCATGGTTGGTTGAAAAATCGTACCCAACGAGTGCTCGTAAATGGCTCTGCATCTACGTGGAGGGAAGTCTCGAGTGGAGTGCCACAGGGCTCAGTCCTGGGCCCCATGTTGTTCGATGTTTTTATAAATGACCTGGAGGAAGACATAGAGGGGATGCTTATCAAATTTGCTGATGACACAAAGCTGGGTGGGATTGCTAATTCTGAAGAAGACAGAGACAGGATTCAGAATGATCTAGATAGGCTGGAACAGTGGGCTGAGGCAAATAAAAATGAAATTCAATAGAGATAAGTGCAAAGTCCTACACCTGGGCACAAAATATCAAAGGCACAGATATAGAATGAGAGGGGCTTGGCTTGACAGCAGTACATGTGAAAGGGATCTAGGTGTTCTGGTTGATCAGAAACTCAACATGAGCCTGCAGTGCGATGTGGCTGTGAAGAAAGCTAATGCAATCTTAGGATGCATTAACAGAAGCATTGTGTCCAGATCACAGGAGGTGGTAGTTTCTCTGCTATGGTCAGGCCTCACCTGGAGGACTGTGTCCAGTTTGGGGCACCACACTTTAGGAAGGATGTTGACAAGCTCATGTGGAAGGGCAGCATATAAATTGAATAAATAAATAAATAAATAAATAAATAAATAAATAAATAAATAAATAAATAAATAAAAGCTCGAGCGTGTCCAGAAGAGGGCAACCAGGATGGTGGGAGGATTTGAATCCAAGTCTTATGAGGAAAGGCTGAAAGAGTTGGGTATGTTCAGCCTGGGAAAGAGAAGGCTTAGAGGGGACATGATGGCAGTCTTCAAGTATCTGAAGGGCTGTCATGTAGAAGATGGAGCAGATCTATTCTCTCTTGCTCCGGACTGCAAGACTAGATCTAATGGGTGGAAATGACAAGGGAGTCGTTACTGGCTAGATATCAGGAGAAATTTCCTAACTGTAAGAGTGGTTGAGCAGTGGAACAGTCTGCCTCAGGAGGTGGTGGATGTTCCTTCCCTGGACATTTTCAGGCGGAGGCTGGATGACCATCTTTTGTAGGTATGTAGGGCCATCTTTTGGCTCTGCTCCTGCAGAGTGCAGGGGGTTGGACTAGATGACCTGCAAGGTTCCTTCCAACTCTAACATTCTATGATTCTATGATTACAGTCCCCACCCTCTTCTGGTGCTGCTGGGAGGCAGGGGCTGTGGGCCTCTGACCTCTAAGGCTCTTCCTAGACAGAGGTGTGAGTAGGGTTGCCATCCTCCAGGTGGGGCCTGGGGATCTTCCGCTTTTACAACTGATCTCCAGCTCCCCTGGAGAAAATGGCTGCTATGAAGGGTGGACTTTGAAGGGCGTTGTACCATGCTGAGGCCCCTCCCCTCCCCATACCCTTCCCTCTCCCGATAAGACTCCAGGTCCTGATGGCATACACCCAAGAGTTCTTAAGGAACTCAGATGTGAGATGATCGTTGATCTACTAACCCGTAACATCACTAAATTCAGTCACTGTACCAGAAGACTGGAGATTAGCAGTTACACCAATTTTTAAAAAGGGATCCAGAGGAGAACCACGAAATTACAGGGCCAGTCAGCCTAACGTCTGTCCCAGGAAAATTAGTAGAAACTGTAATCAAGATAGAATTGTTAGGAACATAAAGGGGCAAAGGCTGGTGTGGGACAAATCAGCACGGCTTCTGCAAAGGGAAGTCCGGCCTCACCAAACCTTTGGGAGTTCTTTGAGGACAAGCATGAAGACAATGGTGAACCAAGAGACGTTATATACCTCGACTTTAACTTAGCAGTCGTGGGGTAAGAGGACGGGTTCTCTGATGGATTAAAAACTGGTTAAATGACAGGAAGCAAAGGGCAGGAAGAAATGGGACAGTTCTCGGAATGGAGGGAAGTCAGCAGCGGGGGCCCCACAGGGATCAGTCCTGGGGCCCGGGACTCCTTGATTGATTCATAAATGATCCATAACTGGGGGTGAGTAGCGGAGTGGCCAAGTCTGCAGATGACACCAAATTACTCAGGATGGTGGAAACCAAGGCTGACTGTGAAGAGCTCCAGGAAGGACCTGCACAAACCGGGCGAGTGGGTGACGAGGCGGCAAAGGAAGTTCATTGCTGGTAACTGTGAGGTCATGCACACTGGGATTAAAAAAAAAATCACAATGGCAGGTATGAGCTAACAGCGGTCTGAACTTGCTGAGACGGAGAAGGGGAAAGATCTTGGGGTCGTAGTGGAGAGCTCAATGAAAGCATCCACCCAGGTTTATTTATTTATTTATTATACTTTCGGCTTATATACCGCCCTAACCGCAGAGGGTTTCTGGGCGGTTTACATAGTGGTTCTAAGCAACCGGTTTTAACCTAACTAGGGCCACATAGTCTACAGGGTGGTGACTGCCTACCAGCACCCCAGGTGTGCTGCAGGGGTGAAAAAGTTCTTTGTCAGCTCTCTCCACCCTATGCATAATTTTATAAATCTCTCTCATGTCCCCTCTAAGTCTTCTCTTTCCCAGGCTAAACAGACCTCCCAACTCTTTCAGCCTTTCCTCGTTGTAAGACTTGGATTCCAACCCTCTCACCATCCTGGTTGCCCTCTTCTGGACACGCTCCAGAAGCGTGTCCTTCCTAAAGTGTGGTGCCCAAAACTGGAAACAGTCCTCCAGGTGAGGCCTGACCATAGCAGCATAGAGCGGAACCACCACCTCCCGTGGTCTGGACACGGTGCTTCTTCTGTTAAGGCATCCTGAGATTGCATTAGCTTTCTTCGCAGTCACATCACACTGCAGGCTCATCGAGGGGTGTTCCCGGCACAGACCACTTGCCTTTCTCTTGGGATTCACCATGGGGATTAGGGTGGAGCTCACAGTCCTGGAGGTGTGGAAAGGGTTACCCCTCAAGGGACTGGCAGGAACACCCCAGGCCTGAATGCTGGCCTTCTCGGCAGGGCAGGCCTGCCCCCGCACCCACACACGTCCTCACGGTGATGCGTTACAGGCGGCCCCAGAGCCCTTGCGTGCAAATGATTACATGCACTGCACGAATCAATGGTATTGGCCTAATTTCTTCCAGTTGCAGACATTGGCCTGCTGCAGAACCTTGGAGCAGTTTGGGGGTGGGGGTGGGGGGGAACAGACGTGAAGGCGAGTCAGGGAGGAGGGAGGAGGGAGGAGGGAGGGAGGCCCCGAGGCCTCTCTCCGCAGCACTCGGCCTGGCTGGAAAGGGCTCTCCAAGTCCCTCCTCTCACGAGCCATCTGCCAGGGCTCTTTCCATGGAAATAATTGGTTCCATCTTGGCTCCCTTACAGCAATGCTATTTTGGGAGCGCCAAAGGAGGCATCATCGCTGGGGCTTCTGAACGGCTGTGGTTTCCGCGGCCCTTGGCCGGGCCCGGGTAGCCTGGAGGAGGGACCGGGGCGGGGCTCTGCTGGCCCTTCCTCCTGGAAGAGAGTGGTTGCCAGCCCTCCAGGTGGTGGCTGGAGACCTCCTGGGATGACGACTGATCTCCAGGCGGCAGAGAACCGTCCCCCTGGAGAAAATGGCTGCTTTGGAAGGTGGGCTCTGTGGCACTGGACCCCGCTCAAGCCCCTCCCCTCCCCAAACCCCACCCTCCTCAGGCTCCACCCCCCAACATCACCAAGTAGTTCCCGACCTGGAGCTGGCGACCCTCTGGGCTTCCGTCTTGCCCTCCATGCCCTTGAGACCAACGTGGAACTGCTGAGAGAAGGCAAAGGGACGTGCATGCGAACATGAAGCCGCCTTCCACTGACTCCGACCTCCACGCCCCCTCCCCGGTCCGTCAAGGTCAGCATCGCCAGGGGCCTTGGGCATCTCCTCCTGCTCCCCTCCCCAGACCCCACCCTCCGGTGTAGTGGTGCAGAGCCCGTCCGGTGTCGTGGACTCCAATCTGGGAGAACTGGGTTTGATTCCCCACTCCTCCTCCACTCGCAGCTGCTGGTGTGACCTTGGGTCAGTCACAAGTTCTCCCAGAGTGGTTCTCTCAGGAGCAGTCCTTGAAAGCAGCCCCACCTACCTCATGAGGTGTGTGTTGTGGGGAGGGGAAGGGAAAGGGAATTATAAGCTGCTCTGAGACTCCTTCGGGTAGTGAAGGGCGGGGTATAAATCTAATTTCTCCTTCCTCTCTTCTTCCTCAGGCTCCACCACAGGGGAAAAGAGGACGAAGAATTGATTGGATTTATACCCCTGGCCCTTCACTACCCAAAGGAGTCTCAGAGTGGCTTACAAACCACTTTCCCTTCCCCGCCCCACAACAGACACATCCTGTGAGGTAGGTGGGGCTGAGAGAGCTCTTTCAAGAACTGCTTCTGAGAGAACAGCTGTGAGAGAACTTGTAACTGACCCAAGGTCACACCAACAGCTGCATGTGGAGGAATGGGGAATCAAACCCGGTGCTCCAGATTAGAGTCCTACTGCTCTTAACCACTATTCCACGCTGGGTCTCAGAGATGGGGGGGGTATAGGAGAGGGGGGTATACAGGAGGGGAACTAATCTTGGAAATGCAGAGTCTGCCCCTTCCACGGGGCGCTGAGGACGGTTCTGCTCTGGAGAGCCTGTGGTGAAAGCCACGCCACCGTCTGAAGGTTTCACTTCATGACCCAAATAGATCCTCCCGAATGGTCGTTTGTCCTTTTCCCCGTGTTCACCCTTTCCCTTCCTGATGGTTTTCTCTGCTGGTTTTTACACTTGGGGTTTCTCCCTTTTATCCTGTGCTGAGAACCGGGGCAAGCTCACTCGTCCGCTGGCCCAGGGCTGAAGGCCAGTCCAGGGCGGGGGGGGGATCTGTAATTTCCAAACGCAAACGGCCTCCTTGGAACCGAACCTGTGCAGAAACAAAACCCAGGACCCCGCTTGCTGGAGTTGCAATGTAGAAGCAATCATGTCCCAAGCAAATTCTGGGATTTCTGGGCCTTCCCTCAGGATAACACCGGCAACAGCCAAGTGTGTGTCCAGGGTGGCCGCCCCTTCTTAACAGGATCAGAGATCTGAAGGGAGGGGAGGGGGGGAGGGGGTGACCCGAGAGGCACCGTCTGGCTGTAGCACCGCGCGGCCTGCCTCCGGGCCAATGCAGCCCTTCACATCTTAATGTGATTACTGAATGCCCCCTTCCCCGCCCCAACATCTTTTCTCAGGGTCTGACTGAAGAGACGGTGCAAAGGTAACAGACTATTTCAATTACAGCCAGTGAAGGCTTGGGGGGGGCTGTGCCCGCGGGAGGGGGGTCAGCCTCATTCGTGAGCAGGTAATCAGAGCCCTGCTGCTGGGTCCGGCCGGAGGCCCATCCAGTCCCGCCTCCTGTCCACACAGCAGCCCCCTGGCGGCCTCGTCCTGCCGCTGGGAAACGCTCACCCACTCCACGTGGACGGGCGCCATCTTGACGCCCATTTGGAACACACGAGGACACTGCCGCTCACCTCCCCCTTCGTGCCCCACAGCCAGGGACTCCCCCAACCCAGGAGCCACGTTCCCTCTCAGCTGAGTGACTGTGAGCCAGTTCCCTGTGTTTTAGCCTCCAGCTCACACATTTTTCTCTTCGCTCAGGAAGGATGGGGCCCCAGAGCAAACTAATTTATGCAGCCGCCAAATCCCTCGCTCACCACTTTTAATGATGGCAGCTCGCAAAGCAGAATTCCAGCTTCCGGCTCACAGATTTTTGTCTGAGCTCAGGACGGATGTAGCTCCAGAGCAAACTGATTTATGCAGCAGCTGAATCGCCTGCTCACAGCTTTAATGCCAGGAGCTCACGAAGGAGAATTTTTGCTCACAGGACTCCGCAGCTTAGAGGGAGCCCTGCGCAGGGCCCTGCTGCTTCCCGACGTGACAGCAGAACAGAAGACCCCGGACCCCTCTGCCTGTCCGGCACCAGGGCAGAAGCTGCAGGGGCCGGGTCTCCCTTCCCCATGGGGGGGGGCCCCTCTGGAGCAACGCTCCCCCTAAGCGGTGGAGAGTCTTGTGAGCAAAAATTCTGCTTTGGGAGCTGCTGGCATTAAAAGTTGCGAGGGAGCGATTTGTCTGCTGCATAAATCAGCCTGCTCTGGATCCCTCCCTTCCTGAGCTGAGACAAGAATCTGTGAGCTGGAGGCTAGAAAACTGTAGCTACCTCACACTCACTCAGCCGAGAGGGAACCCTGCTCTGGAGCCACAGCCTGGGGGGGGGGGGCTCCAACAAGAGGAGAGAGGCTTTGCACGAGCAGAGCCGTGGACAGGAGCCCGGAGGTGCCGGCAAGAATTCCTCTGCGCGCCAGTCCCTGTCACCCACCTTGGCAAGGGCTAAGGACGGGCAGGCTGGGGGAAGTGCCTTCCCTGGCAGACCCAAGTGATGCTTGGTAGCTTCCGGGCGCTGGGGTGAAGGTGAGCGCATTCATTCTCTGCTGGCCTTCCCCCCCCCGCCTGGCCCAGGCCTCTTGGCTCCAGACCTGGTGAGCACCACCCCCACTCCCACTCCCGGCCTGGGCCCAGATGTCGTCAAGCTGGGGTAGGGATGAGGGAGCCTCTGCTGACTCACGTTTTCCTGGAAGGCCACCCAGCCGCCGCTTCCAGTCTGCAAGGAGCTCTCTGCTCCAGAAAGGGAAACCGGCGGCCGGCTAGTCACAGGAGGGGCCAGCAGCCAGGAGAAAAGCCAGGGCCACGGGCTCTCCGTGGGAAAGGGCTGGGCCACGTGACACCTTCTACCTGAGCTGTGGCACAGCCCTTCCCACGGAGAGGAGGTTTGCCCCCACGGGAACCACAGCTCCCACGCCCAGCAGTAGAACAGGTCAGGGTTGTCCTCTTGCGTGTTGGGCCTTCTGGACTGGACTCAAACTGGCTCCAGCACACGTCCATCCTTCCGTCCTCCTGCCGGTCAAGCTGGAAGTCCTGGCCCCACTGCTGGACCTCCTGATGGCCCCTGGTATATTTTGGCCGCTGTGTGACACAGAGTGTTGGACTGGATGGGCCATTGGCCTGATTCAACATTGGCTTCTCTTATGTTCTTATGTACCACTGAGGACACGTCCGTATGTGGCACATTCTTGTGGAACAGCGAGATTCCAGCCCAGAAGCTACTTTGAGGGGGGCGTGTGTGCCTCCTGGTGCCCTCGAGACATTTCACACCTAGAAGAAGAGAAGAGATTGGATCTCTACCCCATGGCCCTTCACTACCCGAAGGAGTCTCAGAGCGGCTGACAAACTCCTCCCCTCCCCACGGCAGACACCCTGAGAGGTAGGCGGGGCTGAGAGAGCTCTTTCGAGGACTGCCCATGAGAGAACAGCTCTGAGAGAAAACTGCGACTGGCCCAAGGTCACACCAGCAGGTGCATGTGGAGGAGTGGGGAATCCAACCCGGTTCTCCCAGATTAGAGTCCGCCTGCACTTAACCACTACCCCAAACTGGCTCTTACTTATGGTGACCCTGTGAACTCTTCTCCTCCAAAACCGCCTGTCCTTAACAGCCTCGCTCAGGTCTTGCCGACGACGGAGGGCCCTCATTGTGGCTTCCTTCAGGGAGTCCGTCCATCTCCGGTCGGGTCTTCCTCTCCTTCCGCTGCCTTCATCTTTCCCCAGCAAGCTTCTCTTTTCCACCGGAGCCAAAGCTCCCTTCCTGGTGGCGGGACAGGCGCTCCAAGATCCTCTCACCACAAGGGGTGGTCTTTGCCACCCTGGGCCCCCAGAACAGGATGGGAAGCCGCCCCAGGGGAAGCACCAGAAAGTGGCAGATGCTCCACCTGGCCTCCGTTTGGGTTTCCCCGGTGCTGCCATTGCCCAAGAGGTACTTGGAACACTTTCCCCGGGAAGAAAGGTTAAAGCACTTGGGACTCTTGAGCTTGGAGGAAGGACGGCTGACATGATCCGGGTTTACAAGATTATGCGCGGGACAGAGCAGGTCGAGAAAGAGGTCCTTTTCTCCCTTTCTCACAGTGCAAGAACTGGTGGGCACTCAATGAAACTGCTGAGAGGTTGGGTTAGAACGGATAAAAGGAAGTCCTTCTTCACCCAAAGAGTGATTAAGGCATGGAATTCACTGCCACAGGAGGGGGTGGCAGCTGCAAGCATGGACGGCTTCAAGAGGGAATTGGATAAACATACGGAGCAGAGGTCCATCGGTGGCTCTTAGCCACAAGCTATAAATAGGGACTCGGATCTGGGGCAAGGGATGCTCTGTATTCTTGATGCTTGGGGGTGGGGGGCAACGGTGGGAGGGGCTTCTGGTGTCCTAGCCCCACTGCTGGGCCTCCTGGTGGCCCCTGGTATTTCTGGCCACTGTGGGACACAGAAGAGTGTTGGACTGGATGGGCCGCTGGTCTGATCCAACATGGCTTGTGTTTTTATGAGCATCTGTAGAGAGATCTGCCAGGGCCCCAGGGCTGCCATTTTATCCCAGGGGGAGGGGGATGGCAGATTCTTACTGGGGAGGGGGCACCCAGCACCCAGTCTGCCCAGTTTCCTTCCAGGGCGGAGCAAGGAACAGGCCTCGCCCCATGGACGGACGGCAGGTATCTTTTAGGGGGAGGGGGGAATCTGGGGCTTGCTGTTTTATCTTTGGTTTGAATTGGGGGGGGTGTTCTAATGGTCATTGTGAGCCCCCTCCAGCCAAGAGAAAAGGTGGGAGAGAAATCTTTTAAGTCATTGGATGAACCAAGAGATGCGAGGCCAGGTGCCGGAAGTCGGCTGCCAGAGCCGTGCACCAGCTGCCCCCCCACGCCCCCCCATGGAGCCAGCGGCCCCTGCCCTAGAAGGGAGTGGGAACCGGCAGTGGTGGAAGCCGGCTTATTCTCCCCCCTGCCCGAGTAAAGGACCAGCGGGGCCGTGGGTGATTGGGCCCCCAAGTGTGGGGCCCAGTGGGCAGCTGAGACCAACAGGCACATGTCAAATCGCAACATTGGATGGACAAGGCAGGACATGGCCAGTGTTCCCTCTAAGCAGAGTTAGCGTGAGCTGGCTCACAGTTTTCCAGCTTCCGGCTCACACATTTTTCTCTTAGCTCAGGATGGGTGGCTCCAGAGCAAACTGATTTATGCAGCAGCCAAATCGCCTGCTCACAGCTTTAATGCCAGGAGCTCACGAAGGTGAATTTTTGCTCACAGGACTCCACAGCTTAGAGGGAGCATTGGACCTGACCCCCCCCCCGAATTTCCTCACCCAGGATGCTTCTCTGCTCAGCCCCTCCCTCCACCCCACCTCATAACTTGCAGAAGAGGTCTTTTTAGTGTGTGGGGGGATGCAGCTGGGTCACTTTTTCGCTTTGCTTTTTCTGGCGGGGGGGAATGCCAGAACAGCTCATTGGGCAGGGGGGGGGCTCCTCTGCCAGACCCAGGGATCCCCAGCAGGCCACCTGCGCGCAACCGCCAGGGAGAGGAGCGTCTGGGTCTCCCTCCTCAGGCCCCCTCACCAAGACAGGCCTGTCCGTTGCCCCCTAGGCGTGCCCTACACGAGCCAGCGCCCAGTGGCATCCCCGGTGGGTGGCGTTCTGTGCCCAGGGGACCCACAGGCACAGAGACCCCCAAGGCCGCCCCAGCCCTAAGCAAAGCACTGAGCGGCGGCGGGGCTGAATTTCAAGAGACGTGACCCCCCCAAAACTCTTTCCCGCCCGGGCCCTCGGGCACTTTGACCGTCACCACCCTTTCAGTGCTGCATCATGCCCACCCCACAGCCAAGGGGAAGAGGCGAGGGCGGGAATGGACTCCTCTTCCTCCATCGGCCGGCCAACCCCACTGGGATGCCTGGCTCTCCTTCCCAAAGACATAAAAAGTTTAATGACAGGCCATTCATGTCACCTGCGTGGTAAGCGGGGGGGGTGTTTAAGGGCCTCCAAATCCAGGCCAGATGCACCCCTGCCCCCCTCCCACCCAGCCCCCTCTGTCCCCTCCAGTCTTAACAGGCATGTGGCCCCCCCCATCCCTCCCAGGCCTGCAAAACCACACACACCCCTCCCGGTCCTCCTCCTCCTCCTTTGTCTGCTGCAGGTCTCTACTTGGAAGACAGGGTGGTTTTCGGTTACACAAGAGGCTCTACTTCCCCCCCCCCAACTTTGCTTCGTGTCTGGAGGGAAGGCCCTTGTGGAGGCTCCGGCAGACACCCCCCCTGCTGCAGACCCCCTTCCTCCTCCTCCTCCTCGCCTCTTCAGCCCCGGGCAGACGCGGAGCAAAGAAGGGAAGGGGCCCCGCCGGAGACACTGCGGGATGCCTGGGAGGCAGGCAGGGAGGGAGTCGGAGGGGACGGGCAGGAGATGGGGGAGATGGGGGAGGGGGCAGCAGACCCGCACGAGGGGCCCGGCCGCCCCCTGCACCGCTCTCTGCCAAGGCCCCCCAACCAGGCCAAAGGGAGCCACTCCCCCAGGGGTGCCAAGCAGAGCAAGGGCTGGAGGGGGGGGCTGGCTGTGAATAGCGGGGCAGCAGGCGAAAGGGAGACTCCAGCTCAGCCCCCCAGAGCAGAGCTGCCCTGGCCTAGGAGGGAGGCCCCCCCCCAGACTCAGGCCGACCGAGTCGTCTCGGAACCCACCAGGCTGGGGAGCCCCACCACCAGAGCTCCTTTGGAAAGCCCCCTGGGGCGGGGTGGGGCGGCCCCCTCTCACCCGCCTGGCCCCTCTGCCGCCCAGCCGATCCCACTGGGGCCAAGAAGGCCCCCTTCTCCAGGAGACCCCCAGCGGGCCAGGAGCCCCCCCCGCCCGGCTGTGGCCAAGTGCCCCCTCCGCCTCCCCCGAAGGACGGCGAGAGGCCCGGGGCAGAGCCCCAAAGTCCAAGGCCAAGCCCCGGGAGGCCGGCCCCCTCCGTCAGGCCCGGCTCGCAGCAACGGAGCTCGGGACCCCTTTCGCCCCAGCCGGACGGTGGGGAGGCGGCCGCACAGACAGGGGGCGCGGCCCCCTCGGCCCTGGCCAGTCGCCCCCCCGCCTCTGCAGCCTTCCCCGGCCTCCTCTGCAGCCCCCGCCCGGGAGAGACAGAAAGGCCCCGGGCCGCCGCTCCTCCTCGCGGCGCCGGACGAAGCGGGCTGCCGGGACCCTCGGAACCCGCGGGCCGCGGCGGGGCACCTGGCCGGCCCTCTGCAGGCCCGCCCGCCCGCCCGCCCTGGGACCCGGCTGCGCTCCGGGGGCCGCCGCACGAGGACTGCCCTCCGGAAGACTCCTCCGGGACGGGGCCCTGCTGGCCGGCTCCCCGCGGCCGCCGTCGCGGCTCCAGCTCCGGACCGGCCAGCCCCCCCGCCCCCCCCGCCGCTTCCAGGCGCGCCCCTCCCCCGCCCCCCCCGCGCCGGCCTGGCCCGCAGCCTCCCCGCCCCTCCCGCCCGCCCGCCCGCCCGGCCACGCCGAAGCTCGCCCGGAGGGAGCGGGAGTCCGCCGATAACCCCCGCGCCATAAAGAAGCCGCCCCGGGACGACTTCGAAGGCCCGGGGGAACAGCCGCGCGGGGGCGCCTTCCCGCCCTGGCCATTCCCCAACCCCCAACCCCCAACCCCCCCCGCCCCCGCCGCGCTTCTCTCCCCGAGCAGGAGGGGGCTCCTCCGCCCACCCCCCCAGCGGCGGCGGCGGCGGCGGCGGCTTTAATGACGGGGCCTCCCTCCAAGGCGGTGTCCGGCCAGGGGAGCGCAGCCTCCCGGGTGGTCTGGGCGGCCCACTCCGTCCCCCGGGGACAGGCAGACCCGTTTCCCACCCCCCCACCCCCGGTGCCAGGCCCGGCCCTCTGGCGCCCGCCGCTCCCGAGGTCTCCGGGGTGGGGCTGCAGGGACCCGAGGGGCGCCTAACCCTAACCCCCCCCCCCGCAAAAAGAGAGGGGCCGCGAGCATCCGAGCGCCACGCGCCCCCCCCCCCCAGCAGGCCCGCCCCAGCCCCTCCCGGCCACCCGAGGGGCCTTCGGGGTGGGGGGAGGCAACCAAGCCAGCCAGGCTGACAGCCGCTTCCTCCCTCCTGGCCTTGATTAGCGGCGGCGGCAGCCCCGGCTCTTTCCGCCCTGGATTGTTTGTGCGGGGGGGGGTGCGTGCGTGCTGGGCTGAAACGGAGGAGGGCCCTCCCCGTGCCTCGCCTGCCCCTCGCCAAGGCGGTCCAGGGGAGCAAGAGGCGCCAAGGGTGGGAAAGGGGGCTCAGCCTCGGGGCTGCTGCCCTGCCCACATCGCCCGGGCCTCCCCCTGGCCCCCCATGCCAGCCCCTGCCTCGGGTGCCCGCCGGTGACACAGCAGGCCAGGAGAAGAAGAGGAGGAGGAGGTTGGATTTTTATCCCCTGCCCTTCACTCCCCAAGGGAGTCCCAGAGCAGCTGACAAACCCCTTCCCCTTCCCCTCCCCACAACAGACACTTGGTGAGGTAGGTGGGGCTGAGAGAGCTCTGAGAGAAACGGCTCTTTTTCAAGGACAGCTCTTGTCAGGACTATGGCTTGCCCAAGGTCATCCAGCAGGTGCAAGTGGAGGAGTGGGGAATCAAACTCGGTTCTCCCAGATTAGAGTCCGCCCTCCTAACCACTACACCAAACTGGCAAGAAGTTCCTCAGGCGCTCCCTGGCCGGCCGACCCCCTTCCCTTCCCCACATGGATCCAGAAACAGGGGCACCCAAGAGACCTGGGCCTCTCCAGGCAAAAAAAATCAGAAGAGTTTTTGGCTGAACATTCAGAAGAACTTCCTGACAGTCAGAGCAGTTCCTCAGTGGAACAGGCTTCCTCGGGAGGAGGAGGTGGTGGGCTCTCCTTCTCTGGAAGTTTTCGGACAGAGGCCGGATGGCCACCTGGCAGCAATGCTGAGTCTGTGAACTTGGGCAGATCACGAGAGAGAGGGAGGGCAGGAAGGGCTGCCTCAGGGCTTAGTTCTGGTGGCCCCTTTTTACACCCCCAGGGAAATGCTGATCACCACTTTGGGGTCAGGAATCCATCCTGGAGGGGTTTTTTTGTCACCTTCTGGGCGTGGAACAGGGGGTCACTGCAGGTGTGGCAGGAGAGGCATTTGTGAACTTCCTGCATTGTGCAGGGGGTTGGACTAGATGACCCTGGAGGTCCTTTCCAACTCTATGGTTCTATGAACTTCTGCTGCTCAACCCCAGATCTGGGACCGCTGCACAATGTAGACACAGAGCAAGCACTGAGGGCCCCCCAGCAAGGAGCAGTGGGGAGGAGGTGACTCAGATGGTTTTCTCCCCCCCACTCAATTTCCTAGAGTCCAGGAATAATTCCAGCAATCTCACAACACGAGAGAGCAAGTGACCCTCCCTATGGGGACTGGTAATTTGTTCCTAAGTGGTTTGGAATTGGGGGGGGCAATGCAAGGGCCACATTTCCCGGTGACACCCAGTTGCTCAGGAGGGTGAAAACCAGGCAGATGGTGAACGGTGAACAGCCCCCCCCCCCGCAAGGATCTCTCTCAAGGAGGTGAGCAGGTGACAACAACATGACTAAATCCATTCAAATGAAGCCCCCTCCCCTTATTTAAAATATATGTTGCCGAGATCTGGAGCAGTGGCAAACAACGGGGAAACAGATCTTGGCGTTGTGGTCGACAGTGCAGCGACAACACCCACTCCCAGCAGTGGGGGAAAGGCAAATTCTAGGCTTGGGAGGGCGACACAAAGCAGCCGGCTCCATACCGCCCCCCCTATGCATGGTGCTGCCATATTTGGAATGCTGCCCCCACACCTCGATGGAAAGCAGCAGCAGCCACCAAAACTCAGTGAGGAAAGGCCAGGCAGTTGGGGGGGGCTCTCAGTTAACGGGAAGAAGAAGAGGAGGAGGAGGAGGAAGAAAAAGAAGAAGAAGAGGAGGAGGAAGGAGGAGGAGAAGAGAGAAGAGACTGGATTTATACCCCGCCCTTCACTACCCAAAGGAGTCTCAGAGTGGCTGACAAACTTTTTCCCCTCCCCCTCCCCACAACAGGTGCCCTGCGACGGAGGCGGGGCTGAGAGAACTCTTTCAAGGACTGTCCTTGAGAGAACAGCTCTGAGAGAACTGTGGCTTGCCCAAGGTCATCCAGCAGCTGCGAGTGGAGGAGTAGGGGAATCAAACCCGGTTCTCCCAGATTAGAGTCCGTGCACTTCACCACCACACACAAACTGGTGTGGCTTTGGGACCACTCATCCCGCCTCCTTGTCTGTCTTTGGGGGGAGGGCATCTGGTTAGCCGTTGTGCACGACAGTTATGGCTCAGCTGACCCAGCCGGCTGCTCCTGTTCTCCCCCACTGGCTGCTGCACAGACGAGGGGCCCTGAGTGGGGCATTGCCCCCCCCCACCCTTAGCACGCTCTCAGCATTCCCAGGCAAGCACTCGACTGCGCGGCAGGCCTTTTGGGGTGAGGGACGCTATTGTTCTGCATTCTTAGGAGACCCTCCAAGACAGCCAGCGTGACATCATGGTTAGAGTATCAGCCTGGGACTTGGGAGACCAGGTTTGAATCCCCACTCGGCCCTGGATGCTGGCCGGGCCAGTCTCACGCATGCACACACACCCTAGTCTACCTCATGCTGTGAGGTTAAAATGGAGGAGAGGAAAACAGCCCCACAAGCCGAAGGGAAAGGCCGAGCAGGAGGAAATAAAGACGAATAAAACAAAGTACTCCGGAACCCAGATCTTGCCTTTGAGGTGCTGGGTCTCATTCCTGGAGAGCGTTCAACCATTCCCTAAGCTGGGGTGTGCAAAGAACAGCAGGGGTGGGAAGGAGGATAAGCTGTTTGGAAAGTGACACACACACACACACACACAAGGCGCCCCCCCCCCCGCAGCTCCTGGGAGTGTCCGCGGGCCAGGTTTCTCACCCGCCCGCCCGCCCACTCCCTTTGTCTGAGTCTGCTGCTCCTGCCTGGTCTCCTCTGCCTCCCACTCCAGATCCGCCCCCCCCCACACACACACACACAATCTGCAGAAGCCATTGTTCTCTGCACACCTGGGGAGCTGGGCCATGAGCCTGCAGTGACCTCCTCCTGGCCTGTGGGTGGCCCCCCTCCCACCCAGCTCTGGCACCAGCCACTCGCTTATTCGCGGTTGCACAATAATAATTTTATCCTTAATGGAGTTTCTGCCGGCCACCCACAATAAAGCACCAGTTGAAAGGGGAAGAGCTGAAACCCACCGGCTGGGAAATACCATTGGATCCAGAGAGTCTCCTTTCAATTGCTGCAGGATTTTATGGCTGGGAAACGTTCATCTCTACAGAAATGGAGCTTTTTAAAGTTGAGTCAGCAAGATGGACTGCCCGCTTGAGAGCTGAACGTACAGGGCATTGGTACGATCAATTAATTTAAAAAAGCTCTTGACATTTAGCAAGGATCGTTCTGACAGGCACCAGCGCAGGGAGGAATTCTTCCCCTTCTCACGTCCAGTCTTTTGGCAGGGCCGAGGCTTCAGCCGCCAGTGGCAGGTGGGGACGTGGTGGGGAGGGGGCTGCAGCAGGGAGAGCGCCAGGGACGTGCCCGAGTCTACAGGGATGCCCGGTGCTGAGGCAAGGTCCCGGGGGGCCCCCGATCACCCCTGCGGGCCACCGACCTGCCCCCTCAGATTTTGAGGCAAACCAGACAGAGTTTGGTTTTGGGAGGAGCCCTGGCGCAGTGGCAGAGCAGCAGCTTGGCATGCAGATGGTCCCAGGTCCAGTCCCTGGCAGCATCTCCAGTTTAAAGGATCAGGTAGTAGGTGAAGTGAAAGGCCTCTGCTGCCTCGATGGGCCCATGAGCACCTGCTCTTGGCATGCAGAAAGGCCCTGGTCCAGTCCTCAGAATCTCCCGTTGAGGACCAGGCAGGAGGTGATGGGAGAGACCTCAGCCTGAGACCCTGGAGAGCTGCTGCCAGTCTGAGCGGGCAATGCTGACCTTGATGGACCCCGGGGCAGGGGGGGAGAGTGTCATCTAGTTTCAGTAATAAGGCAGCCTCCTGCGTTCAGAGGAGAGGCAGCGAAGGCAGCAGGCAGCGGTTTCTGTGGGAATGGCCACCTTCTCTGTGTGGCTGAGCCACGGACCAGGAAGGGGAAGGAAGAGCCAGGGAAGGGTCTGCCCCAGACAGCCCAGGGCAGCCTTTGCTCCCACCTGCCCCTCCTCCCCCCCCTCCAGCAGGCTTTGGGCAGCTCCACGGAGGCCCAGCCAGGCCTGCAGCCCAGAGCCCCGACTGGGGGGGGCCCTGGCAGGGACACCTGCTGCGGGGCATGGGCCGCCTTCACTGCCCGCTTGCTTGCTGGGCAAAGGGGGCTGGGCCGGATCCAGCAAGGCACGGGCCGGCCAGAGCAGCCTGGGTAGGGAGAGAGGCCGGGTGCTGGCCGGAGGACAAACCCCACCTGCGCTTCGGGGGCAGGGGAGTCTGCTCTGGCCCCCTCTCTGCAGCAGGCAGCCTTCCCCCGCCAAGGGGGCTTCTGCGGAGGCAGCCATAGAAACTGGGGGTGCTGGGCGGGGCCCTCCTCCCTGTGAGGACGCGGTCACCTTCAAACCAGCTCCTGCCACTCAAAAGCCGCCTGTGGGAACGCTGAGTTCCAGCTAGCCTCGGTGGCGGACTTGGCAAAGAAAGGCCCCCGGGGCTCCCTCCCAGCGTCATCAAGCAGGGCTTCCCCTCCCAGCGCAAACCGGGACCCCCCCCCCCCCGCAGCAGGGAGCAAAGAGGCCTGGGGCAGGGTCGAGGGGAGAGCAGGCAGCCTCCCGCCCTGCAGAGCCATCCGTCATTTTTACGCCCCGGGTCATTTCGATGACTTCCCCTTTCAGGAACAAGGGAGGAAGTCATTCGCGCCGATGGCCATAGTTGGGCCGGGGGGGGGGGGGAGAGATGCAGTTGGCGCTTGAGCCAGCGGAGCGCGCTGCTCCCGGGGCCTCCGGAATGCGCGAGAAGGCGGCGGCGGCGGCGGGGGAGAGCTACACAAAACAAGACCCTCCAGATACCAGAGGAAAGACTCTGGAACAAAAGAGGGGAGGGGGAGGGGGCTCAGCTCTGCTCCCAAAAGGTCTCCTCTGGCGAGGGCACACCAGCCCAGCCCGGCAGGCAGAACCTCCACCCTGTAACTCTCCCTCCTCCCCCAATCTGGGGCGGTCCAGGGAGGGACCCCTGCCCTTGGACAAAAACGCTCTCCAGACAGAGGGGGGCATTGTGCGCCCTGCTCCCCTGGAACCCCTTGCTGGACCATCTCTCTTGAGACTGCAGGAACGCCCCCCCCCCCCGTGCCTTAAAGCACCACCACCACCCTGCCTATGGTCCAAAGGCGAACGAAGTCTGAACTTTCTGAGAGGGGAAAAGATCTTGGGCTCGTAGGGGATAGGCCAATGAAAGTGTCAACCCGGTGTGCTGCAGCAGTGAGAAAAGGCAAACTCTAGGTTAGGGATCATTAGAAAAGGGGCTGAAAATAAAACCACCGATATTGTAATGCCCTTGTACAGAACTATGGTGCAGCCTCAATTGGAATACTGTGTACGCTTCTGGTCCCCACCTCCCCAAAAGAACACTGCAGAAGCTGGAAGAAGCACAGAGGAGGGGCAACCAAGATGGTTTGGGGGGGTTGGAGAGCGAGATTCTGGGATTTTCCAGTTTAGGAAAGAGGCGATGAAGCGGGGGACGGGACACGAGGTAGGTTTACAAAATTATGCCTGGGGCGGAGAGAGTTGACAAAAATAATTTTTTCTCCTTCTCCCCAAACACTAGCGGTTGAGAATGTCCAATGAAGCTGATGGGCAGTAGGTTCAGGACAGACAAAAGGAAACACCACTTTACGAAGAGTGATTAAAAGGTGGAATTTGCTGCCAGAGGATGGAGTGATGGCCACAGGTATAGGCAGCTTGAAAAGGGGACGAGACACATTCAGGGAGGATAAACCTATCAAGGGCTTCTAGCCACAGTGACTGAGGGGAACCTCCATATTCAGAGGCACTCTGAATCCCAGAGCCAGGAGGCAACATGAGGGGAAGGTCTCAGCCTCTCTGCCCTGTTGTCAGCCCACCAGAGGAACAGCTTGGCCGGTCCATGGGGGTCACCATGTGATGCTGAATTTGATGGCCCACTGCTCTGATCCAGCAAGGCTCTGAAGTTTTGAACCGGGATGCAGACTGGAGTGGGTCACGGGGACCACATCACGGCAGTTGTTCAACCTGCAGCCGCTTCCAACTTGCTCCTGCGCCCCATCCAAGTTGCTGGCATTGGCCTTTGTATGGCTAAGCAAGCAGAAGGTCCGTCGACCCTCATGTGAACCTCCCCGTGCCCTCTGATCTTCCCCAGAGGCCCACCAGAGACGAAATGGAACTGGCTGCAGCCTTCTCGGCTGTGGTGCCAAAACTCCCCCCCCCCAAAAAAAAAAAGTTTGTTCGCCTCCTCCTCTCCTTGCCTCCCGCCAGCGGGTGGAGGCTTTTCTGTTGCATTTGGCCTCCTTCCCTCACCAGTCCTCTTAGACCTCCTCCTCCTCGCGTGTTTCCATTGTTTTTATTTGTTTTAAATATTTTATGTGTGTGTAAATTGGGTGGAAAGGCAGCACAGAAATGTTCTAAGTAAGAAAGAAATGCATCAATGGACAGTAAATTCCACAGCTGAGTAAAGAGCTATTTCCTTTTGTCTGTCAGGAATTTTCTTCCCCACAACTTCACTGGATGTCCTTGAGTCCCACCATTATGGGAGAGGGAGAAAACACGCCCTCTCGCCCCCCCCCCCGGTTCTGCATTCCGTGCATAGCTTACCATGTCCCCCCACCCCACCCCCGTTGGCAGACTTTTTGTCCTCTGCAAACTCCCTGGCCTTTTCTCGCAGGAAAGGAGCACCGACCCCTTGACCATCCTGGCTGTCTGCTTCCATACTTTCCCCAGCTCTGCAATGTTCTTTTTCAGGTGTAGTGACTAGAACCACCCTTGGTATGTTTTTTAACACAGTTAAGAGGACCTCAAGAGCCTCTTGCTCTGGATGAAAGAGGAGAGCGTAAAAGTTGGCTTGAAACTCAACACCAAAAAAACTAAGATCATGGCATCTGGCCCCATCACTCCTTGGTAAATAGAAGGGGGAGTCGTGGAAGCAGTGACAGACTTCACGTTCCTGGGATCCCAGATCACTGCAGACAGCAACTGCAGCCATGAAATTAAAAGACGCCTGCTCCTTGGGAGGAAAGTGATGGCAAACCTAGACAGCACAATAAATAGTAGAGACGTCACCCTGCCAACAAAAGTCCATATGGTCAAAGCAATGGTATTCCCAGTAGTGATGTATGGCTGCAAGAGTTGGACCATAAGGAAGGCCGAGTGCTGAAGAATAAATTCTTTTAAATTATGGTGCTGGAGAAGACTCTTGAGAGTCCCCTTTACTGCAAGGAGATCCAATCAGTCAATCCTAAAGAAAATCAACCCTGACTGTTCCCTGGAAGGCCAGATACTGATGGTGAAGCACAAATGCTTTGGCCACCAAAGGAGAAGGGAGCCCTCACTGGAGAAGACCCTGATGCTGGCGGGAAAGACTGAAGGCCAAAGAAGAAGAAGGGGACGGCAAAGGATGAAATGGTCAGACAGTATTATTGAGGCAATGGACATGAAGTTGAGCAAACTCCGGAGCATGATGGAAGACAGCGAGGGCCTGACGTGATGTGGTCCATGGGGTGGCAAAGTCAAACTTGGTTGTGCAACTGAACAACAACAAAATACCTCCTGCTCACACTCAGCCCATGAGGAATAGCCGAGGGGCGGGGGGAGGCAAGGTGCCTTTTTTTGCGCACCAGAGAGGCGTGCTCAAGCAGGCGGAGAGGGCACAACCTGTGGAAGGACAAGAACAGTGCTCGGGTCCAAATCCAGGGGCACCTTGGAGACTAACTGGGCTTCTAGGGTCTGAGCTCCCCAGAGTCTGAGCTCCTTTCGTCAGATAAAAGACTTGCACCTGCCAGGGTGGCCTGGGGATAGGGCGGGAGGACTGGGCTGTTACACCACCAGCCCAAGACCCAGTCGATGCCTCAGACAAGGGACCAGCTGGATTTCTTAGCCGAGGATACCAGCCCAGGGCTGTGTCCAAAGGGGGGGAGCCAGAGCTTCCAACCCACACATTCCCCCAGCATGGGAACCCTTGTCAAAGTTGCGGGGGGGGGGACTGCCTCTCCCTCATGGGCTGGGCACATCCTCAGGAGATTTGCTTGCCCCCAAACTGCCTGCCGAGTGTTGGCCTTCCGCATTGTTCTTGCAATCCCGGGAGCGGGAGCAGGGCTCAAGACTTCTGCACCACACCTTGGGAGGTGCTCCTGCCGTGCCGGAAGCCTGGAAACCCTGCGGCCAACTTAAGAGGTCAGGGGGCCCGCCTCCTCCCCAGTGTTCCCTCTAAGCTGAGTTAGTGTGAGCTGGCTCACGGTTTTTTTAGCCCAGGAAGGATGTCTCCGGAGCAAACGAATATATGCCGTAGCCAAATCCCTCACTCACGACTTTAATGCCTCGCAAAGGGGATTTTTTGCTCACAAGACTCCACAGCTCAGAGGGAGCATTGCTCCTCACCCCACCCGTGAGGCAGAGACCCCGATGGGAGAGTCCAGGGAACTGCTCCCAGTTTGAAGCTGCCCGAGAAAGAAGGCCCATGATTTCCCTGGGGTTCCACGTTGCCGGTGTGCCTGACCAGGGGCAGACGCTCCCAAAGGCTTACCGTTGTCGGAGGCTTTCACGGCCAGAGTTCATTAGTTGCTGTGGATTTTCCGGGCTGTGTGGCCGTGGTCTTGGCATTGTAGGGCCTGACGTTTCGCCAGCAGCTGTGGACTGGCATCCTCAGAGGTATAACTCAGAAAGAGGGAGTCCTCTCTGTGTCAAGGTGAGAAGAAAAACGGTAGGCAGGTATAACGCAGAAAGATGGAGGACTTGACAAACCCCGACACAGAGAGCACTCCATCTTTCTGAGGATACCTCTGAGGATGCCAGTCCACAGCTGCTGGCAAAACATCAGGTCCTACAGTGCCAAGACCACGGCCACATAACCCAGAAAATCTACAGCAACTGACCAGGCAACCTTCAGGAGCTCCCCTCCGTGCACAGACCTGCCCTGCTTCCGAGACCTGGCCCGGAGGCCTCGACCACCTGCCTTCTGCAAGTCTCTGAGGAGTCAGCTGCCCGTCATGTCAGAAGGCCCAGCAAGGAAACAGGCCAGCCAGCCGTCCTGCCAGTGCCAGCGGAGACCCTGCCCAGCTCTAGGAACTGGAGCTGTTCCTCAGAGGGAGCTCCTACATCCAGTGGGCCCTGGCCTTCGATGACTGCGTGGGCGAGGGGGAGGGACCAGTTGAGGAAGGAAAGGGACCTGAGTTCAGGGCTGGGGACGAATGAAGTGCAACACAGCAAAGGCACCCAGGAGGCACCTCGAGCCAAACGTCACCCGGCCCCCACGATCATCGCCGTCCATGTTCAGTGCCATCAAGTAACTGATGATGGAGGGGGCAGGGGAGTGTGGAGGGTGCCCCCCTGCTCCCCACCATGCCCAGCAGGGCACCGTCTCATGCAAAACGCTTCCAGCCCTCTTCCCAAGACATGGGGGACACAGCAAACATGTGGACAAGGGGGACCCAATAGATGTTGTTTACCTTGACTTCCGGAAAGCTTTTGATGCAGTTCCTCACCAAAGGCTCCTAAGTAAGTTCAATAGTCATGGGATAAAAGGACAAGTCCTCTTGTGGATCAAAAACTGGCTTATAAATAGGAAACAGAGAGTGAGTATAAATGGGAAACTTTCCCAGTGGAGGGTGGTAAGCAGTGGGGTACCACAGGGATCAGTACTCGGTCCGATGCTTTTTAACTTGTTTATTAATGATTTGGAACTGGGAGTAAGCAGTGAAGTGGCTAAGTTTGCAGATGACACAAAGTTGTTCCGGGTGGTGAAAACCAGGGAGGAGTGTGAGGCACTCCAAAGGGATCTGTCGAGGATGGGTGAGTGGGCGTCAACGTGGCAAATGGGGTTCAATGTGGCCAAGTGCAAAGTGATGCACATTGGAGCCAAAAATCCTAACTATAAATACACATTGATGGGGTCTGAACTGGCAGAGACGGACCAAGAGAGAGATCTTGGAGTCGTAGTGGATAACTCAATGAAAATGTCTAGACAGTGTGTAGCTGCAATAAAGAAGGCCAACGCTATGCTGGGAATTATTAGGAAGGGAATTGAAAACAAATCAGCCAGTATCATCATGCCCCTGTATAAATCATTGGTGTGACCTCACTTGGAATACTGTGTACAGTTCTGGTCGCCACATCTCAAAAAGGATATTATAGCATTGGAAAAAGTGCAGAGAAGGGCAACTAGAATGATAAAAGGGTTGGAACACCTTCCCTATGAAGAAAGGTTAAAATGCTTGGGGCTCTTTAGCTTGGAGAAACAACAGCTAAGGGGTGACATGATCGAGGTTTATAAGATTATGAATGGGATTGAGCAGGTTGAGAAAGTACTTTTCTCCCTTTCTCACAAGACAAGAACTCGTGAGCACTCCATGAAATTGCTGAGCAGTCGGGTTAGAACAGATAAAAGGAAGTACTTCTTCACCCAAAGAGTGATTAACACATGGAATTCACTGCCACAGGAGGTGGTGGCAGCTACAAGCGTGGACAGTTTCAAGAGGGAATTAGATAAACATATGGAGCAGAGGTCCATCAGTGGCTATTAGCCACAGGGTATAGATGGGAACTCTCAGTCTGGGGCAGGTGATGCACTCTATTCTTGGTGCTGGAGGGGGCAGCAGTGGGAGGGCTTCTAGTGTCCTGGCCCCACTGCTGGACCTCCTGATGGCCCCTGGTATATTTTGGCCGCTGCGTGACCCAGAGTGTTGGACTAGATGGGCCACTGGCCTGATTCAACACGGGCTTCTCTCATGTTCTTATGGCTGCTCCCCGAGCTGTTGCCAGGCAGCCCCAGACACAACACATTCCTCACCTGAGCAGGGGAAAACAACAGCTCTGGGGGGTACATAAAAACAAGGGGCCCCCATTGCCTTCCCAGTTGGTTCCGTGGGCAGCGTCTCTGTCTCCAAGACACCCCCCCCCCGTCTGCTGGGAATCAGAGGACCCACCAAAAGCTGCCAATCTGGCTTGCAGTGCCCCCCAGTGGCTGTGGACAACCGTGCAGGCACTGGCCTTTTGGGTCCAGACCTCACCCCTTTTCTCTCCAGGGCTGCCTGCAAATAGAGCCTGAGTTGGAGGTTGTCCCCCCCCCAAAAAAAAAACAGTCTCGCTACAGGGCTGGCAACAGACCAAGAACCAAAACCTTTGGGCTCACCTGGCGCCCCCGCCTCCCTTCCGCCACACCGACCCGACCCAAGGAAAGGACCTGAAGCGACAAGTGGGTGGAACGCTCTTTCCTTTTTTAAAAAACGCACACAGGCCAATATCAACACAACAGTGAATGCTCAGCATTTGAATGGGAAAAGCCACCAAACCTCTGGGAGCTATGCAAGGCCTCTACTTCCTGCATGGGGGGGGGGGCCGTGCCCCAAGATCTGGGTTCAAGTCCAGCAGCACCTTAGAGAACAAGAAGCGTTTCTGATGGTCAAAGCTCTCTTTGGTGGGTCAGGCGGGACAGGAGGACGCTTCGAGGCCCACATTCGGCTTTGCCCTGCACAACAACGCAGCTCGCCCGGCCCCGGGACACCGCTAGAAGGAAAGATGGTGTCAGCCCCACAAGGACTTGAACAGGAATGTGCGGAGGCTGGGGGAAACAAAGGCGGGCCCAGCGAAGGGCCTGGACTAAGGCCCAGTTGAGCGGGGAAAGAACTTCCCCTGAAACATTCTGCCAGCACCGCCCTGGGCACACCTGCTGCTGCTGCTCTCCGCCCTTTCCACACCCGGCTTGTGAGGTCCCTGCACACGCTCCTTCAGCCCACGCACACCCCCACAAACTCCCTTCCCGTTCCATTGGCTGGTGTTTGCAAACTGGCTACAGCAGCCTGCTGCCCCCCCCCCCCCCCCAGCCTGGGTTCCGGCATTTCTCATTATTTCCGGCATAAAAATTCCATCATGTGTGTGTCGGGGGGGGGAGAAGAGAGAAGATTCAGAGCAGCTGTTTCCAGGGAGACTCTGACTCACTGGCTTCGATGCTAGGCTGCCTTGGCATGGGGACGGGGAGGGGGGCCAGGCACACCACCGACACCCCAACCTTTTCCCCAGCAGCAGGCCGGCCGGCGGGCCCCACCCCTCAGCGCCGGGGCCGAGCAGAGCAGCACGCACACAAGACACCCTGCCCTGGCCTGGCAGCCCCCACACAGGGTCATCCGGGGCTCACAGGACAGACTGGCCTCTTCCCCCCCCCCGCCCCGGTGCATCACGGGAAGCTCCGCCCAGAGCAAGAGCGCTGCCGGCAGGGCATCGGACGCCAGCTGCCGGGGAATCTGCTGGTGGGAAGCTGACTGCTCCCGGGAGCCGCGCCAACCCTGGGAGGAAACCGGCAGCAGCCACCTGGACAGCACCCCCCCCCGAGTCAGGCTTGGCCCCGGGCCCCTGCCTGTCTCCCCCAAGGGGCTGCTGCTACGTGGCACTTGTGGCTGCGAAGGGGAGGGGAGGGCGCCTGATATGCAAAACAAAGTGGCACACAGCTGGGCAGCACGCCAACCGATCCTGCTTTCCTGGTGCCGGAGGGGGGCCCTGGCTCAGTGGAAGAGCCTCCGCTTGGCATGCAGAAGGTCCCAGGTCCCATCCCCGGCTTCTCCACAGTTGCAGGGACCCGGCCGGAGGTGATGGGAAAGACCATGGAGAGCCGTGGCCAGTCTGAGCAGACAGAAGTAGCCCTCCGGGGTCCGATTCAGCACAAGGCGGCTTCATGTGGCCAGAGGTGGGGGACCAGCACCACAAGACCTCCTCGTGGCGTCCCCCCCACAGCAGATTCAGGTGGAGCAGAGCAGCTCCTGCGTGACCAGAGGAGGTGGAGGCCCAGAGGAGGCAGGGAAGGCCCAGAGGAGGCAGGGAAGGCTCAGCGGGGCCCTCCTACAAGACCTGCCCCCCGGAAGAGGCACCCCCCAGCACTCACCCTCCCGGACCCACGGCTGAGACCCATTCAGCTCAGCAACCGGCTCGCTTGATGCAACCTGCACTTTGGGTTTTTCTACTTTAAAAGTCAGGTATCTGAACCACCCCCTCTTTTGTCACCCCCCGCCCTGTCGCTTCTGTGACCCCCGAGCAAGTCAAGCCGGCCTCCTCGCTGGACTCCCTCAGCAGGGACATTGGGGGGGGGGGGCAAGGCAGAGGCAGAACAGTCCAACCAGGAAGAGCCGGAACGGAGTCCCCGGCCTGGCCTCTCGCTGGCTCACTGGGCCTGGACTGGACTGGAACGTCTGGCCGCACTAACTGCGCCTCACTCCCGCCAAGGGAAGACGCCAGATGGCCCCCCACCCCCGAGGCCACGCTGGGTGTCCAGAATGCTGTTCGTGCGCCACTGTTTGACCCAAGGCCACCGCCTGACCCTGTCGTAGAGGTAGAGGAATCTCCTGACCCAGCCCCCAGCCAGGAAGGAGGCACCAGCCGCAGGAATGCCGAGTCAGCCACGCAGAGAAGAGGCACCCCCCCCCCCGGCCTCCAAGGAACAAAGCCTGTAAGGCCTGAACTGGAAACGATGTAATGGACGCCTCCGTCTTCACGCAACTCCCCCTACTGCCCCCAGTCTGCCTCTTTCCCACCTCCTCCTCCTCCCCCACGGGCCCAGCTGAGCCGCTCTCTCCCGGGGCCTCTCGGCAGCTCCGGCTCCGGAAGTCGAGGGCGGCTCACGCGCCAGCCCACAGCAGCCTCCGGGCCCGGAAGAATCAGTCCTGCGCCGGACACGAGACCAGGTGCCTCTCCCAATCGGCTTCAACCACTTTGTACAGCTCCATCGTGGCCCGGGCGTCCTCAACCGAAGAGTGGCCGTTTTGGCCAACCTGCAGGGGAGATGGGAAAGGCAGCCTGAAGGCAGAGACTTACCAGCAAACATCACAGAATGTTAGAGTTGGAAGGGACCTTGCAGGTCATCGAGTCCAACCCCCTTCACTCTGCAGGAGCACAGCCGAAAGATGGCCCTACGTACCTACAACAGACCCAAAAGATGGTCGCATCTGCCTGTGTTATATGGTGGCACGTGATCAAATCATCACTCCGCTGATTGAACAAATTCCAGGCCTTACCGGAAAAGCTAGACTCGAGTTTCTTCTATCTGATAGAAACCCCGAGATTACTTAACAAGTAGCCACTTTCTGTATGGTGATGCTCAGGTATTCTAAGGTAGCTAGTTAGATATAGCAGTTTGATGTTAGACTAAATTTTAATCTACTTTTAATGTTTTACTGATATTTTATAATCTTGGAATATTGTAAAGGTGTACTTCCTTTTGTGTGACTGGTCTAAGGGCTGTAGAAACAAACTGAACTAAACCCTGCAAATGGACAAAATCAACACCTGCACATCTGCCTGCCTCCTCCGCTGTGGCCCCTACCACACGGAATGGCCGTCTGGAGGAGGTTGGGAAGGCCGCCCCTCTCCTGGCTTTCTGCAAACTATGCCCCGCTGCTCGACCTCCTGGTGGCCCCTGGTATTTTTGGCCACTGTGTGACCCAGAGTGTTGGACTGGTTGGGCCACTGGCCTGATCCAGCATTGGCTTCTCTCTTATGTTCTTATATCTGGGGCTCTGTATTCGTGGTGCTTGGGGGGGGGGCAACGGTGGGAGAGCTTCTGGTGTCCTGGCCCCACCGCTGAACCTCCTGAGGGCACCTGGTATTTTTGGCCGCTGTGTGACCCAGAGTGTTGGACTGGAATGGGCCGTTGGCCTGATCCAACACTGGCCTCTCTTATGTTCTCCTATGTTCTTATGCAAAACTGAGCTATACTAGAGGGCTTTTTGACTCAGGTAACAGGGTTGCACTGTACAAAATGATTCACAAAGTTAGTTGCATAAATGAATAATAAAGACTATTCTAAAATCAATAAAAATATCTTACCTTACCACACCCCTTTTAACACAAAACGGCAGTTTGGGGATAAACACCAGAAGACCCCCTGAAAGCCGCCCAGCCCAGTCCCTCCAGAATGACCGGGAGCTCACCCGCCACAGCCAGGCCTCCTGGGCGCCAGCTGACCAGCCAGGCTCCCCCCCCCCCTCTGGCCGCCCGGCTCACCTGGATGTCTCTGTGGAGGAGCTGCTTGGTGAGGCGCTTCAGCGAGATCGTCTCATTCTCCGGGAAGCCGGCCTTGCAGTTGAGGAGGGGGATCTTCGAAGTATCCCTGGTTGCCGATTTGGGATGGAAATATTTGAGGGCCTTGAAGTCGTTGTGGATTGCATGACCAATGACGATCTTCCCAGACAGGATCTTCAGAATCTGAAAGAAATGCAGAGTTCTCACTCCACGCCAGGAGACAAAGGGAAGAGGCGACAGACGTCTGCCCCCCTACTCCTGCCTTGGTGGGGAGGGGGGGGGGCATAGATCAAATAAATAAATAAAGCCTCAGACGTTAAGAACATAAGAGAAGCCAATGTTGAATCAGGCCAATGGCCCATCTAGTCCAACACTCTGTCACATAGCGGCCAAAATATACCAGGTGCCATCAGGAGGTCCAGCGGGGGGGGGCAGGACGCTAGAAGCCCTCCCACTGCTGCCCCCTCCAGCAACAAGAATAGAGTGCATCGCCTGCCCCAGACTGAGAGTTCCCATCTATACCCTGTGGCTAATAGCCACTGATGGACTTCTGCTCCATATTGTTTATCTAATTCCCTCTTGAAACTGTCCATGCTTGCAGCTGCCACGACCTCCTGTGGCAGTGAATTCCATATGTTAATCACTCTTTGGGTGAAGAAGTATTTCCTTTTATCTGTTCTAACCCAACTGCTCAGCAATTTCATAGAGTGCCCACGAGTTCTTGTATTGTGAGAAAGGGAGAAAAGTACTTCTTTCTCAGCCTGCTCAATCCCATTCATAATCTTATAAACCTCGATCATGTCACCTCTCAGCCGTCGTTTCTCCAAGCTAAAGAGAAACCTTTTAACCTTTCTTCATAGGGAAGGTGTACCAACCCTCCTATCATTCTAGTTGCCCTTCTCTGCACTTTTTCCAATGCTATAATATCCTTTTTGAGATGTGGCGACCAGAACTGTACACAGTATTCCAAATGAGGTCGCACCAACGATTTATACAGGGGCATGATGATACTGGCTGATTTGTTATCAATTCCCTTCCTAATAATCCCCAGCATAGCGTTGGCCTTCTGTGTTGCTACGCAGCCTCTGAGGCAAAGACTCCGACCCCGGTCTGCTCCCCCCCCATCACCAGTTGCTGCCTAGGTACACGACCCCTTCCTGAGGCGGACTCTACAGCTGCCCCAGGCCCCTTCCGTTCCTTGGCAGATGGACTGGACCAAGTGCCAACTACCTCTCGTCTAGGAACCTGAACCCCAGCAAGGCCTGGCAAGGCTGAAGCAACAGCCGTGCTGTTAAAAATAAAGCCATGCCTCTAAATCTAGACTGGGGAGGGCTTGCATAATGCCCTTCTGCCGAGAGACAGGCAGCAACGTCATCCCCAGAAAGGCCATGAAGATGCTCCCGGGGCTACCAGACACAGAGAAATGCCCCCGAGCCCTGAGTGACAACCAAGCGAAACGTCTGCCTGTTCCAGGAGTTGACTGGCAAACGCAGCCATCTTCCCGCGATGGGGAAGGCCCCTCCTGGTGCACCAGCAGGCTTCAAAACATCCGGCATCTCTGGCACTTCTGCAGCTGTAGGCTTGAATGGGAAGATTCCCCCTGCTGCCAGGCAGAGAGGCTGTGCTGCCAGGTCCTGAGGGAGGCCAGGAAACCAGGGGAATCGTTCTGAATCACATCCCCCAGCAGGTGTAGGGAGGGGCCTTCTACCCGGTCAGACCCCCGTTCTGTCGAAGAGCCGGACGGCCCCAGCGGGGAAGCCGCTTAAGGAGCTCCGCACCCCCCTCACCTCTTTCTGCGCTGCCTTGAAAGGAACGGCATTTGTCATGTGATGCCTCCGGATGCCACTCCACCTAGTCCGGTAATTGGTGATGGGGTTGGCCGGCCGGACGTATTTGTCGTACATCACATCGCCGTGGTAGCCCACGATGCTGCACCTGGCCAGGTCGCTGTTCCGCCCGCCGGGCCCCGTGCCCACCATCTCACAGTCAATGGCCACCATTTTGCTGGGCTTGCCCAGTGCTGCGGTCAGGCCGCTCTCGTACTCGCTCCACAGGTGGGCTTTGCTGAGCCCGCCTGTGCCGCAGTTGCTCTTGGTCCCGTTGGGCTTTGCGGAGCTGCTTCCTGTTCTGCTGGGCACTGCCTGGGCTGCAGGCTGGGGGGAGGGACGAGAACCCGAAGTCTTGCCGCCGCCACCGCCACAAGCAGCGTTTTCCTTGGGAAACTTTTTGGGCCCCCATCCAAAGCCATCGTCCCTGCCTGCTCCATCTTGGCCACTCTGGCCGTCCGCCTTCTTTCTCTTCTTGCCCCTCTCCTGCTCCACCCCTGTGCCCCGGCGAGAAGCATCCTGCTTGCGCAGGGCAGACTCTGGCGGCAGCTGCTTCTGCTTCAGGAAGCCCCTCCTCTCCAAGAAACGACGGCGCCTGACAAAGCGCTGGTGCTTCTTGTTGCCTTCAGAACCCCTCTGGGGGCGCTCGTGAAGGGCCGTATCCAGGTTGATGATGATATCCGACATGGCTGCTGACCACGAACAGGCACTTCTCTACAGGGACCACATGGCACAAGATGCCTCACTTGGGGGGGAAAAAGATAGAAAACAATGAATTTTTCTTTTTCTTAGTATTCGGGTATTCCCCCAAATAACCACTATAGTTCGCAAAGCTTGCCTACAAAGCAAACAAACGTGTTTGTCAGAAGTTTGCTCTCCTGCAGTGGTGGATGAAACTGTCAAGCAGCCGTGCTGGCTCACAGATTCCAAAGAAGCTTAAACAGTTGTGTCATCGTGGGAGACCAGAAGATCGCTGAGTAGGGAACTCTGTTGTCACATCATACAGCACGCCACCTGAACTCAGTGAAGGAATGACGACTACTGTGAGCACTTTAATTGTATGGCTGTCTTTAAAATGTTTTAAATGTTTTATGAGGACTTGGTACATTGTACTGACCTATGTAAGCTGGCCTGAGCCTGCTTGCGGGGAGGGCGGGACACCAATGCAATTAGTAACATAAAATAAAAACCGAACAACATACTGCAAACCAACATGGAAGCTTTCAGGCTCTCTTGGAACCCTGGATGCCCAGTTTAGCATAAGTATCTGGATCTTTAGGACTCCCCCTCATCTCTGGTGGAATCTGGGCTCATTGGAAGTTGGGTTGGGGTGCAGGGCTCCTTCAGCCCTTTGGGACCACAAAGGACGCTAGCCCCCCCCTTCCCCCCCACCTTTGCATAAAGACACTCCCTCTGACTTTGCTCAGCACAGTCTCTTTCCCTGGGACATTCCTGTTCGCCTCTCCCACAGACATGGCCCAGCTGGCCTCGTGTCCTTCCGTCGCCCGCCTAGCACCCAGCGGGAAGACCACCTTTGCGGCGGGTCAGCCCGGATGTCCTCGAGAGGCCCCTGGCCCTCAGGGGGGAGGGCGGGTTCCTTCCTTCCTTCCTTCCTTCCTTCCTTCCCAGGGGGAGCCTCGGGGTCCGAGGGAGCCTCCCCCAGGGAGGACGGCCGCCGTTCGCTCCCCGCCCCCCCCCGGCTACCGCAGGCTGCCTCGAGGGAGGGAGCGGCCCCCGCCCCGCCCGGGAGTTCCTGAGGTCAGCCCCCTTCCCTTCCTCCTCCCCAGCAGCAGCAGCAGCAGCAGCGCCCCACGCGCGGGCTCGCGACAGCCCTGCAAGGTAGGCGGGCGGGCCCGGGGGGGGGGGACACGAGGCGTTTCCGGCGGAGTCCTCGCAGGCGCGCTGCGGCCGGCCTACCTCACGGGGACGCGGGGCTGAAGGGGCGCGGGCGGCGGGGGCTTCCTCCGGGCCTCTCCTCCCTCGCCGCCGGCCTCGCCCGGGGGCGCCTTGTGACCTGCGCGGCGCGGCCCCTTCCCTCGGCCGGCCCGCGCGGCTGCTCCAGGTGGGGAGGGGGGACGGACCACGGGGGCTCCGCGCGCGCGCGCCCCCCGCCGCCGCCTCCTCCACACGCGCACGCAGGCGGGCAGGAAGCGCCTCAGACCCGGAAGCGGAACCGTCGCCGCAGGGGGGAGCCAGGAGGTGGGGCTCATTCTTCCTTCCTCCCCCCCGCCTACCTGGGGACTTCCGGTTCCCCCTTCCGCGTTTTATCAACCTCTCCCTCTGGCAGGGGCAGGCAGGCAGGCAACGGGAGCCGGGGAGGGCCAATCGGCGGGCGCGTCCGAGGCGTCGTCGTCCAGTCGGGCAGGGGCGGGGCCTTGCCTGCTTTGCATAGGGGCGCCTGATTGGCTGCGTCCCGCCCAGGAGCTGCCGCCGGGCGTGGCCAGAGGGGGGGCGGGGCGGCCGCGGGGCGCCAGGTGCGCTTCTCACCTGCCGCCAGGTGCGCCCCGCTCTCCCCCCCCCGCCAGGAACGCCGCCTCGGCATGACCCCCGCCCCCCGACGAGCGCCGCGGGCGGAGTCGGGGGCGGCCAGGCCGGCGAGGGGGGGAGGGAGAGGGGGGGTGCCCGGAGTCCTCCCCGCCGGCTGCCGCCCCCCTAACCCCCGCGCCGCCGTGATAAGATGCGGGGCTCCCCCCTGGAGGAGCAGAAGGGCCTGGCGGCCGGCATCACCCGCCTCCTCCGCCGCTACCGCTTCCTCCTGGACGCCCCCCTCGTCGTGAGTCCGTCGCGCCCCCGGGCGGGGGGTGGGTGGGTCGGTGGGTGGGGGCTCTGCCTGTCGCAAGCCGGGCGTCCTTGGCCGCCGCGCCGCCCTCCGCGCCCTCTCTCTGTCCTCTTGCGGGGGGGCCTCTTCTTCTGGCGTGGGGGGGCTGTGCGGGTGGAGCCGCCTGGCTGGAAGTCGCGCTCTGCTGTCTGGGGGGCCTCCGGTGCTCAGCTGGCGGGCGCGCAAGGGGGGGGGGTTCAGCAGGGCCAGCGCCCCACAGCAGATTCTGGCAGGCTGGGTCTGTTAAGAGGCCACTGTGGCATCAGGCCCCTGGCCCACCCAGTCCAACTCTCTGTCTGCCACACAGGGGCCCTCAGGAGGTCCAGCAGTGGGGCCAGGACACTAGAAGCCCTCCCACTGTTGCACCCCAATCCCCAAGCACCAAGAAGGCAGAGCCTCACTTGTCCCAGACCAAGAGTTCCTACCTATACCTTGTAGCTAATAGCCACTGATGGACCTTAGCTCCATCTGTTTATCCAATTCCCTCTTATAAGAATATCAGAGAAAACAATGTTGGATAAGAACATAAGAGAAGCCAATGTTGAATCAGGCCAATGGCCCATCTAGTCCAACACTCTGTCACACAGTGGCCAAAAATACCAGGTGCCATCAGGAGGGCCAGGACACTAGAAGCCCTCCCACTGCTGCCCCCCCCCAGCACTAAGAATACAGAGCATCACCTGCCCCAGACTGAGAATTCCCATCTATACCTTGTGGCTAATAGCCACTGATGGACTTCTGCTCCAGATGTTTATCTAATTCCCTCTTGAAACTGTCCATGCTTGTAGCTGCCACCACCTCCTGTGGCAACGAATGCCATGTGTGAATCACTCTTTGGGTGAAGAAGTACTTTTATCTGTTCTAACCCGACTGCTCAGCAATTTCATGGAGTGCCCACGAGTTCTTGTATTGTGAGAAAGGGAGAAAAGTACTTCTTTCTCAACCTGCTCAATCCCATTCATAATCTTATAAACCTCAATCATGTCACCCCTCAGCCATCGTTTCTCCAAGCTAAAGAGCCCCAAGCGTTTTAACTTTCCTCATAGGGAAGGTATTCCAACCCTTTTATCATTCCAGTTGCCCTCTTCTGCACTTTTTCCAATGCTATAATATCCTTTTTGAGATGTGGTGACCAGAACTGTACACAGTATTCCAAATGAGGTCGCACCAATGATTTACACAGGGGCATTATGATACTGGCTGACTTGTTTTCAATTCCCTAGAAGTGGTTCTGACCATTACCTGCCTCTGCGTAGCAACCCTGGTCTTCCTGGGAGAACTAATCAGGGCTGACCTTGCTGAGCTTCTGAAATCTGACAAGACCAGACTAGCCCGGGGATACCCAGGCCAGAACAAGCAAAACATTAACGGGGACAATGGAGCCTGCAAGACTAGCAGCTCATTTCTGCACTAGGAAAAAGGGCCCCTCCAGTCCAACACTCTGTGTCACACAGTGGCCAAAAACACCAGGGGCCATCAGGAGGTCCAGCAGGGGAGCCAGGACACCGGAAGCCCCTCCCACTGTTGCTCCCCCCAAGCACCAAGAAGACAGAGCTTCCCTTGCCCCAGGCCGAGAGTCCCTATCTGTACCTTGTGGCTAATAGCTACTGGATGGACCTCTGCTCCGTATGCTTATCCAATTCCCTCTTGAAGCTGTCCATGCTTGTAGCCACCGCCATCTCCAGTTGGCGTGATTGGACTGGTCACGGGGGGGGGAGGCTGTCTGAACTATGTAGAATACCAGAACTGGCGCCAAGGGAGTCAGTTCTGACACAGATCATCTTAGCCTGAAACATCTTCATCTCTCAGTAAAGAAACCCCTGCCAAGAGAGTGTTGTTCGGAGGAAGTTTGTTCAAGAGTCTGACACTGCCCCCCTCCCCGCTTGCAGGAGTTCTTCACCGACAACCTGTGGGGCCAGCTGCCCCTTTCCTGGCAGGGGGCCCTGGCGGATCTCTCCTACCCACAGCTGGCGGTACTCCTGCTGGACAGGCACACTGCCGCCCCAGAAGTCAGGTGAGTGAGACCCCAGGACGCCTCTCACCAGGATCGCAGCTCAGCAGCCATACCTGGCCAAGTGCAGAGCCAGTCCCGTGTGGAGTGTCTCTTTTCACACTGCTCCAAGAGTTGGGGAGGGGGAGAAGGATGCCGGTGTCCACTTCTATGATGGGGTAACAAGGAAGAGGCATTTTTAAGGCTGGGGGGTGGGCAGGACTGAAGGCCTCTGAGGGCCCCCCGCTGAGCTGGTAGCTGCTCTGATTTTCCCCGGGGGATTTGGGGGGGGAGCCATTTTTCTCCAGGTCAGTTTGGCTGGAGATCCTGGAGGGTTTTTTCTCATCTTCTGGGCGTGGAACAGGGGTCACTGTGGGTGTGGAGGGGGGGTATTTGTGAATTTCCTGCATTGTGCAGATGGAGGTCCCTTCCAAATCTGTGATTTTGTGATTCCTTCTTGGTTTGTTTTTTTAAAAGCTATGACTCCGTGTGGCCGCTCTCTCTCCTGGCCTTCAAAGCCACTGCCCACGCTTTGGCATTTCCCCGAGGACCCAGGGGCAAGGTGGGCATGCTGGTTGACGGGAAGCCGGAAGAGTTCAGGGAGAACCAGTGGCACAGCTCAAGACTGCACCCCCTTTTCCGGAAGCACGTGAAACCGAAAAAGCAGCACGAAATCCGACAGCTGGCACAGGTGCGCCTCCTGTTTTATCCGGGTGGTGGGAGCTCAAGCAAGTAAGCCGAGCTGCTCAACGCAGGTCACTGGTGGACTGGGGAGAAGGGATCTTCCTGGACTGGGTAGGGGGGTTAGGAAGACTCATGGACTATCGGGGCTGCTAGCTGTGGTCAGCAGAGGGAACCTGCGTGTTCAGAGGCAGTCAGCCTCTAAATGCCCGTGCCAGGAGGCAGCGTCCAGGGGAAGCGTCCTCGACCTCCCAGGGCAGCCGCTTGGCGGCTTCGTGAGAGAGGATGCTGACGGGGAAGGCCCCCTGCTCTGACCCTGCCGCAGTCCCCGTCCCCTCGAGAGTCGGCAAGTCTCACTGAAACCATCTGCTCCCAGCAGGCCGACCGCTGGCCCACCTGACCTACCCTCCTCCCTTCCACCAGCTCTCTCCGCTTACCCTTCTTGTCCCCACAGCTGCATGAATGCTCTCCCGAGTCATTCCAGTGGAAGACATCCCCTCTGCCGTGGAGGGGGAGAGAGAGAGAGAGAGAGAGAGAGAGAGAGAGAGGTCACCTCAAAGCCGTCTGAGCGGCCACGTGGCCACCTCGCCTTGGACAGACCCCCCCCCAGGGCTGGCAGGCTCTCTCTGACCTGTGGGCCTTCCCCTTTTCCACAGCTGGTGAAGAAACTCAGTGACCTCACAGGGTGCAGCCGCGTGGTGGATGTGGGCTCGGGCCAGGTAGGTCTGAGAGGAGTTCTGCTGGCTCTGGAATCATTGGGCTGGGGTCGGGTGGGGGGGGATTCACCTCTGGAAATTCAGAATTTGGTCCCGGGTAAACGGGCACTGAGGGCTGCAGTAGCTCAAGTGGTGAAGACGCTGAACTGCAGACCGGAAGGTCAGTAGCTCAGCAGTTGGAGACCCGAGTGCCGCATGACGGAGTGAGCTCCCGTCTCTGGCCCCAGCTCCTGCCAACCTAGCAGTTTGAAAGCAAGAAACTGCAAGTAGATAAAGAGGCACCACTTCGGTGGGAAGGGAACAGCGTTCTGTGCGCCTCGGCGTCTAGTCATGGTGGCCACATGACCATGGAGACGTCTTCGGACAGCGCTGGCTCTTTGGCTTGGAAACGGAGATGAGCACCGCGACCCTAGAGTTGGATTAGACTGGCTCCTGAGCAAGGGAAACGTTTACCTTTAAAGGGCATTGATTTAATCCATTTCACCCTGCATTTCTTCCCACCCGGGACCCCAAGTGGCTTCCAGCCTTCTCCTCTCCTCTTCTCAACAATCCTGTGAGGTACGTGAGGCTGAGAGAGGGCAGCTGGCCCAAGGCCACACAGCGAGCTCCCATGGCATGAGTGAGGATTTGAACCCACCTCTCCCAGATAATAGCCCAGCACCCTTAGCCACTACACCGCACTGTCTCTTTGTAATAAACTCACATGAGACAGTACTAAGGATAACGATCAGAGCGAGTGGGCCTTGTCGGGATCCCGGGAAAGGCAAGAGCTGACATGCCGGTCCCTGCCTCTTTCCCTGAAGGGCCACCTTTCTCGCTTCCTGGCGTTCGGCCTCCATTTGTCCGTCACTGCGGTGGAGGAAGATCCACAGCTGGTGGGCCAGGCGGTCAAGTTTGACCAGGAGCTGGTCCAGGCCCTGAAGAAAGAGCGAGCCAAAGGGACGCAGGTAAGGAGGGGGGCCGGAGAGGGAAGGGAGCCTCGGGCTAGGGGATGGTGGGGCTTGGGCGGGGGGGGAGGCTGGGCCAGGGGGCCTCGCCCCCTTCTGCTGCTCTACGCAACGCCTGGTCCAGGGCTGGATTCTGGCTCTAGAGCTACTCGGTTCATAGCCTGTCTTTCTTGCTGAAACTCACGGCAGGCGACAAAACATAGAATGGAAATGAGTCAAAGGCAGCACAGGACAACCGATAAATGGTGTAATCGGATGTGGCCTACGGAAATTAGGAAACCAAGGCACGGTCGGGCACTTCACTAACTCAGTCCAGCAGCAGGTCCTTAAACAGGCAAAGCTTTATTCTGATCAGAGCCAAGTGAAGCGGTCGATAACGTTAGTGTCAGGAACGAAAGATACAAAACGGCTACTGCAGTTATAGGGGGTTAATGCAGACCCCCCTGACACCTGGGGACCCATGGGCAAGCAGGGAAAACAGCGGGGAGGCAAATAACGGTTCGGAGGCGCGTGCGGGAGATCGGGGGCGCTTCACGCCGAGCAGACTATACAGTCGAGGCCAGGGGAAGACAAGGGAGGCCGCGGAGACATTATAGCTGCCAGGCAAAGCACATTCCTCCACACACACGTACATCACCCGGTTCACCCGTGGCGGGGCACCCGACAGGCACAACATACCATAAGGAGCAGGGAAAGTGGATTGGAAAGGGAATCACCTTTGCTGTAAAAGCCAGGCGGTACCTACAATAAAGACTACAATAGACTTATGGTCCTCTTTCCTTATAGAGTCTTCCTCCTGGAGTCCTCTATGATACGAGAGCCAGTTTGGTGTTGTGGTTAAGTGCGCGGACTCTAATCTGGGAGAACCGGGTTTGATTCCCCCACTCCTCTACGTGCACCTGGCTGGATGACCTTGGGCAAGCCATAGTTCCGATAAGAGCTGTCCTTGAAAAAGAGCAGTTTCTGTCAGAGCTCTCTCAGCCCCACCCGCCTCACAGGGTGTCTGTTGTGGGGAAGGGAGGGGAAGGGAGTTTGTGAGCCGCTCTGAGACTCCCTTGGGTGGCGAAGGGCGGGGTATAAATCCAATCTCTCCTTCTACAACTGCAGTTCTACTTCTTTTATAAAGATGCTCCCCTGTTCTCTTTTGTGCATGCTGCGGCGTGCTAGAAGTGCGGGAGCCCTTCTGGCCTCCTCAGGCACCTGCCGATCTTAGCCCTTTGCAGTTGGCGCCTTCATAAGGTTCCATTGGATTGCCAGTGCCCTGGGCAGACTTCTCTTCTGCTGCCAATTTGTCTCACCCCCCTTTAGGGCCATCACTCCCTCCCGCCACGGTCAGCTCCACAGATGAAGCCCAGTGTGCAGGACCTTCTCTACTGCCCGCCTGCCTCTCTGTTTCCTGGTCTCTGGAGGGCGGTAGAAGGTGGGGGGGCCAAGCACAGGCCTCGCCCCAGTGCTAAGCCAGGGCTCACATTGCCCACTGCCACGCTGTTGGTTCCCTGGTGCTCGGGGCAGAGCCCGGGAGGCTTACGCTTGCCTTCTCCCTCCCTCGCAGGCTGTAGGTGACCTCTCTCTCCGTGGGCCGAGCCACGTGGTGGGCCAGGTCGACCCCAAGGCTCCGTGGCAGGAGTTCTTGCATTTGCTCCAGCAGAGGAAGAGCGGGGAAGGCTCCTCTGTGGCAGACGACTGCTTCCAGGCTGATGGAACCGCAAAGACAAGGCCTGGTTTCTGCGGGAGACCAGAAGGGAAGGGCTGCCCAAGAGCCAGGGGCCGGAGGAGCGGCCAGGAAGGCTGCAGGCTGGACCGGGAAGCCTCGGCCTCTGAGCAACAAGGACCGTTGGGGGGAGGCCTCCGGCCACTCTGCCCTGGCAGCCCCCGTCTCCTGGAAATGCCCCTGCTGCTGACGGGCCTCCATGCCTGCGGGGACCTCAGCGTGGCCCTCCTGCGGCACTTTGCCCACTGCCCCCACGTGGTGGGGATCACCTCGGTGGCTTGCTGCTACATGAAGCTGAGCGTGCGAGAGGCAGCCACCCCCACGGGCCCCGGCCTCTCCCCCGGCTACCCGCTCAGCGCCTGGGTGTCCGGCCTCCCAGGCCACCAGCTTTCCTACAGGGCCCGCGAAGGGGCTTGCCACGCCATCGAGGGATACGTCCGGAGGCTCGCGGGCGAGAGCGCCGCCTTGAGGACACACTGCTTCCGTGCCATGCTGGAGACGGTGATACGGGCAGCCGACCCCACCAAGAAGCGGCTCGGGGTGCAGAGCATCCGCAAGTCCCACACGCTGACCTTCGAAGAGTGAGTGGGCCTGCAGGGACCCTGTCCACGCGCCCGGGCCTTCCCTCTCGCATTCGTGGCAAGCCTGCGCTTCAGCGGCTCAGCTTGAACCACTGAGGCCGCAGGGGCCGGGGTGCATCTCGGAGGAGGAGCCACACCCACTCCAGGCGATGGTCCGGTCCGTGTAACGGAAAACAGCCACCTCTGCCAGGCTTTCTTGGGGGGGGGGCTGTGTGTTTAGTCATTTATCCCTGTTACTGGACCCATGCCCCCTCTCAGCTGTGGAGCCTTGTGAGCAAAAATGCTACTTTGTGAGCTCCTGACATTCAAGTTGTGAGCAAGCGATTTGGCTGCTGCATCCATTAGTTTGCCCTGGAGCCATTCCTTCCTGAGCTGAGGCAAAAATGTGAGCTGGAGGCTAAAAACCTGTGAGCCGGCTCACACTGACTCCGCTTAGAGGGAACACTGTTCCTGGACAGCGCCTTGAACCACAAAGAAAGGTGGGACGGAAACAGTGCAATAGATTCAGGTGCGTCTCCGTGTTGGTTTGAAGCTACAGCATGAGGGCTGAGTCCAGGGGGGCACCTTTGAGACCAACCAAGTTTAATTCTGGGGATAAGCTTGCGTCTCCCCGTCCCCCCCCGGGACTCCAACCTTGTGGTTCAAATGTTTTAATGGATTTGCTATATTTATAGTTCACTTTTCACACTGAGACTCCGTGTGGGTCAAGGCAATCGACAGGAGGGGGCACGTAATAAGCACAGAGCGCCAGGCACGAGGGTACACGTTGCAGAAAAATGGTATTAGGTCAGTACAACATGATGCAGTGAGAGCAAAGGGATATATACAGCAAACAGGTAATGCCTCCTGTGTACATCATAGAATCATAGGGGGCCATAGAGACCATCTAGTCCCACCCCCTGCCCGATGCAGGACCAGCCTAAAGCATCCCTGACAAATATTCATCCAGCCTCTTCTTGAAAGCTGTCAGAGAAGGGGAGCCGACCACCACCTCCCTAGGCAGCTGAACCCACCTTTGGACCACCCTGACTGTGAAGAAGTCTTTCCTAATCTCCAGCCGATACCTTTCTGCGTGTAACTTAAACCCCTTGCATCGGGTCCTCTCCTCTGCTGCCAACTGGTCAACAGCTCCTTGCCCTCCTCCAAATGACGGCCTTTCAGATATTTAAAGAGAGCCATCCTGTCCCCCCGAGTCTCCTCTTCTCCAAACTAGATATTCCAAAGAAGTCCCTCAGCCTTTCCTCGTAGGGCTCCATCTCCAGACCCCTGATCATCCTCATCACTCTCCTCTGCACCCTCTCAGTTTTGCCCACATCCTTTTTGGAGTGAGGCCTCCAGAACAGCACGCAGGACTTCATGTGCGGCCTGACCAAGGCAGTATCCAGAGGGGCTATGATGACCTCCTGCAATTTCAATGCTCTGGCCCTTTTGATACAGCCCAAGATTGAATTTGCCTTTTTTGCCACCGCATCACACTGGATGCTCATATTCAGTTTACAGTCCACTCTTACCCCGAGATCTCTTTCGCATACAGGAAGTATGTAGTCCACATTTCCTTCCCCAAGCGTCATTCTAACTTCCTGTATAGCGTATAGGTGGTATAGTAGGGGTCCCCCCAACCTTTTTGAGCCTGGGGGCGCCTTTCAGATTCTGACGCAGGCCGACAGGGGCAACCAAACCACGGCTGCCGCAGGTGGTGTCAAACACACAAGACGAAGCTCTGCCCAAGCAGAGAGGCGGTCCAAGCGCAGGGGATAATTTTAAAAAATACGTTGGGAGACAATAGCGAGAGAGAGAGAGAACACAGCCCACACTGTCAGGCTGAAATATTTTAGCCTGCACAGGCAATTGGATCACAGCGGGATGGATCCCATTGTGTGATTTTGCATCATTCAATGTGTCATGTTGACAGCCACGCTACGCTTCGGGCTTCTGGCTGGTCCTGCAACCCAAGTCCTGTTTTGGTGTTTACCGAACGTCCCCTCCTGTTAACTGGGTTGACTCACTCTGTGTAACCGGCCTCGCGTTCCAGAGAGGAAGATGGGCTATACAGAAGGCAAATAATATTTCTGGGGCCACTCGGAAGAAGCCCTGTTGGGCAAGAGCCCCATCTTCCGAAATCCCAGCCCAGCCTTGCCCTGATCCAGCACTCTCTGGAGGGAGCCCGGGGACACCTCTTTCGGCTGCCCCCCTCCCCCCTAAGAAGGGCCGGTCTCTTTCCCTTTCCCAGATACATCCGACAGGGGCTCAAGCGAGTGGGGCTGAACCCGGACATGGCCCTGGACTGGGCGGCCTTGGAGTGCATGCGGAGCCAGCAGCAGAAAGTGGTGGCCTTCTTCTCGCTGGCCCTGCTCCTGGCCCCTGTGGTGGAGACTCTCATCCTGCTGGACCGGATGATCTACCTGCAGGAGCAAGGTAAGCGAGGGGGGGGGGAGCCTGGGGGGGTGTTGTCCCACGTGGTGGGGGACGTGCACAGGAAAGCGCAAACAGATCACTGTCAGGGGGGCAGCCTCACAGGCCCGGCCTGGCCTCTCTCCCCAGAGATCCGCCAGAAAGAAGAGGAGATTGGATTTATACCCCTGCCCTTCACCACCCAAAGGAGTCCCAGAGCGGCTGACAAACTCCCTTCCCTTCCCCTCCCCACAACAGACACCCTGTGAGGGAGGTGGGGCTGAGAGAGCTCTTGACAGAAATGGCTCTTTTTCAAGAACAGCCCTTGTCAGAACTATGGCTTGCCCGAGGTCACCCAGCAGCTGCAAGTGGAGGAGTGGGGAATCAAACCCGGTTCTCCCAGATTAGAATCTGCGCACTCAACCACGACACCAAACTGGCTCTCTCTGGGAGAACAGCTGACCCAAGTTCATTTCATATTTCGTTTATACCCCCATCTTTGTCCCCAGTAAGGGCCATGGGCCATCCTAGCCTAGCTGGCCTCGTAGAGTTATTCTATCATTGCCAAACGTGCTGATCTCTCGTCTGCCTCCTCCTGACAGGCTTCCAGTGCGAGCTGATCCCGCTGTTCAGCCCCACCTTCTCCCCCCGAAATCTTGTGCTGGTGGCAGCGAAGACACAGCTGAGCTCTGCCCTTGCCGGCTGGGGGGCAGAGAACGAGACCGCTGAAAGAGAGGGCAAGAACGCCGTCCCACAAGGGGGCTGGAGAGCAGGTTGCGGCCGGAGCGTGTGAGGAAGCTGGCCGGGAAAGGCCAGCTCTTGCACACAGGCCCTCGGCGGCAGAGCAACCTGAGAGTCCAGAGGAAAGGGAAGGAGGTTCCTGTTACAATAAATAAATACTTCTGCAAGGAAGATGGGGCCTGCTCTTTTGCTTTTTTATTATTTCAGAAGGGCAAAGAACCTTCCAGCCCAGAGCACAGCCGATCCCGCTGCTCTGGACAAGGAAGCTGATGCTGCCAACACGAAACACTTCCAGTCTGCCAGGCGGCTCCGGTCGGCCGTACGATCCACCTCCGGTCGGCCGTCTCCAAACCAGGCCGGATCCCACCCGGCCAGAACCTTCCGAGGCCCCCCCCCCCGTCCAGCTGGCTGCGGGGAGGTCAATACCAGTAGGACTTCCGGAAGCGGCGGGGCTCCACAATCCCCTGCAGCTGCATGATTTCCTCTTGGAAGGTCTTCAAGGAGGGGGTGTAGGTCTTCTCCAGGGCGGCCTCCACCGAGGTGTCCTTCGGGCCGTCTTGACGGGCAGGAGGGAGAAGGAAGGAAGAAGGGAGGTGTGCTGAGCTGTCTGCTGACCGGGACGGCTGGAGGCGTTTCTGTTGCCCCTTCAAAGGCTTCCAGGAAGAGCCCTGCCCGGGCACCCATCCACCCCCACCCCCCCGCACCAGCCGCCATCCTCTCACCCGTCCACTGCTCTGGGATGATGCCGTCCTCCCTCTGCACGGGGGGCTGGGGGATGATCCTGCCGGTCCTCAGGGAGACGCGGACCCGGTCACCCTCTTCCGTGTACCGCCACTCCACCTCGGTGGGCTTCCTGCGGGGGGGGAGGGGGGCATGAGTGTGGGGGAGGGGGGTGCGCTGCTATCCAACACTATTAGTTTTGCAGGGACTTTCTAAGGAAAGGGCTTCTAGCAATCCCTGGATCCCCTCTGAAGGGAGGCATCAGAATACCATTTTTTCTTGGGAGCTCTATGTTATTTCTACACAAGTTATGATTATATAACAAGTTATCTGACCCCAGCCCTGGCAGGTGGTGCTTGGATCCCCCAGGAGGACCGGGGTCCCTGCGCAGAGGCAGGCAATGTCCCCTGCCTTGGAAGCCCCCAGCAGGGGTGGGCCGAAGTCACCTGCGCTTGGACAGCCCCCCTCCCCTGCCCCACCTGCGGCCCCAACCCAGTCAGTTGGCCGACTGTGTCCCGTCCCCCCCCCTCCGTCCTACCTGTCGGTGGGGTCGATCAGGATCACGTCCTTCACCAGCAGGGGGGCTTCGCTGGCCAGGTAGGTCCCGGGAGAGGTGGCGGTTCTCCCCAAGTAGCGGTAATGCTGCAGGCGAGAGGAGGAGGAGGAGGAGGAGTGTGCCCGGGCCGCTGCCTCCCGCCGCCCGCCCCGGGGCCCCGCTTCCTCCCGGGGGTGTGCCTGTGCGCCCCTCCTTCCTTACCACGTTGAGGCCCTCCAGGACGACCCAGTTGCGCTGCCGGATGACCTGGGCCACCCGCCCCTGCTTGCCGGCGTCCTTCCCGCTCAGCACCTGGACCTGCGGAGACCGGGGGGGGGGGCGCGGGGTGAGTCGCCTCTCCCGGGCGGGGCGGGGGCTCCCGGGCGAGGGAGGGGGAAGGGGGGTCCCCTCCCCGGGCTCTCCTCCTCCCCCCCCCGCCGCCTACCGTGTCTCCCTGGAAGAACTTCCAGTCCCGGTCGGCGATGGGCTCCACGTAGATCTTCTTGCGCCGGAGGCCGGGCGGGTTCTTGGCCTTGTCGGCCACCGAGCCCGGCCGGTTCATGCCGTAGCGGTAGTGGGGCGGCAGGTCGACCTTCTGCGCCAGGGCGCGCACCGCCGACAGACGCATCGCCCCCCGCCGCCCAAGACCACGACGACGACGGCGCGGAGCCCGGGGAGGGTCAGCGGCGGGCCGGCCCTCTCTGCTCCCCGGGGGGTTGGAGGGGCCTCCCTGGCGCCCCGCGGCCCCCACCTGCCTGCCCAGGGGCGCCGCCGCCGCTCCTCTTCCTCCTCGTCCCGAGGCGCTGCTGCTGCCGCTGCTGCCCCACTCTCCCGCCGGCTCCCGACTCGAACTCAGACCCCGCCTCCCCTGCGCGCCCCGCCGGCCACGAGGCTCCCCTTCACACACACACACCCCCGCCGCCCCGCGGTGCATTGTGGGCGCCGTAGTCCCGCCCCCCCCACCCCCCGGGTCGGCGCAGAGGCCAGGAGCGAGGCCGCGCGGGGTCGGCGCCGGGGCGCGCGTGTATTGCAGCGGGTCAGGGTCCCCCGGCGCCCTCCTCCTCCTCCCTCGTCGTCGTCATCGTCGTCCCGGGGGAGTCGGCGGCGGGGGTGGCGGGGCGGGGGCAGTCCGGCTCGGGCCTCTGCCCTGGCCAGGCGGTCCCGCAGCGCCTCCAGCTGCTGCTCCAGGGCCCCGGCCGAGCGCAGGCAGCCCCGGCAGCTCCGCACGTCCTTCCGCCCTGGCGGGGGGGGGGGGAGAGGAGGAGAGGAGAGGGGGGCATATGGGGGGGGGAAGGAAGGCGGGGCCCCCCAGACCCCCCCCCCGGGGAGCGCCCGGGACTCACGCTCGCGCACGTGGAGCCGCTGCCAGTCCCGCGCCGCCTCCAGCTCTTCGGCCAGGGCGCCCAGCGGCGGGGCGGCGGGACTCGGCCCTGCGGGAGAGAGGAGCCGCCGGCTCAGCGGGCGGGAAAGGGGGCCTCGGCCGGCGCCCCTCAGCCCCCCACCCACCACCCGGCGGCGGCGGCGAGAGCCCTCCCGGCCCCAGGAGAGGGTGCTTTGCTCGCACTTGCCCGGGGCAGGCGGTGCCCCCCCGGGGATGGAAGCGGTGCCCGGCCCGCACTCACCGTCCCCTGTTGCTGGCCGCGCCCCCTCCGCCTTGGCCGCCGCCGCCGCCTCCTCCTCGTCTGCTTGCAGCCCCTCGCCCGGCAGCCTGAAGGCCAGGGGAGAAATCTTGGGGTTGCTCGAAGCAGTCGGAAAGAGCCGGGGTCGGTTGGTGGCGGGGAGGAGGGTTTCTCCTGAGCCGCGGCTGCTCACTTCTGCGGAAGAGGGGCTGGGAAGGCCCAGGGGTGGGAGCCCAACGCCTCTCCCGCAAACGCCCCAGAAGATGCACCGTCCCGACTGGCAGCTGCTCCCTCCTGCCTGGCCCTCCCCTGGGGAACCCTTTTCCAGTCGGGGATTCATCCAGGACCCTGCTCGGAATGGGACTTGGGACCAGACAGGGCAGGCAAGGGCCATGAGGAGGGTGAAGGGGGGAGGGAGCAGGCGTCTTGCAGCAAGTGGCCAGAGATGGCGGCAGGAGGGGGCACCCAGGAAGTCACCGCCAGCCAGCCTTGAGGAGCCCCCCCACTCTCTTCTGTTGATGAGTTTATACCCCCGGCCATTCTCATTCATGGGGACCCAAAGCTGTTGGCATCATTCTCCTCTCCTCCCTTTGGTTCTCACAACACACCTGTGAGGTAGGCTTGGCCGAGTGTATACAACTAGCCCAAGTGGCAGAGCCTCTGCTTGGCCTGCAGAAGGTCCCAGGTTCAATCCCCGGCAGCATCTCCAGTTAAAAAGGACCAGGCAGCAGGTGGTGTGAAAGACCTCCGCCCAAGACCCTGGAGAGCTGCTGCCGGCCTGGATAGACAAGCCTGACCTTGATGGGCCAAAGGCCAGATTCAGAAGACGGCGGCTTCACGTGTTTCCTGGCAAGTTTTCCCTCAGTGCCAGGATTTGAACCTGGGTCTCCCAGACCTTACACTCTAACCACTACGCCACACTGGCTCTCACAACAACACCCCCTGAGGCTAGACTAGAGCAGTACTGTGTTCACACAGAGCCACATTCGTAATTACCACCAACCCAAAGAGCCATGCAACTACCCTGTGTTCCGTGCACCACTCCCACCACGCGCGCAGGCAGGATGACACAACCCTGAATACGGCATAAGAACATAAGAGAAGCCAATGTTGAATCAGGCCAATGGCCCATCTAGTCCAACACTCTGTCAACACAGCGGCCAAAATATACCAGGTGCCATCAAGAGGTCCAGCAGTGGGGCCAGGGCACCAGAAGCCCTCCCACTGCTGCCCCCCCTCAAGCACCAAGAATAGAGTGCATCACTGGAACCTTTTAAAGTACCCGGGTGCCTCTGAGGCACGGCCACTCAGGTGAGAGAGAGAGCGCGTGCATCGGGGCAGGTGCCCAGAGGAATGATCAAGCTGGAAAGGGCCACAGAGGCCATCTAGTCTGTCCCAACCCCCTGCTCAAGTCAGGATTGGCCTAGAGCATCTCTGACCAGCGTTCATTCAGCCACTGGTGAGGGGGAGCTCACCCCCTCCCTAGGCAGCCGATTCCACTCACTGTTGCACGACTCTTGCTGTAAAAAAGTTTTCCCTAGTATCCAGCCGGCACCTTCCCGCCCTTAGTTTCAACCCATTATTGTGAGTCCTGTTCCCTGCTGCCGACAGGAACGGCTCCCTGCCGTCCTCTGAGTGGCGGCCTTTCAAACAGATTCAGGAGAAGAAGACTGGATTCATACCCCGCCCTTCACTCAGACTGGATTACAATCTCCTTTCCCTTCCCCTCCCCCAAACCTGTGAGGTCGGTGGGTCTGAGAGAGCTCTTTCCAGAAACTGCCCTTGAGAGAACAGCTCTGCGAGAGCTGTGACCAACCGAAGGTCACCCAGCTGGCTGCATGTAGAGGAGGAGCGGGGAATCAAACCGGGGTCTCCCAGATTAGAGTCCAAGCTCCTAACGACTACACCAAACTGGTGGCAGGTCACTGTGTTGGTCTGAAGCAAGAGAACAAAGCCCACTGGCACCTCTGAGACCAAGAAAGGTTAATTAGGGGTAGAAGTCTCCGTGTGCACGCACGCTTCGGAGCGGATACCCAGAGTGGACTGCTGCCGCTCACAAGGGGGCCCCTGGACTCAGCCTTGCCAGGACTTCAAGAGAGCAAGCTGGCCCTGGAGGAGGAGGAGGGCAAGGACCAGCCCTCCACGCTGGCCGGACGGCTCTTTTCCCAGCCTCCACACAGGCACGGGGGGGGAGGTCAGAGAGGGGAGGCCTGCGCCACGGGGAGGCTCACAGCTTATCCACTCTTCAGTCCGTGCGGTGGCGAGCGGCGACTGCTTCAGGGTGGGAACCGCCTGCCAGCTCCCTGCCCTTCCAGACAATGTCCTCACTCGCTTTCCGTGAATGTGGAGTGACTGCGGGCGGGGGGACACCACTCGCAAGAAGAAGAGAGAAGAGGTTGGATTTATACCCCGACCTTCACTGCCCAAAGGAGTCTCAGAGCGGCTGACAAACTCCTTTCCCTTCCCCTCCCCACAACAGACACCCTGGGAGGCAGGTGGGGCTGAGAGAGCTCTGACAGAAACTGCGTTTTCAGGAACAGCTGTGCCAGAGCTTGTGACTGACCCAAGGTCACATCAGCAGGCGCCAGTGGAAGAGTGGGGAATCAAACCTGGTTCTCCCAGATTAGACTCCGCGCACTTAACCACGACACCAGACTGGCTCCCGAGCGACTGAGCAAGGATCACTGGTCCCGAGGCACCCTTGCAGTGCTTGTGGCACTCTGGAACTCTGCAGAAGGAGACGTGACCGGGGGGGGACTCCCAACCCCTCCAGCCCAGAGGCCAGTGCGGCCCACCCTCTCTTGACCTGAGAGGGAGATCTTTAAGAAAACAAGTCAGGAGCAGCCCTCAGGCTTCCAGGGGCTTCGGGTGGCCGTGCCGTCCCTCACCCTGGGCTTCTCTGGCGGCGACGGTCCCACGAGAAGCAGGCCTTCATGGCGCAGGACAGGCTGCCTGGAGGCGGGCCGGGCAGGGCAGAGCTGCTGCCCACAGAACCCTCCCTGGTTGCCCAGGAAACAGCAGAACTTGTGGCCGGTTATGAGGTCACAGCTCAGTCCGTCTGCCCCGGCTGAGAGTGGCCCTCCTGGTGCGTGGAGGCACCGGCACCTCCGTTGCCCCCACCCCACGAAGCACGAGCGTACCGACATTCGTTATGTACCCTTCTCGGCCTCCAAGGAAAGGAAAGGCGGAACGGGAACATCATCTGTGGGAGGGGCCGTGGTTCAGTGGCAGAGCCTCTGCTTGGCAGGCAGAAGGTCCCAGGTTCAGTCCCCGGCAGCATCTCCAGTTACAAGGAGCAGGCAGGAGGTGAGGGGAAAGGCCTTTCCCTGCCTGAGACCTTGGAGGGCCGCTGCCAGCCTGAGTAGGCAATGCTGACTTTGATGGGCCAATGGTCTGATTCAGGAGAAGGCAGCTTCATGCTGACAAGCTCGCACGTGTCCAGAAGAGGGCAACCAAGACGGTGAGAGGGTTGGAATCCAAGTCTTAGGAGGAGAGGCTGAAAGAGTTGAGTCTGTTTAGCCTGGGAAAGAGAAGGTTTAGAGGGGACAAGATGGCAGTCTTCATGTATTTGAAGGGCTGTCATGTAGAAGATGGAGCAGATCTCTTCTCTCTTGCTCCGGATTGCAAGACTAGATCTAAGGGGTGGAAATTACAAGGGAGTCGATACCGGCTAGCTATCAGGAGAAACTTCCTGACTGTCAGAGTGGTTGAGCAGTGGAACAGCCTGCCTCGGGAGGTGGTGGATGCTCCTTCCCTGGACGTTTCCAAGCAGAGGCTGGACGACCACCTTTCAGGGACGTTGTAGGGCAATCTTTTGGCTATGCTCCTGCAGAGTGCAGGGGGTTGGACTAGATGACCTGCAAGGTCCCTATCAGCTCTTAACATTCTATGATTCTACGTGTTCATGTGACTGGGTGGGGCCAAACACTAAAGACCCTGGCTGAGTGGCCCAATCCTGAAGCTGCGCTTGTCCGGTGCTTGGCTGCAGGGAGTGGTCAGTTCTAATCCTACCCCTTGGCAGGAAGGGTCAGCCCCTGTTTCTTGGAAGAGACCCAGTGCTGTGTCCTGGGGAGAGCCTCGCTCTGGGCACATCTGCAGGGGTGGTCTTTACCGGCTCGGATCTTACTGGGAAGTGGAGCCTCACACGGCTTCCATGCTGGTGGTGGCTTGCCCCTGGCATTCCTGCAGTTGTTCCAGAACCTGCACGGCTCTGCCCACCCTGGCACCATCTTCCATCCGCCACGGCAGCCGTTCCCTTCCTCCCTATGCCACTGGGTGGGTCTTTTTCTTTTTTGACGGGCATGAAAATCAGTAAATGACATGTTGGATAACGTATTGATATAAAAAGCTGAAGAAGTGGGAAGCTCCTACCTTGAATAAACATTTGTTGGTCTTCAAGGAGCCCCTGGACTCAACCTTTGTTCTGCTATTTCAGACCAACACGGCTACCCACCCGGGTTGTACTGATATGGCAATTACTGTTGTGGTGTTGTTGTTTTTTAAAGATACTGTGCAGGGTGGGGTACAGGAAGGGCATGGAAAAGAAAGAGGGAGAGCTCCCGTGTGAAAGCCCCATGGCTGCTGCCTTGTGTTGCCTGGGGGTCTTTTAAAGAACTTTAAAAATCCACAACCGTTGGAGATTCTTATTTTTCTACAGAGGAAGGGTGGTGTCACCTCCCTAACTGGCATTAACTTGGCAGCTCATCTGTGGGGCTTGCCGGGGCCACGAGACTCCTGTGCTGCTTTTTCTGGGCTGCCCACAGCACTCAAGAGCAAGGACACTCCGGAACAACTCCTTCCGGCTTTGTTTAGCCCGGCAGCACTCTGGTTCCATGCCACTGTGACACCGAGACTAGACTACTGTAAGGCACTGTACATGGGTCTGCCCTCAGAGACACCTTCAAGACTCCAGTTGGTACAGAACGCCACAGCACTGCTACTGTTGGGAGCTGGGTGCAGCACGCACATTACACCCGTTCTGCAGACAGGCCGTTGGCTGGCCATCCATAAGAACACAAGAGAAGCCAATGTTGGATCAGGCCAACGGCCCATCCAGTCCAACACTCTGTGTCACACAGTGGCCAGAAATACCAGGTGCCATCAGGAGGTCCACCAGTGGGGCCAGGGCACTAGAAGCCCCCCCACAGAGTCTCACTTGCCCCAGAGTCCCTATCTATACCTTGTGGCTAATAGCCACTGCTGGACCTCCGTTATGGCCGGGTTCAATTCGAGGTACTGCCTATCACCTATAAAGCCTTTCAGGTACTTGGACTCTCATATCAGAGGACTGCACCTTTCCCTATGTTCCACCATGACAGCTTTGCTCGTCTGAGCAGATGACACCCTGTAAACAGGCAGGACCAACAGCTGTCCTAACGTGTGCATTCTGTGTTGCGAGCCCCACCCACTTGTGGAATGCCCTGCCTGAGGAGGAAGTTTGTTTCTGCTGCATGGCTAGCACACATCTGCCCAGTCTTTTATGGGGGTAGTTAAAGTCACCCAGTATCACAATATTTTCCACTTTAGTTATCTCCCTTATTTTCTTTTCTGTCTTGAGAGACCCACCGTGGTTTTGATCAGGGAAGCAATAGTAGATCTCCACTATTAAGTAACCCTTAGGGTCCAGTACAAGCTTGTCAACCTCCAGGTGCAGCCTGGAGACCTTTGGGAATTGCAATTAATCTCCAGGCTACAGAGGTCAAGTTCCCCCCAGATAAAATGATTGCTTTGCAGGGTGGACTGATGGCATTATACCCCAGTGAAGTACCTGCCCTTCCCAAACCCCACCCTCCCCAGGCTCCACCCCCAGTTCTCCTGGAATTTCTGAACCCAGAGTTGCTCTCTTGGCTCCTACAAAGGAACACCACATCCAGCACATCTCCAGTCACTGTGCAGTCAAAATGCCTGTGGTGGCCCCTACTCTCTGCATTTGATATGATAGATAAATTGTATTGTCTGTGGCCAAAGTCAGTGCTTAGTTCTTGTGGCCCTTTCTTACACACCCAGGGAAATGCTGGTCGCCGCTTTCAGGTCAGGAAGCAATTTTTCTCCAGGCCAGTTTAGCCAGCGATCCTGGAGGGTTTTTGGTCATCTTCTGGGCGTGCAACAGGGGCCACTGGGATTGAAAGGGGGAGGTATTTGTGAATTTCCGGCATTTTGCAGGGGGTTGGACTAGATGACCCTGGAGACCCCTTCCAACTCTATGATTCTAAAGGCCATTACAATCTGACACATCTCTCCTTATATATAATTGTGTTTTCGGATGACTCTTTCCTGAATGTTCCACACGCTCCCACAGCATTTCGCTCCCTGACCTGTCACTCCGACAGTGTGCCAATCCAGTGGCTGCGTTGCTGGAGTCCCGCCCACAGAAGCGGCAGCCAGCGTCTTGGCCTCAGTGTCATGCAAGGCGATGGGCAGGATGGATGCTCTGGCGGCCAGAAGCTAAGAAGGCTGAGGCTTGTGTTACTGTTGGTCACAACGGCTCTTCCTGCGCAGGCAGCAGCAGTTGCTGCAAGCGGCCATTCAGGGGAGCAGGGCATCAGAGGCTTGGCGGAGCAGCCACTGAAGCCTCAGTTCTCTCCTCTGCTGCAATGGACGAGCCCCCAGCCAAAGCAGGGCCCTTCCACGCTGCTCTGAGTCGGGGAAATGAGGCCCAGTGCTGGCCCGCCCCACCAGAGGGGAGTGCCAAGGAGGCACTGCGTGACCTGTTGGACAGTTGCAGGCCCGGCATCTGGCGGCTGCACAGCTGGCAGCTGAAGCTCCTGCCCTGCCCTGCCTCCAATCGCTGTGCCGCCACTGTCTGCCCATGCCTCGCCGTTACCTGCTGTCTCCGCCTGCTGCCCCTTCCCCCAGCAAAGATGCACTGCTCCCTCAGCCAGCCCTGTCCTAACCTGTCACCACGCCCCCCCCCTGCGAGCCCAGTGAGTTGCTGGCGGGCAGAAGAGGGCTGCTGTCTGGCGGGGAGACCAAGGCCAACATCTTTCTAGAGCTCATTGTATTGATTTTACAATGGGCTTTGATACTATGAGTAGAATATAATTACAAATATCAGCATTAAAACAATCTAACCAAGAAGCACTAATCAAATGAAAAAGGCCCTCTTTGGATGCAGTGCTAACCTGTATTTTCTTGGCTGCTAAAGCGAAGAGTGACGGTCTGTCAGAGACAAATGGATCCGCATCTGAGAGAAGAAAAAACAGCTTCTCTGAGTCTGAAGAAAAATTTGAACCCAATAAAAGTGTTGTGAGAGATTTGGTTCTGGGCTCTATATTAAGATGACACAATCAAATATAGTGCAATATTTCCTCTGGAACAGAAGTGCCGCAGATACAAAGGTGTGAAGCCAGGAGGCTTTAGGAGTAACGTCCAGTGGACACAAAAAAGACTGACACAACCACTTTTGAATCTTTAAAAGGGTTAACTTCTCTGGAATGAGGGGGCATGTGAGGAGGAAGCTGAAAGGAAAAGTAGAAAGGGTCAAAACCATTGGGGACGCTTGGAGACTATTTAAAAATACAGTCCTAGAAGCTCAGAAAAAATATGTACCGCAGGTTAGGAAAGGCACAAATAGGTATAGAAAAAAGCTTGCATGGTTAACAAAGTAATGGAAGCTGTAAAACGTAAGAAGGATTCCTTTAAGCGGTGGAAAGCTAGTCTTAGTGAGGTTGATAAAAAGGAACACAGGCTGTGGGAAACAAAATGCAAGTCTGTGATCAGGCAAGCAAAAAGGGAATATGAGGAGCATATTGCAAAAAACATAAAGACCAACAATAAAACTTTATTCAAATACATTAGAAGCAAGAAGCCAGCCAGGGAGGCAGTGGGGCCCTTGGATGACCAAAGGGTAAAAGGACTACTGAAGGATGACAGGGAAATGGCTGAGAAGCTGAATGCATTTTTTGCCTCTGTCTTCACTGTGGAAGAGGAGAAGTGTTTGCCCACTCCAGAAGCACCGATTTCGGGAGGGGATTTGAAAGACCTGAATCAGATTGCGGTGACAAGAGAGGAAGTCCTCCGACTGATGGACAATTTAAAAACTAATAAATCACCAGGCCCGGATGGCATTCATCCGAGAGTTATGAAAGAACTCAAATGTGGATCTCCTGACAAAAATATGTAATCTTTCTTTAAAATCTGCCTCCATTCCTGAGGACTGGAAGGTAGCTAATGTCACTCCCATCTTTAAAAAGGGTTCCAGAGGAGATCCAGGAAATTACAGGCCAGTCAGTCTGACATCGATACCGGGTAAGTTGGTGGAAACTGTTATTAAGGAAAGAATTAGTAGGCACATTGATGAACAAAAAGTACTGAGGCAGACTCAGCATGGGTTCTGTAAGGGAAGATCTTGTCTCACTAACCTGTTAGTGTTTTTTGAGGGAGTGAACAAACAAGTTGTTCCGGGTGGTGAAAACCAGGGAGGAGTGTGAGGCACTCCAAAGGGATCTGTTGAGGATGGGTGAGTGGGTGTCAACGTGGCAAATGGGGTTCAATGTGGCCAAGTGCAAAGTGATGCACATTGGAGCCAAAAATCCTAAATATAAATACACGTTGATGGGGTCTGAACTGGCAGAGATGGACCAAGAGAGAGATCTTGGTCGTAGTGGATAACTCAATGAAAATGTCTAGACAGTGTGTAGCTGCAATAAAGAAGGCCAACGCTATGCTGGGGATTATTAGGAAGGGAATTGATAACAAATCAGCCAGTATCATCATGCCCCTGTATAAATCATTGGTGCGACCTCATTTGGAATACTGTGTACAGTTCTGGTCACCACATCTCAAAAAGGATATTATAGCATTGGAAAAAGTGCAGAGAAGGGCAACTAGAATGATCAAAGGGTTGGAACACCTTCCCTATGAAGAAAGGTTAAAACGCTTGGGGCTCTTTAGCTTGGAGAAACGACGGCTGAGGGGTGACATGATTGAGGTTTATAAGATTATGAATGGGATTGAGCAGGCTGAGAAAGAAGTCCTTTTCTCCCTTTCTCACAAGACAAGAACTCCGTGGGCACGCCATGAAATTGCTGAGCAGTCGGGTTAGAACAGATAAAAGGAAGTACTTCTTCACCCAAAGAGTGATGAACCCATGGAATTCACTGCCACAGGAGGTGGTGGCAGCTGCAAGCATGGACAGTTTCAAGAGGGAATTAGATAAGCATCTGGAGCAGAAGTCCCTCAGTGGCTCTTAGCCACAAGGTCTAGATGGGAACTCTCAGTCTGGGGCAGGTGATGCCCTCTATTCTTGGTGCTTGGGGGGGGCAGCAGTGGGAGGGCTTCTAGTGTCCTGGCCCCACTGCTGGACTTACTGGTGGCCCCTGGTATATTTTGGCCGCTGTGTGACACAGAGAGTGTTGGACTGGATGGGCCACTGGCCTGACCCAACATGGGCTTCTCTCGTGTCCTTGTGTATAGGCGGGGGCTCCGGGGCCGGGGGAGGCGCTGCCTTCTCGGGGGCCGGCCGTGTGGGAGGGAGGGGGCTCCTAACCCTGGTGACCCTAAGCCTGCGTGTGACACAGGAAAGTGCTGGGCCGGCCGGGCGGATCCAGGATCGGCTCCTCCCTTCTGCGCTTAACCGGAAAGGGGCGAGGAGGACCGCAGCAGCAGCAGCCGCCGCGTGGCTTCCGGGGCGAGAGAGTCCTCTGTCTGGCCCTGGTGCCGCTCCTTCCGTCGCTTCCCCACCCCGCCTCCCTCCCGGAAGTGTCGTCGTTTCCCCCCCTGGTGGTCCCCCCGCCCTTCCGGGAAGCGGCGCCGTGCGGGCGCGCGCGCGTGACGCCGGGGGAGGGGGGTGAGTCAGGGCGAGTGGGCGGAGGAGGAGGGAGGGAGGGAGGGAGGGAGGGAGGGAGGAGGCGGCGTTTCCGGTTCCGGCGGCGGCGGCAGGAGCAGGAGCAGCAGCTGGGGGGGGAGGCCGGAGGACGGCGGCGGCGGCGGAGAGCGGCTGAGCCAGGCCGGGAGAAGACCCACCGCCCGCCTGCCCGCCGGGCCGGCCCTCTGGAGCCGGAGGTGAGGGGGACAGCCGGCCGGCCTGCCGGCGGGGGAGGCAAAGAGAAAGAAGGGAGCGAGGCCTGCGGGCCGGGCTTGGAGCAGCCGCCGGGAAGGGCCGGGGCCGGGCGCCGCGGGGGAAGGAAGGAAGGAAGGGCGCGGGGGGGGGGCTACTACTCCCCGCCCCTCCCGCCGCCCCGGAGGGCGCCCCTCGGGGTAATGGTGGGGGGGACTCTCCAGCCTGGCGGCCTCCTCCTCCTCCTCCGCCACAAGCCCCCCCGCCCCGCTCCCGCTGGCGGCCCCTCCCCTCCCGCCCGGCCCTCCCCCCAGCGGCGCCCCCCCGCCCGCCCCGTTCCCGGCAGCCCAGTGGCCTGCAGCCGCGTTCAGGGCCTGGCTGGCTGGGCGGGCGGCGTCCTTCCCGGGGGGGGGCCCGGACAGAGCAGGGGCGCCGGTGTCGGGTGGCGCCCGGGAGGGCCCCTCCGGGAGAGGTGCGGGCAGCCCGGCGCAGGGTGTGCGTGCCCCGGCGGGAGGGGGAGGCTCTGCGGGGCAGGGCGGGGACGGGGCTGGCCGGCCCCTCCCTCCCTCCCTCCCTTCTCCTGCCCCCCCTGGGCGGCCGGGCCGGGCCGTGCTGGGGGAGGGGGGGGCTGCCTGCCTAGGGCGCCCCTGCCGCCGCTGCCGTGCGGGCCGAGTGGGAGGAGGCCCCGGGCGGTGCGCGAGAGGTCTGGGGATGCGTTCACTCCCCGGGTGGGCCCCGTGTCTCTGCGTGGAGGGCCTGGCTCTGGGCAGCCCTTCCTGGCTCCACCCTGCCCAGCCCGCTCTGCCCTCGCCCCTTCTCTCCCAGCTTGGCCCCTTTGCCCCAGGAGAGCGCCCCGGGGACACTCACTCCAGCTGGGCTTGGTCGCAGCTCCCAGGCCTCCCCAGCGTGGAAACCCGGCCCAAAGGGGGCATCATCTCTGCCCTCTCGGTGGCTGTCCCTGCACTGCTGTTCATAAAGGCCAGCATGGTCCAGGCTGGGAAGGACTCCGCCTGCCTCTTTCTGGCTCTTTACTCATTTACGCAGCAAGTGCTTCAAATGTGGAGTTCCCTCCCAGAAGATGTCCTGACAACCCGGGGCATGGGCAGCTTTACAGGGGGGATTAAACAGATTCACAGAGGAGCGCTCTGTCACGGGCTACTAGCCATGGTGACTGAAGAGAACCTCCGTGTTCACAGGCGGCCAACCTCTGAATCCCAGGGCCAGGAGGCAACATTGGGGGAAGGCCTCGGCCTCTCTGCCCTGTTTGTATGGCCCTCCAGAGGCTGGCTGGCTCCTGTGTGAGACGGGAGGCTGGACTGGATGGACCCTCCCTGGTCTGACCCAGCAGGGCTCTTCTGATATTCTTTTCAGGGGAAGGCCTCGGCCTCTCTGCCCTGATGTTGGACCTCCAGAGGAACTGACTGGCCCCTGTGTGAGACAGGAGGCTGGACTAGAGAGACCCTCCCTGGTCTGATCCAGCAGGGCTCTTCTAAGGTTCTGATCAGGGGAAGGCCTCGGCCTCTGTGCCCTGTTTGGTTAGCCCTTCAGAGGAACTGGTTGAGGCCCCTGTGTGAGACAAGAGGCTGGACTAGATGGACCACTGGCATGATCCAGCAGGGCTCTTCTAATATCCCATTGGTGGGTTTGAATATGGGTGTAGTCACCAGAGGGATCACAGGTGCTCACTTCCTGCATCTTAGGTGCTCTGTAGGAGCGTGAAAGTCTCCTGCTAAGTTGTCGATGAGGCAGTGCCTCCCGTGGGTTAGTAATGGCCATCAGACGGACCCTGGGGGTGATCCTCCTCCTGGCATCTATCCTGCAGGGCCAGCGGCATGAGGCGGTCCCCCCTGTATTCCCCAGTCTGCAGCCAGAGGCCCTGCGCTGTCTTACTCTGTCGCAGCACTTTCTGTGCTTTCCCTAGGTCAGTGGCAAGCTGGGAGGGTGCGCAAGCACTAAATGCCACATTCGGAGCCTGTGGTTAGAATTAGGGTGGTGTGTAATTACAGCCGTTGATGGCCGAGAAACCCCCGGGCAGAGACTTGGAGAGGTGGCTTAGCTGGGCAACAGAGGCTCCTCGAGGATGAGGGGCTGGAATACTGCGCGTGGTAACCGCATCTTGGTAGGTAACGGTCCCTTCTCTCTTCCTCCCCACAACCACCTCCCCCTTTCAGCAGGAGGAGAAAAATGAAGGCCGGCTGCAGCATTGTGGAGAAGCCAGAAGGAGGAGGAGGTGAGGCCAGGCCTTCTGGGCTTGATTCTTCTGAACGTGACACGGGGCAAATGGCTGGTGCCAGAGTGAATGTCCCCCTTGAGGGCCGTTTTCACGCATGCTGACCCTTGTGAGGTTCCCTTGGCCTTGGCTTCCCTTCTGAAGCACTTCTGGCGGGGCTGTGAATTGCTAAGGCAGGAAGTATCATGCCTGGATGGTGGCGTCACAACACCCCCCACCCCCATGAGTAGGGCACCAGGCGCCTTGAAACTTCTATGGATGCTAAGTGAAATCCAAATGAACGAGGGAGGAGAGCCCAAAACTACCTGATGCCAAGAGGCTCTGACCTGGGGTCTCCAGAGACCCAGCAGCTTCCGTGCATTGTTGTTGTCGATGGCAGGCTCTTTTAAGAGGGATCATCTTTGTGTGATCCCTGAGGAATTGGTTAGCCTTCCTAAGTAACACTGTCGGCTTTTCACTCTGAAACCCTGCACACGCCTTGAACTCTGGGATGGTTTTCCTCATGAGCACGTGCAAGGCTAGCTTTTAGAAGAGAGAAGAAGAGATTGGATCCCTCGCCCTTCACTACCCAAAGGAGTCTCAGAGCAGCTTACAAACTCCTTTCCCTTCTCCTCCCCACAACAGACACCCTGTGTGGTAGGTGAGGCTGAGAGAGCTCTGACAGAAACCGCTCTTTTTCAAGGACAGCTCTTGTCAGAACTACGGCTTGCCCAAGGTCATCCAGCCAGGTGCAAGTGGAGGAGTGGGGAATCAAACCCGGTTTTCTCAGATTAGAGTCCGCACAATTAACCACTACACCAAACTGTTTTACAGCGCAAGTCTTACCAGTTGAGTTGCTCTTAAGAGACTGGCTCAAAATGTCTTGCGAAAATTCTGCAAAGCGGTATGTGTGTAGACAGCTCAGTGGCATCATATTGGGCAGGGCCGGCCCGTCATTGACAGAATTTAGGCAGCTGCCTATGGGCACTGGCTTGGTGAGGGTGCCGTTCTGGCCTGCCTGCCGCCCCTCATTCCCTTCCCACAGAACCCAGCCGAGCGAGAGCTAGGCATGAATGTCAGGCTGCTATTCCTATGGTGCAGCGGCGGGCCTTCCGGTGAGGGAGGTGGCCTTTGCCACCGGTGGGGATGCCATTTTGGGCCTCTGGAGATGTGGAGAGGGGAGGTGCGCATGTGAGGACATCCCCACGGGGTGGAGGAGATGGACCGGTGGCTTGCCGAGCCACGCATCATGCGTGGCCGTCTCTCCTGGCAAACGCCCCAGGCGGGTGCAGCTTGCTCTGGCCGCGCTCCTGCTCCGTCCCGCGGTTCCAGCCAGGAGGGACTGCAGCAGGAGTGCCCCCCACCCCCCGGCTTTGTCATGCCCCTGAAACCAGACCGCTGGTGCTCGTGGAGGGGGTGGGGGGTGCCAGAAAATTGTTGGGCGCATGGGAGGGGCACCTAGTGTGCAAAAAAACCTGGGGCCGGCCCTGACACTGGGACATCCCCAGTCAGCCGGGAGGCGGCCAGAGCTGCTCTTTGTCTCCTGGAAGGGGGGCTGGCTTGCGGCTGGGGTGCTGCGCGCCGCCTCCTGACGGCCCCCTTTCTGGCGCTGGGCTCCCCAGGCTACCCCTTCCCCGACTGGGCCTACAAGACGGAGTCCAGCCCGGGCTCCCGCCAGATCCAGCTCTGGCACTTCATCCTGGAGCTGCTGCAGAAGGAGGAGTTCCGCCACGTCATCGCCTGGCAGCAGGGCGAGTACGGGGAGTTTGTCATCAAGGACCCCGACGAGGTGGCGCGGCTGTGGGGCCGGCGGAAGTGCAAGCCCCAGATGAACTACGACAAGCTGAGCCGGGCCCTCAGGTCAGTGCGGGGGTGGGTGGGGGGCCAGGGGGCCGTGTGCTTTGGACCAGCACAGGCCTTTCCGCAGGGCTGGGCTCTCTCCCGGCGCCTGGGCGTCCAGCCTTCCCTGCGGCATGGGGCCACAGACCTGCCTCTCCCTTGTGGAATTCTGCCGTCTGAGGTGCTTGGGCCCGCGCTCCTGGAGCCGAGACCCCTGCTTGTGGAACTGGCCTTTGAGCAATCAGACCGTGGGGTCTCCAGGAGAGTCCCCGACCTCGTTCTCTCCCCGAGCCCTCCTGGGACGCTCGGGTGATGTCCCTGAGAGCCTTGAGTTAGCTTGTTCTTTGTAACTGGTAAGCCGGGAACTGCTGCTGTTCAGAGCGGTCGCAGAGCCAGATGTGTCCCGGTGAGCAGCAGCGGGCTTTCCAGGGCTCAGCGCCCTTATTGCGGGAGCTGCATTAATAAATGCCGGTTTGTGCTTTCTGGGCAGTCGGGGATTTGGGGTGTGGGCACTGGAGATCTTGCCGCTGTTTAGCGGGTGTGTGTCAGCTCAGCTCTGCCACGGGGCTTTTTGTGGGCAGCACGTCAGGGCTGGTCTCTGCCACTTGGCGACTGACCCGGGAGGGACCTTCTTCCCTGAGATGCTGGCCACCGTGTCCCAACGAGCGTTTGTCCCGGCTTTGGCTGTCCCGAGCCAGCCGACTGGGCTCTGGCCCCCCACGCCCTCGGCAGGGGCCCCGGCCTCCTGAAGCCCCCCTGCGGCCAGAGCTCTTCGGCTCCGTGCCGTCCTAAGCGAGGGGTTGCGCTGAGACTGCTTCCTGCCGGGCTCTGCCTCTGCCGGGCCCCCCAGAGGCTGTCCTGGACCCTCGGAACACTCTGGGCGGGTGGGCAGAGGCCAAGACAGGCCAGGCCAAGCTGGTGGCAGTTCACCGCGTGGAAGAGGAAGGAAGTCATGCCCTGAAAGATGCAAATGTACCAGTGGATTCCTGGGAAAGGAAGCAAAATTCTTAGCCAGCTTTTGTTTTCAGTTCTGCTGAGGGCGGTAGTGGGGAGATGAGTCAGCGGGGCTTCCCTCTCCCTCTCCCTGGCCGGCCGGGTTCCCTCGCCATCCCTGCCAGCCGAGGAGCGGAACCCGGCTTGAACTGGGGGGAGGGGAGGGGAGGCCCCCAGTGTTTTCTCTCCCAGGGCAGGATGTGTGTGGTCAAGTCTCCCCTTTTCCTGCAGATACTATTACAACAAGAGGATCCTTCACAAGACCAAGGGGAAGAGGTTCACCTATAAGTTCAACTTCAATAAGCTGGTGATGCCCAACTACCCGTTCATCAACATCCGGCCCAACGGTGAGTGGAGGGGCAGGTGCTGCCCAGTGCGCTGTGTATGGAGGGACCCGAGGACTTCTTGAGGTGCTCCCGAGAGGTTTGGATGCTCTCGAAGGCCGCATCGTAAGAGTGAGAGGACACACACACCGTTGGGGGGGCAGCGTCATAACTGGCGTCCCGGAGTGTGTGCTGTGTGCAGCTTGTCCTCCCCCGGGGGGGGGGGGGGGCAGGCCTCTCTGCAGGCAGCGGCTCTGGACGCCACAGCCTTGGCCTGAAATAGGGAAGGAGCTGGACGCAAGGCGTCCATTCCCTTCCCGAGGGGCTCTTGCTGGCAAGTGCCGGCTCGCAGGCTCGCCATGCAGTCTTTTGGGTTCCGTGAGAGCAGAGGGGCGTCACAAAGACAACCCACCATGTGCCAGTTGCAGTGGGCTCGAGTGGCATGTGGGGCCTGGTCTCCCCCACGCCCCCTCCCCCGCTCAGCACCCTCCCCATGCTGGGAACCTGGCTTCTGGCACCCGTTGATGCTGCGAGTGTCTGGGTCATCTCCCCCCCCCCCTTAGAACTCTTCAGACCCTGGGCGGAACTTTTTCATGTGTGCCTCAGTTTCACGGCCGTTGGCAGCTTTTCAGAAAGCAGTGGCCTGGGACGGCTGGTGCCCATCCCAGGCTTTGCGTTTGCCATCGTAAAAGCAGCGCCCATGTCAGAGACTTGAAGAAAGGATCCCGCCGCCTCCCACTTGTTAGTGTGGATTTCCTGAGACATGCCTTTGCCGAATGGGGGTGTGCTCCCTTCTGGACTTCCTGCGCCTTTGAGAGGGCCCAGAGCTCCCGCCTGCCCTTTGCTGGGTGAGGGAGGCCTGTCTGTCTGTCTGACGACCGTCTTGCCTGACCCCCGGGGGCTGGGGGGGGCCTGGGGGGTGGTGCAGGGGTCCTGGGCAGACACGGCGCAGGTGGTGAGAGACCCCCTTTCCCCCCAAGGGAGCCTCCCTGCACACATCGGGGAGAGGCAGCGGTTGAGAGCCGCATCTCATTCTCTGGTTGCTGCTCCAGCCACCCAGCCTGCTGGCCGGCCTCTACTAGGCACAAGCCTTTCCGAAGCGCTGAAGCCGGGCTGGGGCTGGGGGTTGGGACAGAGGCCTGCCTGCTTGCTCTGGGCTGTGTGGGGAGGGGCTGGGGGGAAACCGCAGGAAGTGTCACCTGAAAAGCCGGCCTCTGTCTGCCCGGGGACAGAAGGGGAGAGGCAGGGTGGGGGTTCCCCTCCCTTCGGGGTGGGGGGGGCATGCCCTGTTTCCGAAAGGGGGGAGGAGGAGGAGGAGGAGGAGGGCTTTTCTAGGACTGGGGCCATATTGATCTGGCGTCTGCAGCAGATTCCCGGAGGCATCATATCCTCGGGGTCCTTGGTGTGCCTGAAGTGCCGGTGGCAAACCTCCGTTCCTGGAACTGGGGGGTGGGGGGAGGGGATGGGTAGTCAGCCTGGGGTGGGCTGCTGAGCAACATTTCCCTGCTTGGCACCGTGAAGGAAGCACCGTGTTCCTCCGGCTGGAGGTGATTCCCGCAACAAGTCCGGGCAGTTGCCCGCTGGTGACTCTTCCTCCCTTCCTGCTTGCGGGCACTCCCTGGGGCAGGCGGGCGGGGCGCTTGTCTCCCTCCCGGAATGCACCTTTGCGCACCTCTGCGGTGGCCTCTTGTTTTCTTTCCTCCTGCCCAGAGAGGGAGGGAGGTGGAGGCCGACCCGTCGGGCCTGTTCTGGAGGCGGGGGGCACCGGGGCCTGTACTTCTGCCACACCCACACGGGTGTCTGACGCAAGAGCCTGCCTGGCATTGGGCCCTGCACTGGCAGCGGGCTTTGCCAGTCAGCCTCGGTTAAGCTTAGGGAGGGACCGCCGTGAATCCTGGGAGGGGTGAGGGTGATTCACCTGCAGCCGAGGCTTCCGGCCTGTGTGTGAGATCCTCCCCGGGGACTTTGTCTGAAGCCCGTCAGGGCACCTCAGGGGAGAGGTTTGGCACAGCAGCCACTTCTGTGGCACAGCTGACCCCGCAGCACCTAGTGCAAAAAGCCGGGCTTGACAGTTAGGGGGGCTTGGGAGGGAGAAGCAATGGCCAGTTTCCACCTTTTTCTCTGAGCATGGGCTGAGTTCCTCAAGGAGCCTTTGGGGGGGGGCCTTAATTGTCAAGCCCGGCAGTTGTCCCCAGAAGACCCTTGATGTTGGAACATCTCTCTATTGCCATTTATCTAAAGCATTTATTAGCTGTCTGGCTTGCAATTTAAATAAAATAAAATACAAATAAAATGCATGGGAACCACGACTTAAAACCAGTAATTTAAAACCGGTGGAAGGTGTGCCTCCCAAACAAGTGTCTCTGATTGGTGGGACACTTGGGGGCGGGGCCCTTCTCCCTGTGATCTCAAGTCCCAGGCAGGGACACTTGGGAGAAGGAAGTCCTTCAGAACCCCCCTCCCCCCGGTCCCAAGCCACACAGGGCTCTAAAGGTCCAGACCCACAGCTTGGATGAGGCTCGGGAGCCGATCGGAAGCCAGTGCAATTGCGGTAGGATGGAGGTCATCTGCTCCCAGTAGCCGGCCCTGAGCGGCAGTCTAGCTGCAGCTTCCAAACACCCTTCAAGGGTAGCCCCCAGTGGAGGGCCTTGCAGTAGTCCAGTGCAGATGTGACCAAGGCCGTGGCCAGGTGAGACTGAGCTGGGAGTGGGTGCAGTTGGTGCACCAAGCAGAGCTGGGCAGAAGCACTCCGGACCCCAGCAGCCCCCCGATTAAGGTGACCGCTGTATTGACCAGCCTGCCCAAGCGGCAGACTGGACTTTTCGAGGGGAGTGTGAGCCCATCTGGGGCAGGGTGTGTGTGTGAGGGGCACTGACGATGCTCGTGGTTCCAAACCCTGAGGGTTTAACGTCACCCAGGGAAAGGCAGGCGAGAGGACTGAGTCTGGTTACGGAGATCCCCCTGGCCTGTGCCTGCCGGTGCCTCACCTTGCAAGCCGAGCGCGAGCCTTGGGCGGGCCCCTCTTCCTTCCTTCCTAATGCCGGTCTTCTGCTTCCTCCTCGCCTGGCAGGTGTCGTCCCGCAGAGCGCCCCTCCTGTACCCACGGCGTCCTCCCGGTTCCATTTCCCTCCGCTGGACAGCCACTCTCCCACCGAGGACCCCCAGCCGAACCGCTTCTCGACCCGGTCCCTGGTGCCATCGGGCCAAGAGTCCCTGAGCAACAGCGGCGGCGGCGGCCTTGGCGAGAAGTCGTCTCCGGGGCCGGAGCTGGACGGCGGCTCTCCCGACTGGAGGCGTGGGGTGGACCTCCTGCCCGCTCGCAACTCGGCCTCCGGGGCGGCTGGGGGCGGCCCCCCCAAGCGCAAGCCAGACCTGGTGCTGCCTCTCTTCGGCCGGCCGGGGGTGTACCCCCACGACCCCCACAGCCCGTTTGCCATCTCCCCGCTCCCGGCCCGCGGGGGCATCCTGAATGTCCCGCTCTCCCCGGCCTTGTCCCTGACGCCCACCCTCTTCTCCTACAGCCCCTCCCCGGGCATGAGCCCCTTCCCGGGCGGCGGGAGCTGCTTCTCCTTCAACCCCGACGACATGAAGCACTACCTCCACTCGCAGGCCTGCTCCGTCTTCAACTACCACCTGAGCCCCAGGACTTTCCCTCGCTACCCCGGGCTGCTGATCCCGCCTCTGCAGCGCCAGGCGCCCCCCGAGGACCAGCCCCCCTTCCCCATCAAGCTGCAGCCCCCACCGGCGGGGCGCAAGAACCGGGAGCGGCTGGAGAGGGGCGGGGCGGGGGCCTTGCAGGCGCCTCCCCCCCTGTCTCCTCAAGTCAAGATGGAGCCTCTCTTGGACACGGAAGCGGAGCGCAGAGATTCCCCCGAGCAGGAGGAGGAGGAGCACCACCACCACCACCGAGGGGGCGAGGAGGAGGAGGAGGAGGAGGGAGGGGCCGGCCAGGAAGCGGGGGAAGCGCTGTTTGCCAGGCCGGTGGCCCCCTCGTGGCCCCCCGTGGCCCCCTTGCCAGCGCCCGCCCCGGCCCCCTTGCCAGCGAGGGAAACGCCCAAGCCAGAGGGAGGAGGGGGCGAGAGGAGCCCCCAGGAGCCCGCGGGGGACCTGAGTGCCCAGGAGAAGAGGGAAGACGCGGCCATGCCTCCCAAGCTGCGCCTCAAGCGCCGTTGGCATGGCGACCGGCAAGCGGACATCCTGGAGGAGAGCCGGGGCAGGAAGCCCTTCTGGGGAGGGAGCCCCCTGAGCAGCGACCCCATTGGCCGGGCTGCTCCCACGGCGGCGGCAGCGGCGGCGGCAGACGCGTAGGCCGGTGGAGGCCCTGGGAGGGGCGGGGGGTCCTGATGTAGCAGAGTTTGGGGGCGGGGGGAGGGGGCTAGAGGCATGGGGGCAGGTGGGGCTGCGCTTTGTGTGTTTAATCTGAGGACCGGCCCTCCTTGTCGTGTTCAGGGGGGGGCGGGGCAGGAGGGGGTCGCCCGGTTGGGCCTGCCTCTCCGTCGTTCCCGCTGACTTGAGCGGACTCTCCTGAATTGCTTTCGCTCTCTACCGTTTCTCGAGGCCAGAATCCGTCTGAATGTACATAGTTCTTTGCTGCGGGGTGCGACGGTGACGGGGGAGGACTTGGGAGGTGGAACGCGTCCCGTGCCCGAGCGGGAAGAGGCTTTGCTTGGGGGTGGGGCTTCTGGGACGTGGCACGGCAGGCTGACCTCCGAGAAGCCGAGATTGCTGGCAGACGGCACCCCCGCGAGGGGAGGGGTGGGGGTCGCGGGAGGCACCGCGCAGGCGTTGTGGCTGGCGGCAGGTCTTTTCAACCCAAGTGTTACTTCTGGGACTGGGGTGGGTGGGGGGGCAAGAAGGGCCTCACGGCCCCCACGCGAGGCCGTGGCAGAGTCTTTTCAGGGAAGAGAGAGGAATGGGGGGGCGGAACAGATCCGGAGGCCTTCCGTCAGAGCCCCCCTCCTGGCCTGCAGGGGGGAGGTTTGCGGAAGCGCATTGGGGGCGGGGGCCTCCTGGCTCCCTCTTTGCCCGGCCTCCGTGCCTGCTGGGAGACCAGCTGTGGGAAGGGGGAGGCATGCTCTTTCGCATCTGCAACTGCGGGAAGGGAGCAGGGGGCACGGCCCACAAAGCAGCCCACTGGTCCTGGCAGGGGCAGAGGATGGGCGCTCTGGGAAAGGGGGCTTTGGGCCCCGCTGCTCTGGAAGAGGGTGCTCTCCGCGGGCTGGGGGGGCCTGCAGGAGGAACGTGGAAGAGCCTGTTCCTTGCCCTGCCCCCTTGGAGCCCACTTCCCTGTGGCTCCCGTGGAAAGCCACCAGAGGCAGGGAATGTGGTTTCCGTGGCAAGGTGGGCTGAAGACTTCAGCCGTGTTAAAGCTGTGGCCTTCTTGCTCTGGAGCGGGGCAGAGGCTGCCTGGGTAGGCAAGTGGGGCTGGGCACTGACCTCCCCCCCCCGCCCCATACCGACCATCTAGGCGAATCTGCCTTGCCTGGCCCCCTCCCCTCCCCTCCCCCGGCAAGCACAGTGGGACCTCTGGGTGGCCGGGCTCCGCTGGGTGGTGAAGAGAATCTGTCTCGGTCTGCCGGCATCCCAGGAGCCCCTCGGAGGCCCGGAGTCAGGGCTCCCTCTGCCAGACCCCCGGAGGAAGGGGGCGTTGACTCTCGGAAGAAGCCCGCGTAACCCCGCAGCCTGGTGGTCCTCTCCCAGGGCTCCCGGGCTCTCCAGTCCGGCACCTCTTCGTGCGGGGCCTCAGGAAAGCGGTTGGGCTGCCTCTCCCGTGGCTGCGGAGTTGGAACCGTGGCAGACTGTGCTAAATAAGACCCTGCAGGTGTGTGTGTGTGTGGGGGGAAGAGTGTGGAATAGGCGAAGTGGGTGGAGGGGGAGGGGGACTCTCTGTGCTGTTGCTGCGCGGGGGGGGTGCCTCTTTCCTCCGCTGCCTTGGGCTTTGGCCACCAGCCTCCACTCGCCGCTGCCGCCAGGGCCTTCAGACGCCTCTCTGGGTGGTGGGCAGGGAACGAGGGGGTCTGCCCGGTGCTCGGAAGGGTGGGCACCGTCAACGTGGGAGGAGGCTGTGGGATTGGGGGGGGGCTCTGACTCAGGAATTGAAACACGAGGCCTTTTCAGATCAGTCAATGCAAATCTTGCTGTCCGTCATACCCAAGTGCCAGAGCGGGTGCCCAGGTGGGGCTCTGACTTCCTGTGGACTAGAGAGTGAGTGTTTTTTTTGGGGGGGGGGAGGCGGCACCCTCCCTCCCCTCTGAAAATGGAAGTCAGAATGGCGCGTCTCCCTCGGAAACGGTTGCGGTTGGTCCCTTTGGTCTCTCGGCCCTTATCAAATAGCCATTGCACTGCAAAGTGAGAATTCCTCCTTCAGGGATAAAAGGACTCAGGTTCTGAGGGCAACGGACCAGGGAGCCCCGGGGGACGCCCCGAAGCCCCCTTCGGCCGGGGAGGTGAGCGGGAGGGCCCCCCCCCCACGGAAGCGGCCCCACCTTCCCCTCAGGGGGGTGCGTGTGCCCTCTTCCCGGCAGGAAGCCAAGCTGGCCGGACACTGAGCGCAGAGTCCGTTCCTCGTGCCAAATATTTAAAAGCCGGTGGCGTGCGCGCCTGTTGAAATTCCACCTGTGACTAATCAAGAGCATAATTCACCTCGCATGCGTTTTTGCTTTGCTAGCCACAGGAAATGTTAGGAAGTAAAACTTGAAGCGGCAACCCACTGGCCGTGTCCCCTCCCAGTCGGGAAGTTCCGCAGAGTGTTGGGGGAGAGGGGAGATCTCCCCACTGCTCTGAGGGTCCGGCTCCCCTTGTGCGCGGAGGCCTCCCCCCCCCCCCGGGACCTTCAGCCCGACACCCCTCCCGGAATGGCTCTTGCCGATGGGGAGGGAAGGGGCCACTCCGGCTCGGTGCGAAGCAGTTTCCCGTCACCCGTGGCATGCCCCCGAGCCGTGGCGCCCTCCCCTGCCCCCTCCCCTGCCCCTCGAGGTGCACCCTTGCCTTGCGCTGTACAAAGGGGGGACGGCGTGTGTGCGCGTTGGGGCCTTGGCCTCCTTGGTTACTTTATTCCATGAATTGTTTTGCTTTTGAGAAATGTAACTCTTTTTTCCTTTGGTCTTACGGATCCTGGTGGATTTTAACAAGAGCAGTTTATTTTGGTTTGGAATACTTTCGATTAGGGGTTTTTTTTTGTTTGTTTGTTTTTTTGGCGGTCGTTCGATTTTAGAGTGTTAAAAAGTGGCAAAGTATTTACTGACTTTTCTTCTTCACTCGTCATGAGACATGGTCCTGTCTTTTATGATGCTTTTTGACTCAGCAGGGACGATACAACCGGAGCAACGGCTGCTCTGAGCTTGAGGTATTTGTCCACGTAAAGCAGGATTTAAAATCGTGTGTGTAAAAAAAAAAAAGAAAAGAGTAAGTAGTCCTCATGCTTTTGTGCAGTGCCTTTAGACGTTCCACTTTCTATAAAGTCTTCAAAAAAAAGTTTGCATATATATTATATATATGATGTAATGTTATAGAGATATATGTATAATATACATATTTTTCCAGGGGTATCTGATAGCTCTGTATTTTGTTATGAAAGTTGATATGAAAAGTATTTTACCTCAAATTAAGAAGTTAAATAAACCTTTTAAATAAGCCTCCCATGCTGTTTTGGGGTTTTTTGGCTTTGGGGACCTGGGTGGGGGTGATGGAGCACAGGGAGAGAAGGTGCAGAGAAGGGCAACTAGAATGATAAAAGGGTTGTTGGAACACCTTCCCTATGAAGAAAGGTTAAAGCGCTTGGGGCTCTTTCGCTTGGAGAAACGACGGCTGAGGGGTGACATGATCGAGGTTTATAAGATTATGCATGGGATTGAGCAGGTTGAGAAAGAGGTACTTTTCTCCCTTTCTCACAGTACAAGAACTGGTGGGCACTCCATGAAATTGCTGAGCAGTCGGGTTAGAACAGATAAAAGGAAGTCCTTCTTCACCCAAAGAGTGATTAACACACGGAATTCACTGCCACAGGAGATGGTGGCAGCTACAAGCATGGACAGTTTCAAGAGGGAAATAGATAAGCATCTGGAGCAGAAGTCCATCCGTGGCTATGAGCCACAAGGCATAGATAGGAACTCTGGGGCAAGTGATGCCCTGTCTTCTTGGTGTTTGGGGCGGGGGCAGCAGTGGGAGGGCTTCTGGTGTCCTGGCCCCACTGCTGGACCTCCTGATGGCCCCTGGTACTTTTGGCCACTGTGTGACACAGGGAGTGTTGGACTGGAGGGGCCGTTGTCCTGACCCAGCATTGGCTTCTCTTGTGTTCTCCTGTGTTCTTATGGAGTGCATAAGCAGAGATAAAACATAATTTAAAAAACACTTGACTTGCAATCCATAAAATGGCACCTTAGCTCAGGCGTCAGAACCAACGCGCTGTGTGGCATCCGACACCCGAGAATGCTGTCAGAACGGGCGGCCCCCGCTAATAGGTGGCAAAAGCTCTGCTCTTAATTTTCTTTTAATTTTTTTTTTTGTTTGCTGCCTCATGAACCCTGATCAGGTGCAAAGGTGGCATAAAACGTTTTACATGAAACCAGTAAGTGACACTAGTATGAGAGCCAGTTTGGTGTAGAGGTTCAGTGCGCGGACCCTCTAATCTGGGAGAACCGGGTTTGATTCCCCCACTCCTCCGCTTGCACCTGCTGGGTGACCTTGGGGAAGCCGTAGTTCTGACAAGAGCTGTCCTTGAAAAAGAGCAGTTTCTGTCAGAGCTCTCTCAGCCCCGCCTACCTCACAGGGGGTGTCTGTTGTGGGGAGGGGAAGGGAAAGGATTTTGAAAGCCGCTCTGAGACTCCCTCAGGTAGTGAAGGGGGTGGGGGTATAAATCCAGTCTCTTCTTCTGTTAAATAAATCTTTCCTTGTGTTGAATTGACTGCCTGCCCCCCTCCTCCCCCCTGCTATTCAAGAATGGCTCGGATGTGAATCGGAGGCGCAGGGCTCTGTCTCCCGCTCCGCTTTGAGTGCCTCCGCTGACAGGGAGCTGCTCTTAGGGTTTCTCTGCCATTGGGCTGGCAAGTTGAGACCCCTCTGGCTACTGAAGGCCGGAGGAGCTGCCGTCCTGCGGGGACAAATTGCTTCCTCCTTCCTCCCCCCCCCCGGCTTGCTCGGCGGTAGACCTGCCTTTGCAGGCGTCCCTCTGTTAAGAGAAGAGTTTCTGTTTGGGGAAAACCACCCCTCTTTTTCTCCCCAGGTGTAGCCTGTGAAAGAGTGAGGGATTGTTGTTTCCCAACTGGACCTTTTACAACAGTGGCTTATCCCCCCCCCCCCCAAAAAAAAAAAGTATGGGCCTTGTGTGTGAATCCTTGAGGTGTCCCTGGGCTTCAGGTTCCCCTTCCAGCCCCACAGCCCTGCCAGCTGCCCCCGGGTCTCTCCCAAGCAAGATCTAGGCCACAGGCCAGAAGCCCTTTCCGTCTTGTCAGATTATAGCGGCGGGTGGCGGGTGGGCGGGGGGGGAGCCTTTTCCGGGACTCGGAGAGCCTCTTATATAACTCCGTCTTACACAAGGTAGTGGAAAACACACCTCTGGCCTGATTTCTGTCGAGAGCTGGAAGCCGTTCTGGGGCAGCCGGTTCCTCTCGCCCGGTAGCCTCCCAGACTGGATGAGCCAGTCGGCTTTCTCAAAAAGCAGAAAGGATTGACTTGCTAACACGGGGCGGCTGGCACATCTGTGGGCACGCGGCTCCTGGTCACGCTGGGCCTTCTTGTGGGCGCAGGCGTTGGCGGCGGGGCACGGTGGGGCATGGCGGGTGTCTTTGGCCTCTCATCTCCATCACCTGGCAGGGGTGGGGGTGGGCACTCCACACAGCCATTCCCTTCTGAAGCGGAGCACAGTCTGGAAGCGCTTGGGGGGCATGCCTTGGGAGGGGGAGAGGGGCTCAAAGTGAACGCCCGCCTCACCCTCCAGGCAGCGTGCCTGAAGTCATGGGCTCCTGCCTGCCTGCCTGCCTGCCTGCCTGCCTGCCTGGGAGGAGAGCCAGGGCCCAGCCCTGCTAGGTCTTTCCCGGCAAGGCCTCCTGCGTAGGTCCCAGGAAGGTTCCTCCAAGAGGGAAAGACTCTTCCTGAGGGGCATTTTGTAGGGCAAGAGTGCACACATCTCATCTGTGCTCCTTGGGGAATTTTTGCTGTGCTCCTCCTGGATTTCTGCTTGGGCAGGGTTTCTAAGTGAGAAGCTCTCCTTGCTTAAGAGCAGGAGAAGGGCCTTGCTGGATCCGACCACTGAAGGTCCCTCTAGTCCAGCATCCTGCCTCGCGGAGCAGCCAGCCAGTTATTCCGGGGAGCCCTCAAATGGCACAGCGGCCCAGGCCTCCTGGCACCGGAACTCAGACCTCAACTAGCTCCCTTTAGTCACTGCGGTTAGGCACCATGGGCGGACCTCTCTTCTCCTCTAGGGTTTTGTCTAACCCCCTTTTGAAGCCACCCATGCCTGTGCCCACCCACGGGCCCTCGGTCCCACCATTTAATAGCTCATCGAGAAGATTTGAGCCAGGACCCGCTCCCCAGTGACGCTCTCGGAGAGTTACGATTAACTGTGATGTTTTATATCTGTGCTGCTTTTGTGTTTTTTTATTATTTATATTTTATTTTATGAAAGTGTTAAACAGTGACAGAAGGATCTAACATCGTAATCAAATAGCATACATGGTACATTTAAGTATTTCTGTGTAATACGTAAGCATAGTATTATAACTAACTGTTTTGAAATAAGTATAACACACTTATCAGAACACAATATAACTGAAATAACTCAAAAAAGAAGTATCCACAAACAGTACAACAGTACTAACACTATTAAAATTCTCTAGGATTAGGTCTAAGTTTACTGGTTTTTAAACTTTATTCCATAAGCAACTAGGGGCTTTGTTCTGATGAGCTGGATTGCCCGGTCTAGAGACCGCCAGTTCTGTGTTTTAAACTTTCATGTGAGCCGCCCTGAGCCAAAGAAAGACAGATAAATTGGTGGGAGGGTGTGAGCTTTTGTGATATCTGAAGAAGTGAGCCGTGACTCACAAGGGCTCCCTCACTGCCACGAATTCGGTTAGTCTTTAAGGTGCCTCCTGGTCTCTTACTTTTTTGTACGGCTACAGACAGACAAACACAGCTATCTACCTTCATCTATCTCACTCAGTAAATTTTATTTATTTATTTATTTATTTGGATTTGTATCCCGCCCTCCCCGGAGGCTCAGGGCGGCTGACAACGAGGCACGCATGCCAACTTTAAAACAGATTAGGTAAAGGTAAAGGTTCCCTTGCTTGAAAGCCAGTCGAATCCGACTCTAGGGTTGCGGTGCTCATCTCCGTTTCAAAGCCGAAGAGCCAGCGCTGTCCGAAGATGTTTCTGTGGTCATGTGGCCGGCATGACTAAACACCAAGGCGCACGGAACGCTGTTCCCTTCCCACCAAAGTGGTACCTATTTATCTACTTGCAATTTCTTGCTTTCGAACGGCTAGGTTGGCAGGAGCTGGAACTAGAGACGGGAGCTCACCCCGTCATGCAGCACTCTCGGGTCTCAAACTGCTGAACTACTGACCTTCCACAGCCTGCAGTTTAGCGTCTTAACCACTTGAGCCACCACAGCTCCTTAAAACAGATTAGAACAGTATAAAACCAAAAAACATATAAAACCACATCCAAGCATTGCTAAAACAAGCATATTAAAACAAGATGGGGCAGATCGTAATCCCCGGCAGCCAAACAGTAGCTTGTCATCCCCTCCCCTTCCAGGGCCGCCCCACCCTTGATGATGACCCCGGTGTGGTGGCGTGGCGTATGGCTGGCAATGATGAAGTAGTGATGGCAGCGGCTCCTAAGCATAGGCTTGGCGGAAGAGCTCCGTCTTACAGGCCCTGAGGAACTGAGCAAGGTCCCGCAGGGCCCAGATCTCCTCTGGGAGCTCCTTCCACCAGGTAGGAGCCACCACCGAAAAAGCCCTGCCTCTGGTGGCAGCAAATTTCACATCCCTGGGGCCTGGGATTTCCAGGAGGTGTTGGCTCCCCGACCGAAGTGCCCTTGGGGGAACATATGGGGAAAGGCGGTCCCTCAAGTAGGCCGGACCCTGGCCATACAGGGCTTTTAAGGTCAAACCCAGCACTTTGAAGCGAATCCAGTATGCTATTGGCAGCCAGTGCAGTGCTTTCAGCACAGGCTGAATGTGATTCCTCCTAGAGAGACCCATCAGCAGCCTGGCTGCAGCATTCTGCACCAGCTGCAGCTTCCGGATTTGCGACAAAGGCAGCCCTAAGTAGAGAGTGTTACAGTAGTCTAGCCTCGAGGTGACCATCGCATGGATCACAGCGGCCAGGTCATCGCGGTCAAGGAAGGGGACCAACTGCCGAGCTAGCCGGAGATGGTAAAAGGCCGACTTGGCAGTGGCTGCTACCTGGGCCTCCATCATTAGAGAGGAGTCCAGGAGCATGCCCAAACTCCTAACCTCCGACACTGGCACCAACGGCACCCCGTTGAAGGTCGAGAGAGGGAACCCCAACCCTGAACCGATCTGACTCAGGCCCAGGACCTCCATCCTTGCTGGGTTTAGTTTCAACTGACTCAGTCTGAGCCATCCAGCCACAGCCTGTAATGCCCAATGCGGGTCATCTGGTGCAGAGTTCGACCGGCTGCCCAACATCAGATAGAGCTGGGTGTCATCTGCATATTGATGACACCCAAGCCCGCAACTCCGGGCAATCTGGGCAAGGGGGCGCATGTAGATGTTAAACAACATCGGGGACAGCACCGCCCCCTGAGGCACCCCACAGTCAATGGGGTGTCTCTGGGACTGCTGATCCCCTATCACCACCCTCTGTCCCTGACCTTGGAGGAAAGAGGCAAACTATTGAAGAGCAAGCCCCTGAATCCCCGTGTTGGCGAGGCGGTGGGCCAGCAGCTCGAGGTTGACGGTGTCAAACACAGCCGACAGATTTAACACCACCAGAGCCGCCACACCACCCCGATCCAGATGGCTACGGAGGTCGTCAGTCAAGGCGACCAGCACTGTCTCCGTCCCATGACCCGGGTGAAAGCTGGACTGGAGCATCATCCAGAAAGCCCTGCAACTGTGACGCCACCGCCGTCTCAATAAGTTTGCCCAAATAGGGCAAATTGGACACCGGCCGGTAGTTGGCCAATTCGGCCGGGTCCAGAGATGGCTTTTTCAAGAGGGGGCGGACCATCGCTTCCGTAAGTGCCCTGGGAAACCGTCCCTCCAAGAGGGACATGTTGATAATCTCCCGCAGGGCACCTCGGAACCCCTTGTGGCCCGCTTTAATGAGCCAGGAGGGGCACGGATCCAGGTCACAAGGAGTCTGTCAACTTCTTCCAGACTGAATGGGTCAAAACACTCTAAACCCGGCCCCAAAGCTGAGCAAGGGGCCTCAACTTCGACCACTGTTTCAATTGTGGCGGGGAGATCACAGTGGAGCGCCTAGATTTTATCTGCAAAGTAGCTCGCAATTGCCTCGCAGCCAATATCCAATTCCCTAGCGTTTTGCCTGCCCTGTGGCAGTGCTGTCAAGGACCGAATTGTACTAAATAACTGGGCCGGGCGTGAGCTAGCAGAGGCAATCATGGTCACATAGAAATCTCTCTTTGCGGCTTTGACTGCCATCTCACAGGCCCTCATAAGCGTCCTATAAGATGTTCTTGATGCCTCGTCATGAGCTCGGCGCCACCGTCTCTCCAGCCGTCTCAGTTCTCGCTTCAGCTCGCGCAACTCCTGGGTGTACCAAGGAGCTTGCCCAACACGAGTGCGGAGAGGGCGCCTGGGAGCGATCTCGTCGATGGCTGAGGAGAGCCGGGCATGCCAGTCCTCCACCAGCTCATCCAACGAGCCGCCAGGGGGTCTTGGATCCCGCAGGGCCATTTGGAGCCGCACCGGGTCCATCTGGCACTGCGGGCGAGCAAGAATCCACTCGCCACCCAAACAGGGTCGGGGTGGAACATTCAGTTGGGCCCTCGGGGCCAGGTGGTCCGACCATGGCACTGCCTCAGTGGCGATCCGGTCCACCGTCACCCCCGCCACAAAGATCAGATTGAGCATGTGACCGGCCCGATGCGTGGGGGCTGAGACAAAGTGAGGGAGTCCCAGTGCCGCCGTGGATGACACCAGGTCCGTAGCCCGGCTGGGGGTTGCATCCTCGGCATGGACGTTGAAGTCACCCAAGACAAATCAGCCTAGGGTGCTCCAATGCCCAGCCTGCTATGGCCTCCAGCAGGGACAGCAGGCTACTGGCCGGTGCGTTAGGCAGTCGGTACACCAGCCAGATTGCCAAACCCTCACCAGCCTCCAGCATCAGGCCGACACATTCCACGCCCGCGATCTCCGCCGGCGGAAGCGCCCTGAAGGAGTAAGCCTCCAGAATGAAGATGGCCACTCCTCCCCCCCGCCCCCTAGTCCGTGACTGGTGGAGGACCGAGAAACCGGGCGGGGCAAGCTGGGCGAGGGCTACCGTTTCGCCCTCCCGCACCCAGGTCTCGGTCACACACGCCAGGTCAACTTGTTGGTCTTGTATGAAATCCCGAAGGATTGTTGTTTTGTTGTTAATAGACTTGGCGTTACACAACACCAGTGACGGAGGGGGGTTCTCTATCCCGGCCCCACTGCTGGGATGGGCTGTAGGCTGGAAGGGTGCCGAGCCGCTCTATTTCTCTGCGCCCTTCCCTTAAAACCCTGCCTCGGCCCACCGCACTTTCCCCGTCCCAAGAGCACCGGAATTTGCTGCCCGGCCATTGATTACCTTGGTGGTCCCCGCAACGCATCAGACGTTTTGCCTTTTTTCATAGAATCACAGAGTGGGAAGGGGCCATACAGAGACCACCTAGTCCAACCCCCTGCCCAGTGCAGGACCAGCCTAGAGCGTCCCTGACAAATATTCGTCCAGCCTCTTCTTGAAAGCCGTCAGTGAAGGCGAGCTCACCACCCCCCAGGGCAGCTGAAGATTCCACCTTTGAGCCACCCTGACCGTGAAAAAGTTCATGAGTTTCATGAACTCATCAGCTTCCTTGACACCCTCCCCAAAGTCCTGATGTCATAGAAGAGGAAGAAAATGTTCTTTCTCCACCCCGCCCATAATTTTATAAACCTCTCTCATGTCCCCCCTTAGTCATCTCTTTTCCAAACTGGAAAGTCCCAGACTCTTCAGTTTCCACCCATTTATTTTTTTTAAAAGCTCCAACCCCAGCTGGTTTGGAAGTCAACACCAGCACCTTGAATTGTGCCTGGAAATAAATTGGGGACCAGTGTAGATGGACCAAGACGGGAGCAATATGGCCCCCTTTAACCCACTGTAGTAGTCAACAGCCTGGCTGCAGCATTCTGTAACAACTGCATTTTCTGAACCTTTAACAAACCATTACAATCAACCCCTCCAAACACACATCATTAAAACAATTAAAAGATTGCAATCCTTACAAAACATAAAAACAGCAATTAAAACAGGGCTGTCTCCATCCCAGAGCACAGCCTGCAACCGCCCACTCGATCCTCTTGTCCGTAGGCATGGTCTTTGTCTGCATTCAAGTGAAGACCGTAAATTAAAGCCACCAGCAGTTAAAACGTTGGTCAGGAATGAGGGATCACTAAGGAAGTGCTGGACAAAGCAAAGGAGGCCTGCCGACGGAGGACGACCATGGAAGGGGACACCGGAGTCTCCCTGGGGAGAGAGAAGGCCCCCTCCCATGTTGCCACCCGCCTAATCTTGGGAGGCTAGGCCTGCCGAAGCAGGGCCTCTGGAGATGCCCGTAGCGATTAGGCGGGTTCATAAGGGAGCAGGCAGTCAGCGCAGGGCTTTGGAGGCCAAGGCCAGCACCTTGAATTGTGCCTGGAAACAAACTGGGAACCAGTGCAGCTGGGCCAGGACAGGAGTGCCACGGTCCCTACAGCCCACCCCAGCCAACGCCCTGGCTGCAGCATTCTCCACCAACTGAAGTTTCTGACCGCTTCTGAAAGGCAGCCCCATGCAGAGTGTATTGCAGTAGTCTAGTCTAGGTGTGGCCAGGGCCCGCCCCACCACCATGGCCAGAATTGTCTTTCCTGCCCTGGAAAGGCCACGGCTGGATGAGCAGTCGGAGCGGACGAAGGGCACTCGGGTCGCCTGTTTCTCCAGCAGTGAGCCTGGACCCAGGGCCACCCCCGGGCTGCGGACCCTCTCCCCAAGGAGTCCTTGAGGTCCATCAGTCAGACCCGACTCAGGGAGCCTTTCCTCAGCCACTCAAAGAAGAGAAGAAGAGATTGGATTTATACCCCCTGTCCTTCACTACCTGAGGGAGTCTCAGAGCGGCTTACAAACTCCTTTCCCTTCCCCTCCCCACAACAGACACCCCGTGAGCTAGGTGGGGCTGAGAAAGCTCTGACAGAAATGGCTCTTTTCCAAGGACAGCTGTGCCAGAACTATGGCTTGCCCAAGGTCATCCAGCAGCTGCAAGTGGGGGAATCAAACCCAGTTCTCCCAGATTAGAGTCTGTGCACTTAACCACTACACCAAACTGGTGGTGTTTATCCATCCAATACTTTAAAAATGATGGCTTCAGAAAAATGTTGTGGTTGATCATGGACCGGTCTCTACTCTGCCCTCTCTGGACAAGAGAATGGAGCGAGCAGTTCTGGAACAACGTCAGGCCTGTCTGGGTGACTCTTCTGCTCCAGAACCGGTTCCCAGCCGGGCTGCGGGAGGACGTAGGCGGCCCTGGTGGGTTTGGTTTGTGGTCTCCGCCAGAATGTAGAAAAGGCCCTCCCTCTGTTGCGCCTACCGGGAGGTTTGTGAGGCTGGATTGTTCAGGAGAGCATTTTTGCGAAGAGCGCTCGTATGTGTGTTATCCTGCCCTTCTTGGATTTGCGTGTTTTTCCCCAGTGGTGTAATCCCGGTCCTATTGCACTGCTTATTGGGTGTCCTGATGGCCCTTTCCACGCCAAGCTCTGGAACGGAGAGCTGGGCAACGAGGGGGGCACGGGGCGGCGGCTACAAGCATGGACTGGCTTCAAGAGGGAATTGGATAAACATCGGGAGCAGAGGTCCATCAGTAGCTATTAGCCACAGGGTATGGATAGGGACTCTCGGTCTGGGGCAAGTGACGCCGGCCGGGCAGGAGTCGGGGCTGCTGAATTCCGGGATTCTTGTGCTGGAATGTCCAACAGAGCCGGCGTTCTGCAGCGTCAAGAAGGGGTTGGAGCGGATCTGGCCCGCGGATATTTCCTTCTTCGGCAGGGTCCGGGAGGAGGCTCCAGAGCGAGCCCTCCCTTGGCACGGCCAGGCTGACTTGGCTCACCTGATCCCAAGCCCCCTTCTGGACGCGGGATTGTCCCCGTTCACACCAGCGTAGCAAAGGTTGCAGAAAGGGGCACCTTTTAAAGGTGAGTGGGGGGAGAGAGATTTGGGGCTTGTTGTTTCATTGCTGGTTTTCAACTGAAGATGTCTTTAACTATTATTGTAAGCCGCCTCGAGCCACAAGGAAAGGCGGGATATCAATGCTTTGAATGAATGAATGAACAAACGAACGAACGAATGGAGTGGGTGCAAGCCTTCATCGCCCCCCCCCGCAGCCTGCAGGACTTGCATCTTCTGCTGGTACAGGATTCCCTCCTCCCCAAAGGGCTTGTTGGGGTCCCTGCAACCCCAGTGCTCCCTCTCAGCTGTGAGCTCCTGGCATTAAAGTTGTGAGCGAGCGATTTGGCTTCTGCATAAATTCGTTGGCTCTGGAGCCCCCCCTTCCTGAGTGTTGTGCACTAACTGAGGACCACACATGCGGTCGCCCTCGCACGTGGCCCTGCGAATAGGCTATGCTCCGCTTACTGAAACCGTAGCCAGCGCGGATCCTAGAACGGACCTATCGGTCAGGCAGGGTCCCAGCTGTAACCTCTGGGGAATAGGGGGCACTGTGAATAACCTATCACGGGTGTGGTGTGTGTGTGTGGGTGTGTGGTTTTCCAACGGGGATTTATGCAGGCGTCCGGTCCTGCCCAGTTGTCTTGTGCTAGAGCAAAAATAAACTATGAGCTGAAATCACACATCTGAACCCAGAACTTTACACTGAGCTAAGGCCAAAAATGTGTGAGCCAGAGGCTAAGAAACTGTGAGCTAGCTCACACTCAGCTTAGAGGGAACTCTGCCTGCAGCCCTTGGCCTCCCAGCTCAACCCCCCCCACCTGCCACAAGATGGGCCCAGGGGTTCAGGGGCGTCTGTTTGCCCGAATGAAAGGGGTCATCTCAAGAACATTTCCCCAGGAGGACCAAGTCAGGGGGAAGGGGAGAAACTGGAACGGGGGGGATACTTTGCAGCACAACCTGTTTCCTCTCCCCTTGGAATTAGAATGAGGGGTGGGGCCGTGGCTCAGGGGCGGAGCTTCCACTTGGCATGCAGAAGGTCCCGGGTTCAGTCCCCGCCAGCATCTCCAGTTGAAAGGGCCTCTCTCTGCCTGAGACCTTGGAGAGCGGCTGCCAGTCTGAGCGGGCAATACTGACCCTGATGGATCCGGGGGGCGGGGGCGGGGTCTGGTTCAGTTTTAAGGCCGCTTCCTGTGTTCCTGGCTGCCCTGGCTCGGTGCTCCTCTCACCTGCCTGAGTGGCAGAAGTCTCCAGAAGGGCTCTGCACTGGGTCCGCCTCCTGGCGCAAGACACAGGGGGCACCCTTGCCCTGCCTTCTCCTTGGACGCATGAGCACACATGATGCCGCCTTCCACTGAATCAGACCCCCCCCGGTCTGTCAAGCTCCGTTTGGCCCACTCAGACTGGTGGCAGCGGCTCTCAGGCAGAGGTCTTCCCCATCACCTGCTTGTTCCGTCTAACGGGAGATGCCTCCGGGGACCGAGCCCGGGACCTTCTGCGTGCCACGGAGCCACACGCCCCCCCCCGGCAGCCTGGGGGGGCAGCGTCTTCTCAGCCTAAGCTTCCCTCTCCCCGCCCCCACTGGTCCATCCTCAGCTGCCCGTCCCCCCCCGCCCCCCCCGCCACTGCCTTGGCCTCCAGACGGAGCACTGCTGGCCCCCTGGCCTTGACTGGTCCTTACCGGTCCTTCTTGGCTGGGGAAGAACTGCCACGGGGAGGACTGGGCGACACCCCCCAGCCCCCCCTTGCCATGAGGGAAGGAGGAAGCGGAGCCCTTGGCTGGGGGGGGACCTTCGCCTGGGCTGCCCCCCCCCCCAGTCCAGCCAAGGTCACTGTCTGTTCCCAAATCCTCTCATAATCCCCCAGCCGGCTGTAATCGCATCAAGCACTTAAACCGACAGGCCGGCGGCCTCCTTGGGAAGTCCTGCAAAGCTGGAGAAGAGCCGGCCAGCCTGGCCAGGACCAGTTGTGGGCGGGGGTGGGGAGGAAGAGCTGGGGAGGAGCCCAAAAGGCTCGGGGGGGGGATTTGGCAGAGAGAGCAGGGGGGCAGCGGGCTCACCTCCCCCGGAGGCCGGATCGCCCATTGGATGACCCAAGGTCACATCAGCAGGTGCAAGTGGAGGAGTGGGGGAATCAAACCCGGTTCTCCCAGATAAGAGTCCGCGCACTTCACCACTGCACCAAATAGGGACAGGTAGAGTGAGAAACATGAGAATGCAGAATTTTTTTACATTCAAAAGTGATACCGTCAAATGCCACAGACCCAAATTTTGCAGCTGCGAGGGCTGGGGGGGCTGCCTTGTTTGCGCCGCTCTCTGCTGCACATGGGTGCAAGTGGCGTCCTCATCAGTCTGCCTCATTCATTAAAACATCGACACCCCACCTGTTCTCCTCGTTCAAGGCAGCTCACGCTTACATCTGGGCAAGTGTGCCGCTCCAGGGGTTCACCGTGCTCACTACAAAGCCAGGCGAGAGGGAAGCAGGAGCGGATTGAGTCCCGTTCCCTCCTGCCATAAAGCATGTCCTGGTTTGGTGGGTGTGTGCCTGGACCCCACCGTTTGGATCCGGCCCTTGGCCATATTGCCCCTGGCAGCATGCGACCCCGGCAGCATCTCCAGCTAAAAGGACCGGGCAGGAGGTGATGCGAAAGACGTCCGCCTGAGGCCCTGGAGAGCTGCTGCCAGGACACAGGAGAAGGCATGTGGCCGTGTTTCAAGGGTGTGGCTCAGTGGCAGAGCCTCCGCTTGGCAAGCAGAAGGTCACCAGATCCGTCCCCGGCAGCATCTCCAGTCGAAAGGACCAGCCAGGAGGAGATGTTGGGAAAGACCCTCCGCCCTGGAGAGCGGCTGCCAGTCTGAGTGGACAAGACTGATCTCCATGGACCGAGGGGGGGGGTCTGATTCCATAGAAGGCAGCTTCATACGTCTGCGTGCGCGGACAGGATGGACTCATCTCTCAGCCCAGATGGGTCAGGCCAACGAGGGCCCCTCTGGCCCAGCATCTGGCCTCACCCCCGTGCCCAGCCACTTGCCCCAGAGAGCTGGCGAGCCTCCCCACCCCCCCCCGACACAGACCCCCGTCTAGGCTGCCGGGCAGGGGGCTCGAGGCCAGGCCCTCCGCGGGTCGCCTTCTCAGAAGTGCGGCCTGTTCCACGGGTTCCCGCGAGTCCGTCCGTCGTTTGGTGCCAGCTGTCTGGGCTCCCTTCTGGTTCAAGGGGAGCCGGCCTCTCCCACACGGGGTCAGCTTGCCCCAGAAAGTTAACCGGTGCCCACGCAGAGAGGCCTTGAGCCGGTGCCTGGCGGGCGGGCCTGCTGCCTGCTGCAACAACAACGACGGGGAGGGGTGCTGAGAGCCCTGCCTGAGGGACGAGGGTGGCCAGCCCCTCCCTGGCCACCGGGGTGGTGGTGGTAGGGGGAAGGGGGGGTAGGTCTGCCCGATCCAGGCTGGGAAGCCCCTGGAGATTTGGGGGCGGAGGCTGGGGGCACAGGGCCACGGGGAGCCCGCCCTCCAAAGCAGCCGCCTGCTCCAGGGGAACCGTCTCTGCAGTCCGGAGATGAGCTGTGATTATCCCGGGGGATCCCCAGGCCCCACCTGGAGGCTGGCGTCCCGACCTTGGAGGCCCCGGCCCTTAGCCTTCTGCCCGGGAACCTCATTTCTCACGAGGTGAGATACCGGTTGTCTGGAAAAGAGCCGCAGACGTGGATTCAGAGACAATCAAACAGGGAAGCCTCAGCATTGCCAGGGGTGGCGCTGGATCCCGTGGCTGGGTCCCATCCTGCCAGCGGCAGACTGGAGCCACCCAGGAGCCCCCCCCCGAGTGAAGAAGAAGAAGAAGAAGAGCCCTGCAGCTTCTGGTGCGGGGGGGGAGCAGACGGCTTTCAGTGGAATGGGGTCTGCGAGGTCCGCCCCGTAGCCTCTGAGCTGGGGTCTTGGGGTCAGTCCATAGGAGGGAGAGCGGGTCTTCTGTGGGACCTTTCTCCTGGAAGAGGAGGAAGAGATTGGATTTATACCCCGCCCTTCACTACCCAAAGGAGTCTCAGAGCGGCTGACAAACTCCTTTCCTCCTCCCCACAACAGACGCCCTGTGAGGAAGAAGAAGAAGAAGAGATTGGATTTATACCCCGCCCTTCACTACCCGAAGGAGTCTCAGAGCAGCTGACAAACTCCTTTTCCCCTCCCCTCCCCAGAAACAGACACCCTGTGAGGAAGGTGGGGCTGAGAGAGCTCTGACAGAAACGGCTCTTTTTCAAGGACAGCTCTTGTCAGAACTAGGGCTTGCCCAAGGTCATCCAGCCAGGTGCAAGTGGAGGAGTGGGGGAATCAAACCCGGTCCTCCCAGATTAGAGTCTGCGCACTTAACCACGACAGCAAACGGGCTGTCTTTCGGGGAAACAGACTGGCCCAGGGATCCTTCTCTGTCAAGGGGCCCCCAACTTTCCCCTCCGTCTGGCTGAACTCCTTCCCGCCCCACCATCGACCACCATTGACTCCCCTTGGGCTGGTTTGCCTGTCTGTACCCCTCGCACACGTGCTTAGAGGCCTCCGGCGGCTGATGCTGAAGGGGCTGGGAGGGACCCGGCACCTGGAGGTCTTTGTCGCCTGACCCCGGACTGGATTGTCCACAGGCCCGCTGCTGCCACCGACGCCACTGCTCTCCAGCCGGCCTTCCCCCTAGGGCCGGCGTGCCTCGGGTCCAGCGGTGGGCTTCTTGGGCTGCGGAGGACCCCAGGGCCGTGACACGCCCTCCCCCACCTCTGACGTTATAATGCACCCTTTGCCTCCTGTGGGCAGGGCCCAGCCTCCTCCGAGAGGTGGCCAGGTCTGGGGTGGGAAATCCCTCCCTGGAGATTTGGGACTGGAGCCTGGTGTTCCCTCTAAGCTCAGTGAGTGTGAGCTAGCCCAGTTTTTTAGCCTCCAGCCTCCAGCCCAGAGATTTTTGTTCTATCTCAGGAAGGAGGGGCTCCAGAGCACACTAATTGATGCACTAGCCAAACCGCTCGCTCGCAACCTTAATGCCAACAGCTCACACGGTAGAATTTTGGCTCACAAGACTCTCCACAGCTGAGAAGGAGCCTTGTGGGGAGGGGGCGGGAGGGGAGGGGACCCAGAGCGGTGTGGCAGTGCCGCGAAGACCAGCCTCCACCAGCAGCCGTTTCCTCCAGGGGAAGAGACCTCTGCTATTCCAGGAGACCTGCAGGCCCCACCTGGAGGTTGTCAACCCGAGCCTCACTCCCCTGACTGTCGGTAACTCTCCAGGATCTTTGAAAGTGCTTTCCCCACACCTTCTTGGAGAAGCCGAAAATTGAACCCGGGACCTTCAAAATAGGTGCCCCCCCCACTCAGCCCCGCCTCCTCCTGGGTCGTTCAGCCTGGAGACGCATCGCATGACGGCCAGGTGGAGGCTGCAGCGCCCTTCTGCCAACAGCGGGGCCTTCCCTTGACCCCAGAGCCCAGGAAGGGAAGGACGCCTGCCGGCACTCACGGGGAGGGATCTGCACCTTGTTTACTCCCTGTAGGGCCCCGCCTTCTCTGCTGCGATTAGAGGTGTAATCCCCGGTGTAAATCCCTGGAGGATTACAGGGCGTGAAGCGAAGTCTGAGGCCAGCCGGGCACCTTTAAGACCAAGGGACGCTTAATTCTGGGTATCAGCTTTCGTGGCGGGGGGAGGTTAAGAGTGGTGGACTCTGATCCGGAGAACTGGGTTCGACTCTGCACTCCTCCACCTGAAGCCTGCTGGGTGAACCTTGGTTCAGTCACAGTTCTCTCTGAGCTCTCTCAGCCCCACCTACCTCACAGGGTGTCTGTTGGGGGGAGAGGAAGGGAAGGGGATTGTAAACCACTTTGAGACTCCTTCGGGTAGAGAAAGGTGGGGTACAAGCACCAACTCCTCCAACTCCTCCTCTTTCCTTCCTTCCTTCCTTCCTTCCTTCCTTCCTTCCTTCCTTCCTTCCTTCCTTCCTTCCTTCCTTCCTTCCTTCCTTGGTGTGGTGGTTAAGTGCGTGGACACTAATCTGGGAGAACCGGGTTTGATTCCCCCACTCCTCCACTTGCAGCTGCTGGATGACCTTGGGCAAGACGTAGTTCTGACAAGAGCTGTTCTTGAAAAAGAGCAGTTTCTGTCAAGAGCTCTCTCAGCCCCACCTACCCTCACAGGGGATCCATTGTAGGAAGGGGAAGGGGGAGGAGTTTGCAAGCTGCTCTGAGATTCTGAGTGAAGGGCGGGGTATAAATCCAATCTTTTCTTCTTCTTCTTCTTCTTCTTCTTCTTCTTCTTCTTCTTCTTCTTCTTCTTCTTCTTCTTCTTCTTCTTCTTCTTCTTCTTCTTCTTCTTCTTCTTCTTCTTCTTCTTCTTCTTCTTCGACTGTTTGGGAAGCTGTGGGAGAAGAAAGGTGGGGGAGCTGGCCCCAGGGCAAGGGAGGCCTCCTTGGGCTGCACCCGGGTACTCCTGGCGGCAGGGACTTGATCCCACTGTTGTGTGTGGGGGTGGGTGGGGAGGTCTTCTTCTTCTCCTCCTTCTTCTTCAGAACTGCTCTCCTTCTGGCGCGGGGGACTCTTCGCCCGGGGTCCCTCACGATCCCCAGCCCTTTTAGCAGCACTATGAAATCCTCAAAGAAATCCACCCTGACTGTTCCCTGGAAGGCCAGAGACTGAAGGGGGAGCTCAAAGACTTTGGCCACCACCCAAAGAGAAGGGAGCCCTCCCCGGAGAAGAAGACCCTGATGCTGGGGGAGACGGACGGTCAAAGGAGAAGAAGGAGACAGCAAAGGGTGAGAGGGTCAGGCAGTGTTATCGAGGCAACGGACATGAAGTTGAGCAGACTCCGGAGCAGGACAGAAGACAGGAGGGCCTGGCGTGAGGTGGTACGCGGGGTCGCGAGGAGTCGGACTCGGCTGTGCGGCTGAACAACAGTGGCAAAGGCAAAATCCAGGGCTCCTTTCCTCCTCTGGGGGAACCAAAGCAAAGGGATGCTTCGCTCTAAGCCTTCATCCAGGAGGAGGAGGAGCAGTGCGGTGGCCTTGGAGGGAGATTCTTTCCAGGTGAGGGAGGAGAGCTTGCCTGGAGTGCCTCTGCCTGAGTCAGCCGCCCCTCCCGCCGCATCAGCCAAGGCAGTCCTATGGGGCAGCAGCACCCCCTGGTGGCAGTTCAGGCCAATGGCAAGCGCTGTCTTGCGCTCCTGTGAAGGGGGGGGGGAGTACAGGAGCACCCCCCTCTCCCCCAGTGTCTGGTGCCTGCCCCCGACTTTGGGGAGTCCGTGTGTCCCAGCGCCAGTATTCTTCAACAATCCCCATCAAGGACTTTCTTTTGCTGAGTGCGCTTCAGACATCTGCTTATTTCAAACAGGGATGTGTGCAAAATCTACCAGTTTGCGCAGGAGGAGGAGTTGGAGGAGGAGTTGGGTTTACATCCTGCCCTTCACTTGGCACCTCAGAGCGGCTGACAATCCCCTTCCCTTCCCCTCCCCGCAACAGACACCCCCTGGGAGGTCGGTGGGGCTGAGAGAGCTCTGAGAGAAACTTCCCATGAGAGAACTCGTGACTAACCCACGGTCACCCAGCTGGCTGCATGTGGAGGAGCGGGGAATCAAGCCCAGTTCTCCAGAGTAGAGTCCACTGCTCTTCACCACTACATCAAACTGGCTAAAATAATAGTCATAGACTGAATATTATTTATTTACATATTTATTTACTGTATTTATACCTTACCTTTGGATCCAGTGAGGACCCAGAGGGGCTGATATTGTCCCACCGATCTCACCACAACCCTGTGAGGAAGATTCAGGTGGGTAGCTGTGTTGGGGTCTGGAGCAACTGGAGTCCGGGGGCCCCTTGAAGACCAGCAAAGTTTTATTCTGCATATAAACTTTCATGTGCATACACCGTGCCTGCACACAAAACCTGATACCCAGAATAAAACTTTGTTGGTCTTCAAGGGGCCCCTGGACTCCAATTTTGTTTTCTTGTGAGGGCAGGCTAGAGAATGGGCGTGTGAGCGCGTGGCCAGCCCAGGGTCACCCTGCAAACTGGGCATCGAAAGGCGGAGCCTCGCGGATCCCGGCCCGACACTCCAGTCCCCCCCTCCCACGGGCTGTCCCCCTGTGAAGAGTCGCTACATGCCGGAAGGTCATGGAAGCAGGACTCCCCTGGCTCCCACGTTATGTGGCTCGCTGGCCCACTGAAGACTGGCAGGAGGAAAAAGATATTTTCCGGTGGCACCAGGGGCCGGAAGCACCCCTTCCCGCGGATACCCGGAAGTGCGACATCATGAGTCCCAGCCGGAGGCTTTCCCACTCTGGGGTCAAACATCTCTCTGCCTGAAATCAGCATCCTTTGACCTCTGCACCCAGCAAACCCACATCGCTATGGAACTCCCTCCCCAAACCTCCCCCTGCCCTGCTGCGGAGCTCCCTCCCCCCAATTTGGAGGCAGCACCTGGGGGGAGGGAGCTCCGCAGCGATGTGGTTCCATAGAGGCCACCCTCCAAAGCTTCCATTCATAGAATCAGAGAATCAGAGAATGTTAGAGTGGGAAGGGACCTTGCAGGTCATCTAGTCCAACCCCCTGCACTCTGCAGGACCACAGCCAAAAGAGAGCCCCACAACATACCTGAAAGATGGTCATCCAGCCTCCGCTTGAAAACGTCCAGTGAAGCAGCATCCACCACCTTCCCAGGCAGTCTGTTCCACTGCTCAGCCAGTCTTACAGTTAGGAAGTTTCTCCTGATATTTAACTGGTATCAACTCCCTTGTCATTTCCACCCATTAGATCTAGTCTCGCAATCCGGAGCGAGAGAGAATAGATCTGCTCCATCTTCTACACGACAGCCCTTCAAATACTTGAAGACTGCAATCATTTCCCCTCTAAGACTTCTCTTTTCCAGGCTAAACATACCCAACTCCCTCAGCCTTTCCTCGTAAGACTTGGATTCCAACCCTCTCACCATCCTGGTTGCCCTCTTCTGGACATGCTCGAGCTTGTCAACTTCCTTCCTCAAGTGTGGTGCCCCAAACTGGACACAGGACTCCAGGTGAGGCCTGACCACAGCAGAATACAGCGGAACTACCACCTCCCGTGATCTGGACACGATGCTTCTGTGAATGCATCCTAAGATTGCACTAGCTTTCTTCGCAGTCACATCACACTGCAGGCTCATGTTGAGCTTGTGATCAACCAGGACACCCGGATCCCTTTCACATGTGCTGCTGTCAAGCCAAGTCCCTCCCATTCTATATCTGTGCCTTTGATTTTTTGTGCCTAGGTGTAGGACTTTGCACTTATCTCTATTGAAATTCATTTTATCTGCCTCAGCCCCACTGTTCCAGCCTATTGAGATCATTTTGAATCCTGACTCTGTCTTCTTCAGAATCGGCAGTTCTGTTCCTTATCCTCCGATGGACTCGACCTCCGTTGCCTGGAGGAGATCAGTTCCGATCCCAGGAGAGCTCCAGGCGCCACCTGGAGGTTGGTAGGCCCAGCAGCCACCCTGTAACCTTTAAGCACGTGGGACAGGCTGGGTTTTTTGCGGGCTCAAACTGGTTTAAGATGTGCTGGGGAGATGTGTCCCCAGGCCTTGCTTTTTGCCGCAGGGAATGAGACTGGCTCATGAGCTCCCATCTGGAATCAGGGCCCTGCGGGGTCCCTGCCAGTGCCGCAGGGCCTGCAAAACGGAGCTGTTCCGCCGGGCTTTCAGCTGAGGCAGTGAGCGTCCAAATTCCCACTCCTGGCCTCCCCTGCTGACCGCCCTGGCCTAGCACTTCGTGGCCTGAGACACCCGCCTCAACACCCCGCAGGAGGTCCCCATCTGAGCGCTGCTAACGAGGCAACGCTCCCTCTGGTCTGACAGCCAGTTTGGTGTCGTGGGTAAGTGCCTGGGTTCTTAATCTGGGAGAACCAGGTTTCATTCCCCCACTCCTCCACTTGCAGCTGCTGGATGACCTTGGGCAAGCCATAGTTCTGGTCAGAGCTGTTCTCTCAAGGACAGTTCTGGAAAGAGCTCTCTCAGCCCCGCCTACCCCACAGGATGTCTGTTGTGGGGAGGGGAAGGCGTTTGTAAGCCGCTCTGAGAATCCGAGTGAAGGACAAGGGGCATAAATCCAATTAAAATGTTGTTAATTGCCCACAGCCTGTTCTGCGGGGTCGGTGATCCATCAATTTAAGTAAATTAATTTTTTTTAAATCCCAGGAGAACTCCAGCCATCACCTGGAGGCTGGCAACCCTACCACGGCCCCTCCACCGCCAGCCAGCGGCTCCTGAAAGGGCTGCGCTTCCTGCCTCTGCTCAAGGCCTGGGCCTCCCCTGCTGTCCCCGGAGATGGGAGGGAGGGCAAGGGGAGCCCCCCCCCAAGCCTCTCCCAAGGAGCCGCTCTCTTCTCCTCACGAGTAGGCAAGCACCCCCGCCCCGGTCTGGGCGGCCGCACGCTGAGGGGCCTGCAGCGGAGAATGGCCTGATGCTGCCCCCAGAGACAGGGGCTCAGGGCAGGCGGACCCTCCCAGCCGGGGAAGTGCGGCCACACAACAGCTAGCCAACCGGCAGCCAGGCCAACACAGAGTTTGGGGGGCCGAGGCCGCTACAGGGGTGAGCCTGGGGAACGGGGCAGGCTGAGAAGGGGGAGAAGCTGCCCGAGGGGGAGGGTTTTGCAGAAGCCTCCCAAGAGCGCCCTTTACTTACTTATTTCTTTATTGAATTTATACCCCCCCTCCCCGCGAAGCAGGCTCAGGGTGACTTACATGGTTCGATACATAAATTGCAGTTAAAATCCACATAAAACCATCTAAAAACAGTTCAGTTAAAACAATTTGGTATCATAAAGTGCTGGCAATAATTAATTATTGCTTAACAATGGCACCGCGGACTGTATGAGTGCATGCAAGGTCTAATTGAATGCTCTGCTCCACGATCTTAGAATCATAGAATTACAGAATGTTAGAGTTGGAAGGGACCTTACAGGTCATCTAGTCCAACCCCCCTGCACTCTGCAGGAGCAGAGCCGAAAAGATAGCCCTACATACCTACAACATACCCGAAAGGTGGTCGCCCAGCTTCCGCTTGAAAGCGTCCAGCGAAGGAGCATCCACCACCTCCCGAGGCAGTCTGTCCCACTGCTCAACTACTCTTACAGTGAGGAAGTTTCTCCTGATATCTAGCCGGTACCGACTCCCTTGTCATTTCCACCCATTAGATCCAGTCTCGCGATCTGGAGTGAGAGAGAACAGATCTGCTCCGTCTTCTACACGACAGCCCTTCAGATACTTGAAGACTGCAATCCTGTCCCCTCTAAGCCTTCTCTTTCCCAGGCTAAACAGACCCAACTCTTTCAGCCTTCTTGATATAAGCAGCGGCGCAGGCTGTCGATGCCAAAGCCAAGGGCTGGGGCTCTCCCATGGGGATTGCTGGTGGTAACAGTGGCGGAGTCTCCTTGTTTGAAGGTCTGGCAGAAGAGCCTCGTCTTGCAGGCCCTGCAGAACTGTAGAAGGTCCCGCAGGGCCCTGATCTCCTCCGGGAGCTCTTTCCACCAGTATGGAGCCATCACTGAGAAGGCCCTGGCCCTGCTTGTAGCCAGCCTGGCATCCTTGGGACCCGGGAGGGCCAGTTGATTTTGAGACCCTGACCACAGTGCTCTCTGGGGCATGTATGGGGAAAGGTGGTCCCACAGGTCTGTCGGCCCCTGGCCATATAGGGCTGTAAAGGTAAGCACCAGCACCCTGAAGTGAATTCGGTATGCTATTGGCAGCCAGTGCAATGTCTTCAGCACAGGCTGGATGTGCTCCCATGTAGGGAGGCCCATCAGGAGCCTGGCTGCAGCATTCTGCACAAACTGGGATCTCTGAGGTGACTTCAAGGGGAGCCCTATGTAGACAGCATTACAGTAGTCTAGCCTCAATTTTACTGAGGTGCGGATCCAGGTGGCCAGACTGGCGAGGTCAAGTCAGGGGGCCATCTTCTGGGCTAGGCTGAGTTGGAAGAAGGCCTTTTCTGCGGCTGCATCGACTGGTTTCTCCAGATATTGTGTTGGACCCACCAGAACCCCTTGGCTCTTACTCGGGTCAGCAAGTTCTGTAGCACAGGCTTGTCAGATTCACTTTGAGTTTCCCGAGTTTCCCCTCAACTACCGTTGAAGACGTCTCCCGGCTGTCTTCAAGTCACCCAGCTCCAAAGTAAACAAGGATGCTGGACTCTGCCTCAAGGGTGGGAGAGGCTGATGGGAGGGGGGAGGAATCCCAAGGACAGCTTCTACTGACGTTTCCTCGAGGTTCCCACCACAGCCTCAACAGTAGGGATGGGCACAAACTGCATTTTTGCGGTTGGGTTTGTGGTTCGCAGAAAGCAGTGGTTTAAATGGCTCCCACCCATTTTTTCTGAAGAGCAGACTGCAACTTTCTGCTCTTCGTGAACTGCCATGAACTGCATCAAAATTTGTGAAAGTTCATGCAGTTCTTCAGTTTGTGAACATTGCTTCACAGATCACAAACCAGCCAAATTTTGTAATGAACTTTAGTTCATCAGCCGGTTTGTGCCCATCCCTGCTCACCAGCGCCATCAGCTGGGAGCTTAAAATCCCCCAGGTTATTCTGGCAGCTAGACAGACCTATTAGTCGCCACGGGTGGAACATTTGCACCCCTCCCTCACAGCTGCAGATGTCTGGTTACTGTGGTCACCGATGCCTCAGAGAGACAGTGGACAGCCCACGGCACAGGCTGCCCCACTAGGACCAAACCAGTGTTCCCTCTAAGCTGAGTTAGTGTGAGCTTGCTCACAGTTTTTAAAACCCCAGCTCACACATTTGTGTCTTAGCTCAGGAAGGAGGGCTCCAGAGCAGACTAATTTATGCAGTAGCCAAATTGCTCCCTCACAACTTTAATGCCAGGAGCTCACAAAGTTGAATTTTTGCTCACAAGACTCCACAGCTTAGAGGAAGCATCGGAACAGACTATCCTCAACAGTTTGATGCAAAACACACAGAGTCTCCGGGATGTCCTTTCTTGTGGGCAGGGCACATTCCAACCTGTGGCGAGTGTTCCCTCTAAGTTGAGTGTGAGCTAGCTCATAGTTTTTTAGCCTCCGGCTCACAGATTTTTGTCTTAGCACAGGAAGGAGGGCTCCAGACAAACTTATTTATGCAGAACCCAAACTGCTCGCTCACAAGTAGAATTTTTGCTCACAAGACTCCACAACTTAGAGGGACAGGCCCAGAGTGGCCCGAGAGGCTGAGAAATCCTGAGATGGTGCAGAGAGGGCGTCATCGGCGTGAATGTTAAAAGCGGGGCTATTTTTGGGCAGGAACGCACAGGAACGGAGTTCCAGCTGGCTTCAGAGTTGGCCACGCCCACTACTGCCAAAACCTCTGTGTGCGCGGCTACAGGGGGAAGGCCTGGAGAACGACCCCCCCAGTGACTCTGAGGAGGGGGCCCAGAGGGGGCCCTGGAAGGATCGGGAAGGGGCATTTAAATGCCTCCCCATGCCTTCCCCAGCCTGTTCAAGGGCCAGCTTGTCTGGGCTCCCCGCAGTCACGGGGCCCCTGGGCAAGCCAAGGGAAGGCAGTTTAAACTGCCTCCCCTCCCCTCGAAGGTCTGGCTTGCCCGCAGGGTGCCCGGGCAAGCCAAGGGAAGGCACGGGGGTGTGGCCTAATATGCTAATAAGCTACAATGCCAGGGATGTGGCCTATTATGCTAATAAGTCTCTGCTGTTGGGTGTGGCCTATTATGCTAATGAGTTCATGCTGGGCTTTTTCTACAAAAAAAGCCCTGGTTAAAATCACTCAGAGGAGACTATATTAAAATACACACCCAAACCTTTCTTCGTATTTAGGATCTCTAGAAATAAGAATTCTTTCCTTCTGGAGGAGCAGCAGTAGGGACGTTGGATCAATATGAACTTCTGTACAGTTATTATCTTTTTTTTAAAAAAAATTATTTTAGGGTTTTTCAATACCAACAAACACGTATTCTTTACAAAATCATTTCCATATATTTACAGAGTCTTTAGGTCTCAATACATTTTTCTATCCAACTATAAAGTTTAGACCATCTATTTACATGTACTTTTGAATCTCGATTTTGCAGTCTTAAACTTAAATCGTCCATTTGGGAGAGATCTAAAATTTTACAAATTAATTCCTCCTTAGAGGGTATAGTATCGGATTTCCAATTTCTTGCCCACAGAATACGCACAACTGAAAATATATGATAACAAATATCTATCATTGGATTTGTATACCTTCGGTATTATATTTAATAAAATAATCTCTGGTTTTAATACAAGTTCTTTGTCTATGATTTCTCGCAAGATCACCAGTACCATCTTCCAATATTTTTGTGTTTTAACGCATTTCCACCACATATGGTAGAATGTTCCCGTATTGGCTTTACACTTCCAACATTGGTTTGAATAGTTTTTAACACATTTCGATATCTTGTCTGGTGACCAGTGCCACCGATAAAACATCTTATAGACGTTATCTTTATATGCGATTGATCTCATATTTTTCACCGAGTTCCACATCAAATCCCATTGATCTAACTCTATATTTGTTCTAACTCTCTCTATATATAGAACTTCTGTACAGTTATTATCGATTTCCTGACGGTTAATATTGGTAACAGTTCCGCACTTTGATTTGTCTGAGCTGTCTCTCTACCTGAAGTAGAGAGAGCCCGGGTGGCCCGGCGGTTTGAGTGCTGGACTCACCTCTGGGAAACTCAGGCTCAAATCCTCACTCTGCCAGGGAAGCTTGCTGGGCAGCCTTGGGCCAGTCACACTCTCTGTGCACCCGCCCTCGAAAGCTGATACCCAGAATAAAACTTTCTTGGTCTTAAAGGTGCCACTGAGTCCCCTCACTGGGTGAAAAGGGTGGGGTATACCCGAAACAAATGCATGAAGTTCTGATCGAAAGAAACTGAAACTGAATATGTTTGTTATGTTTTTTATTCACTGTAATTCATTTCTTTTTTGCGTCAATAAAAATAAAAAAGCATGCCCATCAATCAATCTGAGTGCCTCCAGAACCAAGGCCGAGATTACTTCTACCAGGTTAGGCCGGGTGCCCAGCAAGGACCCAGGTGGCATGTAAGTAAGCAGAACACCCGATCCTTTCCTGGCCCCTGGTGCCGGGAACAGACAATCCATGCCAGCTACAAGGTTTAGATGGAACACTCTGTCTGGGGCAGGGATGCTCTGTCTTCTTGGTGCTTGTGGGGGCAAGAGTGGGAGGGCTTCTGGAGTTCTGGCCCCACTGGTGGACCTCCTGATGACCACGGTGTCATGCAGAGTGTTGGACTGGGTGGGCCACAGGCCTGATCCAACATGGCTTCTCTTATGTTCTCACATTCTAGTTGGCACAAGGAACCTGTGGAAGGTGAAAGACTCCCAAAAGTTGACAGCCACCTCCTGCCCTGTAGCCTTCCGCACAGGGTTGATGAAGGACTGCGTGTCCAGGTGGCACTGACTGACACATCTCTTCATTTCCTCCTCACCAGGTCTCTGTTATGCAAGCCAGGTCAGATCTTTCCTGCTCCAGTGACTCAGAAACTGCAGAAAACAAGCAGCCCTGCTGTGAGGTCTTTGTAATGCATTTTGTGGATAAAATTGCTTGCATTCACCATTACTTAGATTCCACCATTGGTGCAGTTCAGCCTCGGGATGCCGCCGGATCCCGGATGCACGGTAGACCTTCCCACGGTGAGGCCTGAGGCAACAGGCGAGCTGTTCAGAAGGGCGTGGCCCACCACGTCTAGACTTCACTCTTGCCCTCCGTGGCTGCTGGCGCTGAGCTGGCCTGGGTGGGTTGGATGGGAAGTGATAGAAACTCGTCTGTGGAGGGGTCTAGTTCCGCCCACCTTGAAAGAGGCGGTGGTGAGACCTCTCCTGAAGAAGGCATCCATAGGCCCTGCTGACCGGGTCCACGTTCCATTCTGAGGCAAGGTGCTTGAGCGGACGATGGTGGCCACAGTGTGGCTGGGGCGATGCGTCCCTGTTGATTCTCCTGGGCCTCTTTGCATTGTTCAATGCCATGCTCCAAGGTACCCATCTGGCTGAGGCTGGCGGGGTGGGGGGGGGCTACTGTGTTTCCGTGGCTTTGCTCTTCTTCGACTGGCCAATTCCAGAAGGTGGTGCTGAGGGACTGTGGCTCCAGCAGTGTCCCTTCCTGTTGTCCCGTTCCCCCCCATGCTGTTTAAATTCAACGTGAAACGGCTGGAAGAAATCATCAGAGGATTTGGCGTGAGGCGTCACCAGTGTTTGTGGATGGCACCCAGCTCTGTTTATCAGCGGCATCAGGTGGGTCTGCGGAAGTCCTGGGGACAGGAGAGAAGGTAATGGGATGGATGAAGAAGATTGGATTTATACCCCGCCCTTCACTACCCAAGGGAGTCTCAGAGCAGCTCACAAACTCCCTTTCCCTTCCCCTCCCCACAACAGACACCCAGTGAGGCAGGTGGGGCTGAGAGAGCTCTTTTGAGGACTGCTCCTGAGAGAACAGCTCTGAGAGAACTTGTGGCTGACCCAAGGTCACTCACCTGGCTGCATGCGGAGGAGTGGCGAATCAGACCCGGTTCTCCCAGGCTAGAGTCCGCACACTTAACCACCACACCAAACCAGCTCTCCAATAATCTCTGATAAGCAAGACTAATTATCATTATTTATTGTTTTATTTATTAGATTTCTACCCTGCCCTTCCCGCTGTAGCAGGCTCAGGGCGGCTTACACAAACACTACACAGCTAAGACAGAACTAAGTAAAATAATGACAATATAAATATAGAACATTCCAAACTGCCAGTGCTAAAAACGGTTCACGTACAGCGGCAGACACGAGCAGCATCCAGCAGGCAGGCAGGCAGGCAGGCAGGCAGGCAGGCAGGCAGTTCCCATCGTGGTCTGGGTAGTATCGGCAGTTGATGTTGATATAGATGTTAATAAGAACCTGAGTAACAAATGTTGGAAATGTAAAAAAATAGAGGGTTCTTTTTATCATATGTGGTGGACATGCGAGAAAGCAAAAGTATACTGGTCAAATGTTCATTGTGAGATGCAGAAAATATTGAAAATCCCTATTAGAAAAAGTCCGGAACTTCTACTCTTAGGTTTGACAATGGAAAAAATCAAGCAAGAAAAGAGAACAGTATTATGGTACATGATCACGTCGGCGAGAATGGCTTTTGAGCAGCAGTGGAAATTGGATAAAGTACCGGATATACAGGACTGGTTAAGAAAACTGCTATTTTTAGCTGAAATGGACAAAATGACTAAAAAATTAAATGGACAAATGGCAGAACAGTATTTAAGTGAATGGGAAGACCTGAAAATATATATGGAAACTGAATATAAAATGAAAGGGAAAATGTATAACCTTGATTCTTATTGAAAATGGAAATATGTTAGATGAGTCAGATTTCTGTATACAAAAAATATGTTACCTGGTTTATCGATTGCTATAAGTCTAAACCTGATTACTCTTAAATTTTCTTTGTTATTGGCAATAGCAGTGTTGGAAGGCTATTAGGGGGGGAAGGGGGGAAGGGATATAGTTTATAAGTTGTTTTGGAAATTGTGTTTAACAATGTTGAATATATTCCAATAAAAATCTTTGTTATAAAAAAAAAGATATAGATGTTAACATTGGGGCCAGGGCCTTGGTTGTGTAATGTGGCTCCCTCGTCGAAGGCCTGGCGGAAGAGCTCCATCTTGCAGGCCCTGTGGAGCTGTAGACGGTCCCACAGGGCCCTGATGTCTTCTGGGAGTTCATCCCACCAGTGCAGAGCCACCACTGAAAAGGCCCTGGCCCTCGTCACAGCCAGCCTGGCTTCTCTAGGGCCTGGCAGGGCCAGACAGTTTTGTGACCCTGATTGGAAAGCTCTATGGAAAACATGTAGGGAACGAAGGTGCTGTGGGCAAATGACTGAGGAGTCAGCCTGTCCTGGAGGCGGGGGGTTGCACTCCCCTGAGAGAGCAGGCTCATAGCTTGGGGATGCTGCGGGACCCTCCAGATGCAGGCTCAGATCTATCAGCTTCAGCTGTTATACTGGCTGCGGATGTCCCTTGAAAAGCCTGATTTGGGCACAGTGATCCATGTTCTGATTATATCCAAGTAACACAACTGACAGGGGGCTAACAGTCCGGGAACCTCAGCTTCTCTGAAATGCAGCAGGTAGGATGCAGGGAGCGCATCACCCCATTGTTGAAAGATCTGCACTGGCTGCCCGTTTGTTTCCGGGCACAATTCAAAGTGCTGGTTCTCACCTCTAAAGCCCTAAAGGGCTTGGGGCCAGGGTACCTGAAGGACTGCCTCCTCCCATATTGTCCAACCCAGAAGTTAAGATTTGCCTCACAAGCGCTGCTCTCTGGGCCCCCACCCCTTCAGCGGTGAGGCAGGTGGGGGCCAGAGAGACAGGGTTTTTTCAGGGGTGGCACTTTGCACTCAAAGCGATGGGGATGAACAAATGGACCAAGGATCAGTGGGATATCAATAGAACTATTTCAAGCCACAGGAATGTATTCCATCAAAATCTTAAGACGAACACGCCAACAAATTTGGAAAACGAAACAGTGGCTCACAGACTGGAAATGCCCAATTTACATTCCAGTTCTGAAAAAGGAGACATCAAAGACTGCAGCAACTATCTGACCACTGCATTAATTTCTCATGCAAGTAAAACTATGCCCAAACTCTTACAACAAAAACTGTTACCATATGTGGAATGAGAAGTGCCAGATGTTCAAGCTGGATTCGGAAAAGGAAGAGGTACGAGAGATCCTATGGCACATTTACACTGGTTACTGGAGCATACAAGAGAATTTCAGATGAAAATCAATTTGCGTTTCATAGATTACAGCAAAGCTTTTGACTGTGTGGATCATGAAAAGCTATGGTTGGTTTCAAAAGAAACATCATCTGACTGTTTTGATACGCAACCTGTATTCCGGGCAAGAGGCGATTGTTAGGACAGGACACGGAGAAAACAGAATGGCTTTCAACAGGCAAAGGTGTCAGACAAGGATATATTTTAACCCCCATCTGTTCAATCTATATGGAGAGCATGTTGTAAGGAAAGAAGGATTGGATTTAGAGGAAGATGGAGTGAGATATGTGGGTAACACCCCATTACTGGCAGAAACTTGTGAAGACTTGGAACGGGTACTGCTGAAGGTTAAAGCACAAAGTGCCAAAGCAAGATTACAGCTGAATATCAAGAAGACAAAAGTAGTAGTAACTACTGAGAGCCAGTTTGGTGTAGTGGTTAAGTGTACGGATTCTAATCTGGGAGAACCAGGTTTGATTCCCCACTCCTCCACTTGCACCTGCTGATGTGACCTTGGGTCAGTCACAAGCTCTGTCAGAGCTGTTCTTGAAAAAGAGCAATTTCTGTCAGAGCTCTCTCAGCCCCACCTGCCTCACATGGTGTCTGTTGGGGGGAGGGGGAAGGGAAAGGAGTTTGTAAGCCGCTCTGAGATACCTTTGGGCAGTGAAGGGTGGGGTATAAATCCAATCTCTTCTCTCTCTCTTCTCTTCTCTCTCTCTTCTCTTCTCTTCTCTTCTCTCTCTCTTCTCTCTTTCTCTCCTACTGGGGAATTACACAACTTTAAGGCTGACAATGAAGGCACTGAAATTGTGAAAGGTTTTCTATTCCTTGGATCAATCATCAACCAGACGGGACGGCAACCGAGAAATCAGAAGGAGGTGGAGACTGGGAAGGGCAGTCGAGAGCTAGAAAAGATCCTTAAGGGTCAGGATGTGTTGCTGGCAGCCAAGATCAAGATAATTCATGTTATAGTATTTTTTTGTTGTTCAGTCGCACAGTCGAGTCCAACTCTTCGCGACCCCATGGACCAGATAACGCCAGGCCCTCCTGTCTTCCGCTGTCCTCTGAAGTTTGCTCAATTTCATGTTCGTTGCCTTGGTGACACTGTCTAACCACCTCATCCTTTGCCGTCCCCTTCTTCTTTGGCCTTCAGTCTTTCCCAGCATCAGGGTCTTCTTCTCCAGTGAATGCTCCCTTCTCATTTGGTGGCCAAAGTATTTGAGCTTCAGCTTCAGGATCTGGCCTTCCAGGGAACAATCGGGGTTGATTTCTTTTAGGATTGACTGATTTGATCTCCTTGCAGTCCAAGGGACTCTCAAGAGTGTTCTCCAGCACCATAGTTCAAAAGAATCTATTCTTCGGCGCTCAGCCTTCCTTATAGTCCAACTCTCGCAGCCATACATTACTACGGGGAATACCATTGCTTTGACCATGCGGACTTTTGTTGGCAAGGTGATGTCTCTGCTTTTTATTAGGTAAAGACAAAGGTTTCCCTCACTCGAAAGCCAGTCGAATCCGACTCTAGAGATGCGGTGCTCATCTCCGTTTCCAAGCCGAAGAGCCAGTGCTGTCTGAAGACGTTTCCATGGTCACGTGGCCAGCATGACTAGATGCCGAGGTACACAGAACACTGTTCCCTTCCCACCAAGGCAGTACCTATTTATCTACTTGCAGTTTCTTGCTTTCAAACTGCTAGGTTGGCAGGAGCTGGGGCCGAAGACGGGAGCTCACTCCATCACATGGCACCCGGGTCTCGAACTCCTGAACTACCGACCTTCTGGTCCGCAGCTCAGCTTCTTAACCACTTGAGCCACCCTCACCTGCTATTTACAAGTGTGGAAGCTGGACACTGAAGGAAGCTGACAGGGAGAAAGTCGATTCCTTTGCAGCCGTGGCGTTGGAGAAGGAGGAGGGCTTTGCAGGCACCTTCCTGGACCTCCCGGCATCTCTGTCCCCTCCCCCCAACGATTTAGCATCTCTAATTCCCCGCCTCCCCCATTCCCACGAGGCGACACAGACTGGATAACGGGAGGGATTCACAGAATGTTGCCTCTGGATTTTTAACTACCGTCGTACGTATTTTTGATAATGACTGTATGGTTTTATTGTTTTTAAATTTGTACATCGTCTAGAGCCCCACACCCATGGGAATCAGGTGATCTAAAAATGTCAGTAAATAAATAAATACCGTAGATCGCCAAAAAGACCAGTAAGTGGGCTCCAGATCAAATCCAGCCTGGATTCTCCCTAGAAGCTAAAATGACCAAACTGAGGCTGTCCTCCTTTGGTCACATCAGGAGAAGACAAAGCGTCCCTGGAAAAGACAATAACGCCGGGGAAAAGTGGAAGGCAGCAGGAGAAGAGGAAGACCCAACAGGCAATGGACAGACTCATTGGAGGAAGGAGGAGGAGAAGGAGAAGGAGAAGAAGAGATTGGATTTATACCCCGTCCTTCACTACCCGAAGGAGTCTCAGAGCTCAGAGTCACAGACACCCCGTGAGCAATGCTGCCTCTAAGCTGTGGAGTCTTGTGAGCAAAAATTCTACTTTGTGAGTTACTGGCATTAAATTTGTGAGTGAGCGATTTCGCTACTGCATAAATTAGTCTGCTCTGGAGCCCTCCTTCCTGGGCTAAGGCAAAAATCTGTGAGCTGGAGGCTAAAAAAACCTGTGAGCTAGCTCACACTCACTCAGCTTAGAGGGAACACTGCTCAGAAGGTAGAATTTTTGCTCACAAGGTTCCACAGCTTAGCGGGAGCAACCTCACCGCCAAATCTTCCTCCACTCCGTGAGGAGTTCGATTCTCCCTCCCTCCCTTGCTAATGGAGCTTCTTCCCAGCCACAGGGAGAGAAAACCCTGCCCACCCCCACCCTCCCAGCCAAGAGCCCCGGGGCTCTCCCCTCCTTGTGCGCCAGCCTTTTGGAAGTGTGCCCAGATCACACCAGTGTGACAGCAGAGAAACACAGAACACTTTTCTGCACACTAATGGTGCTTTCGTCCTGCTTTCTAACTCCCCGCCCCCAAATTCAATTTTAATAAAAATAAGGGAAACATATTGCCAAGCGTCTGCAGAACTTTCTCACTGAGTTACTTTTCAGTAACTCCTGAAACAATTTTTTATTCTCCTGCTCTCACACTGTTGTGGCAATTCTTCTGCGCGTTGTTTTCTCCCTGTGCTCACAGGCATGTTATTCCCACCATAATTATCCTTACGGTACAAAATGACATTATCTCCATCTTGATTTGATCTGCCGGTAATAATATAGACGCAGGCTTGGGATTATTAGGAAACGGCCGATATTGGGATGCCCCTGCAGAGACCTATGGCGCAGCCTCGTTACCGTGTGCAGTTCTCGTCCCCGGATCTCAAAAGGGACACTGCAGAACTGGGGAAAGTGCAGAAGAGGGCAACCAAGAGGATTAGGAGGGGGTTGGAACACCTTCCCCAGGAGGAACGCCCAAAGAAGAGTCTGGGACTTTCCCATTCAGAGAAGAGACGACTAAGTAGGGACATTATGCCCAGGTGGGGAGGATCATAGAATGTTAGAGTTGGAAGGGACCTTGCAGGTCATCTAGTCCAACCCCCTGCACTCTGCAGGAGCGTAGCTGAAAGAGAGCCCTACATACCTACAACATCCCCGAAAGGTGGTCATCCAGCCTCTGCTTGAAAATGTAGAATGATAAAAGGGTTGGAACACCTTCCCTATGAAAAAAGGTTAAAATGCTTGGGGCTCTTTAGCTTGGAGAAACGACGGCTGAGAGGTGACATGATCGAGGTTTATAAGATTATGAATGGGATTGAGCAGGTTGAGAAAGAAGTACTTTTCTCCCTTTCTCACAATACAAGAACTCGTGGGCACTCTATGAAAATGCTGAGCAGTCGGGTTAGAACAGATAAAAGGAAATACTTCTTCACCCAAAGAGTGATTAACATATGGAATTCACTTCCACAGGAGGTCGTGGCAGCTGCAAGCATGGACAGTTTCAAGAGGAAATTAGATACACATATGGAGCAGAAGTCCACCAGTGGCTATTAGCCACAGGGTATAGATAGGAACTCTCAGTCTGGGGCAGGTGATGCACTCTATTCTTGGTGCTGGAGGGGGCAGCAGTGGGAGGGCTTCTGGTGCCCTGGCCCCACTGCTGGACCTCCTGATGGCACCTGGTATATTTTGGCCGCTGTGTGACAGAGTGTTGGACTAGATGGGCCATTGGCCTGATTCAACATTGGCTTCTCTTATGTTCTTATGTTCTTATGTCCAGCGAAGGAGCATCCACCACCTCCTGAGGCAGGCTGTTCCACTGCTCAACCACTCTGACAATTAGGAAGTTTCTCCTGATATTTAGCCGGTATCAACTCCCTTGTCATTTCCACTCATTAGATCTAGTCTTTTGATCTGGAGCAAGAGAGAATAGATCTGCTCCATCTTCTACATGACAGCCCTTCCGATATTTGAATACTGCCATCATGTCCCCTCTAAGCCTTCTCTTTCTCAGGCTAAACAGACCCAACTCTTTCAGCCTTTCCTCATAAGACTTGGATTCCAACCCTCTCACCATCCTTGTTGCCCTCTTCTGGACACGTGTGAGCTTGTGAACAACAACAGGTGAGGCCTGACCATAGCAGAATAGAGTGGAACTACCACCTCCCATGATCTGGACACAATGCTTCTGTTGATGCCGCCTAAGATTGCACTAGCTTTCTTTGCAGTCACATTGCACTGCGTGCTCATGTTTAGCTTATGAATGGATATAGGGAGCTTATTCTGCCTCTCCCCAAGTACTAGATCTCTAGGTCACCCAATGAAGTTGATGGGCAATAAGTATAAAGGAGAGAAAAAGAAATACTTCTTTACTAAGTGCCTATTTAAATTGTGGAATTCACGGCCAGTGGATGTACTGATGGCCACAACCTTGAAGAGGGAATTAGAGTCCTGGATACCAGACACAGTGTGGTGTAGTGGTTAAGACAAGCCTGGAAGCAACCCGGGGCAGGAGTTCCTAAGAACCCCAGAAGAGCCCTGCAGGATGGGCCCAGCAGCTGGCCTCTGAGGCTGCCTCCTAGTGCTGGGAATGGGAGACGGACCGTGGCACCTCGGGCTGGAGGATCCCTTTAATCCCTACGGCTGGTAGACAGCGAAGAAGGCCCCGTTTGCTGCGGCCAGGGTGACGCCCTCCTCCCCTGGCAGTGAGTTCCACTGGCTAATTACTAGTGGAGTACCGAAGTGACTAACAGGTGGAATTCCCTGCCACAGGTGGTGGTGGTGGCTACAAGCATGGGTGGCTTCAAGAGGGAACTGGATAAGTACAGAGCAGAAGTTGGTCAGTGGCTATGAGCCACAACGGGGAGAAAGGGAGGGACTCTGGGGCAAGTGAGGCTCTTGTATTCTTGGTGCTGGGGGGGGGGTCAACAGTGGGAGGGCCTCGAGTGTCCTCCTAGCCCAGCTGCTGGACCTCCTGATGGCCCCGGGGGTTGGTACTTAAGTGTCCCGTGGCCCAGCAACTGCATTGGGTGCAACGCCCCCCCCCATTTCCGGCCTAGGGGGAGACCCCTCCTCTCCTAGGCCAGGTGCAGGGTCCCCGGCTTCCAGCCTGGAGCTCTCCTGTTATTGCAAGGGGTCTCCAGAGCGCAGGGGCTCGGTTCTCCCGGAGGAAAAGGCCATTTTGGAAGGGGGGAGAGGAGGCGTGGTACCCCTCCCCCCCAGTTCTCCAGGGATTCCCCGGCCCGAGGCTGGCCACCCTGCCTTGCTCCGTGTGTGTGTGTTTTGGGGGGTGGGGGGGCGCGGTGCGTCTCCTTCGGCCTCTCCTCGCAGCGTCTCTCTCTCTCTCCCCACCCACCTGCTGCTGCTGCTGCTGCTGCTACCGCAGCCGCCGCCGAAGGGAGGCGCCGGGGAGGAGTGGGGGGGGCCGGGCGGAGGGGGAGGAGGAGGAGGAGCACCGCCAGGCCCGCCCCGCCCCCCTCCCCTCCCCTCCCGCCCGTCCTCCTGCTCGTCCAGAGGGTGTCGCGCGGGCCGGCCGGGAGCGGGGCTGGCGGCCGGGCTGCGGCAGGAAAGGCTGGGGATCGAGGGCTGCGCCTAGGCCCGGCGGGGCGGCCGGGTGGGGGGGGCGGCGGCGGCGGCGGGGGGCGGCGGCGGCGGCGGGGGCTCCGCCAGGAGATGCGGCCGGCCGGGCACTGAGCGCGCGCCGCCCGTGCAGGAGCAGCAGCAGCAGCAGGAGCAGCAGGAGGAGGAGGAGGCTGCCCGCCCGGCTTGCATGGAGAGGCGCCTGCCCGGCCGCGGAGCCCGGCGGCCGGAGCAGCAGCAGCAGCAGCAGGAGGAGCGGGAGCAGCAGCGGCGGCGCGGAGGCGGGCCGGGGCGGCTCTTCCCCGGAGGAGGGGCGGCGGCGGCGGCTGCAGCAGCGGGGCTCGCCGGCCCGGAGCGGCGGCGGCGGCGGGGCGGGGCGGCGGCCGGACGCGGCGGGAGGCGGGCAGGAGGCGCCGCCGGGCCAGCAGCGGGACGAGGGCGGGGAGGGGAGGCAGGCTCGCGCGCGCCCCGGCTCGCTCCCGCCGCCGCCGCCGGGCCCCTCCTCCTCCTCCTCCTCCTTCTCCCCCCATGGCCCGCCCGGCGCTCCCCCGGCGGCAGCCCTGACCGAGCCGGCCCGGCCGAGGAGAGGAGAGCCGCGGACGGACCGACGGAGCCCCCCCCCCCCCCCCCGGACGATGCCCGCAGCCGCGCCGGCCTCCTGAGCCGCCCCGGCCGTCGGCGCCCCGCGGCGCACCATGACCATGAGGCCCCCGCAGACCGCCCTCGACAGGTACGTGCCTCCCGCGCCCCCCCCCGCCCCCGGCCAAGGCGCCCCCTCCCCAGGCGCCCCGCGCCCCGCCCTCCCCTCCCTCCGGCGGCGGCCCCCGAGCAGGGCTCCCCTTCCCCGGGGGCTTGGGGCGTGTGTGTGCGGGCGCGGGGGGCGCCTTGGCCGGCCCGTGACCCAGAGCCGCCGGCGGGCGGGCGGGCGGGCGGGTGGGCAGGCAGGTGTGCCCGGGCGCAGAGGGCGGCGGCCAAGGTGGCCCCTTGCAGGTAGGGATCCGGCCGGCGGGCCCTGGCCACTCCCGAGGCGCCCGCCCTCCCTCCCTCCCTCCCTCCCGGACTGGCCCTGCGGTCGGCACCGGCGCTCGGGGCCGCGGAGGGAGGGAGGGAAGGGGCGCGGGGGTGCGTTGCGCCCGGTCGGGGCCCGAGTGGTGCTCGGCGGAGGAAGGCCCCCCCTCCCTGGCAGGAGCGCTGGCCGCCGGGCAGGTGCTTTGGCACATGGGGATGGGGACGGGCATGGCGCTGCGGGCCAGTCCAGCCTCGCCCGGTCGCCCGCCGGGGAGAGCAGCTTTGCAGCCCCCTGCCACCCCCCTTCCCTCCCTCCCTCCCGGGTGGCTCCGTCCGCCAGCAGAGACCAGCAAGATTTTAGGGTTGGGGGGTGATGAGCCCTCCCCAGTCAAGGCGCCCCTCCTCAGGCCCCTGCTCCAGCTGAGCAAAGGAGGAGGCTTCTGGGAAGGGGGGAGAGGGGGGGTTCTCTCCCCCAAACCCCTGCCACAAATGTACCAGGTTTCTCAAACAACAATCCAGTTCACAATTTGAGCTCTGTCCCTTCAAAATAAAAAACAGTAGTGAAACGGCCTGTCACACCTCCAGTAGCACAGAAACCACAGACTGGGGGGTGGGGGGGGAACTGATGGCCTGCATCAGAGCTCAGTTCCCAAGTAGGTGAGTTTGGCCAGGAATAAGCCCTGGGGGAAGGCGTTCCAGAGATCAGGGGCCACCGCTGACGAGGCCCCGCTCCTCCAAGAGGCCACGCTGTGCCTCTCCATGAGCCTCTGCCAAGAAACAAGGCTTTGGGGAGGAGTGCAGGGGAGCAGGCACTCCTTGAAACACCCGGGACCTGGATGCTCTCGAGGTGGCCCTGGGCATGCACCCGCTACCCAGTGCGCTTGTTTGAGGGGGGTGGGGTCCTGTGGCTCCTGCAGCTTGTCTCTCTCAGCTGTCTAGCTGCAGTACTGTTCCACACACTCATTATGGGCAGTCCCACAAAGCTTGCATGGTAGTAGCGTAATCCAGGGGTCTCTGGGGAGGGAACGACAGCAGCCAGATTTCAGTCTTCCAGGGGAAGACACGGCTGGCAAAAGAGGCTGGGAGCCAATCCTTGAGAGTCCATGGCTGAGGATGGCGAGGAGTGCACCCAAGGGGGGGGGGCACATGCTCTTCCCAGGCAAGCCTGACCCTCCAGGAGATGTGCGTCTCCCCAGCTGGCCCTTCCACAGGCCACCCGTGCTTATGGCTTCTGTTTTGTCTGGAATGGCTGGAACGGACGCCCTTTCCTCCAAACACAAGGCCCGGGCAGAGGCTGCTTGGCCCGGCAAAGGGGCGACACAGAGATTGCCGGGTCCGGTCTGCAGAGGCTCTGGTGCCCCGTAACTCTGAGTGACTCTGCTTGAGGGCTTAATGGTTAACTGGCAGAGTTTAGGGAAGAAGGGGAGGCCGACTTTGTTCTGGATTTGAGTCCTGTGGCACCTTGGAGAGACCAACAAGATTATTGGGGGGGTATACGCTTTAGAGAGTCAATGCTGCCTTCATCCAGGAGGAGCCCCCAGGAAATTCTCCAGGGGGAGGGCCAGGGTCTCCCCAAGCAGCCTTCAGGAACCTCCCCCCCCTCCACCGTCCCTGGCTCTTACCTTGTGTGTGTGGGGGGGCCTGGAGGGTCCTCAATGGCTTCTGATTTCTGGCAACCTCTGAATGAATGGCTGCCAAAACCGCCCTGTCATTGATAGCCTGGTTCAGGTCTTGCAGACGGAGGGCTTCCTTCCGTCTCCTGTTGGGTCTGAGGGACATCTAAGGTGGGGACAAGAGAGAGGTTTGTAAAATTATGCATGGGGTGGAGAGAGTCGACAGAGAAATTTTTGTCGAAGGCTTTCACAGCCAGAGTTCATTAGTTGCTGTAGATTTTCCGGGTTGTGCGTATGGTCAAGGTGACGCAGAGAGTACTCCATCTGACTGTGTTATGCCTCTGAGGATGCCAGTCACAGTTACTGCCGAGACATCAGGTCCTACAATGCCAAGCCCACGGCCACACAACCCAGATAATCTACAGCCACTAGAGAAATTTTTCTCCTTATCCCAAGAAACTAGAACCCGAGGGCATCCAAGGAAGCTGATGGGCAGTAGGTTCAGACTGGATGAAAGGAAATACTACTTTACGCAGAGAGTGATTACAAGGTGGAATTTGCTGCCAGAGGATGTAGTGATGGCCACAGGAATAAACAGCTTTAAAAGGGGATTAGATAGATCCAAACGGAACCTCCTCGTTCAGATGTACTAAACCGCTGAATCCCTGAGCCAGGAGGCAATATCAGGGGAAGCCTCTATGCCTGCTGTTGTTGGCTCTCCAGAGGAACTGATTGGCCGCTGTGTGAGACGGGAGGCTGGACTAGATGGACCATCCCTGGTCTGACCCAGCAGGGCTCTTTTGGTGTTCTTATGTCTTCCTCTTTCCTGCTGCCATCAACTTTTCCTACCATGATTGTCTGTTCCAATAAGTCTTGTTTTCTCATAATGTGACCCAACTGCAATAGTTTCAGTTTAGTCATTTCAGCTTCTAGGGAGAGTTTGGGCTTGATTTGACCCAGAACCCACTGATTTGTCGTTTTGGTGATCCATGAGATTGGTAAAACTCTCCTCCAGCACCACATTTCAAATGAGGCTCTTACAAGCTTGATAGGAGTCATTTACCATGCCATGAGGCCGGAGGGATGCGATGGCCGTGGTTGTCTCCTACATGGCTTGTGCCGGCTTTTGTTGGAAGCCAGGCTGCCCCCCGTACCTCTGGCTGATCCGTTTGGAAGGCTGGCCTAGCGGGTGGATGTATAAGCCTCGTCAGGGAAGCCTTTACAGGGGGTGGTGAGAGGAAGGCCCCCGCTGCTCAGTCACTCATATTTACCTGTTTCCTTGGGAAACTTCTATACCGCCTCTCCAGAGACTTGCTCAAAGCAGCTCATGAAGTAAAAAGACTATAAAGGAAAACCAGAAAAAGAACCAGGACATTGTCAATTATAGAAGAGTCCATAGACAGCTAGCCGACAGCCTGGCCGGGGCAGGGAAACAAGATTAGCCGTAAGTCAGTCTGGCGCGGGGTCATGAAAACAGCTCAGGGAAGGAGGCCTTCTGTTCAAACCATAGAGAAGCATTTGGGTCTCGGGTCTCAGAGACGGGAAAGTTAAATCCATTCCCGGGAGAGACCGGCACCTGTGGCCAAAGCTCAGTCTCACCTCCCCCGTGTCCACAGGTGAGCCTGGTGTCCAAAGCTGGCCACAAAGGTGAAGGCCTGAACTGGCGGGCTGGACGGTAAGGGAGGAGGTGGCCTTTCAGGTGCCCGGACCCTGGGCCGTTGGGGGCTTTTAAGAACCAGACCTTTGAATGGAGTTTGGAAACTGGTGGGGAACCAGGGCGGATATTGAAGCAGGGGGCGGGATACGATCCCTGCACCCAGCCGACCCCTGACAGTAAAGTCAAAGGCGAGACATCCCGGGACAGGCTGAACTTGTAAGGAAAAGCAACCATGAAATAATAATAACGGAACTTTGTTGAGGAAAAATATATCTTCTTTAATTTTCTTTGAGATAAATTGGTCTCCTGTTTTTCTTGATATAAGTTAGTAAGGAAGAGAAATCATGCTAGCTAGGAAGGAAGAGGGAGCCAAAATACAGAAGGTGTTAAGGTCTCCTCTGCTGAAACCTTGAGTGAAACGGTCTATGAAGCGTTGCACCGTCAAGAAGAACTTGAGACCAATATGAGAAAAAGTGGAGACCAGTTTATTTCAAAGAAGATTAAAGAAGATATATCTTTTCCTCAACAAGGTTTCGTTATTATATCACGCTTGCTTTTTCTTACAAGTTCGACCCCCTGACAGTGGCCCGGTCACCACATTTTGGGCCAGCTGTGGTCTCTGGACCATTTCCAAAAGCATTCTAGTCCTCTGACTTAGATAGGACCCCAGCGTAGGTCACCGTGGCCGGATCGTGCTTTTTGAGGAGTGGCCATCAGGGGTGGACCAGGCAGAAGGAGATGGGAGCCGCGGGGCACAGCTGAGCCTCCAGTCGTGGGCCAGGACCCAGCAGCACCCCCAGGCCCCCACGGGTGCTCCTTCGGGGGGGGGGTGCATGTGTGCTCAGCCCCCCTCCCGGACAGGCTGGTTCCTCAGCTCTTGCCACCCCTGGCCAAATTCCTCCCTTTGTTTGGTTGTAGGCTTGGAAACAGTAGAAACTAAGAGCTGTGTGGTGGTTAGAGTGTTTTATTGGGACTGGGGAGCAATGCTCCCTCTAAGCTGTGGGGTCTTGTGAGCAAAAATCCTACTTTGTGAGTTTCTGGCATTAAAGTTGTGAGCGAGCGATTTGGCTACGGCATAAGTAAGTTTGCTCTGGAGCCCAAAATGTGTGAGCCGGAGGCTAAAAAACTGTGAGCTAGCTCATCCTAACTCAGCTTAGAGGGAACACTGCTGGGGAGACCTGGTTTTGAATCCCTGTGGCACTGGGTGACCTTGGGTATGTCTGGAGAGCCAGTTTGGTGTTATGGTTAAGTGCACGGACTGTAATCTGGGAGAACCAGGTTTGATGCCCCACTCCTCCACTCACCGCTGCTGGATGACCTTGGCCAAGCCATAGTCCTGTCAGAGCTGTCCTTGAAAAAAAGAGCAGTTTCTGTCAGCGCTCTCTCAGCCCTGCGTGCCTCACTGGGTGTCTGTTGTGGGGAGGGGAAGGGAAAGGAGTTTGTGAGCCGCTCTGAGACTCCTTCGGGGGTAGTAAAGGGTGGGGCATAAATCCAAGCTCCTCCTCCTCTTCTTCTCCACCTAACCTACCACACAGGGTGGTTGTGAGGACAGGACGAGGGCGATAGACGGAAACTATGCATGAACTCTTCGGAGTAGGAGCTGAAAAGTCCCTCTAAATAACACTGAACTTTACTCTCCCTTGTGAAGCCGGGTAGATTTGGAACGGTCTGTCTTCGTTGGGAAGAGCGGGGGGACCTTGGCAGGCGGGCAACAGGTGGCGCAGCGTGGGAAGCCCGTTTTCCGGCGTGAGGGTCTCACCTGGCCCGGGTTTGGGGATTCTGATGGGCTGTGGTTCTTGGGGGGGTGCGGGGGTCTCTGGCCGGGGCCTGGTGAACTGCTCGGGTGAGTCTCCAGGCTTCCCTCTGTGTGGACCCCTCGCCCGCTTCTCCGCTGCTTCCTGATACAGTGAAGAAGGCGGCCGACAGCAGCGGGGCTGGTGGTGGTGGTGGTGGTGAGTGACGGACAGAGTTCTGGAGGCTGGATGCCACCGCCCCCACCCCCCCTCCGGCTTGGTGCTTTGGCCTGCCCCGTTTCTGGCGGCTGCCGTCTTCCGCCTCGATTCAGGGACTCTGGGAATGCTGCAGGGCCAGGTCGCTGGACGTTGTCCTCGGGTACAGAGACCCCGTGCAAAGCTCTGCTTCCTCTTTAAAAGGAAGTGAGGTGGGATGAAATGCAAGAGACCGCGGGGGGGGTGGGGCTGGTGCAATTTTATTAAGTTATGGATGATGACAGCGTTTCCCTCCTGCCTTCCTTGCTGAAGGTGTCTGAAATTCTTTTAAAGCCAGGCTTTTGGGAGTAAAGTAAGTGAGGCCAAACAAGCGGAGGAAGGTGATAATTTAGTCTTGGGTTGTGTGTGTGTTTTTTTCAGTTTCTGCAGTGCAGACTCTGGATTCCTGGCCCGCAGAAGTTCCTTGACTTCATTTCAAAATAAAACGAAATGCAATTAAAACGCACACATAACACACCCTGGCTTGTCTTGTAAGATAGGATGGCCGCTGCCTATCACGGGCCGGTACGTCAACTGTGGGTTACATATTCATTGAACTTTGGCAGTTTCAGGAAGGTAAACACTGTGAATGTGCACCTGATGTTAAAAGATACGGGACTCGGCATCATTCAGTTTGCACAGGGTGGCCTGCGGCGCTGTTTTGGATGGGGTCGGCTTCCATTTGGGGGGTCTGGGCTAAGCCGGTCTATGCAGGGGTCCTGTTTTATTGAAAGGGGCTCTACTCCTAGGGAAGCCCTGCCACCATCCTGTTCTTGGTGGAGGAGCTGGGCCTTTGCAGAACTCTCCCGTCCTCCCCGGGCAAACTCTTCCCCACCCAGTGCAGGAAGCAGGCCTGGGTGCCTTCGGGGAGCTTCCCAATTGGTGCTGGGCATGAGCCAAAAACACCCCAGAGGATGGAGGAAATTGCATCCCTCGGAGGAGGAGAGAAGTCACCTGCCCTTGTGGGAGGGAGGGAGGGGGGGAGCTTCTCTGCTGTGCTGACTTCTGTGCATTCCTCCAAGGTTGCAAAGCATAATGATGACGATGATGAAGATGGGCATGATGCTGGCTTGTGGGGGGGGGAGGGCACCCTGGCCCTTCTTCCTCCAGCTACTCGTGGCTGATGAGCAGCCCGTAATTAGCTCTGACGGGCAGGCGCTCTGCCTTGGATCTCTCCAGGAAGCAGGCCACATCCCCGTCCCCCCCCGCACAGGAAATCAGATTAACTGTCTGGAGCAGACGGGGCGCTGGAGGGGGCCATTTAGCTATCTGCGTGGACGGGCGGGTGGGCGGAGGTGCCCAGCCTGGCCTGGCCTGGCCCTTTGCTGCCAAAGCACGGCAGTTATTGTCCAAGGAAATAGGAACATTGTCAACCTTTGGTTTTAAAACTTGCCCAGTGTCTGTATAATAATGGGAGCACTGATGTCACAGCTACAGAAAAATGGAAATTGGTGCAAAAGTTGAAATATATGCAGTGCTGATTAGCTGGCCGAGCCTGGACTTACTCGACCGCTATAACAGCCTCGGAAGACATAATAGCAGAACTTAACATATACAGTTGGACTGTTTGTCATCTTTATGGCTCTGTGGACACAAGGAGAAATAGATGGCGGAGAGTACTTTGTAGATAGAGGCTTACAGCAGAGACGAGTTGTGTCATTCCCTAGTGCTGAAGATCGGGGCTCTCCGAGGGGGAGTTTGTGAGCTCTCAGGAGCGCTCCGGCGGCTTCACCACAGTGAGTTGTGTGTCCCCCCAGAAGACCCAGGAAAGGATCACACACAAGAAAGGTTTGCTCTGGGGGAGCTTTTATGATATAGGATTGTTCTGGGCGCTGCTTTAGCCTTCCGTGGAGACCGTTCAAGATGGGTAGAGCCTCCTCTGAGTGTCTGTAGCCCCTTAGAGACTGACCAGATTTGTGGCAGGGGGTGAGTGGCCGGTCCGTGTTCTCTTTCTAGGGCAGGACGGAACCTTGTAACGTGGTGGTGGTGGGGAAGTAACCGGGGATATTTTTCGTTACTCCGAAGTAGCTGCCCTTGAATAAAACATGGGTGATAGATCTTCAAATCTACACAGGTAGACTGAGCAAACTGTGCTTTAGAAAGCTTTTCACCTAAAGGAAAAACATTTCACGGGTTTTTTTTCAGTCCTTTCCAAAATTTCCCATGTCCCCCTCCCCCCCGCCCGGCCCCGATCCTTCATAGCTCTTCAGTGGGGAGGGATGCATGGGGGGGTTGCCTCTTGTCCGGAGGCGGCGCTCTGCCTGGGACGCCTGGAAGAGCCAGTGCTGCGGAGGCGTTTGTCTGTCGCCCTCTTTGCCAGAGACCGATGGGGTGGGCGAGTGGGAGGCTGCTGTCATTGGTGGCTGTGTCCGAGGTGTGTTCTTAGGGCGGGGGTCTCCGTGCGCTGGTGGAGAAGCCGTTTCCCGGGCTTGGACGGAAGCAGGACCCCGGCACGCGTCAGTTGCCCGACGGGCATCGGGTGCTCTTCTGCTCCTTTGCCAGGCGGAGGGCTGCCCTTGGTTTGGGGGGCAGAGGGTGCCTCTGCATGGCCTGTGGCCGGACGGGTCAGCTGCCCCCGAGCCCCTAGGGTGGTGGGCCCTGGCGGGACGTCACAGCCTTCTCTGTGCCCTGGGGAAGGGGCCCTCCCAGAGACCCGCAGCAGGAGGGGCAGGGTGGCTGTCTCGCAGGGGGTGCCTGTGTGGGAGGGGTGGTGGTGCGTGTGGCCCCTCCCAAGTGGCTCTACGTGCTTGGGGAGGGAAAGGTGCCTGGGACCTACTGGCTTCTTCTCTGGGATCGCCTCCGTCTCGGGAGCCACTTCCAGCCACGACGTTCTCTGCATTTCTCAGCAGATCAGGCTCTTAGAAGCCTGCAGAAGTATTTCTTTTTCTAAAGCCCTGCTAATAGCTGCGCCTCTCTCGCTTGGACGGTTGTCAGGCTGCTCTGTTTATCCTGGCCGGCCGTCCCCGGCACGAGGAGGAGGAGGAGGAGGAGGAGTGGGCGCTGTGAGCGAGTGACCACGGGGAGCTCACAGGGAAGACGTGCAAGGCGCTGGCTGCCGAGTGACCCACTTCGAGGCGCTGATCCCGTCCCCCTCCAGCCATTCCCCCCCCACTAATCTCCTAATTGAAGCATTTGTTCCACTCGGGCTCCCAAGATGGCGGCAGCCCCTCACGTGCCAGGCCCGCTTCGCCCTGCCCTGCCCTTCCCTTCTTCCTTAGTGCCGGCTCTCCCGCCGTGGCATCCACTCCCCTCGCGGAGTTTTCAGCCAGAGCACCGGTGCCCGTCGTGCCCCCCCCCCCGGCACTCCTGAAGGAGACGCAGGAGGACCTGCCCTGCACACATGCGCGTGTGTGTGTGCTACGAGTTGTCTGTGGCTTTGCAATGGGATTTATTTTAAGCTGCCCTGGCTCCTGCTCTCCCCCCAGGACAGCTAATTCCCGTTGAGCTCAGCATCTTGCAAGGGTAATTTGCAGCGTGGACAGCGACGGCACTGCTGGCTTCCCCCTGGGCTGGGCGGCCGGCCTGCCTGGCGCATTGCGGGAGAGGCCCCGGTGCTGCCCCTGTGCCTGGGAGACACCCGTGAGTTCACGCACACACACACACACACAGACTTCCAAAGTCCCGCTCTCATCACTGTCACACGGAGGCTGGCTTTGCACGTGAGCGCCAGGCCCCCTGCCCTTGCTTCCCCCCCCCCCGGCAGACCTCTGGGTCTGGAAGCGCCATTGCACCAGCTTGGGCCAGTTTGAACCTGTAGCAGAGGCGGTGTGGTCCGGGGGGGAGAGGGGAGGAAAAGGAGTCTGGGGGGGTCCCCCCAACCCCACTCCTGCCTGCCTGCTTGTGACCACTGTCTCTCCCTCTTTGCTGGGGGCTCTGGGATTCCCCCCACCCATGGCTTGAGTGAGTTGACACCCCCACCCCCGGGGAAAGGTCGGGTTGTGCCTATGTGAGGGGAGCCCCTCAGCCAGAGAGGTTTTGTTCCAAGAAGCAAAGCGGCTTGACATGTTCCCTGTTTCTGTGGCTGGCTGGCTGGCTGGCTGGCTGGCTGGGGATTACTGGCTGGTACCGTCTTCCCAGTAGGAATGTATGGCTGCGAGAGAGTTGGACCATAAGGAAGGCCGAGTGCCGAAGAACAGATGCTTTCGAATTATGGTGCCGGAGGAGACTCTTGAGAGTCCCCTGGACTGCAAGGAGATCAAATCAGCCAGTCCTAAAGGAAATCAACCCTGACCGTTCCCTGGAAGGCCAGATCCTGAAGCTGAAGCTCAAATGCTTTGGACACCCAATGAGAAGGGAGCCCTCACTGGAGAAGACGACCCTGATGATGCTGGGAGAGACGGAAGGTCAAAGAAGAAGAATGGGGCAGCAAAGGATGAGATGATTTTTTTTTTAATCTCGAGGTTGAGCAAACTCTGGGGCACGACAGAAGACAAGGAGGGCCTGGCGTAACGTGGTCCATGGGCTCGCAAAGAGTTGGTCTCAACTGAGCGACCGAACAACCACAACCATCTTCTCCCACACATTCAAGCCTGGGATCGGAAGGATTGTCCCATTAGTCAGAGAAGTTTGTGCACATGAAAGACGGCCTCTTTGGTGGCAGCCCCGTGATTATGGAACAACCTCCCTGCGGAGGTGAGCCTGGCCCTCTTCCCTTCCGCTCTTCGTGAGGCAGCTGAAGGCGGTTTTATTTAGGACTGCATTTGACTGGTTTAGTTTCTATTTCTTGGCAGTCCTAAGTGGAATTTTGAAGTTGTGACCCTTTGTGTGATTTATTATTGTTTTTGTTGTGTTTTTTATTGATCGTTTTGTTTCTGTTGCAAGTTCCCTTGAGTTCCTCAGGGGAGAAAGGCGGCTAATAGATGTTTAAAAGAAAATTTAAAAAATGAAATACTGGGGGTGACGGGCACACCATGGACCCCCACCCCCAAGAAGAAGAAGAAGAAGAAGAAGAAGAGGAGGAGACTGGATTTATTCCCCGCCCTTCACTCGGAGTCTCAGAGCGGCTGCAGTCCAGGTCAGGTCCTGTCCGCTTGCCGATTAGCCGTCCCGCGTGACTCGAGGGCTGTGGACTTGCGTTCTGTTGTCTTAGTCCAGGCGGAGCCCTGCGGCCTGGCCAGAGGCAGAGTTTCGTGCCTTCTGCACCTCCCGCTTCATGGGCGTAGGTGGTGGGCTGCTCCTCCTGAGGGTCTCTGGCTTCAGGGGACCCCTTGCTGGAAGTGCAGAGGCTTTCCGTAGGAATGCAACAGCACAGCTGGTGGGACTTCCCTGGGCACGGTGAGGGTCTGGGTGCTGAGTCTCCAAGAAGATTCCCACCCAAGCTGAAGGGAGCCTGCCAGGGCAGCCGCAAATTGTCCCCCTGCTGCCAAGAGGACGGGGCAGGCCAGAAGGCCTCCCCCCCCCACGGCTGCCTGGATTGCCCTCAGCTATGAGAAGCCGGCATGCGGAGGTCAAAAGGCCCATCTCGGCAAACCCGGCCCCTCTGGGAGAACCGGGGAAGGGACCTTCTGTGTGGACACGGTTCCAAACACAACGCCCTTCTCCCTTCCCGGGCAGAAAACCAGGTTTGATTCCCCATTCCTCCACTCGCAGCTGCTGGATGACCTTGGGCAAGCCATAGTTCTGTTCTTGGAAAAAGAGCAGTTTCTGCCAGAGCTCTCTCAGCCCCACCTCCCTCACAGGGTGTCTGTTGTGGGGAGGGGAAGGGAAGGGAGTTCGTAAGCCGCTCTGAGACACCTTTGGGTAGTGAAGGGCGGGGTGTAAATCCCATCTCTTTTTCTTCTTCCTCTTCTTCCTCTTCCTCCTCCTCCTCCTCTTCTTCTTTTTCCTCTTCCTCTTCCCCCTCCTTCTTTTCTCCTTTCTCCCCCTTCTGTAAGCTCAAGGTGGGTCTCCGTGTTTGTCTGTCTGTAGCAGCAGCAAAGAGCCAGAGAGTCCAGGAGCACCTTCAAGACGGAACAAAACTTTGTGGCAGGGGAGGAGGAGGAGGAGGAGCTTTCGTGAGTCACGGCAGTCACCTTTTCTGGTATCTGGAGAAGAGCGCCGTGACACACAAAAGCCCCTCCCCTGCCACATGTTTTCCTCGTCTTGAAGGTGCTCCTGGACTCCCTGGCTTTTCCCCTGCTTGAGTGTAGCCGGTCATGCACGGCAGGCACAGCTGTTTTCGCCTGCCCCTGCCCCTTGGGCTCCAGCAGGCCTTGGGGGAGTGGGTTTCCTGGGACGGCGGGAGGTGTTGTCGCTTTGTGGAGGCGGAGTGGGCGAAATGGGATTGGTGGCAAGTCTTGCGGGCTAGGCAGTGTGAATGGGTGGGGAGGGGTTGTGGGGCAGGGGCAGAGCCTTTGCTTTCCGAGGCCCCCAGTTCAGTCCCCACATTTCCAGTTAATAAGGACCAGGCAGTTGGTGGTGGGAAGGACTTCAGCCTGAGACCCTGGACAGCCACTTCCAGTTTTAGCAGACAGTGTTGATCTTGATGGGGAGGGGCCATGACTCAGTGGAAGAGCCTCTGCTTGGCATGCAGGAGGTCCCAGGTTCAGTCCCCGGCAGCATCTCCAGTTAAAAGGACCAGGCAGGAGGTGATGTGAAAATCCTCTCTTCCTGAGACCCTGGACAGCTGTCAAGAGGGGCTGTGGCTCAGTGGCAGAGCATCTGCTTGGCATGCTGAAGGCCCCAGGTTCAGTCCCCGGCATCTCCAGTTGAAAGAACTAAGCAGGAGGTGAAGTGAAAGACCTCCGCCTGAGACCCTGGAGAGCGGCTGCCAGTCTGAGTAGACAGTAGGGACCTCAATGGACCAGTGGTCTGATTCAGTATAAGACATCTTCGTGTTTTGGTGAGGGGCTGTGGCTCATCAGTAGAGCATCTGTTCAGCATGCAGAAGGTCCCAGGTTCAATCCCCGGCATCTCCAGCTAAAAGGACCAGGCAGGAGGGGATGGGAACAATCTTTCTCTGCCTGAGGCCCTGAAGAGCAGCTGCCGGTCTGAGTGGGCAATACTGGCCTTGATGGAACCAGGGTCTGTGACTGAGTAGAAGGCAGCTTCCTGTGTGTGAGATGCCAGTTGGCTTGCGTCGGCCACCCTCTGGCTTGGCCCAGGGAGAGGGTTTTTTTGTTTTTTTGCAGTGTGGAGGGTTGGCGGTGAAGGGAACGCTGATCTGGTGGAACGAGGATGTAATTAGCTGCCTTTGCCTCCAACACGCCTCTAATTGTGGTTACGAGGAGACATTCCGTCTTGGAAATTGTGCTGGTGCAGCACCGTGCTGGAGCTCGCTCCTGCTCCGGACTCCGCTTTCCTTTGGTTTGTTCTGGATCGGGCCTCTGAGCCTGGAGCCGCGGCGGGAGGGGGAGAGAGGGCAGGCGGCTGGTTTCTCCAGCGGTGCTAACTTTTTAGGTGTCTGCTTTTGGCAGGAGGATCTTGGAGACTTTACTGGACTCTCACGCTGGGCCCGTTCAGCATCTGCTGGCAGCCCCGGAGCTCTCTGGCCGTCTTCATTCTGAATCAGCCTCCAGTTGCTTCTAGCCACAAACCTCCACATTCAGATGCACTAGGCCTCTGAATCCCAGAGCCAGGAGGCAACATCAGGGGAAGGCCTCGGCCTCTCTGCCCTGTTTGTTTGGCCCTCCAGAGGAACTGGCTGGCCCCCGTGTGAGATGGGAGGCTGGACTGGATGGACCCTCCCTGGTCTGACCCGGCAGGGCTCTTCTGATGCTCTTCTCAGGGGAAGGCCTCGGCCTCCCCTGCCCTGTTTGTCTGGCCCTCCAGAGGAACTGGCTGGCCCCTGTGTGAGACGGGAGGCTGGACTGGATGGACCCTCCCTGGTCTGACCCAGCAGGGCTCTTCTGGTGTCCTTATCAGGGGAAGGCCTCGGCCTCTCTGCCCTGTTGCTGCCCCTCCAGAGGAACTGGTTGGCCCCTGTGTGAGACGGGAGGCTGGACTAGATGGACCCTCCCTGGTCTGACCCAGCAGGGCCCTTCTGATGTCCTTCTCAGGGGAAGGCCTCGGCCTCTCTGCCCTGTTGCTGGCCCTCCAGAGGAACTGGTTGGCCACTGTGTGCGACAGGAGGCTGGACTGGATGGACCCTCCCTGGTCTGGCCCAGCAGGGCCCTTCTGATGTTCTTCTCAGGGGAGGCCTCGGCCTCTCTGCCCTGTTGCTGGACCTCCAGAGGAACTGGCTGGCCCCTGAGTGAGATGGGAGGCTGGACTGGATGGACCCTCCCTGGTCTGGCCCAGCAGGGCTCTACTTCTCAGGGAAGGCCTCGGCCTCTGCCCTGTTGCTGGCCTTCCAGAGGGACTGGCTGGCCCCTGTGTGAGACAGGAGGCTGGACTGGATGGACCCTCCCTGGTCTGACCCAGCAGGGCTCTTCTGATGTCCTTATCAGGGGAAGGCCTCGGCCTCTCTGCCCTGTTGCTGGCCCTCCAGAGGAACTGGTTGAGTCCCCTGTGTGAGACGGGAGGCTGGACTAGATGGACCCTCCCTGGTCTGACCCAGCAGGGCCCTTCTGGTGTCCTTCTCAGGGGAAGGCCTCGGCCTCTCTGCCCTGTTGCTGGCCCTCCAGAGGAACTGGTTGGTCCCTGTGTGAGATGGGATGCTGGACTGGATGGACCACCGGTCTGATGATCCAGCAGGGCTCTTCTGAGGTTCTTATGCCCTCATATATGTCTCATAATTGTGTACGCATGTATCAGGTTGGAGATAACTGGATAAAACTAGAACTAGGAGCAGTCCCCTGAAAACAGCTTTAAAAATTGGAACCTCCTTTCTTTATTTTTATTTCCGTTATTTTGCCCTGGCTTGGATTGCCTCGGCTAGGTTGGTCTCGTCAGCCCTCAGGAGCTAATCATCTGGGCTGGACATGCAGTAAACAATGAAATAGGGTTAGAGTTGTAGAAACCTGGAACCAGCCACAGAATTCTGAAAACAGAAGCAAAGTTCAAGTATTGCTGTGACACATCGGTGGTGGATGACGCCATCCAGTCGCAGCTGGCCGATGGGGTTTTCAAGGCAAGAAACGTTCGGAGGTGGTTCTCCATTGCCTGCCTCTCTGTAGCAGCCCTGGGCTTCCTTGGAGGTCTCCCCTTCAAGTGCTCACCGAGGCCGACCCTTCTGAGGTACGAGGAGACCAGGCCAGTCTGGATCTCCCAGGTCAGGGCAGCACGATGCATCATGTGATGCCAAATTCCGTAGCAGGCTCCTGCTGAAAGCAAACTGTACGTAGCCATAAAGGCCAGAGTCCCTGATTGTTTATCCAAGGCACTTTGTGGACCGTTTTGTATGGTGCAGCCCCCTCTTACCTGCGTAGAAAACCCCTCTTGAATAATTCGGTTTTGTGTAGTTTGTGGAAAGACGCGGAGGGGGGGGGCTTCTGCACCTCCTTGGCTGGAGACCGTTCCACGGGGTGGAGGCCTCAGCAGAGAAGGCCCATGTATGGGCAGGTGTTGGTTTTGCCCATTTGCAGGGTGGCACCGCAGAAGGCCCTGCGCGGATGAGCGAAGCTCGCATGGCAGAGAATCGGAGGGGGAGGCGGTCTCCTAGATAGGCGGGTCAGAAGCCATGAAGGGCTGTGTATGTGGTAGCCGGGGCCTTGGAATGAGCCCGCTAATTTTCTGGGGAGCAGCACATGCAAAAGATATCTTGGGGTTAGGGTGGACTGTAAACTGAATATGAGCAGTCAGTGTGATGCGGTGGCGAAAAAGGCAAATTCAGTCTTGGGCTGTATTAAAAGGGCCATAGCATCAAAATCGCAGGAGGTCATCACAGCCCCTCTGTAGACTGCCTTGGTCAGGCCGCACCTGGAGTCCTGTGTGCCGTTCTGGAGGCCTCACTCCACAAAGGATGTGGGCAAAACCGAGAGGGTGCAGAAGAGAGCGACGGGGATGATCAGGGGTCTGGAGACTGAGCCCTGCAAGGAAAGGCTGAGAGCACCGGGAATGTTTCGTTTGGAGAAGAAGAGACTGAGGGGGGGACATGACTGCTCTCTTTAAGTATCTGAAAGGCTGTCATTGGGAGGAGGAGGGCAAGGAGCTGTTCCAGTTGGCAGCAGAGGGCAGGACCCGAAGCAATGGGTTTAAGTTACACGCAGAAAGGTATCGGCTGGATATTAGGACAAACTTCTTCACGGTCAGAGTGGTTCAGAGGTGGGATCATCAGCTGCCTCGGGAGGTGGTGAGCTCCCCTTCACTGGCAGCTTTCAAGAAGAGGCTGGGCGAATATTTGTCGGGGATGCTTTAGGCTGGTCCTGCTCTGGGCAGGGGGTTGGACTAGATGGTCTGTAGGGCCCCTTCCCGCTCCAGGATTCTGTGAGTGCCAGCAGGGTGGGAATAGTAGGCGTCTTTCTTCCACCTCCGGGTAACAGCTGAGCTGTAGCATTCTGCACCAACTGGAGTTTCTGCATGCATTTTGAGGGGAGACTTGCATGGGGAGCATTCTGATAGTCGAGCGATGTCGCTGTGGCCTGAATCCAGGTAGCCAGGTTGGCCGAGTCAAGGTACGTGGGGCCATGGAAGAGAGCGTCTTTTTGGCAACTGGCTTCTCCAGAAATGAAGTTAGATCCCGTACAACCAACCAGGGCTCTTAGCCGAGTCTGCCAGGGTCGGCTGCATGGCGTCAAGAATCAGACGTACAACGTCCATCGGGATCTCCATTTCCCCAGCCAACGTTACCTCCATCTTGTCAGGGCTTAGTTCATCTTTTCAGTCAGAAGCCTGGTTGAAAGAACTGTGCTGGCCTGGCATCATACGGACCTTAAAGTGGGTGCCAGGCAGGTCTTAATGGCACGGGACGGCATTCCATTTATGGGGTGTGACCACTGGAACTGGTCGTTCTCTGGTGGCCTCTGCCAGACATGTGTGAAGGCTCTTAGCTGGCGGACCGGGAAATATGGGATGAGGGGGCTTCCTGCAGGTGCCCCGGACAGTTCTCAAGGGCAGCCCCACGTAAAACGCATTACAGTAGTCTAACCTGGATGCAGCCAGAGCATGGACCACTGTGGATCATGCGTTTTGAGGAGCAGTCGTAGCTGGGGCCAGTGTTCCCTCTAAGCTGAGTGAGCGTGAGGTAGCTCACAGTTTTTTAGCCTCCGGCTCACACATTTTTGTCTTCGCCCAGGAAGGGATGGCTCCAGAGCAAACTAATTTGTTCAGTAATCATATTGCTTGCTCACAATTTTGATGCCAGGAGCTCACAGGGTAGAATTTTTGCTCACAGGACTCCTCAGCTGGAGGGAGCATTGGCTGGCACCAGGGTGGATTTCATTTAAATCACTGCTCCCTCAGACTTGATTTAAATCATTGTTTTCTGCGTAAAGGCGCAGACCTTAAATTAGTTATTGGTTATTTACCACTTGAAATAGATAATTATGAAATCATTGCAAGGTGAACTCTCTCTGGTTTAACAGGTTAATCATTCATATTTGGACAACTTTTCTGCTGTACTTTATTGGAAGGAGAAAATCCATATCAATACCATTTAAATTGTTTTATTTCACTAAAACAATAATGTTATATCTTTTATTTAGCTAAAACAATAATGTTTTATAGCATATCTGTTCTTGTGTTTGCTTAAGCATCCATGAGGCTGCCGTCACAAAGCTCTCAAGATTTCTGGAGCATTCTGCTCAAAAAGTTTCACTTTCATTTGTACCGCTTGCCCCTCCCTCCTTGCACTTTGTCCTTAACATCTCCCCCTTATCTAGACCTGCTCCACCCCGAACAATCTCGTATGCATTGAACTTCTTGGAACTTAGCACTTAAAGAGAGAAGGGTTTGATTCTGTGTGCATAGATTTGCAGAGGACCAATGGGACTGCAGTCTCGTAGGTCTGTTTATTTTATAACATTTTTGCTGTGAAGAAGAAAGAGGCATATGGCCTCTGCAGACATGAATTCACAGTTTTGAGAACTGCAAAACCAAGCATCTGTGATACTATCGTCTAGATAGAAAAACTGCCCAAAATAATCTTACAGAAGCCCCTGGGAGAGCATGACATTGTGAATGGATTAAGGGAATTCGTTTACCGAATAATTTAAACATTGCATGGATATACAGCATGGATGTACCGCCTCATGTGACATAAGAAAGACCAGCTGCCCCATAAGTCTTGCCAAGGCCTCAAGTTTATGGGTCTTCATCCATCCCGTTACCTTCTCCAGGAACCTCTTTTTTAAAAAGATTTTATTAGTTTTCAAAGTAAAAGAAAAGAAAGATAATAACTACCAACAGAAAGAAACTAACACATAGCATACATGGAGCATGTACTCAAAATAAGTACTTGAATTTACATGGAAAGAATCAGTCTCTTATACACCTAAACCCATTTAACCATTTTAAAATTTGAGCTTATATCTTAATGATTATGTTACACATTTTCTAAGGTAGTCCTCAATCCATCTATAGAGTCTTGACCAGTTCTTGTGAAAAATTTCTTCTTTTTTGTCTTATAATTGCAAAGTTAATTTGTCCCATTTCCGCTGTTTCCAGCAGTTTGTAAATTATTGCTTTTTTTGACAGGACTTCTTCTTTTTTCCAATACTTTGCATACAAAATCCTAGCCATAATTACAACATGTATAATCATATATGTATTTGGTTTCTTAAAATTCTCTGGAATAATATTTAATAGAATCATAGAATGTTAGAGTTGGAAGGGACCTTGCAGGTCATCTAGTCCAACCCCCTGCACTCTACAGGAGCGTAGCCGAAAGATAGCCCTACATACCTACAACACACCCAAAAGATGGTTGTCCAGCCTCCACTTGAAAACGTCCAAGGAAGGAGCATCCACCACCTCCCCAGGCAGTCTGTTCCACTGCTCAACCACTCTTACAGTCAGGAAGTTTCTCCTGATATCTAGCCGGTATCAACTCCCTTGTCATTTCCACCCATTAGATCTAGTCTTGCAATCTGAAGCAAGAGAGAATAGATCTGCTCCATCTTCTACAGGACAGCCCTTCAAATATTTGAAGACTGCCATCATGTCCCCTCTAAACCTTTTCTTTCCCAAGCTGAACATACCCAACTCTTTTAGCCTTTCCTCGTAAGGCTTGGATTCCAACCCTCTCACCATCCTGGTTGCCCTCCTCTGGACATGCTCGAGCTTGTCAACATCCTTCCTCAAGTGTGGTGCCCAAAACTGGAAACAGGACTCCAGGTGAGGCCTGACCATAGCAGAATAGAGCGGAACGACCACCTCCCGTGATCTGGACACGATGCTTCTGTTAATGCATCCTAAGGTTGAAGAAAGCAAATGCAATCTTAGGATGTATTAATAGAAGCATTGCATCCAGATCACGGGAGGTGGTCGTTCCGCTCTATTCTGCTATGGTCCGGAAATAATAATAGAAATAATTCTGGTACAAATGGTATAACATTTTTTGCAATATTTCATGTATCTATATCCAATATTTTTTTGTTATATTACAAGTCCACGACATATGAAAAAAAGAACCGGTATTCTGCTTACTCGTCCAACATACATTTGGATACCATTTCACATATTTGGATACCATTTTGCTAGATACCATTTGCTAGATACCATTTTGCTAGATTTTCCATTTTGGATACCGTTTTCCTAGATTTTCTGGCATCTTGTGCCATCTGTAAAACATTTTATATATTTTTTCTTTAAATGGTATAGATTTTGTATATTTTATATTTGTTTTCCATACCTTTGTCCATTGGTCTAACTGTATATTGTGCCCTGTGTTTTGCGCCCATTTAATCATTGAAGCTTTCACTATTCCCATGGTCCCATTTGACCCAGCTGGTAAATAGTGCTGGGATTACAACCTCTAAGCTGTGGAGTCTTGTGAGCAAAAATTCTACTTTGTGAGCTCCTGGCATTAAAATTGTGAGCAAGCGATTTGGCTGCTGCATAAATCAGTTTGCTCTGGAGCCATCCTTCCTGAGCTGAGACAAAAATGTGTGAGCCAGAGGCTAAAAAACTGTGAGCTAGCTCACACCAACTCAGCTTAGAGGGAACACTGTTCCAGAGGGAGGGCGTCCACAGCTGGGGTCATCTCCATCTCCCACAGATTCAGCGGGGCTGAGACAGGAGCTCCAGAAAATACCTATGTGGAGGGAAGTCTCGAGTGGAGTGCCACAGGGCTCGGTCCTGGGCCCAGTGCTGTTCAGTGGTTTTATAAATGACCTGGAGGAAGACATAGAGGGGATGCTTATCAGATTTGCAGATGACACGAAGCTGGGTGGGATTGCTAATTCTGAAGAAGACAGAGTCAGGATTCAAAATGATCTAGATAGGCTGGAACAGTGGGCTGAGACAAATAAAATGAAATTCAATAGATAAGTGCAAAGTCCTACACCTGGGCACAAAAAATCAAAGGCATAGATATAGAATGGGAGGGACTTGGCTTCACAGCAGCACATGTAGAAGTGTTCTGGTTGATTACAAGCTCAACATGAGCCTGCAGTGTGATGTGGCTGCGAAGAAAGCTAGTGCAATCTCAGGATGCATTAACAGAAGCCTTGTGTCCAGATCACGGGAGGTGGTGGTTCCGCTCTGTTCTGCTGTGGGCAGGCCTCACCTGGAGTCCTGTGTCCAGTTTTGGGCACCATATTTTAGGAAGGATGTTGACAAGCTCGAGCGTGTCCAGAAGAGGGCAACCAGGATGGTGAGAGAGTTGGAATTCAGGTCTTACGAGGAAAGGCTGAAAGAGTTGGATCTGCTTAGCCTGGGAAAGAGAAGATTTAGAGGGGACATGATGGCAGTCTTCAAGTATTTGAAGGGCTGTCTCATAGAAGATGGAGCAAATATTTTCTCTCTCCGTCCGGATTGCAAGACTGGATCTAATGGGTGGAAATGACAAGGGAGTCGATACCGGCTAACTATCAGGAGAAACTTCCTAACTGTAAGAGTGGTTGAGCAGTGGAAGAGTGGTTGAGCACCTGCCTGGGGAGGTGGTGGATGCTCCTTCACTGGGTGTTTTCAAGCGGAGGCTGGACGACCACCTTTCGGGTATGTTGTAGGGCTCTCTTTCAGCTGTGCTCCTGCAGAGTGCGGGGGGTTGGACTAGATGACCTACAAGGTCCCTTCCAACTCTAATGTTCTGTGATTCTATGAAAACATCTGGATCCGTCAACCATGCTGCCCCCACCCACCCTGCAGAGGTCTGGGTGCTTCTGTGCATCTAGTAGCCGGTCCGTGACTAGGGCAGAGTGGAGCCATGCATTTTGTCCCCAGAGAAAGCCAAGCCAAGTGTCTGCGTGGCCGACCCGTGCTGGGTGCAGAGCCATTTTGGTATTGGCCAAAGCTGTCAAAAGACTCCAGAGGAGACCCCTGAGCATCTAGATGTGGCATCCAGGACCGAACTGTGAACGTGTTCCTTTGTGGGGTGTGTGTGTGTGTGTGTGTGTGTGCCATCTAGGGCGGGCTGACTCCGCAGTCCTGGGGTGTCTTTGCCTCTAACCAAGAGGCCCTCGGTCTGGCCTGGGTTGAGCATCCGGTTCCGGTTATTGGCCGTCCCCTTCTCCGGTCGGCCGTTCAGGCCCTCCCCAGGCCCTCCTGATTCGATTCGGCTGGGAAGGAAAGAAAGAGAGCTGTGGCCCATCGACATATTGGTGGCCCTGCGTTCCAGATCCCCAGATGACTTCTCCCCGTGGTTTCCTGTAGTTGTTGAACAGTGTCCGTGTGTGCGGGGGGAGGCAAGATGGAACCCCGCAGGCCTCATAGCAGAAGGGCCACTGGGGCAAGCGGGGGACAGATGTTCCAGTGGGGCCCTCTGGCGTGGGCTGTCGTGGCTCTCCAACCGCCTTGCATCGTTCACTGGCCCCACCCACCAGTGGTTGCCGTGGGTGGTGGGGGGAGGCTGCTGACCCTGATAAGAACATAAGAACATAAGAGAAGCCAATGTTGAATCAGGCCAATGGCCCATCTGGTCCAACACTCTGGGTCACACAGCGGCCAAAATGATGAGGCACGTGGGCTGGAGGTGCTGTCACTGGCCAGAGTAGATACCTCTCTTGGCCACCTCCCCTGCCGGGCCACGGAGCAGGGCCCCTGCTTCTGTGCTTGGAGGAAGCGTGAGCACCGGTCTGGAATGCACCGGTCTGGAATGCACCGCGGTTGCCTTTGGGGAAATCGCAGGTTTCCCAAGGAAGGGGCAGGAGTTGGCGACTCACTCATTTGTGAAAGTGCGGCTTGAAGTAAAGGCTGTTGGTCTTTAAGGTGCCACGGGAACCTTTTCGCCTTTCGCTGAAAAAAATCTAGAGGCTAAGCAGGGGTGTGGAATGCTCCCTCTAAGCTGTGGAATCCCGTGAGCAAAAATTCAACTTGGTGAGCTACCGGCATTAAAGTTGTGAGCAGGTGATTTGGCTACTGCGTAAACTAGTTTGCTCTGGAGCCCTCCTGCCTGAGCTAAGGAAAAAAGGTGTGAGCCGGAGGCTAAAGAACTGTGAGCTGGCTCACACTCACTCAGCTTAGAGGGAACACTGGTGTGGGCAAATATTTCATCGCTGGGGTTAAAACCAACCAGCTCCCCCCCACCTCTGAGGTGGAATGGTCTTGAATCCCAAGTGGGCGGTCTGTCAGAGCAACGTTTTCTGAGCCGGGGGCTGTCTTTTGGCACGGGGGGGCGGGGCCCTCTTGGAATCGGGATGTTTTTGGCTCCCTTGCCCTGGTAAGTGCTCGTGGTCACAAAGAGCTTTCGGGAAAACACATTTAGGGTTGAGGTGTTGGATTGTCCCGTGTGTGTGTGTGGGGCGGGCGGGATCCGTGCCTTTGGGTTGGGGGGTGCTGCGGCCCTCCTGCGTTCACAGGGTGTCTGTGGGGCAGTTCTTGGCCCCAGGGCAGCTGTGGGGCCTCCGCCCGAGGCACTGCCGCGCTTGGCATTGGCGCTCTCCCCCCTTCCTCAGTCAGCGATGCTGAAGGGACTGGCCTTGGGGTTGGCAGCCGGCCTGCCCAGAACGCTCGCCTCCTCCAGCCTCTTGTCAGGACAGGAAGCACAGTCGGGTGGGAGGCGGGGTGGAGGACAGGCGGACTCCAGGATCTAGAAATAAATTCCAGGTGGGGAGCCCCGTGGGTGCCCGGCAGCAACGTAAAACGAGAGCCCCGCGGCAATGACTGAGGCCGGAGGAGGAGGAGCTCTGGGGGAGCCGGGTGTGCCTGCCACGGGGGGGGAGGGAGGGAGGGAGCGCTGACTCACTCGCAGTAGCAGCCTCTGCTGGCATGAACCGGGCCGGCCTCCGGGGCTCCGCTTGCATTTTGCCTCTCGGATGGCACCCTTGCCCTGCCCTCTGCACATGCTCAGCTGCATTCCGGCCTTTAGTCTGTCTTTAAATCCAGAAGCAGGTTCTCTTCAGGAAAGCAGTCTTCGGGGGGCGGCTGGGCACACACCCTGGCCAGGGATGCTCTGGGCTGATGGCCTGTAGGGCCCCTTCCGGCTCCGTGGCTCTGTAGGGTGCCGTGTGGCCAGGGGCACTGTGCCCCCTCAGTGTCCCCGTCCCCCCAGCCACAGGGCTTGTGTCATGTCCTCGGTGCTGCTGCGTCTGCCCTCCTGCCTGCCTGTTCACGTACCTGTGTCCTCTCTCTCTCTCTCTCTCTCCCCCTCCCCACACCGGCTGGGCCTCCTCTTTGCCGTCCTTCTTGTCTGTGGCGTCCGCCTCTCTCTTTCCCTACTTTACAACAGAACAGCCAATAAAAAGCACTCCCACCTGCCCAGGTAAGATGGGAGTGGGCGGCCAGGGGCGTTTATGGCTGGAGGGTCCGATGGTGCAGCTGGTTTATTTATTATTATTATTTACTACTTTCGGTTTCTGTCCCACCTTGCCTGCACAGCTCAGCACGAGTGAGTGCCCCTGGGGTGGGCGTGCCCAGAAAAGCCGGGGAGTGCGCGGGTGGGTGGGGGTGAGGCCCCCACCTGGTCTCAGGGGCTGCCCTTTCCCATCCGGCCCCCACTCAAGTTGCAGAAATGGACGCTTCAGAGTCCGCCTGAACTGGGAGCCTTGATGGGGGGAGGTGGAGCTGGCAGAGGAGAAAGGAAGGCCGTGGGAATTGCTTGTAGGGAAGGGGGCCGTGGCTCAGTGGCAGAGCCTCTGCTTGGCGTGCAGAAGGTCCCAGGTTCAATTCCCCCCCCCGCACTTCCTGTTACAAAGGACCCGGCAGGAGCTGATGGGAAAGACCTCCGCCTGAGATCCTGGAGAGCTGAAAAGAGGGGCTGTGCCTCAGTGGCAGAGCCTCTGCTTGGCATGCAGAAGGTCCCAGGTTCAGTCCCCGGCAGCATCTCCAGTTAAAAAGGACCAGGCAGGAGGTGATGGGAAAGACCTCCGCCTGAGACCCTGGAGAGCTGCAAAGAAGGGCTGTGGCTCAGTGGCAGAGCCTCTGCTTGGCATGCAGAAGGCCCCAGGTTCAATCCCTGGCAGCATCTCCAGGTAAAAAGGACCAGGCAGGAGGTGATGGGAAAGACCTCCGCCTGAGACCCTGGAGAGCTGCAAAGAGGGGCTGAGGCTCAGTGGCAGAGCCTCTGCTTGGCATGCAGGAGGTCCCAGGTTCAATCCCTGGCAGCATCTCCAGGTAAAAAGAACCGGGCAGGAGGTGATGGGAAAGACCTCCGCCTGAGACCCTAGAGAGCTGCAAAGAGGGGCTGTGGCTCAGTGGCAGAGCATCTTTTTGGCACGGAAAAGGTCCCAGGTTCAATCCTGCTGGCACTTCCCGTTTCAAAGGACCAGGCAGGAGGTGCTGGGAAAAGACCTCTGCCTGAGCAGACAGCACAGAATTTGACGGATCAAGGGAAGACCGTGGGAGAACGCTTTGTGTGTTTGTGTGACTGCCAGCCACGCTCTGTCTCCATTTTTCTTTCTTTCCGTCTTTTACTGTGTGGTTTTATTTCTGAGGCCAGAGAAGCAGGCCGGCTTTCAGGCCGAGGGGTAGGTGGGCTGTGCGGGGCTTGCTCTAGCCCCCCCAAGAGGCAAGGCTCAGGGTGGGGCTCTGGCTTTCAGCTCCTGGGCCACACCAGCTCCTGCTCCGCCAGGCCCGGATAAGCTGCACTGTCCCAAAATCTCCTCTGTGCTGAAGGTGGCCCTCGCAAGGGCAGCAAGGTGGGATGCAGACCATAGAAGTCAGCACAGTCCCAGAAAGCCCCGGCCTCGCTGGAGTGCTTTCCCTGGGCTCCTTACATCTTTGTCTGGGCACAAGAAGGCTGTGGCGCTCCGAGAGAGTCTGTCCGATGGGGCCACCGGCTGGTTCACCGACAGGCTTCTGAAATCGGTGACCGGCGTCTCTGAGGCTCAGCCTTGTGGGACTCGGGTGCATCCGTGAGGGCAGCGTCTCCTCCTCCGTGTTGTGAAGAGCCCTGCGATCCAGCTGGTAGGCCGGAGGAAGCAGCAGCAAGCAAACTGCAGTGCGTTCTGGCTGCGTAGGACAGTCTCCGGGTGCCCCGGCTCACGGGTGAGTCCTGGGACAGATTCTGTGCTCCAGAGTCCAGCACTGCCCTGTCTGCAGTTTGCCGTTCCCAGACGCCTCTGGTCTCAGCTGGATCCGGAGGTGGCTGAGAAGTCACGGGAGGCGTCGAGGGCCGTGGCTTCCTAGTCGTGGTGCCTCCTTTAGTCTCCTTGCTGGCCGCCGCTCCAGGCTTCCACGTTTCCCCGTAAGACACAGGGAGGGGAAAACAAACTTGACCCAAAAACTGGAATCAAGACCCACCAGGGTAAGCAAGAAGTCTTGATAAAGGGCCGATATTAAAAACCTGGTTAAAACTTATAATATACAAAAATGCATGTATTTATTAGAAGGACAGTTAAAAACATATAAGAGCCCAACGAAAGCCAAATAGCCTTGACTGCTGTTTGCCTGAGGACACTCTAGCTCAGACTTTGATAGCTGCACAGGTGCTTTTTGGACCTAAATTGGAAGATGTTCTAATCCAGCAACTGTGCATTTGGCACCGGACGCGTGACTTTCATCTTTCGAGGCCCTCACAAACATCTTTCATAGAATCACAGAATCATAGAAAAGAGTTGGAAGGGATGTTGCAGGTCATCTAGTCCAACCCCCAGCGCTCTGCAGGAACATAGCCGAAAGACAGCCCTGCATACCTACAAGATACCCAAAAGATGGTCATCCAGCCTCCGCTTCAAAACGTCCCGCGAAGGAGCATCCACCACCTCCCCAGGCAGACTGTTCCACTGCTCAACCACTCTGACAGTCAGGAAGTTTCTCCTGATATCTAGCCGGTAACATCTCCCTTGTCATTTCCACCCATTAGATCTAGTCTTGCAATCCGGAGCAAGAGAGAATAGATCCACTCCATCTTCTACATGACAGCCCTTCAAATACTTGAAGACTGCAATCACGTCCCCTCTAAGCCTTCTCTTCCCCAGGCTAAACAGACCCTTCAGCCTTTCCTCATAAGACTTGGATTCCAGCCCTCTCACCATCCTGGTCGCCCTCTTCTGGATACGCTTGAGCTTGTCGACATCCTTCCTAAAGTGTGGTGCCCAAAACTGGACACAGGACTCCAGGTGAGGCCTGGCCATAGCAGAATAGAGCAGAACTACCACCTCCCGTGATCTGGACACAAGGCTTCTGTTCATGCATCCTAAGATTGCCTTAGCTTTCTTCGCAGCCACATCGCACTGCAGGCTCATGTTGAGCTTGTGGTCAACCAGAACACCCAGATCCCTTTCACATGCGCTGCTGTCAAGCCAGGTCCTTCCCATTCTATATCTGTGCCTTTGAGTCCCTCCCATTCTATATCTGTGCCTTTGTCTTGTGTCTCTAGATCTTGCTGCTTAACCTTCCTTTTCTTGGTCCAGTATTCACTTATTGGTTATCTTATTGTAAGATGTATTTTTGTTACGTGTCCCTCAACACTGTTGGACTTCTGAAGAAGGGCCCCAGTAGGGCGGAAATGCGTCACGCGTATTGGCCCTTGTGTTTCGGCTGCTTGAACTTTTTAACGAGGCTTTCGTTGGGCCCTTATATGTTTTTAACTGTCTTTTCTAATAAATACGTGCATTTTTGTATATGACAAGTTTTAACTAGGTTTTTAATGTTGGCCCTTTATCAAGACTTCTTCCAGGTTCCCCCGTTCTGGTGGTGGCCTCTTTCTTTGCGGCTGGGCCTCTGGGCCTGTCTGGCGTCTTCGCCCCTGTGCTTTGGAGAGATTGGTGGGTGGTCCTGGCAGTGTCACCCGCGTGCCCCTTTTGAGCATGGAGGGTGCTGGGTGCCTGCTACTTGGTGGCCAGGGAGAGGAGGAGGAGGAGGAGGAGGAGGAAGGGAGAGGGTCTCTTGTGGGTGACCCGGGCTGAGCGAGGTGCGCTTTTTGAGCGTTTGCTGACAGCCTGGGTCCTCCGGCTGTTCTTGGAAAGGAGCTGAGTCCCAGATGGCACCTGATTGCCGCGAGGACCCCCCACCCGCAGAGCAGCTGCGAGTTCTCCGTGGGGGCTCAGGCCTGAAGTGCTGCAGGGCCCCCGTTCAGAGTGGGGCTGCAGTGCAGGGGGGTTCCAGCAGGGTGGCATGTGGGGCAGAGGAGGCCCTCTGGGGCTGCTGCAGGTTGGGAGAAGTCCACCAGGTGTGTGTGTGTGTGGAGCTCCCTCCCCCCCTGCACTGCAGCCTCAATTCACATCCGGCTCCCGCAGCGCTTTGAAATTGCAGTTCCTTTGGGGGTTCCGTCGCGGGTATCCTGCTGCAAGCCCCCCCCCATGTCGTCTGGGCCTGATTCTGCTGTTGGAACTAGAACACTTGGCGTGGGTTGCTGAATTCCCAAGGCGTGCCACGAGCGGTGCACCAGCTCACAGGAAGGGTGCTTTAGAAGACTGATAAATAACAACAAGAACAGTTTAGCCATTGGGAGACGTTTTCAGCGAAAGAGTGGAATGAGGCTGTGTCCAGTTTAATCCTCCTCCTCTCTCTCTCTGTCTCTCTCTCTCAGGCCAGCCGGCCGACAGGGGGATGTGTCTGGAGGTCAGAAATGGCCCCTGAGCTGTGGGGGGGGGGGAAGGGTTTTTCTTCCCACCAAGGGGCAGCCGGTGCCCAGTGGGTGGGTGAGCGGATTTGGGGTCCCCAAGCGGGCTCCGTTTGTAACTGTCCGTTGTCTGTCTGTCTCCCCACCTGTTGCCGCTTTGGTTTCTGTTCTCTCCGTCAGCCCCATTGCAGCCTGGTAAGATCTGGTGGGGGAAGTCTGTATGTGCCCTTGGCTGGCTGGCCACCCACCTGCCTGGCCCCCCCGCCTGCGTGGCCCCTCCCCTTCCCCTCCCTCTGCCCTGGCTCCGTGTCCCTCCGTGCTTCCTAGACCCCCTCCGCCACTCCGCAGAACCAGGGGCGCGCCGTCCCTTGGTCCGTGGCCCATCTCTGTGGCTGCCCCGTCCACGTGGTTCCTGCTTCCTGCTGGTGCCTGGGGCGTGCTGAGGCGGCCCTTTCTGGAGATTTCTTTTCGGGTCCGAAGTGGCCGGGTCGACCCAGTTCCCACCCAGAGGGGGGATGGGTGGGTGGGTGGCGGCATGGGGCCGGGTCCAGGCCGTGTGGCTGAGGGGGGGGGCGGGGAGAGAGTGGCGGGGGGCAGTGGTCCGTTCTGGCTGTGGCCAGGGAGAGGGACGGACCAGCAGAGGCCAGGGCCAGGCCGGATTGCTGGGCCCTCTTTGTCAGTAGTCAACAAACTTCAGGCAGAGGTGCGGCTCTTGGGACGTCAGGTGGGGTCAGAGGAGGAGAGGATGTTTTGGTCCCACTGTGCAACGCTCCCCCCTCCCCAAGTCCTGGGAGGCTGCCCTGCTTCCTGCATCCTTGGGGGTGGGTGGGGGTTGCAGCGCTCCCCTCGCTAAAGCAGATGAAGGGGGAAATCCGCTTGATCCTTGGAACCCCCCAGCAGAGCCAAGGGATGGGGTGTGGGTCGCATGCAATGAGCAAAGTCCTGTTGCTGCAGCAGGCCTAGACTTGCCAGGTTCCCTCCCTGCCTTCATTGACGCTCTCTCTTTCTCCCCCCAGGTTGAGCAGCCTGTCTTCGCTGGGCGACTCATCTCCAGAACGGCGCTCCCCGGGCCACCGTCGCCAGCCGTCGGACTGCAGCGAAACCACAGGTCTGCGCAGGGGGGACGAGCTCCCACGGGTCGGGCACCCTCTTGCTCCGTTTAGTCTCAGGCCGGGATGGGCAGAAAGCGCTCTGTGCTCCCGGGAGGAGGATCCCTTACCGTGTCCGTGGGCATGGCTACCTAGTGGGCAGACTTTTGATGGCGCCTTTTCAGTGGTGGGTGGGCATTGACATGGCGGGGGGCACGCTCTTCTCTGACGTGTACGCCTCCACCCTGCACAGTATTTGTTTCCTTTTCAAAGGCAGCAACCCCGCTGTCTTTATTTTTATTTTATTATTTCAATTTATCTCCCGCCCTTCTGTAAACGGGCTCACAACAATAAATGCAACAATCTAGATTAATACAATAAATAAGACCGTAAAGCCTCAGCACACCTCAGCAGAGAACGGCTTTCCTTGTGGTTGGAGGCTGTAGCCCCCCAGGAACCCGCCGTGCTAGCCCACCTGGGGGCATGCCGACCCCCCCCCCAATCTGCCCTGGTCTCTGTGGTCCTCACGTTGGGTCTGCCACTGCACAGGAGACGCTGTCCGTCCGTCCCCCGCGGGCAGGACGTTGTGCCCACCTCTTCCTGGGGGGTTCTGCCCAAATCCCCACCTGGGCCCTGCAAGCCTCCCTAACACCTGCTCCCCTCCCTAACACCTGCTCCCCTCTCAGAGGCGGGGCTGAGGCGGTCTCCAGCAAGGGGCTGGGGAGACCTGCAGGATTCTGTCTTTTCCCAGCATAAACCTGCCTGCAGTGGCGGAGGAATGTTTGCTGCAGTGGAAAGAAGGAGGGACTCCCGAGGGTGGGAAGGGCCTCGTCCCCCTCGGCCACAAAACTCCCAGCATGTGGCCGTGGCCCAGTTGCAGAGCTTCAGCCTGGCCCGTCTCGCCAGGTTGCTGTTGGGGCAATGTGGGGAGGGGCTGAATCGTAAAGCCCTCCCCGAACTCGGTGGAGAATGTGCAGGATGGAAATGCGAAACTTTTTGCTCTTGTGTTCCCCCCCTCCCTCAAAGGTTTGGTTCAGCGATGCGTCATCATCCAGAAAGACCAGCATGGCTTTGGCTTCACGGTCAGCGGGGACAGGATCGTGTTGGTCCAGTCTGTCCGCCCAGGTGAGCAGAGGCCGGAGTTGGGGGGCGGTCTCGGGGGGCTCTGGTTCTGTCCGGTCAGGACCTGGATCCAAATGGAAACAGTCTGTGCGTGCGTGAGAGAGACAGAGAGAGACAGAGAGAGAGCCCAATATGGTTAGGGGCCTACATACCTAAGGGGCCACCTTTCCCCACATGTTCCCCAGAGAACCCTACGATCGGCGTCCCTAACTGTTTGGCCCTTCCGGGGCCCAAGGAAGCCAGGCTGGCTGTGACGAGGGCCAGGGCCTTCTCTGTGGTGGCTCCGTACTGGTGGAATGAGCTCCCGGAGGAGATCAGGGCCCTGTGGGACCTTTTACCATTCCGCAGGGCCTGCAAGACGGAGCTCTTCCGCCAGGCCTTCAGTCAAGGAGCCGCACCACTCAGCGCAAGGCCCCGGCCCCAGTACCAATGTCAGCAGTAACATCAAAATCAATCGTATTAGGCCACCAACAGCCTGAGGCAACCCAGACCAGCTGTCTGCATATTGTGATTGCTGTAAACGTCAGCCATCGTTATATTAGTTGTACTAGCACTTTATAATTTATTATATTTAGGATTGTATTGTGATTTTATCAGTTTTCTTGTTTTAGTGGTTTTATATGTTTGTAAGCCGCCCGGAGACTGTTTTGCAGGGAGGGCAGGGTATAAGTCAAATAAATAAATAATCACAGAATCATAGAAGGTTGGAGTTGGAAGGGACCTTGCAGGTCATCTAGTCCAACCCTCTGTACTCTGCTGGAGCGTAGCCGAAAGGTAATAAATAGAGTGGGAGCATGAGAGAGAGGCCTGCTTTTTGTACGGCACACTTTTGGTGGGAGCCCAGTGTAGCCTGGCTGTGGGGGTGGCTGGCCATGGCCTCTCCCCCCCCCCGGACTTACTGGTGTGTTGAAGAAGATGCTGCCCATCCGTGTAAAGTGCTGAAGCAGGGCTAGGCAGAAGGCTGACTCCGGCCCAATGTCCGGGACTCTCCCAGAGCACCTGCTGGGGTCCCTTCAGCCCTGGCCTGGGTGAAGAAATGCCCGTCGCCCTGGAATGCACTCTCCCCTCATGAGTTGGCACACGGCTGCAAAGTTGTAGCCGGCAGACAGGAGGAGGCTGGGGGGGGGATGAGCTGTCAACCCCAAGCACGGGACGTTTTAGTGCTTACAGCTGCAAATGGCTCTGGCCAAAGTAGGACAATAGGTTAACATCTGGCGCCTTGCTAGAATGTCACGTCACCAGAGACAGAGACCTGGACTGCCGAACGGCTAAGTAGTTTTCTCTTGTTTGAGGCAGGAAGATCAGAGCTACACTGGGGGGTGGAGGGGAGCAGAGTCGAAATTCCCGGGACACGGGGAAGACGTCTCTCCCATCTTGCTCTTCCCTGTGGATACCCACAAGCCATGAAGGACTAAGTCTTTCCTTAGGACTCCCATCTTGCCCGCTTGGCAAGGAACAACTCTGAGGACACTGGTAAGGGTCCTGCAGTGCCAGGAATAACTGGCCTCCCTGATTAAACATTGTTTAGGATCAGGATAGAGCTTAGGGGCGACTGAGCGTTTCCCCCTTTTCTCAGCCTGATGCTCGGAAGAGGCCCTGCGTAACTCAGTTCCGTGTATTCGACTTTCTCATATTTTGAATGCTTGCAGACTTATCTCTGTAAACAGACCACACCTACTCAGGTTTGCTATCCAAGGACAGGTAGAAGGGAGGGGCACCGGGCAAGCTCCCATTCCTTGAGTCTGAGAAGTTGAAATTGCAACGTGGCAATACTGTCCCTCTGCTAGCTTGTAGGACTCACAGAATCATAGAGTTGGAAGGGGACCCCAGGGTCATCTAGTCCAACCCCCTGCACAATGCAGGGAATTCACAAATACCGCCCGTGACCACCGTTCCACGCACAGAAGATGGCAAAAAACCTCCAGGATCTCCAGCCAAACTGGCCCCAAAGTGGGAGGCATGGCAGCTCGGGGGTTGGGTCCCCCGCGTCAGGTCACAGCTGACTTAGGGCCACCCTGTGGGGTTTTCACGGCAAGAGACATTGAGAAGTAGTTACGGCACCTGGTTGATGGTGCCTCTGAATGGCAATGCAGGAATCGAGTGCTGGAGGCACGGAACGATTCAGGGAAAGATATGCTGTGATTTGCTGGGGGCGGCCTTTACTACCCAGTTTGGATTTTGGCACCCCAGGGCGGGAAGGTGGCAGTGTTGCCAAGTGGAGACTCGGGGTGGCTGCAGGGTTTTCCAGACTTCCAGGAACCCAAAAGAACGGGGCCGGCAAGTCTGTGCTCCTTTGCAGCCTGCGCTCTGCAGAACCGCCTCGTGCCCTTGAAGCGGGAGGAGACCTGTGCTTGGGGGCTCGGGGTTGGGGGGCCTTCACAGATCCGGAGTCTGCTGCCCTCCGGCCCTCGGCTCTCTCGCTTGGTGAATTTAAAACACACCTGTGGGCCCGGGAGGATGCCAGGTTAAAAAGACAAGTGAGGTAGACTTGTGCAAGCCAGGAGATGCCTGCAGCGGCCTCATTATTTATCTTAATCAATCAATCAATCAATTTGACCTCTTGGCTGCTCTCCCCCAGTAAACCGGGCTCAGAGCGGTGCACAACACCATAATAAAGCATCAGTTAAAATCAGCCTGAAACCAGTAGCAAGCACAAATACGGCTTGAGATGGCTGAAAGAATGGAAAACGCCGCTCTCTCTCACAGGAGGGGGGAAGGGGGGAGCGCCAGGAGGGATCCGTTGCCGTCAACCCAACACCTGGCGGGACGTCTCTGCCTCGTGGGCCCTCCTGGGGAACTGTAACCAGTCCTGCAGAGCATGGGTGCTGTTTGGCAGAGAGTCCCACCTGGTTCTGGTCGAGGGCAGCCGGACGTCTCTCGGGCCGGGGACCACCAGTAGGTTTCGATTGGCAGAGCAGAATGTTCATCTGGGACTATACCAGGAGAGGCAGTCCTGAGGGGACGTAGGTCCCTGACCGTTAAGGGCCTTGAAGGTCAACACCAAAACCTTGAACCCGATGGGGGACTCCACCGGAAGCCAGGGCAGCTCACGCAGCACAGGACGGATATGTGCTGTGCGTGGTGTCTCCGTGAGGACCCGTGTGCTGCTGCGTTCTGTACCAGTTGGAGTTTCTGGGTCAGCCTCAAGGGTAGGCCCATGTAGAGCGAGCTGCAGTAATCCAGCCTGGAGGTGGGGGTTGCATGGATTGCAGTGGCTCGGTTGGGATGGGACGGATGTGAAGCTGGGTTGACCTGCCTGACCTGGTAAGTGAGTCAGGGCCAGGACGACACGGGTGCTGGATGATATTGTTAAGACCCTTCCCGCAAGATGATTTTCCCCAGCCAGGCCGTTGAAAGATCAAAAAAACATCCTTTATTTTTTTATTCCAACCTCAAAATGCCTGTTCCCCCCTCACTGCCAATCTTCAGGAGGCAGTTGGTTTTATTTAGGATGGCATTTGATTAATTAATAGGGCTGCGGTGGCTCTGTGGTTAAGACACTGAGCTGCAGACCGGAAGGTTGGTAGTTCAGCAGTTCGAGACCTGAGTGCCGCATGACGGAGTGAGCTCCCGTCTCTGGCCCCAGCTCCTGCCAACCTAGCACTTCGAAAGCAAGAAACGGCAAATAGATAAATAGGTACCGCCTCGGTGGGAAGGGAACAGCATTCCGTGCGCGTCAGCGTCTATAGTCATACCGGCCACATGACCACGGAAATGTCTTCGGACAGCGCTGGCTCTTTGGCTTGGAAACGGAGATGAGCACTGCACCCCTAGAGTTGGATTTTACTGGCTTTTGAGCAACATTTACCTTTACCTTTACCTTGATTAATTTAGTTTTTCTATTCATTGGCTGTCTTTAAGTGTAATTTTTAAACTGTATTTTTAATGCATTTTTATGGTTATTGTTTTGGTCACACTGTAAGCTTGCCTTTCTACCCATCAGGTTGAAAGGCATCCAATAAATGTTTTAAATGAGTGAAATGAATAAATAAATCTGGCTCTAAACCTCGGCAGTCCTTTCTGGGCAGAGGTTTGAAGTGTGACTCTTCCTCTTGCCCCCCCCCCCCCCCGCCGTGTTGTGTTTGTTTCTACAGGGGGAGCCGCGATGAAGGCCGGGGTGCAGGAAGGGGACCGGATTGTGAAAGTGAGTCGTGGGACCCCAAACCTGCCGCCCCCCCCCCTTTCCAGAGCCCTCTCTGCCCGAGGAAGCTTTGTCCCGCCAGACAGCTTCTTTCCCCGAGGAGGAAGTCCGGCTGAGGGGAACTCCGGCAAGGGAAGGATGGGCCCAAGGCCCCCCAGGGACCCTGAGGGCCAATGAACAGGGACTGGCCCCTGGCTGCTGGGGTGGGGCGGTGGCTAAGAGAGTCCCTGGTTCGAATCTTGCCCGTGCCATGAGCTCTCTCACAGGGCAACAGGACAAAGTCTGAGTCCTGCAGCACTTTTAAGACCAACAGAGTTTAACTCTGGGGATCAGCTTCCCCGTGTGCGCCCACGAAAGCCCAGAGGAACTGGCTGGCCGCTCTGTGAGGCAGGAGAGGAGGCTGGGCCAGATGGAAAACTGGTCTGATCCAGGAGGGCCCTTCTGATGTTCTTATGATTCTCCTTTTTTTCTTCCGTCAGGTCAACGGGACGATGGTGACCAACAGCTCTCATCTCGAGGTTGTGAAACTCATCAAATGTGAGTGTGCCGAGAACGGAGTTGTTTTTCGTAAGTCTGTTGGGCTCCGCGGTGAGAAGACTGAGCCCCCCCCCTTTCCTCTGCCCCTCTGCTTGCCTGTGGCCTCGGAGGGTGGGCTCAGGCGGCCCCGTCTGACCGAAGCCCCCCTCTGTCGCTCTGGTCTTCCGCCCCCTCCAGCCGGTGCTTACGTGGCTCTCACCCTTCTGGGCTCCCCGCCTCCCTCCGCCGGCCTCCTGAGCTCCCAGCAGGATGGAGACCAGACTGGGGTGCCGCAGATTGTGCCGTCGTGCCCCCCGCCGCCGCCTCCGCCGCCACTCCCTCCCCCTCAGCGCATCACTGGCCCGAAGCCCTTGCAGGTACTGGGGGCGTGGGGCATGGCGGGCAGGTGCCTCCCGTGGGGTGGGGACCCCTGGGAAGGCCGAGGCAACTTTTCCGGAACCGCTTTGCTTCCCACGCCAGGATCCCGAAGTCCAGAAACACGCCACCCAGATTCTTCGCAACATGCTGAGGCAGGAGGAGGCGGAGCTACAGGTGAGAATGGCGCTGCTGCATTCTGGGACCCTTGCTGGTAGCCGGCCTGGTTTCTTGGCCTGATGACCCAGAGACCCCTGTTTAGAACATAAGAGAACATAAGAGAGCCGGTTTGGTGTAGTGGTTAAGTGCGCGGACTCTTGTCTGGGAGAACCGGGTTTGATTCCCCACTCCTCCACTTGCACCTGCTGGTGTGACCTTGGGTCAGTCACAAGCTCTGGCACAGCTATTCTCTTAGCCCCACCTACCTCACAGGGTGTCTGTTGTGGGGAGGGGAAGGGAAAGGAGTTTGTAAGCCGCTCTGAGACGCCTTTGGGCAGTGAAGGGCGGGGTATAAATCCAAACTCTTCTTCTTCTTCTTCTATAAGAGAGAGGAGCCAATGTTGGATCAGGCCAGTGGCCCATCCAGTCCAACACTCAGTGTCACACAGTGGCCAAAAATACCAGGGGCCATCAGGAGGTCCAGCAGTGGGGCCAGGACACCAGAAGCCCTCCCACTGTTGACCCCCACCCCCCAAGCACCAAGAAGACAGAGCATCCCTTGCCCCAGACTGAGAGCTCCTATCTACACCTCGTGGCTAACGGCCACTGATGGACTTCTGCTCCATATGCTTATCCAGTTCCCTCTTGAAGCCGGCCGTGCTTGTAGCTGCCACCACCTCCTGTGGCAGTGAATTCCATGTATTAATAATCACTCTTTGGGTGAAGAAGTAACTTCCTGGCTTCCCACTCTTCCAGCAGCCCCGGGCTGGGCACTTGTAGATGCTCCTGTGAGCTAGAAAATGTCAAAGGAAAGGTCTCCGTTCTGAGAGGAGGAGTCAGGGGCAAGACACCCAGAAGTCCTCTGGACTTCAGCCTCCTGGTTCCACCCATCTTCCCCTCTCTGTTACTGTGACACTTCTTGATTTGGTTGAGGGGCCTTTGGGCTGGATCCGGCCAGACCATTCTGCTGGCAGGGGCACTTTCCCCCTGTGCTCCTGGCGCTTGAGGGAAGCACTGCCGCCAGCCGGTCTGCTTTGCCATCTTGGGGGGCACCAGTAGAGACTCCACATCCAGATCTCAAGGTGTCCAGCTCGCCTCAGCCAGGGTGGGATGAGCTCCCCTGTGAGAGCAGGGCCCCGCGGGACTTATTGCACTTCTGCAGGGCCTGCAAGACGGAGCTCTTCCGCCGGGCCGCATCTGGCTGAGGCAGCGGGCGTCTCCCCCACCTGCCAGCTTTTTTGGCCGATCGCCCATCCGTGGCCTGATCCTGACTGGACATCTGATTAGACGTTGAATTGCTTTAACATCCGATCTCTGTTTGCATGGCATTTTATGATGTGAGATTACTATGTGGAAATTGTTATTTTAGTATTATTGTAATTGTATTATTTTAATTGTGGAACACCGCCCTGAGCCCGTTTGGGGAGGGGGGTATATAAATCTAATAAAATAGATACAAATAAAATAAATAATGCTCCCTCTGAGCTGTGGAGTCTCGTGAGCAAAGAATCTAGTTCGTGAGCTACTGGCATTTAAAGTTGTGAGTGAGCGATTTGGCTGCTGCGTAAATTAGTTTGCTCTGGAGCCCTCCTTCCTGAGCGAAGACAAAAATGTGCCAGCTGGAGGCTAAAAAACTGTGAGCAAGCTCGCACTAACTCAACTTAGAGGGAACACTGGTCATAAGTCCCACGGTGCACTGCCTGGGTCAGGCTGCACCGGGAGTCTTGTGTGCAGTTCTGGAGGCCTCACTTCAAAAAGGGATGTGGGCAGGACGGAGCGGGTGCAGAGGAGAGTGCCCTCTTTGGCTTGGGGGGGCCTGGAGACCAAGAAGCCCTTTATGAGGGAAGGCCGAGGGAGGACTTGGGAATGTTCAGTCTGGAGAAGAGGAGGTTGAGGGGGACACGATGGCTCCCTTGACGTTTTGGAAGGGCTGTCCCTTGGAGGAGGGCAGGGAGCGGTTCCTGTTGGCAGCAGAGGAGAGGACTCGCAAGAATTGGTTTAAATGAAGAGCGGGAAGGTACCGGCTGGATATTAGGAGAAACTTTTCTACAGTCAGAGCTGTGCAACGGTGGAATCAGCTGCCTGGGGAGGTGGTGAGCTCCCCCTCCCTGGCAGCCTTTCAGCAGTGGCTGGACAAACCCTTGTCAGGGATGCTCTAGGGGGGTTGGTCCTGCATTGGGCAAGGGGTGGGACTGGGTGGCCTGCAGGGCCCCTGCCAATTCTTTGTGATTCTATGGTTCTATGATCCTGTCCTTTGCGTGCAAATGTCTGTTGGCTCTCAGGTGAGGCCTGCAGGAAGTCAGCGTAAAGGTTATTCATGGAATGGAGTTATGCCCCCCGAGGGCGGCCGCGGCAAACTGTGCCTTGCCAGTTCTGAGCCGGTTCCATGATGAGGCTCAGAGGAGGCCTGCAGGCCTCCCTTTCCTGGCCACTGAGATGGCCACCCAAAGCCCCGTCCCGTGTGGTGGCCCTGGCTTCAGAGCTCAGGCAGGCGACACACAGAGAGACACAGAAAGACTTTTGTGTAATGGCTCCCTTCTCCCATCACGGCCATCTTTTGGGTTGCAAGTTTGGAAAGGTCATATTTCCAGAAAGTTTGAAGCCATGGTAAAAGTGGGGTTCCCCCCCAGGGGGTGGGAAATAGACATATTAGGGAAAATCTAAAATAGGCAGTATTTAGTGTCCTGTTAAACCTGAACTTCTTTTACTCATCTAACAACACAGAGTAGTACATCATTTATAACCTAGTTACCGTGCGGAATTGTACTATTTGTCATACTCAAGGAATTTAAAAAGCATAAATGTCTTTGTTTTCTATAAGAAGAATTGCAAGCACACGCTGTAGGTGGGAAGGAGTTGCAAACTGCGGCACCCTGCGCTACCGTAGCACCCGCAGGGATCTGGAACACGCGGGCCGCTCTTCGCACTCTCCCATAGAGTCACAGCAGATAGGACTACCAGCATGTCTAGATAGTCTGCTGAATGTTATAACACTGAAAACACCGAACTCTTTAATGTATTATCATTAAGCATTGTGTATTAATTGTTGCCAAGATTAACAAAAATACATTGAAAAGGTACGCGTATTCTGTATACATAGGAATTATCAGTGTCTAGTGCCATAGCTGGTCTTGATAAAAATTTCATACTATGCATTTTGAAAAATAGCTTGTCTTTTATTGAACTTCCAAAAAGGGGCGGGGGGGGGTTGTTACAGGATTTTTTAAAGCATTCCCTCAAATGTCCCAATTTTTCCACTGGAGAAATATGAGAAAATCCTCAGACTTTTTTTAAGATAAAAGTTTTCTCATTCAAAGAAAAATATTTCCTAGGAGATTTTTCCCCTCAGTGTTCCCCCAAATCCCCCAATTTTCCCAGTTTGGTGTAGTGGTTAAGTGCACGGACTCTTGTCTGGGAGAAACGGGTTTGATTCCCCGCTCCTCCACGTGCAGCTGCTGATGTGACCTTGGGTCAGTCACAAGCTCTGGCACAGCTGTTCTCTCAAGGACAGTTTCTGTCAAGAGCTCTTTCAGCCCCACCTACCTCACAGGGTGTCTGTTGTGGGGAGGGGAAGGAGAAGGAGATTGTCAGCCGCTCTGAGACGCCTTTGGGCAGTGAAGGGCGGGGTATAAATCCAATCTCTTCCCTTCTTCTTCTTCTTCAGAAAAATTGAAAAAAAGTCCCCACAGCTAAGAGTCCTCACAGGTTTTTCTCATTTGTTGTTCTTCCGCAGCACTTTTATGAGGTCTACAGCCGGAACCCAGCCTCCCCTATTGAGGAGCAGATAGAAGGAGCTCGACGGAGGGTCAGCCAGTTGCAACTGAAGATCAGGCAGGAGATGGGGGTCTCAGTGGTAAGTCAGTCTGGAGGGGCCCGGCTCTGTCTTTGGTATCCCTGGTCCAGTTCTCTTGTGCAGTGAACGGAAAGGGGCCGTGGCTCAGTGGCAGAGCATCTGCTTGGCATGCAGAAGGTCCCAGGTTCAATCCCTTGCAGCATCTCCAGGTAAAAAGGACCAGGCAGGAGGTGATGGGAAAGACCCTCCGCCTGAGACCCTGGAGAGCTGCTGCCAGGTTGAGTAGACAATACTGACTTTGATGGACCCAGGGAGCTATTCAGCCATAAGGCAACTTCATGTATTCCCGAGTGCTGAGAAGATCCTCCCTCCGCTTGAGACTGGGCAGAAGATACCCTGCTGGGTTGGGTGGACCCGGGGCCAGACACACTGTAAGAGAGCCAGCTGCATAGGTTGGCATATGGCTGCTTACCCGTGCATGCCCACGAAAGCTGCTACCAGGAATCAAACTCTGTTGGTATTAAAGGTCACACTGGGCTCAAACTGTGTCCTGTTGCTTGAGACCAACACGGTGACCCCTCTTCGTCTCCTTCTCCTCCTCCTCCTCCTCCCCCTGTTCTTCTTCTCCTCCTTCTCCTCCTCCACCCCCTTCTTCTTATTTCGATTTATTAATCGCCCTATCCCGGCTATGCTGGGCTCTGGGCAATGTGCAAGAGAGGCATAATGCCATAGAACAAAATACAAAGTTTTAAATCCAATACAGTTAATAAGAATAAAACCAGAATAAAATCCCAGATGATGATTTACAGTTTTCTGTTCCTTTCTGGACTACTTAGCTATATATAGTGTGTGTGTGTATGTGGGGGAATAGAAACTTAACATAATGTACATACAGGAAAGAGGGGAAGGGGGAAGGGTGTCAGCCAGTATAACCAACCTCACCTAAATGTGAGGGTAGTTGAAGTCTCCCAGTATAACAACATTATCTCCTTTAGTCACCTCCCTTCCTTCCGTCTCCATCTCAAGATCAGCCTTAAGGATCTGATCGGGTGCGAGACAGTGTACCACTACTTTTAAGCAACCCTTGGGGCCTAGTATTTCCACCCGTGTAGCTTCTGTTGGGGAGTTCTTTCCCCCAGATGTTTTCTCTTATTTGATTTTGTGCCCTCTTTGGTGCAAAACGCCGTGCCTCCCCCTACCCATCCTCCCTGTCCTAACCTGCAGATACCCAGGGCTGACGGTATCCCATAGATCTCTGCACCACCTGAGAGACCAACTAGATCTCAGTTTTCATTGAGTACCAAGCACTCCAGCAACCCTGCCTGCCACCTTTCGGTTCAAGTGAAGCCCGTCTCTTTTGTCGAGGTTTGGCTCGCCCCAGAGAGTTCCCCAGTGCCAAACGAATCTAAACCCTTCCTCCTAGCACTGCTTTCTCATCCACGCATTGAGACCCCTGATCTGTGCTTGTCTTGCCTTGTGCATGGAACTGGCAGCACTTCTGAGAATGCTGCCTTGGAGGCCCCGACCTTTAGCCTTCTGCCCGGGAACCTCATTTCTCACGAGGTTAGAGACCAGTTGTCTGGAAAAGAGCTGCTGAAGTGGGTTCTGAAACAATCATATGTGGAAGCCTCAGCATTGCCAGGGGTGGCGCTGGATCCTGTGGCTGGGTCCCATCCTGCCAACGGCAGACCAGAGCCTCCCAGGAGTCCCTCCCCCCCCGAGCGAAGAAGAAGAGCCCTGGAGCTTTTGGTGCCGGGGGGGGGAGCGGACAGCCTTCAGTGGGATGGGTCCGTGGGGTCCGCCCTGTAGCCTCGGAGGAGGGTGTCTCAGGGTCAGTCGATAGGAGGGTGAGCGGACAGCTCACGGGCAGAACACGGTTTCCTCTGCCCTTGAGGCAAGGCAGTGTGGCGGGGAGTGCTGTCTTCTTGACTTTCCTCCCGGAAGCTCTCTGCCTCTCTAGGATAGACTCCCTCGCAGGAAGGGCGGACTGAGCAGATCGTTTTCCTGCTCTGACTGCCCCGTTTTCTACTTCCGCCGTGCTCTTCCTCTGCATTGTTCACAGCGTATCGTGTCTTGACGCTTTTTGCGTCGTTTCTAGCGACTGTAATCCTGGCCTTATTGCGTTGCTTGTTAGATGCGTCATGCTGCCTGGTCACATTGATTCACGCGGTGTGTGTAATCTGCCCTCCCTCCTGGTGAGGAAGGCAGGCTGGGAGCAAAGGAAATGGAACAGGAGGCCGCTAAAGGGGGTGCTTTGGCTGCCCCCGGGGTCAGCCCAGAGGCCGGGGGAGAGACTGCAGGCGATGCGTTTGACGGGAGCAGCATTAAGTGGTCCAAAAACGCGGCATGCTGGGAAAGATCTTTTGTGGCAGGCGGGTCTGAGGTCCGTGCTGCGGAGGACATGCAGACTCGGTAACAATGTGGGCAGAATGGGGCTCTTTCCGGGCCTTCCGGGGCACCAGGCAGTGGGTCAGGGATGTCTTGCGGAGGCGGTGTGTGGAAGGTCAGGTGGGGAGGCTCCGGAGGGGAGGGGCCTCCTTCCTGTTTCCCTGGGTCCCCCGTGTGTGGAGCGGCCCCCGTTGCTCTGGAGGCCTGGCTTTCTGGCACCCCCCCTCGCCCGGCAGGAGGGACCGTGGCGCTGACCTCTCGGCCTTTCCCCCTTGCAGGCGGGCGATTCTGGCTCTGTTGCTTCCCGCGCCGCTGATGGTGAGTTGGGCCACAGGACGGAGGGTGTTTTTCTGCTCGGGGTGGGGGTGTGGCGCAGGCTGGTGCAGGGTGGGCTTGCTGGGGTTGGGAAAGGGGCGCGGAGTCGGGAGAGGCTCTCAGCTCGTGGCCCGTGGCGGGTGGGAGCTTTGCTGGCGGAGAATGCCCCCCCCCCGGCAGTGTTCCCTCTAAGCTGAGCTAGTGTGAGTTAGCTCATAGTTTTTTTAGCCTCTGGCTCACAGATTTTTGCCTCGGCTCAGGAAGGAGGGCAGCCAACTGGCTCGCTTATACCTTAAAGGTCGGTAGCTCACAAAGTAGAATTTTTGCTCACAAGACTCAGAAGCTTAGAGGGAAGCATTGCTCCCCAGCAAGGATTCTTTGGTGCAGAAGAGGAGCAGATGGGAGGAGAAGGGTTCGGGCTTTTGCTGTTTCCCAGGCGGGGGGGGGGGAGTGTTGTCTCTGGGCAGCACTCACCTGTGGCCTGAAGTGGGGGGGGAGTGCCAATGGAGACGGGCAGGAGAGAAGTGGGCTCCGCTTGCCCCGCGGGTGGCGAAATCAGCCCTTCTGGTGTACTTGTGGGGCCTTTTCTGGCATCTCCTCTCTCCCCCCCTTCCTCTGCCGCTGCAGGGTGCCTGTCTGTTGACTCCCAGGATGGTGACAGCGGCTTGGACTCGGGTCCCGAGCGCTTCCCTTCCGTGAGCGAGGTGAGGGCTGCTGGGGGGGCTCGGTTCGGGGGCTGCAGGGGGGTGGGGCTCGGTCCGGGGACCGGGCATGCTCCTTACGGACCGGACAGCCTTGTGTGTCGTTTCAACAGATCTCCCTGCATCGGAATTCTGTCCTGTCCGACCCTGGAGTGGACAGCCCCCCCCACACCTCCCCGGTCATCCCCGCCAAGGCCTTCCAGCACCCCTGGGGCCCCAGCGCCGACTCTCCTTTCTCCCCCGTGATGGAGCCGGTGAGTCTGCGGGGAGAGGCCTGGGCTTCTTTTCGGAGCGCAGCAGGCCGTGGCGACACCGGGAAGAGCAATGGGGGTGGGGGGTGGGGAGGCTGGGGGCTTGGTTTAGAGCTGAGCCTTCTGATGGTTCCTTCTGGGACGGTTCCTCCTCTGCCTTGTGGCCTTGTTGCTCTTGCAGACCCTTCCCTTGGGGGGGGCAACAGTGGTGCTTGGGCGGGGGGGGCCAACAGTGGGGGAGGGGCTTCTACTGTCCTGGCCCCACTGCTGGACCTCTTGATGGCCCCTGGTATTTTTGGCCACTGTGTGACAACAAGAGTGTTGGACTGGATGGGCCATTGGCCTGATCCAATGTTGGCTTCTCTCTTATGTTCTTATATCTGGGGCTCTGTATTCTTGGTGCCTGGAGGGGGGCACCTGCGGGGGGCAGCAGTGGGACTATAGCTTAGCCACAAGGTATAGACTGGGGCAAGGGATGCTCTGTCTTCTTGGTGCTGGGGGGGGGTCAACAGTGGGAGGGGGCTTCTAGTGTCCTCCTGGCCCCACTGCTGGACCTCCTGATGCCCCCTGGTATTTTTGGCCGCTGTGTGACAACAAGAGTGTTGGACTGGATGGGCCGTTGGCCTGATCCAGCATTGGCTGTTCTCTTACGTTCCCTGTCTCTGTTCCCCTCCGCAGGGCATGGACGGAGGCGCTCTCAGGCCGCTCATCATCGGTCCGGAGGAGGATTGCGATCCGGGATACTTTAACAACAACGAGGTGGGCGTCTGGAGATGCCAGGAAGGGAGGGGGGGTGGCACTGCCAGAAAGAGCCTTGGCTTTCTTGGGCCAGGGTGTGGGGCGGGCAGGCCTCTCTCTTTCCTTTCTCCGGCTCTGATACCGGCCCGATCTCTTCCCGCCCTAGTGCGACTCCCTCTTCCAGGACCTGGGGAGGCTGAAGTCCCGGCCGGCTCACCTTGGGGTTTTCCTGCGCTACATCTTTTCTCAGGCGGATCCGAGTCCTCTGGTACGAGCAGGCAGAGCGGCACTGCTGCGTGGGGGCTGGGCGGCCTTTGGGCCGAGGGGCCTGGCGGAACACGGGCCCAGCAGGCACGCCTCCCTCCACCTCTGTGGATCCTGCCGGCTGGCCAAGGATGGGGGGGTGGCTGGCAAGAGCCGGGCACCACGTGGCAGGAACAGAGGGCTGGGGGCTAGCGTGGAGGCATCTGGGCAGACCTGAGGGCCCCTCCCTCCTCCTCCTCCTCCCCCCAAAAGACCAGACCTGTTGGCATCTCCTTGCTCCCTGACGGGGTGCTTGCAGATGTTCCTGAGCAGGCATCGGGGCTTGAAGACGTGTGTTTCAAAACATAAGAAAGCTCTGGAAGCCAAAGGGCATTTGGGACAGCTGGGTGGGACCCGTGTTCCCTCTAAGCTGAGTCAAAGCAAGACTAGATCTAATGGGTGGAAATGACAAGGGAGTCGTTACTGGCTAAATATCAGGAGGAACTTCCTAACTGTCAGAGTGGTTGAGCAGTGGAATGGTCTGCCTTGGGAGGAGGTGGTGGATGCTCCTTCCCTGGACGTTTTCAAGCGGAGGCTGGATGACCATCTTCTGGGTATGTTGTAGGTATGTAGGGCTCTGTTTCGGCTGTGCTCCGGCAGAGTGCAGGGGGTTAGACTAGACAACCTGCAAGGTCCCTTCCAACTCTAACATTCTAGGATTCTAATGTGAGCTAGCTTTTTCAGCCTCTGGGTCACACATTTTTGCCTTCGCTCAGGAAGGAGGGGCTCCAGAGCAAACTAATTTATGCAGTGACCAAATTGCTTGCTCACAACTTTAATGCCAGGGGCTCACAACGCAGAATTGTTGCTCACAAGACTCTCCACAGCTTAGAGCAGGAGTGTCAAACATGCGGCCCGGGGGCTGTATGAGGCCCCTGCAAGGCTTCCATCAGGCCCACAGAGGAACTGGGCTGTCTTCTGCTTCTTCTTCCAATTCTGCTGCGTCATCGTAGTTTTGCAGCTGACAGATACACCCCTGAGCAGCAGACTCAAGATTGCAACAGCACAGACATTTGGATGCAGTAATTCAGAGCAAGAGGTGTCAGTTATCAGACACTGTTAAATAAACAAAATATGGCAAGCGTGTTGATGCTTTAAGCATGTTTTTATTTTAAGTTTAAAAAAACCCTTTGTTTCTGCGTCCTTTATATAAAGTTTCTATCTCCGCTACTGGGCATTACATTTTATGACACACACGTGGCCCGGCCCAACGAGGTCTCATTTATGTCATATCCAGCCCTCATAACCAACGAGTCCGACCCCCCCTGGCTTAGGGTGGGGCAGCCGTGGTCGCTTGCGCCGACCAGGTGAGTGGGTGGGGCGGAGTCCGCAAGGGGCTGCTGGGTGACCAGGCACTTCCCGGGTGGCCTCAGTGTAGCCCCCCTGCCCCACCCCTCCCCGTTTCCGGAATGTTCTGGCTCGCTGGCATGCATTTCTGCTGACTGCGTAGGTGTGAATCCGGTGTGGGGGCAGGCACAGGTGTTAGGACTTATTTAGTCAGTTACTGAAAACATTTGTTGGCTCCCTTTCTTCCTTTAAGGAGCACAAAGCCACTTCCAGTATCGATAAAGCGCTTAAAACAGCAGGCATATAAAAAAGCCCAAAGCCCAAACAGTTCAGGACTGCTGGCAGACCCAGCCGAACGTGGGCCTCAGTAAGGCCGCCTCCCCCTGCATAATCGGGGGGCTGCCACCGGAAAGGCCTGGGCGCCAGCGTGGCCTCGTGCCTGGAGGGCCGGGGTCTGGTCCCGATCCCCCCTCTTCGGCCGTGGAAACTCACCGGGCGACCTTGGGTCGGTCTCACGGTCTGCCTAACTGGCTTCCCTGGGTGGCGGGTGGGGGTGGATGCTGTGGGGACAGAGGAGACGGCAAGGCTCCCTCTAAGCTGCGAAGTCTTGTGAGCAAAAATGTGAGCCCCTGGCATGACAGTTGTGAGCGAGCGATTGGGCTCCTGCATCCATTAGCTTGCTCTGGAGCCCCATCCTTCCTGAGCTAAGGCAAAAATCTGTGAGCTGGAGGCTCAGAAACCGTGAGCTAGCTCACACTAACTCTGCTTAGAGGGAACACTGGAGGAGAGGAGGGGGGAGCCACGTGCAATGAGCCACATTGGGAGTCGTCGTCGTCCCCCCACCCAGGGGAGAAAAGCCGGAGTGTGAAGGCCGTGGGAACGAACGCTCGGCCTGGCCTGTGGGCCTGGCTGCCTTACCTTGGTGCAAAGGAGCCCTTCTTCGCCCACTTCCTCTTCCCCCCGGCCCTTTCGCAACCTGCCGGCCTCTCTTACGGCTCCTGCTCTTCCTCCCTCCCTCCCTCCCTTTCTCTCTGCCGGCAGCTCCTGTACTTGTGCGCCGATGTCTGCCAGCAGGTGAACCCCAAGGAGGTGCGCGGGCTCAGCAAGGACATCTGGAACATCTTCCTGGACAAGAGCGCGGTAGGAGCGGGCGGGGTGGGGTGGGGTCCTGGCTTCCCAGAGGGCAGGAACTGGGACCGGCCCTCCCTCCCTCTGGCGCCGGCCGTGGGGGATCTCAGAAGAGGGGCCTGGAAGCCTCTCCCAGCTGGGCCCGGCCAAGAGACTGGGGCTCAGCCCCACACCCATCCAGTTGGGGGCCAGCGTGGTGGTGGTGTGTGTGTGGGGGGGGTTAAGAGGGGTGGACTCTCATCTGGAGAGCCGGGAGGGTTGATTCCCCACTCCATGCCCCCCCCCCCGCCTCAGTGGAACCTGCTGCTGGGCGACCTTGGGCCAGTCCCCGTTCTCCCTCTCAGAGCTCTCTCAGCCCCGCCTGCCTCCCAAGGGGCCCGTTGTGGGGAGAGAAGAAGAAGAAGAGGAGGAGATTGGATTTATGCCCTGTGCCCACTTGGAATCTCAGAGCAGCTTACAACCCCCTTTCCCTTCCCCTCCCCTCCACACAACAGACACTGAGAGAGCCAGTTTGGTGTGGTGGTTAAGTGCGCGGACTCTAATCTGGGAGAACCGGGTTTGATTCCCCCACTCCTCCACTCGCACCTGGCTGGATGACCTTGGGCTGGATGACCTCTGGCACAGCTGTCCTTGAAAAAGAGCCGTTTCTGTCAGAGTTCTCTCAGCCCCACCTCCCTCACAGGGGGTGTCTGTTGTGGGGAGGGGAAGGGGAAGGAGTTTGCAAGCCGCTCTGAGACTCCAAATGAAAGGCAAGGGGTATAAATCCAATCTCTTCTCTTCTTCTTCTTCTTCTAAATGGGGCCGAGAGAGCTCATGAGAGAACAGCTCCAAGAGAACTTGTGACTAACCCAAGGTCACACCAGCAGCCACACGTGGAGGAGTGGGGGAATCCAACCCAGTTCTCCCAGTTTAGAGTCCGCGCACTTAACCATGACGCCAGATTGGATGGGAAAGGCGATTGTTAGCCGCTTCGAGACGCCTGAGGGTAGAGAAAAGGGGGGGGGTATAAAAACCATCCCTCCCCTCTTCCCTGACGTTTTGACTTCTTTTCCTTCCCCCTAGCTTCTGAGAGTGAAAGTCCCCGATCAATTACTGGCTGAAATAGGTATGTTGAGTCCTGGGTGAGAATGCAGCGTATGCCCCGCTCTGTGCCGAGGAGCTCCCCGCTGCTGTGACTGAGGGGGTGTGGAAGGGGTGGTGGTGGGGGAGCGGTTCCGCCCCCTCTTGGGTGTTCAGCGATGGGGCTGGACTGGGCCATGCAGGGCTTGTGCTTTCATAGAATCATAGAATGTTAGAGTTGGAAGGGACCTTGCAGGCCATCTAGTCCAACCCCCCCTGCACTCTGCAGGAACACAGCCGAAACCCCTACATACCTACAACATACCCAAAAGATGGTTGTCCAGTCTTTGGTCCACCCTGATTGCCCCCCCCCCGCAAAGGTTGCTGCAGATCTGAGAGCAGCTGGGACGGGGGTGGGGGGGTGAGCAGGTCTTACTGGCCAGCAGGTAGGGCCAGGCTGCTGGAGCGGCCTGAGGACAACGGATTGGGCGGGGGAGGGGGGTGAGAACCTGCTGTGCAGAGGTCAGGCTGGCCAGATCCTCGGGCGGAGGGAGCAGGTGGCCCCGGGTAAGATGCTCTGAGCCGCTGGCGGGGAGGGAGGGCCGCGTCAAAGCGCCCCCTGCCTTGTAGCTGCGTCTCCTCCACCCCCGGCCTTGAGCGCCCCTCCCCACCCCACGCAGTCCACAGGGAGGAGCCCAGAGGGGGGATGCGCATCACACCAGGCTTCAGCAGCGTGGTGGGGATGGGGGTGGGACCAACCACAAACGTGCCAAAAGGACCCCAGGCCTCCCCCCGGAAGCTCTAGAGGGGACGGGCCCTTCCGGGTGGGCTCCTTAACGCCCCCCCTTCTCCTCCTGGGATGGTCCCCCCAGAGGCTCGCCTGCGGAATGGGGAAGACCCTCGGAGCGCCTTCTCGGAGGTTCAGGAGGCCGTCATGCCGGAGATCCAGGAACAAATCCAGGATTATAGGTAGGTGAGCGCGCGCCTGCCCTGGGCTCCCTTCGGAGGGTTAGAAGCAGGGGGGGTCTGGCCTGGCGCAGAATTCTCTCCAACACGGAATTCTCTCCTGTGACTGGCCCAAGGATCTCCCCAGCATGGGCTCCGTGAGATCCCTGCACTGGAGGTGTGAATTCTCTGCCGCTGAACTGTGACCCCTCCCTTCCTTCCTTCCTTCCTTCCTTCCTTCCTTCCTTCCTTCCTTCCTTCCTTCCTTCAGCCCATTTTGGAATATTTGGGCCTTTCCTTTGCCCTCTGGGGCTGGCCCTCGGAGACCCGGGTTAAGCTAGCAGAGGCCCACAGCTGTGATCCTATTTCCCGCTGGGGTGGCATTTTCTGCCTGTCTGAGCTGGGCCCTCCGCCCGCCCAGGTCCGTAGAGGAATGTGGTGCTTTGGAAACCCGGCTGCTGTGGGGCTGCGGTACAGATCCTGCAGCGGGTGCCGTTTGGGCAGGCCGAGGCCGACCGAGAAGGCCCCTGACCATAGCCGGGAAGGGGTTTGCACAGGGCGCCTCTGATTTCAAGAATGCCTCGTTGCAGGTGTCGCTTCTGGAGTTCAACTTGATTTGCATCACGGTGCTGTACGGTCCACCTCGTTGCCTGAAGTCGCCCCCGGCCCCCTGAGCGGTGGGGTGCAGACAGGAGGGGAGCGAGGGGGGCAGGTGCCGGGGAGACTGGAGCTTTCTTTGTGTGCGTCTGCAGGACCAAGCGGACCATGGGGCTGGGGAGTTTGTACGGGGAGAACGACCTGATGGACCTGGACGGCGACCCCCACAAGGAGCGGCAGGTGGCCGAGAAGCAGATCGCTCACCTCGGGGAAATCCTGTGAGTGTGTGTGTGTGTGTGTGGGGGGGGGCAGTCAGGTGCCGCTGCTGCTGCTGCTGCCTTGGGGGGTGTGGGGGGAGGTCAAAGTCAGAGGAGCGCAAAGGGCTTCGGAGGAATCCTCGATGGGGGGGAGGCTTGGTGGGGGCAGTTGGCTGGCTTTCCTCTCTGGAGCTGCTGGCCTATTGCTTTGCTTCGTGTGGAGCTTCACAGGTGGCTGCGTGAGGGGATTAGTTTCAGGGCCAAGGGAGAAGCAGGGCAGAATCAGGCACCCAGGCGGGCAGCTGTGGCCCCGTGCCAAGATGGCCGTGCCGGGGGCAGGCTTGGCATTGGTGTGCACCATAAAATGTGATGCCAGGTAGCGGAGATATAAACACAAGACCAGCACAAGACCAGTCAGGAAGCTGTAAACACACCCTCCCTGGGGCCGGGGCGGAAGTTCTGGAGCTGAAAACTCAAAAAGGACAATGCATTCAGCAAAAATATTCACTACATACATATATATATATATATATGGCGCATAAGAGGTCCAACAACAGTTTTAGGTTGATGAAGTTCTCTGGAATGTTGTTTCTTTCCGTGAAGACTTCCTCTGAACAGGACCGCGTAAACAATCAATTGCGTATCTCATCACTTATTAATCGTTGAATACATAACTATAGCAGCGGCTTCTCTGAAAACATTTCCTCAGTCGTCATGTTGACACAAAGTGCATTCATGACGGGCAGTCTGGGAGTACCAGCCCAGAGAGGGCTTGCTACACAACAACGGCCCCTGCCCCGCGGGGCGGGCCTGCTGTGCAATGGCTTCTTTCCTTTCTCCAAGGTCGGGGACAGAGGGTGGCGCTAGGGGAGCAGATGTCCCGGAGGCACCCGCTGATTTGCGAAGTCCCCCAAGGGGCGGTGCTATCCCCAGTGTTGTTTAACATCTACATGCGCCCCCTTGCCCAGATCGGCCGGAGGCACAGGTTAGGGTGTCAGCAATACGCGGATGACACCCAGCTATATCTGTTGTTGGGCAGTTGGTCCGACTCTACCCTAGAGGACCTAGACTGGGTGCTTCAGGACGTGGCGGGCTGGCTGAGACTGAGCCGATTGAAATTGAATCCGATGAAGACGGAGGCCCTGTGCCTGAGTCGGAGTGGGTCGGGGGTAGGGATCCCACTACTGACCTTCAGTGGGGCGCCATTGGTGCCAGTGCCAAGGGTCAGGAGTTTGGGAGCGCTCCTGGATGCCACCTTAACAGTGGAGGCCCAGGTAGCAGCCACTGCCAAGGCAGCCTTTTACCATCTACGGCTGATTGGGCAGTTGGTTCCCTTCCTCGGACGCAATGACCTGGCAATGGTGATCCACGCAAGGGTCACCTTGAGATTGGACTACTGCAACGCTCTCTACATGGGGCTGCCCTTGTCCCAGATCCGGAGGCTGCAGCTGGTGCAAAATGCGGCAGCCAGGGTGTTGATGGGCCTCTCTGTACGAGAGCACATCCAACCTGCGCTGAAGGCATTGCACTGGCTGCCAGTAGCACACCAGGTTCGCTTCAAGGTGCTGGTTTTGACCTTTAAAGCCCTAGATGGTCGGGGGGCCTCCCTACCTGAGGGACCGCCTTTCCCCGCATGTCCCCCGGAGAGCACTGAGGCTGGGGACCCAAGATCGCCTGACCGTCCCTGGTCCAAAAGATGCTAAACTGGCCGTCCCCAGAGCCAGGGTGTCAGGATTAATGGGTTTCCTCGTGGGTCAACAGGAGACTTGAGCGCATAGAAGCCAAAGTTTGGGCTTTAAAATGAAATACTTATTTAAAACAATAATCATAGAGGCATAACATAAAATCCAGCAACAAACACTTCAGAGAGAACAAAGGAAAATAACAAACACTAAGTTGATCTACCCGTACTTTACAGCGTAGTTCTCAGAGGGCGCAGGATATAAATCACAGCGAAGAATGAGGCTTCTAAAAGCAGGAATCAGCAACAGGCGCTCCCAGATTCAGCTTAGCCCCCACCCCCACACCCCACTAAGGTGTCAAGATATACTCTTCTTTCCCACATAGCAGCTGCATCCCTTTACCCTCCTAATGGCTCTTCAACTAACATTAATTAGTAGCCCTGCCTGTGTCTGAAATCACATTAGCGATAATAAACTAAAACAGCTGCACCGGGACGAAGACTAACATGCTGCCTCATAAGTTAACCCTTCATGGGCACTTGTGCTTCACACAGGGCCTTTACAGTGGTGGCCCCATACTGGTGGAACGAGCTCCCAGAAGACACTAGGGCCCTGCGGAACCTTTTACAGTTCCGCAGGGCCTGTAAAACGGAGCTCTTCCACCAGGCCTTTGATTAGGGGCCGCCACTGAGGAACGAGCGCTGGAAATCAAACCAGCAAGGCCCTAAGCTATGCCCTAGACAATAAGACGACTGGTCACCGGCCCATCTACATCAGCCCACTTTAGGAAACGCCATCTGCACGGATTGCACTTTATGCATACTACAGTTCGGATTTTATAGTTATGTATTTACAGATTGTATTTTATTGTGTTTTAGTTCATGTATGCTGCCTTGAGCCTGCATGCAGGCAAGGCGGGATATAAATCTAAAATAATAAATAAATAATAAACAATAAAAAGGGCTTGTGCATGAGAAGGAGGGGGCAGGGGAAAGTGAGGCAGTGTGTGGGGTGGGGCAGGGCTCCTCCTGGCAGACGAGGCATGTGTGTGGGGGGAGGCGCATTGGTAGGAGTGGTCTGGAAGGGCGGTTCGGGGAGACCGACAGTAAGCGAAACCCTTTTCCCCCCTTTGCTGCAGATCCAAATATGAAGAGGACAGGAGGTGAGTGGTTCTCTGGGATCCAGAGCTTACGGCCGGCGGAGTAGATGGTACGAGGTGGTGGTGGGGAGAGTCCCACTTGGGGCAGTCTTTTGATAATCGTAGTCTAGCTGAAGGCAGTTGGAAACAGACCATAACTGGGTGCCCCTGTGACCTTTCCCATTTCCTTTTTTGTGACATCATCATCGTTATTAATAATAATAGTTAATATGCTGTCAAAGGCTTTCACTGCCAGAGTTCATTGGTTGTTGTAGATTTTCCAGTCTGTCTGGCCGTGGTCTTGGCACTGTAGGACCTGGCGTTTCGCCAGCAGCTGTGGACTGGCATCCTCAGAGGTATCACACAGAAAAAGGGAGTACTCTTTGGGTCAAGGTGAGAAGAAAGAAGAGAGTTTATAAAAATAAATAGGGCATGGTTTCCAGTCCTGACAAACACAAAATGCTCTACATCTCACAACAGCACTACAGATAAGATTAGAATTTCAACAGCCCGTCCATATGCAAAAGAACCTCCTCAGGAAAGCTCCTCCATTAGCATGTTCACAGCCTGGGGAACTCCTACAAGATCATGACTCAGCCCTACCCCACCTTCCTGAGGAGATATAAATTGCCTGCCTACCATTTTTTTTCTCACCTTGACACAGAGAGCACTCCGTCTTTCTGTTTTATGCCTCTGAGGATGCCAGTCACAGCTGCTGGCGAAATGTCAGGTCCTACAATGCCAAGATCCCGGCCGTACAGCCTGGAAAATCTACAACAACCAATAATAATAATAATGGTTTATTTATTGACAATATTTGTCTCCCGCACTTCTGCCCTTGCAGGGGCCTCCAAGGAGACTCACAATTTAAAACAAAGAAGATAAAATGACATTTGTTTATTTATTAAACTGGATTTAAACCACCCTCCGCTGTAAGAGCAGGGCTCAGGGCAGTGTACAGCATAAAACGCATTCATGTGATACATAATCAAAACAGTAAAAAACGCAGTAAAACAACAGTCAACCTCGCAGATGACGCTGAAGGTTTCCACTTGTGCCACCGCCTCACGGGGAAGGCAGGGAGCAGGAGTGCCGGGGAGGTGGAACAGTTGGTATCCTTAACTAAACGCCTGGCGGAACATCTCTGCCTTGCAAGCCCTGTGGAACTGCATGAGGCCCCGCGGGGCACGGATGTTATTCGGCAGAGAGTTTCACCAGGTTGCAGTCAGGGTGGAAAACCCCCTGGCTCTGGTCAAGGACAGCCGGATGCGTCTCAGGCCAGGGGCCACCAATAAGCTCTTATCTGCTGAGCATAATGCTGTTCTGGGGGGCATACCGGAAGAGGCAGTCCTGAAGATATGTGGGTCCCAGGCCGTTTAGGGCTTTGATGGTTAAGACCAGAACCTTGAACCTGATCCAGTACTCCACTGGCAGTCTGTGCAGCTCATGCAGCACATGTTGAATACGAAGAAGAAGAGACTGGATTCATCATACCCCGCCCTTCACTACCCAAGGGAGTCTCAGAGCGGCTTACAAACTCCTTTCCCTTCCCCTCCCCACAACAGACACCCTGTGAGGGAGGTGGGGCTGAGGAGAGCTCTTTCGAGGACTGCTCCTGAGAGAACAGCTCTGAAAGAACTTGGGACTGACCCACGGTCATATCAGCAGGTGCAAGTGGAGCAGTGGGGAATCAAACCCGGTTCTCCCAGATTAGAGTCCGCGCTCCTAACCACGACACCAAACTGGCTCTCAAACTATGCTGTTTGCAGGGTCCCCGTGAAGAACCGTGCCACTGCATTCTGTACCAGTTGGACTTTCTGGGTCAGTCTCAGGGGTAGCCCTACGTAGAGTGAGGTACAGTAGTCTAGTCTAGAGGTGACTGTTGTGTGGATCACTGTGGCTAGATCAGGGCGAGACAGGTAGGGGGCCAGTTGCCCGACCTGGCTTAGCTGGAAGAACGCCAGTCCGGCAACGTTTGTGACCTGGGCTTCCAATGATAAAGAGGCATCCGGAACCACACCCAGACTCCTGACAGTTGGTGCTGGTCTAGAGGGCACACCTGCAAGGCCTGGGCGTTGGCATCCCTGACCTGAACCCCCCCCGCCCCAGCTGCGGAACCTCCGTCTTAGCAGGATTCAGTCTTAGCCGGCTCTGTTCCAGCCGACCCACCCCAGCCTCCAACCCCCTCAGCCAGATTTGCTGGGCTGGCGTCCAGTATTCCCTCTAAGCTGCATCCATGTGAGCCAGCTCGTAGTTTTTTAGCCTCCGGCTCACACATTTTTGTCTTGGCTCAGGAAGGAGGGCTCCAGAGGAAACTTTAAAGGTGCCATTGGCGTCTGAACTTTAATGCCGGTAGCTCACAGAGTGGAATTTTTGCTCACAAGACTCCACAGCGTAGAGGGAGCCTTGCTTCCGGCCCTGCTGCCCATCGACAGATAAAGCTGGACGTCATCCTCATACTGGTGACACCCCAGCCAGACACTGCGCACCAGTTTGGACGAGGGGTCGTTTGTAGATGTTAAACGACATTGGAGAGAGGATTGTCCCCCGAGGACCCCCACAGAGTATGGGGCCCTTTCCCCAGCACTGTCCTCTGTCCCCGACCTCGGGGAAATGAAGTAGGCAGCTTCAAGACCATCCCCTGGACTCCTCTGTCGGCGAGGCGGGGGGTCAGCAGGTCATCATCGACCGCGTCAAATGCTGCTGTGCCATCCAACAGTAGCCGCAGCACCAACCTGCCTCAATCCAGCTGTTTGTGGAGCTTGTCTGTGTGGGCAGCCAGGGCCGTCTCCATCCCACGGCCAGGGTGGAAGCCCGACTGAAAGGGGTCCAGGGCCAGCGTGTCTTCCAGGAAACTCTGGAGCTGTTGTGCCACCGCTCTCTCAGTTACCTTAGAGAGCCAGTTTGGCATCGTGGTTAGGAGCGCGGACTCTAATCTGGGAGAACCGGCTTTGATTCCCCACTCCGCCTCCACATGCAGCTGCTGGTGTGACCTTGGGTCAGTCGTAAGTTCTCTCAGAGCTCTTCTCTCAAGGGGCAGTTCTTGGGAGAGCTCTCTCAGCCCCACCTACCTCATGGTGTTTCTGCTGTGGGGAGGGGAAGGGAAAGGGGTTTGTCAGCCGCTCTGAGACTCCTTCGGGTAGTGAAGGGCAGGGTATAAATCCAATCTCTTCTTCTTCTCTTCTTCTTACCCAGAAATGTGAGATTTGAGACTGGGTGATAATTGGATGGATCCATTGGGCCCAAAGTTGGCTCTTTTAGTCTCTCCAGATAGACCCCCAAATCCAGGGACAGATTGGTGATGTTTACCAGAGGGCCCTGTATCCTCCTGGGCTGGGCTGATGCTGACAGGATTCTGGGTACTGTTAGGCCGATCACATGCCTCTTGGACCCGTGTCCTTTGTGGGTGGCAAAAGCCAGTGGCAAGGGAATACAGGGCGTGGCCCACCCCTGGGGAGCCCGGGCGTGCTTGAGCTGGGCACCGGCCCCTTACCCCTGGCCCCTGACCCCTGCAGTCTTTGGGTCACCTTCCCAGGGCCACATCTGTGACCCACTGTGTGGAAATAGCATTGCATGGGCTGTGGGCAGCATGGAGAGCTGCATTTGGCCCAGGTTGTGTGACATCCTGCAGTCGATCGCATCGTTTCCCAGCGGCAGCAGAACAGGGCATGGCTCTCTTCTCTCCCCCCTCCCTGCAGCTCCCCAATGAGTTTCGCCTTGAGCACCTACATGAGCCACGTGGGGATCCGCATGAGGGAGCCGCGCCCGGCCAGCACCTCCGAGAAGCTGCAGGCCCAGGAGAAGGAGAAGTGGCTGCCCTTCTTCCCCAAGGCCAAGAAGGTGAGCGGTTGTGGGGGTGGATGCCGTCCGGGCCCCCCCCCCCCGGGGTGTGTGAGCATCTCCTCCGCCCCTGACCCCCCGCCCGCCCGCCTCTTCTGGCCCCACAGAGCAGCAGCACCAAGAAGGAGAAGGAGGCCCCGGAGGACAAGAGGAGGAACCCCATCTTGAAGTACATCGGGAAGCCCAAGAGCTCCTCCCAGAGCAGTGAGCGCGCCCCGTCTCCTGGGGGAGGGGAGGGGAGGCGGGCGGCTGCCTGCAGGGGGGGTGCCTGGCCCCCTGCTTCCTGGGCTGGGGTGGGGCGGGGCACCGCCGCGTGGGGTTCCCCCCCCCTCCGACTTCTCTTCTCGGCATCCCTTGTCCACCTTCCATCGTGCCGTGCAAAGCTTGATTTTTGACATCCCATCTTTGTTTTTTCCTTTCCTTTCCAGCATTTCATGTCCCCTTGTCCCCCGTTGAAGGTAAAAAGGAACCCCTCCCCCCATCTCATGTGCCCCCCAGTTAGGGGAGGGAGCTTTTGTGGAAGGCGGCTTTGGAGTCCCCTGAAGAGTAGCCGCCGGCTTCCCACGCTGACCCCGTAGCCGGGAGCCCAAGGATCACCCCTGGCCGTGGCCCTGGAGCCTGCCTGCCCTTTGTGGCCTGCCTTTGGGAACACCCAGGAGTTGCCCTGGCAGAAGGCAGGGAATGTCCCCCCTCCCTCCTGAGTGGGCACGGGAGGCTAGTGGTGCCCTGGGCCAAGCTGAGCCAAGGTGGTCCTTTGACCAGGCTCACTCCCTTCGCGGAGCTCTGCCCTCCCAGCCCGCCCGCTTCCTCTCTGTCATGGCATTTGCAGTTCCCACTGGAGGTGGCTGAGAGGGGGTGCAGCTTTGAGGGGCTACAGTTGTTTTCGGGGAGGGGGCTCTGTGTTGGCCGACAGGTCTACCCGAGCAGGTTGGCGAGCCCTGTGCCTCTGTGGGGGGAGGTTGCTTTGGGCAGGAGTGGCCGGCCTTGCTCCCCAGGGCTGCGGAAGGCGCAGGAGCCCGCGGGTTGCCCCATGGGGCCTCTGTTCCCGGCACGCCTGGCGCCCTCCTGCCCAGCGCTGCAAGAGAGGCGGGGCCTTCCAGCCTGCAACCGTGGCCCTTTCCTCTCTCCAGTTAAGCCTGGCAACGTGAGGAACATCATCCAGCACTTTGAGAACAGCCAGTATCACGACCCCCAGGAGCCTGGCCTCCAGCGACTCTCCACCGGCAGCTTCCCCGAAGACCTTCTGGAGATGGACAGGTAGGGGGCAGCCCGAGGGGGCACGACCTCCCTAAGAGGAGGTTGTGGCCAGCTGGGCAAGGCGGACCCTGGGCCCAAGGTGCTTTGGAACTGAGCCTGCGGACGTCCACCCAAACTGAGATCTTCCTGCCTCTGGCCACTGGAGTTAATTCCTAGAGGATTATGGGACGGCCAGGAGAGTGTGTCCGACCTCAGGACAGTACGAATGGCCTCCCTTGGGCCAGAGTGTTTGTCCCCCCCCGGGGCTCCTTCTGAGGCAGCCCGCCTTCAGGTAGAAAGTTCAGAAGTGAGCTCCGGAACGGTAAGATGGTGTGGCTTTGGGCCACAGCATGTCTGCGGGCCTGTTTCCGCGCAAGCCCCAACACCTTGGCCTTTCCCTCAGCTCCAGGGCGGAGGTCAAGCTGGGCCGTTCGGAGAGCCTGAAGGGACGAGAGGAGCTGAAGCGGCTGCGGAAGGCCGAGAACGTGCCTCGCTCCCGGAGCGACGTGGACATGGAGGCCGCGGCCGAAGCCACCCGGCTCCACCAGTCGGCCTCCTCCTCGGCCTCCAGTCTCTCGGCCAGGTAGGAGCCACGTGGGGAGGGGCAGCGGGAGGGTTTGTGGCGGGGCTCGGCCTGTTCTGGTGCGCCAGAGGGGGATGTCGTCTTGTCCACTGCTCTGGGCCGTGCGTCTTTGCCTCGTCTTTCTCAGGGCTCCCTGCTCCCTGACTCCCCTCACCCCAAGCTGGATGCCCCTGTCATGCTGGGGAGAAGGGGGCGGGTGGGAGTCTGCATTGCGCTTCCCTCGTATTCCATATTTGCTGGATCCGTCCTGGACTGAGTTGATCTCTTTCTCTGTTGGCAGGTCGCTGGAAAACCCCACCCCACCCTACACTCCCAAGATGGGGCGCAGGTGAGGAGAAGAGGGGCGCTCTCCAAAGGGGAGGGGGCGGGCGGCAGGGGCCTCTCACCCGCCATGTGTCCTCAGTTTCCCTCCTGACCTATGAAATAAAAATGAGCACAGGAGACTGAACTGGCAAGCCCAAAGCCTGCGGTCCCCTGAGTTCATGCTTTTAATTAATTAATTAATATTTCTACCCTGCCCTCCCGGCATAGCAGGCTCAGAGCAGGTTCCATCAGATATAGCAAACAATATACAGTATAGAAAAATTTTAAAACAGTTAAAACGCCAGTAAAATACAACAACACTCATCCGGTGCAAGTTATAGTTAAAGCCCCATAGGTCCCGTCTCTTTCCAGATTTGGTCCTTTGTTCTGACCCGCTGAGGCCCAGTAGAGAGGGAGGGACGTCCGCCACCCTGCTGGCCGTTCTTTCATTTTGGGGGGGGGGCGTGGGGGGGGCACTTAAAGTTCTGACGGCCATTAAAAATCACCTGTTGGCCAGAACCTCCCCCCAGCACAAAATTATCGGTGATACGTCCTACGCAAATGATTTCTCAAGTAGACATCTACCCATTTTGAATGCACTGGAAAATGTAAGAAGTGAGTCCACAGAAGGCCTTTGACATCCAGTGCCGGCCTGGTTTATTAAGCTTTCTAATCTAAAGTGTTTTTAAGTATTTCATTGACCACCCAAATTCTATATGATATAATACTGTGAATGGTCACCAGTCCAAGTATGCAGTCAGCCTCTGAATCCCAGAGCCAGGAGGCAACATCAGGGGAAGGCCTCGGCCTCTCTGCCCTGTTGCTGGCCCTCCAGAGGAACTGGTTGAGGCCCCTGCGTGTGGCCACTGCGTGATGCTGGACTAGGTGGACCCTCCCTGGCCTGATCCAGCAGGGCCCCTCTTACATAAGAACATAAGAGAAGCCAATGTTGAATCAGGCCAATGGCCCATCTAGTCCAACAGTCTGTCACACAGTGGCCAAAATATACCAGGTGCCATCAGGAGGTCCAGCAGTGGGGCCAGGACACCAGAAGCCCTCCCACTGCTGCCCCCTCCAGCACCAAGAACAGAGTGCATCACCTGCCCCAGACTGAGAGTTCCCATCTATACCCTGTGGCTAATAGCCACTGATGGACTTCTGCTCCATATGTTTATCTTATGTCCTCATGGCTAATTTTGGAGCACCACTGGCTCTTGTTATTATTATTAGTCCTTCCTTCATCATTAATTAACTGTTTTATTCATGTTCTCGTTGATGATAAATATTGCTGTTCATTTTTGGAAAACGTTCACTGGCGCACGAAGTGCCTGGCATCCTTTTCTCTTCTTGGGCCTCGTGCCCGTTCCAGGAAAGAGCTCCGATGTGGCTGGGAGATGGCTCTCAAGCCGCTTGGGGTGAGGCAAGGGGGTGCCTGGAGCGGTGCTCCCTCTAAGCTGAGTGAGTGTGAGCTAGCTCACAGTTTATTAGCCTCCAGCTCACACATTTTTGTCTTCGCTCAGGAAGGATGTGGCTCCAGAGCAAACTAATTTATGCAGTAGCCAAATCAGTCAGTCACAACATTACTGCCAGTGGCTCACAAGGTAGAATTGTGGCTCACAAGATTCAGCAGCTTAGAGGGAACGTTGGCCTGGAGGGTTTGGGCAGCTGCTCTCTCGGCCCCCCTGCAGGAGCATCGAGTCCCCGAGCCTGGGCTTCAGCACGGACAGCGCCCTGCCCCACGTCCTGGAGGACGACTTCAGCCACTTCTCCGACCTGGAGCCGGACGCCCAGAACTGGCAGCACACGATCGGCCGGGACGTGGTGGCCTTTCTGCCCCAGAGGGAGGTCGACCGCCAGGAGGTTATCAACGGTGAGTCAAGGTGGTGGGATAGGCGGCCTCCCCCCTCCCTTTGGGGACGGCCAGGCAGGGAGCTCCAGCTCAGGGTCTGCGGTGCACGACTCGGGGCCCGGGAGGTCCTGGGCAGTCCCGACAAGACACAAACGTAAAGATAAAAAAATAAACCTCATAAATACTAAAACACAATTAGATAAGATTTGGCTCTCATCATCTGACAAATTAATACAAAAACTCTATAATTTTTTTCTTAGTGAGGAAATGTTTGAAGAAACCATAAAGCCCAATATGATACAGTGGATGCAGGATATAGGTTATAATATTACCTTGGAAGAATGGTCCAAATTATGGAAATCCTTGAAATTGTTAAGAGCGGAAAACTATAAAGAAAATATCTACAAAATGTTTTATCGATGGCATTGGACGCCTGATAAAATCAATAAGTTCTATAAAAAAGCTCCAGACATATGTTGGAGGTGCAAGAAAAATATTGGTACATATATTAATGTATGGTGGAAATGTAAAAAAATAGAAAAAATTTGGAAAATGATCAAAAAAATAGTAGAAGAAATTACAAATGTTAAACTACAATTTAAACCGGAAATTTTTCTACTTAATATCTTACCAGATAGAATTAAAAGAGAAGATTTAAGAATTATAATATACATATTTACTATGTCAAGAATTTTAATCGCTAAATATTGGGAAAAAGATACTGTACCCAACAATGAGGAATTAATGGACAAAATTTTGGAAATTGCTGAATTAGATAAATTAAACACAATACTCTCAGGAAAAGACGAGATAACATATCAAAACAGATAGAAAAAAGTTTACAATTGGATAAAGAAGTCAACGAGAAAACCTCCCATTTGTATTTCAAACTAATACTGTTATATTTTCTAATTTAATGTATGGGTATTAATATTTCTAATTAGTGTACATATTAATTTAATGTATTTGTATTATCATATTGCTATTTTCTTTTCCCCCCCTTTTTTCTGTACACTAAAAATCTATAAATAAAATTGACCAAAAAAAAAACACAAACCAACGCCCCTACGTTTGGTGGGGAGGGGCAGCAGATCCATTGGGGAGGAAGAAGGGCCCTGTGGGTGCTTTGACACCCTCTCCCCGGGTCTGGCCACTAGGAAGGTCAGAAACGCTAGGCAGAAAATAGGGAATCAATCACCTAGACCAGAAGGCCGTCTGCCACCCACTGCTGCCCCCCCCGGTGGAGACTGTTGCCCCCCTCCCCCCGGAGGAGAGAGTAGCCCCCCGGCCCGGCCGCCAGGGAGCAGGCTGGCTGCGCGCCTTCAGCAGTGCAGCTTGCAGGGCCGGCTGCCGCCCCACTCACGGTTCCCCCCACCCCCTGCTTTGTGCAGAGCTGTTTGTGACAGAGGCCTCCCATCTGCGGATCTTGCGGGTCCTGGACCTCGTCTTCTACCAGCGCATGAGGAAGGAGAACCTGCTGTCTCGCGAGGAGCTGGCGCTGCTCTTCCCCAACCTCCCGGAGCTGATCGAGATCCACAGTAAGGCCTCTCCGCCGCTCCTCCTGCTGGTGGGGCCGCTCGGTCTCCCTTGGCGCCAGGCTGGGTTTGGACCCTGGGGCGGCCCTACCACGCGGCTGCCTCCTCTATAGGCGGGGACGTCACACCCGGTGGGGGTGGGGGTGGGGGAAGGCTTCCAGAGCCCTTGGGGCCTACGAGGCCAGTCCGAGCAGCGCTAAGAGGGGATGGAGAATCACGGCCCCATCCCACCATGGAGGCTTTTTTGAAACTGAATATTAAAGTATAATGCCCTGTGACATAAACACCCAAGGGTTCTTAAGGGTTCCTTAAGGAAGTCACATGTAAAATGGTTGATCTGTAATTTGTTCCTTTAAAAAAGATTTTTTTTATTACAATTAGCAACATATACAAAAAGTTACAAACAACAACTGAGCAACAATAGAAAACACAATACAATCAGATCATAACAAAGGCAAATATCCAGCCACAATCTGTACACAATTGATTGTTCTCTAAACTCTAATAAAAAAGAAATATTATAAAACTCAGAGTAACCTTAGCTGGAACAGTATTATTTTCAGCCAGATAGTTTAAAACAGAGTACCATTTGCCTGCAAACTTTGTTTGGCATTGCAAAGAAATTACAGGAGTTAATGAGAATGCTATTTTCACCATTATAAATTGCTCCCAGATCTTTTCATGCCAGTGAGAAATTAAAGGGGGGTAAAGGATCTTTCCATTTAGAAGAGATCACTAACATTGCAGAGGAAAGTAAAATCACGATCAGGTCTTTAGTTACATTTTGTAAAGACAAGTCTGGCCTGTACTGTAATAATATTGCTTCAGGGGTAACGTAATTTGTTCCTAAAATCGGGCTCTATGCTGGACAAGCTGAAAAGTAGCAAACCTCACACTGATCTTTCAAAAGGGGTCCGGAGGGGGCCCAGGAAATTATGAGGCAATATCTGTTCTGGGTGCATTAGTAGAAACTGTTATGAAGCACATGGAGGAACAAGGCCTGCTGAGGGAAAATCAGCATGGCTTCTGCAAAGGGAAGTCCTGGCTCACCAACCTTTCTGAGTTCTTTAAGAAAATGAAGTAAAAGGGAAGGTACAGATAGATAATAATGTAGATATGGGTTTTTGAGAGTCAGAGCTCCCTCTGTCACAACTGTACAAGATGCAAATAACTCATATCTGACGAAGGGAGCTTTGATTCTTGCAAACTCATACTCAGAAAATCTTTTTGGTCATTAAGGTGGGACTGGACTTAAATCTAGGGACGCAGGGGAGTAGGCGGTGGGGTTCCACAAAGATTGGTATGGAGACCAACCCAATTAGTTTGTCCATAAATTAGTTGGAACTGGGGGGTGAGCATGTAGTAGCCAAGCTTTCAGACGATACCAAACTATTCAGGAAGGTGAAAACCAGGGCAGATGGTGAAGTCCAGGAAGGATCTCTTTAAATTCGGTGATGGGGCAAGAACATAAGTGGAACGTGGTGCATACTGGAACTAACTTTAAATATATGCCGATGGGGTCTGAACTTGATGAGGCTGAGACTGAAACAGACCTTGGGGTTTTAGTGGATAGCTCGATGAAAATATCTATTCATTGTCTTGCAGCAGTGAGAAAGGGGAAGGGATTGAAAATAAAACAGCTGATATTATAATGCCCTTTTATATGACTATGGTGCAGCCTCATTTTGGAGTACCGTCTGCCGTTCAGGTTGGTGTATCTCCAAAAGGACAGTTGCAGAGCTGGGAAAAGTCCAAAGGAGGCCGACCGATATGATGAGGGGGTTGGAGCCCCTCCCCTAGGAGGAAAGGGCTGGGGAGCCTCTGGGATTTTCCAGTCTAGAAAAAAGATGACTAGGGGAGACAAGATAGAGGTGTATAGAATTATTTGTGGGGTGGAGAATAATATTATCCCATACGCCCTCTCCCGGTGAGAGGCCGTGCTTCAGTGGAGCAGCATCTGCTTGGCACGCAGAAGGTCCCAGGTTTGGTTTCCGGCATCTCCAGTTTAAAAGATGAAGTAGCAGGTGATGGGAAAGACCTTCCTCTGCCTGAGACCCTGGAGAGCCGCTGCCAGTCTGAGTGGGCAATGCTGACCTTGATGGGCCCGTGAGCACCTGCTCTTGGCATGCAGAAAGGCCCAGGTTCAGTCCCCAGGATTTCCCGTTGAGGACCAGGTAGGAGATGATGGGAGAGACCTCAGCCTGAGACCCTGGAGAGATGCTGCCAGTCTGAGTGGGCAATGCTGACCGTGATGGACCCCGGGAGGGGGTCTGGTTCATAGAATCCTGGAATCGCAGAGTTGGAAGGGGCCATAGAGACCACCTAGTCCATCCCCCTGCCCAATGCAGGACCAGCCTTGAGCATCTCTGACAAATATTCCTCCAGCCTCTTCTTGAAGGCTGTCAGTGAAGGGGAGCTCACCACCCCCCTAGGCAGCTGATTCCACCTTTGGACCACCCTGACTGTGAAGAAGTCTTTCCTAATATCCAGCTGATACCTTTCTGCGTGGAATTTAAACCCGTTGCTCCGGGTCCTCTCCTCTGCTGCCAACTGGTCAACAGCCCCTTGCCCTCCTCCAGATGACAGCCTTTCAGGTATTTAAAGACATCAATCATGTCCCCCCCCCTCAATCTCCTCTTCTCCAAACTAAACATTCCCAAGGCCCTTATAGCCTTTCCTCAGTAATAAGGCAGTAATAAGTTCAGTAATAAGGCAGCCTCGTGTGTAATAGAACGTGGAGGCACCCAAGAAAGCTGATGGGCGATAGGTTCAGGACAGAGAAAATATTTCTTTACATAATGAGTCGTGGGCATTGTGCCATTTACTGCCTGTGGGCGTAGCGATGGATACAAGCATAAATGTGACAAGCATAGATTGTACACAATGTTCAGTATACCATCGACCAGGGTATAAATGCACAGAGAAATGAAGAGGGCAGTTGTAGAAATATAAGAATCAAAAAGTAGTTAACACCTACGTCAGACTGTGGATTGCCAGCCAAACCCCGTTTCGAGTAGATCCCCTGTGGTGGTTTAGGTATGTTCCTCGAAGGGCAAAGTGACACAGAGGTTGAAGAGGAAGGAAAACTTGCCATGCTTGTTCAGTCCTTGGGAGTAGGACAACATGTTTTTTACTGTATTTCCTCTTGCTGATGATAAATATCAGACGGCTCTTGCTGCACTGAAGATTTTTTTTTTGTGCCCAAAGTGAATGTTCTGAGTGTGGATTTGGAGTATCGCTAGCAAAAGAAGTTTTAAATTAAGAGCTCCACAACTCCTTTTGGAGAAGGCGGGTATTGAGTGGATGCTGGATACTGGCTCAGCAAGTTTCTCTATGTTATCTGATTCACATTAATTTGCAAAATTTAAAAATGCAGCACTGGTGGAACCAAAATTGCAGTTGGTATGTTATTTTAAAAAATCAAATACAAATGTGGTTGTTTACCGGCAGAAGTGAGTTTTAGTGCATATTGCGTACCATTAGACTTTTATATTGTGCCTAATGGTAGCCATGTTCTTGGTAGGGACTCATTTGCTGCACTAAATCTGATGGTGGTTGATAGATGTATTGTTGCTCCCCGAGTAGACATTGAGTCATTGGAAAGGGTAGTTTCAGTTGTGAGCGGGGATAATTCCGTAGGGGAACTTGGTTACCCAAAGGGATTTATTCAGAAAGTAAAAGTGAGATTAGCCACAAGGTATAGATAGGAACTCTCAGTCTGGGGCAAGCGATGCTCTGTATTCTTGGTGCTTGTGTGTGTGGGGGGGAAGCAACAGTGGGAGGGCTTCTGGTGTCCTGGCCCCACTGGTGGACCTCTTGACGGCCCCTGGTATTTTTGGCTGCTGTGTGACATAGAGTATCGGACTGGATGGGCCATTGGCCTGATCCAACACTGGCTTCTCTTATGTTCTTATGTTTGGGGCAGTGAGGCTCTGTATGCTTGGTGCTGGGGGGGGGCAACAGTGGGAGGGCTTCTGGTGTCCTGGCCCCACTGCTGGCGCCTGGTATTTTTGGCCACTGTGTGACACAGAGTGTTGGACCGGATGGGCCATTGGCCTGATCCAACATTGGCTTCTCATATGTTCTTAAGTTCCTAGATGTAACTTGTTCCCTGTGTGACAGAAGTTACAGCATTTACCATTTTCTGTTAGAGACACTGTTTCAGAGGTAGCTTAAGAAACTGGCACAGAAGGATATTATTGAAGAGACTGATTCATCAGCATGGATTTCACCTATAGTTGTGAGGAGGAGGAGGAAGGATGGACGTATTCGCCTTTGTGTAGGTTGATGAGAACCAGATAAGGTGTTACTGTGGCTGATAGCCATCCATTGCCACATATAGAAGAGGTGTTTTCAGAACTGGCAGGGTCAAAGATGTTTTCCACTCTTGATTTTGCAGAGCACATACCATCCAGTTGTGTCGCATGGAGAGAGTAGGGGCCTTTCGGCATTTATTTATTTATTATTTTGGTTTTGTATCCCTCCCTCCCTGCACCGCAGGCTCCAGGCGGGTTCCATCAGAGTTACCACCATGCAAAAACTTTAAAACAATTTATCACTCGTGAGGGATTGTTTCTTTTTAAGTGTGTCGCACATGGATTGGCTTCAGCCCCTGCTGCCTTTCGAAGAATGACGCCTTTGATATTTAAGAATCAGAAGGCAGTTCGATGTTATTTAGGTGCCGTTGTTGCATTTGGAAATACTCCTGAAGAACATGAGATAAATTTACAGTCTGTATTAAAGCGTGTTAGTGCAGCTGGGTTGAAGCTTAATATGGGAAAATGTAAATTTGGGCGGACAGAACTTGCTTTTTTTGGGACTTATTGTCTCATCTGCCGGGTTAGAACCTGATTTAGATCACGTTGAGGCAGTTTTACAAGCACCACCTCCAACTGACTTAGGAAGTTCGCATCCTTTTTTGGGTCTCACTTTATGGTATGCAAAACTGATCTCAAACAATGCTTCAGTTATCGAACCACTTATGTAGAACTTCCAAGTCTGACGTGGGCAGCTGCAGCAGAAACTAGTTTTGATGCCGCAAAAGCCTTAATTGTCCAGAGCCCAGTTTTGGCATTGCTTGAGTCTACATTGCCTGTAATTGTGACAACTGATGCCTCTGAATATAGATTGGGAGCTGTGCTGACTTCACGGGGGTAAGACCGAAAAGACTGTTGCATTGGTGTCAAGAACACGTACTCAGGCTGAGAGGAAATATTCTATTGTTTAAAAGGAGGCACTTGCTTGTGTTTAGGCTATAGAAAATAGAGAACTTATTTATGGGGCCATATAGTTAAACTACATACTGATCACAGATCCCTGAGAACATTATTGACATCGAAAGGGTTGGGAAGGGCTGGGATAAAACAGCAGTAACACACCCATTGTGCACCATTGCGACTTTTCCCATTCCCACATTCCATGGGGGAAGGTTGCAAATGATTATATGGGACCTTTTGATACTGCTGTCATTGATTGTCATGTTATTGCTTTAATAGACTGTGGTGGACCCGGATTGCATCAACTGGCAGGCCCTGCTCTGCCCACCCCTCTTTTACCTGACCTGACACCTATAATATCTGTTAATATTTTGTGGCTCTCAAACGTCTGACGTTTATTCTATGTGGCTTAACTTAAATTGAGCAAGTTTGGCCACCCGTGACATAGACCATTTTAGTAAGCGGCCAGAAATAGCACTTACTTGTTTGGTGTAGTGGTTAAGTGCGTGGACTCTAATCTGGGAGAACCGGGTTTGATTCCCCACTCCTTCACTTGCACCTGGCTGGATGACCTTGGGCAAGCCATAGTTCTGGCACAGCCGTTCTTGAAAAAGAGCAGTTTCTGTCAGAGCTCTCTCAGCCCCAGCTGCCTCCCAGGGTGTCTGTTGTGGGGAGGGGAAGGGGAAGGAGTTCGTAAGCTGCTCTGAGACTCCTTTGGTTAGTGAAGGGTGGGGTATAAATCTAATCTCCTCTTCTTCTTCTTCTTATATCACAAGGCACTTCTGCTGCTGTGATTATGCATTTGCCCATAGATTTTGGTAAAGAAGGGATTCTAAAAAATTAATTTCTGATAATGGTGCCCAATTTACTTCTCTGGAGTTTGAAACTTTTGTTGTGGAATGAAACATCATACATAGAAGGTCATCTGTGTATTACCCACAAGTGGATGGAGAAATTGAACGATTTGATAGAAGTTGGAAAGGAGGTTTACAGATGGCTTAAATTGGAAGGGATTGCATGATGGGACTACTTCTGCTACTGAGTTTTTGCAAGTGAGAGCAACATGACGTGCTGTGACACAAAGATCACCAGCAGAATTATTACATGAGAGCGAGATGTATATTAAATTAAATGTTGTTGGACTTCTGAGGGCCAAGTCTGATGTAGAATCAGACGAGAGAGAGAGAGGGAGAGAGAGAAGGTTCATACAGGTAAGCGTAGGAGTGCCTAAGGATGTCTACTTTCAACGTGGTTCTTTTGTTAGAGTAAGAAGAACTGGGATTTTGTGGAAAGGAGAACATAAATTTACTTCAGCTCTTAAGATGGTGGAGAAGAAAGGACCCCATATACTTATAGATTGTCTGAGGGGCATATATGGAATGCTCCTCAGTTGGTACAGCTTGTTCTAGGTGGACTGAAACTGATTCTGATTCAGATAGTCCTCCCTTTTGTCACCAGTATTTCAAAATGAGTTTGGGCCTGATCAAGATGGGGTTAATCCAGGCCTTCCATCAGCACCTCGAGATGCATTGCCGTCACTGTTGTCTCAAGGTACTCTTTCTGTAGTAGTGGTTGAGAAAAGAGACGTAAGAAGTAGAAGACCGCCTGTTTGACTAAAGACTGTGTTATGTAATGGTGTGTGATTACGATTGTTGATTTTTGGGTACTTGTATAAGTGAAATGTATATCTTGTGAAATGTAGTGGTTTAAGAGAAGAGGAAACAAGAGGTTTAGGTATGTCACTTTAAGAGAACTTGTTGCTTGGGACGGAAATGTTTATAAACCAGAGTGCAGGAGGGGGAGAGAAGGGTGCAGATGTAGGCAGGTGTTTTGTTTTAAGCTGTTTTATCTTGTTGGGGCTTGGTGTAGTGGTTAAGTGCGCGGACTCTAATCTGGGAGAACCAGGTTTGATTCCCTGCTTGCAGCTGCTGGATGACCTTGGGCAAGCCATAGTTCTGTCAGAGCTGTTCTCTCAAGGGCAGTTCTGTCAAGAGCTCTCTCAGCCCCGCCTACCAGTGTTCCCTCTAAGCTGAGTTAGTGTGAGCTAGCTCACAGTTTTTTAGCTTCCGGCTCACACTTTTTTGTCTTTGCCCAAGAAGGAGGGCTCCAGGGAAAACTAATTAATGCAGAAGCCAAATCACTTGCTCGCAACTTTAATGCCAGCAGCTCACAAAGTAGAATTTTTGCTCACAAGACTCCACAGCTTAGAGGGAACATTGGTTCTGCTATTCCTACAAATGATACTGTTTATTTTTTTGTGCATTTACACACTTCTTAATGAGATATTGAATGTTGTTTACAATCCTGCACGTACTATGTTTTTTCGTATTGTGAATTCGGTGATATTTTGGTTTTGTAGTTTGCAATACTGCCCTGGTCTTTGATATACCTTCTGGTACTTGCATGCTTTGTTTCTGTATTCCCTGTGGGTGTCCTTTGTTTATAAAATAGAAACCAGCCCTTTGATGCGGGCCCAGTACAGTGGTGACTCTGAGGTCAGCAACAGTCTCCTGTGAGGCTGAAATAGTCTTCTACCCTTCTGTTACTGTTTTCCCATTTTTGATAATGGAGTTGCATCTGCCACACGTGAACACACAGGAAGGTGCCTTCTCTGTGTGACCTTTTTCAGAGTCAGACCGCTGATTCTTCAGGGTGAGCTTTCTGTCCCTTGACCGGCAGCCGCTCTCCTGGGTTTCAGGTGAAGGAAGAGCTCTCCCATCACCGCCTACCTGGTCCTTTTCACTGGAGATACTTTGGGGGATTGAACTGGGGACGTTTCACATGCCAGGCAGAGGCTCTGCCCCGTGTCTTTTCTTTTGGCCTCCTTTGGCCTGTGGCCATGGTCCTCTTGCATCCTTGTTGGGGCCAGCAGTGTGGAGAGATTAGTTGTTGTAGATTTCCCGGGCTATATGGCCGCGGTCCTGGCACTGTAGTACCTGATGTTTCGCCAGCAGCTGTGACTGGCATCCTCAGAGGTATAAGATGGAGTACAATCTACAACGACTAATGAACTCTCTCGGTGAAAGCTTTCGACAACATAGTGTGGAGAGAGTTGGCTCGTTGGTCCTGGAAAGGCAAGGGAGCGTAGAAGCAGGACTGGATCCCACTGGCCTCCATAGTCTGTGAAAGAAGGTGGCATTTGGGAGGGGAGGAGGCTGGGCACAAAGGGGATTGCCAACAGAGCCGGGCGGGGCAGCACTGGAGACCACCCACTCCCCTTTGGCCTGGCCTGATTCCCTCTCTGATCTGCTCCGTTGATCATCCTCGGCTCTCTCTTCCTTGTTAAGATTCTTTATCTGAATCGATGAAGAAGCTCCGCGAGGAAGGACCCGTGGTCAAGGAGATCGGGGACCTCATGCTGTCCTGGGTAATTCTTTGAGGCGAACGGCGGTTGTTTTGGTGGTCTGGGAGTCTGAGGGCAGGGTCCCTGGGGGTTTATTGGGCCCAGTGGTTTCGCTTCTGGATTATGAACCGGGTGGGGGGGTGTCTCTCCCTCTTCTCCCCAGTTCGATGGGCCAGCACGGGAGGAGATCCAGGAGGTAGCAGCGGACTTCTGCGCGTACCAGTCCGCAGCCATTGAGTTGATCAAGACCAAGAAGCGGAAGGAGACTCGTTTCCAGCTATTCATGCAGGTATCTTCTGGGGAGGGGAGGGGGAGGTTCAGGGCGGGGAAGACCTCTGCAGCTAGAGAGGAGGCGGCTCAGGAGAAAAACCAAGAATGTTTCAGGAAAAGTTAGGACTTTTCCCCACAAACCCTTTTTAAAAATGGAAAAATTGGAAGTTTGGGGCTGCACTGAAGAAGCTCCTATGTCATACTTCCACATTTGGAACAGGTAAGATGCTCTTTAAGACTCCGGCTTGCATCTTCTGGTCGTTTCCGTGCAGAGGAGAGACTTCCATCAGAGACGCACAACTTCCTTCACTTCCCCTTTCCGCTGCAGCTGCGGAATGTTGCCTGCAATGATGCTTCAGGGAGACAGGAAGAGCATGTGTGTGGGGGGGAGTCTCGGGGGGGAGATTGAAGACCCCACCCCTATTAAGTACCCTCTGTTTGATGATGCTGCAGTACTGGAGAGGTCATTGGCTGGATCCACAGTTGCTGTGCTGTCAGAGTAACAGCTCTTCCACCAGTCTTTCCACCTGCAGCGGAACTCCCAGACTTAGAATCATAGAATCATAGAGTGGGAAGGGACCTCCAGGGTCATCTAGTCCAACCCCCTGCACGGTGCAGGGAATTCACAAATACCTCCCCCCTCCACACCCCCTGTGACCCTTGATCCGCACCCAGAAGATGACACAACCCCCCCCCTCCAGGATCCCTGTTTGCGGGGAGGGCGGGGTATAAATTGAAACAATAAATGAATAAATAAATTCATAACTAGTCCTGTTGTGACCGTATGAGACCATTTAAGTCTAAATATCACACTTCCCTTGGCTACGGGATTTGTTTTTTCCCCATTTTTATTTCTTCCCTACCTGTCAGATGACAAAAGCCAACCTCTATGTCCCAAGAGAGGATAATGTATTGTTCTCTCTTAAGTGCCTGGGGCATCCACTCTGACATTGGCAGAAACAAAAACATTTACACTTCTGAATTCCATAGATGGGCTGAAGTTATAACTGTTGCCTCTGATGCGAAGGCAGTACAATAAGACGGATAAGAACCTAATGACCCAACTTCAGCGTTCCCAGATTTTTCATGTCTTCCCAGCTGCCTTCGCATTCGGACCAGGTGCAAGGATGGCGTTTCCCTCTGCCTTAGCGCCTCCCCTTTGCTGTAGAGGGATGCTGGGGGATCCATTCTTCTCCCTCCGTGTAAACCAACACCCTCCTTTGTTCTTGGAAGAGGTGACAGCAGAAGGGGCAGCTCAGGCCATCGTCATAAGAACATAAGAGAAACCAATGTTGAATCAGGCCAATGGCCCATCTAGTCCAACACTCTGTCACACAGCGGCCAAAATATACCAGGTGCCCCCAGGAGGTCCAGCAGTGGGTCCAGGACACTAGAAGCCCCCTCCCACTGCTGCCCCCTCCAGCACCAAGAATAGAGAGCATCACCTGCCCCAGACTGAGAATTCCCATCTATACCCTGTGGCTAATAGCCACTGATGGACTTCTGCTCCATATGTTTATCTAATTCCCTCTTGAAACTGTCCATGCTTGTAGCTGCCACCACCTCCTGTGGCAGTGAGTTCCATGTGTTAATCACTCTTTGAGTGAAGAAGGACTTCCTTTTATCCGTTCTAACCCGACTGCTCAGCAATTTCATGGAGTGCCCACAAGGAGTTCTTGTATTGTGAGAAAGGGAGCAAAGTACTTCTTTCTCAACCTGCTCAATCCCATGCCTAATCTTCTAAACCTCGATCATGTCACCCCTCAGCCGTCGTTTCTCCAAGCTGAAGAGCCCCAAGCATTTTAACCTTTCTTCATAGGGAAGGTGTTCCAACCCTTTTATCATTCTAGTTGCCCTTCTCTGCACTTTTTTCCAATGCTATAATATCCTTTTTGAGATGTGCTGACCAGAACTGTACACAGTATTCCAAATGATTGTCCGATCTGTTTCCATCGGTCTGGCTGGCGGTGACAGGGCTCCTCCCAGCATGTCTTTCCCTCCGGGAGGGGCATATGTTTGGCTGCAGCCCTGCTACAGTCTCAGACCCCCCCCCCGGAGCCTCTCGGGAACGGCCCCCCGACCACGGCCGCTGTTCCTCCCGCCCTGTCCCTCCTCTCCGCTCTGTGCAGGAAGCCGAGAGCAACCCCCAGTGCCGCCGCCTGCAGCTGAAGGACCTGCTCATCTCGGAGATGCAGCGCCTGACCAAGTACCCGCTCCTGCTGGAGAACATCATCAAGCACACCCCGGGTAGGCGGGCGGAGGGGTGCCAGGGCCTGCGGGGGGAGGGGGGGAGGGAGGGAGGGCCCTCCTCCTGGCCTGGGACCCTCCTGACCCCTCTTCCCCTCGGCCGCCTCGTGCAGGGGAGACCCTGGAGCACAAGAAGCTGTGCCGGGCCCGGGACCAGTGCCGGGAGATCCTGCGGCACGTGAACGAGGCGGTGAGGCGGGCCGAGAATCAGCACCGCCTGGAGGCCTACCAGAAGCGCCTGGATGCCACCTCGCTGGAGCGCACCAGCAACCCCTTGGCGGCCGAGTTCAAGGTACGGCCGAGCCGAGCGGGGGGACCCCTTCCCTCCATCCCCACCCCTCGTGTTTCTGCCCCCTTCCAACGTGCCGCCTTCTCTGGCTTTCCTGCCCAGAACCTTGACCTCCGAAGTCGGCGCATGATCCACGAGGGGCCGCTGAACTGGCGCATCAGCAAGGACAAGACTGTGGGTGCGTAGCTCGGCCTTCCCTGCCGGCCTAAGGGGCCGCTGCCCCGTCCTCTTGCCTTTCTCCGTCAGTCCGGAGGCGAGCGTTCTCAGCCCAGGGTCCCTCCGCCGTGCGTGGCCGATCAGGGTGGGGAACGTGCGGCCAGGAGAGGGCGCCCGGCCAAGGGGCTGAGTTCTGCTTTCTCTCTCCCGCGCCCACCCCCCAGAGCTGCACGTCCTGCTGCTCGAAGACCTCCTGGTGCTCCTTCAGAGGCAAGACGAGAGGCTGGTGCTGAGATGCCACAGCAAGACCGACACCAAGCAGACCTTCAGCCCGGTGCTCAAGCTCAACTCTGTCCTCATTCGTTCAGTGGCCACAGGTAAGCCGCGGGGGCCCGGGCCCCGGAACGCTGGGCTTCCGAGTCTGCACGGGGCAGGCCATGGGTGGCCGGTGGGGGGAAGTCCAGAGTCCAGCAGGGGGGGGTCTCTGTGTGCAAAGAGGGGGACTTTGCCTCCTGGTGCGAAGAGAAAGCTCCCAGGGGCTGGCTGCTCTAGAGCATCCCTCCGCTGCTGTGGCCGTGCCCATCCCGTGGGACTCCACATGGGGCGGGGCATCCCATTCCCTGCCTGTCACCCATCGTTCTCTGACCAGATTCAGAGCCAGTAAGCAGACTGTGGAGTCTGCAGGGAAGCCATTCCAGGGCCCTTGATGGGCAAGAAGAAGAGGGTTGTTAGTTGTAGATTTTCTGGGTTGCCTGGCCGTGGTCTTGGCATCGTGGGGCCTGACGTTTCGCCAGCAGCTGTGGACTGGCATCCTCAGAGGTTTAACACAGAAAGATGGAGTACTCTCTGTGTCAAGGTGAGAAGAAGAAAAATGGTAGGCAGGTAATTTAGATCTACTCAGGAAGGTGGGGTAGGGCTGAGTCATTATCTTGTAGGAGTTCCCCAGTCTGTGACATGCTAATGGAGGAGCTTTCCTGAGGAGGTTCTTTTGCATATGGATTGTCTACTGAAATTCTAATCTTGTTGGTAGTGTTATTGGAAGATGTGGAGCATTTTGTGTTTTTCAGGGCAGGAAACCATGCCCTATTTATTTTTAAACTCTCTTCTTTCCTGTTGAAATTGTGTTTATGAATTTCAATGGCTTCCCTGTGTAATCTGATGTGGTAATTGGAAGTGTTGTCCAGTCTTTCAGTGTCTTGGAACCAAATGCCATGTCCAGTTTGGGTTAGGCTATGTTCAGCCACTTCTGATTTTTCAGGTTGGCCAAGTCTGCAGCGTGTTTCGTGTTCTTTTATTCTTGTCTGAATGCTCCGCTGTGTGATCCTGATGTAAACCTGCCCACAACTGCAGGGTATGCGGTATACTCCTGCAGAAGTGAGGGGGGTCTCTTCTGTCTTTTCCCAATCATAGCATCTGTTGTATTTTTCTGGTGGGTCTGAATACTGTTTGTAGGTTGTGGTTTTTCATAAGTTTTCCCATCTAATCAGTGATTCCTTTGATATATGGCAAAAACACTTTTCCTGTGTGGGAGACTGTTTTTCCTCAGTTGTTTGTTTTACTTTTGGTTTAATTGCTCTTCTCATTTCATTCTTGGAGCAGCCATTTGCTTGAAGTGCGTGGGTTAGATGATTCAGTTCATCGTTGGGAAAGTGAGGTTCACGTATCTGTCTTGCGCAGTCTACTAATGTTTTTATTATGCCTCTTTTTTGCTGAGGGTGGTGATTGGAGTTTTTGTGTAACTAACGGTCCGTGTGAGTTGGTTTTCTGGAGACCTTGTGACCTAATGGAAGGTTAGCTTTGCGGATGACCATGAGCTCTAGAAGAGGGTTGGCTCAGCAGGGCTGGGCTGGCACCTCCCTGGTGCTGGTAGCCCGTGTTTGGCCAGGCAGGGACAAAAATATGCAGCCAACCAGAGCAAAGCTGACTGGATGGCCGTGTCAGTCTAGTGAGTGCAGGAGGAGGGCTTGTCAGCCTCGCCACCACCCGCCATCTTGGTGCCTGAGCAGGGGTGTGTGTGTGTGGGGGGGGGAACTGGATCTGACTCCCCAAGGCTGGACTCTGGAACGTTCCTAAATCGGGAAGAAATATGTGTCTGGAAGCTGAAATGGCCAAACTGGTCACATCGTGAGAAAAGAGTCACTGGGAGAGGCAGTAATGCGAGGAAAAGCGGAAGGCAATGGGAGAAGAGGAAGACCTGGCGGGAGGTGGACGGACTTTGTCAAGGAAGCCACAAGGAGGACCCTCCATCGGCCTGAGCAAGACTGTCAGTGAGAGGAGGCTCTGGGGACACTAATTCACGGGATCACCCTAAGTGGGAAGCAACTTGATCTCTCTCTCTCTCTCTCTCTCTCTCTCTCCCACACACATACACACACACACACAAACATACGCACACACAGAGAGAGAGAGAGAGAGAGAGAGAGAGAGAGAGAGAGAGAGAGACTGGCCTCCTCCTTTCTCCCCAGTTCAGCCTCCCTGCTGACATGTTGCCGGTTTAAAAGCGAGGGCCGTGGGGGGCCGGGGGACTTCCTTACCCTCTCTTCTCTCCCCTCCCACCCCAGATAAGAGGGCCCTCTTCATCATCTGCACCTCCGAGCTGGGGCCCCAGATCTACGAGCTGGTCGCTCTGACCTCGTCCGAGAAGAACGCGTAAGTCGCTTGCCCTCGTTGGCCACGGTGGGCGGCAGCGGAGTGAGGAGGGGAACCCGGGTGGTGATAACTTCACAACACGGGGGAGGAAGCAGAGGATGCCGGGGAAGAGGTGGGCGGAGGAGAGGAGGGGGACGGCCCGTGCCCGGAGGCCGCAGACCAGGCTGTCTGGTGCCTGGGAGGGCAGGTGGAGCGGGCAGTGAACAGGCCCCGGCGCCCCCGTGTCTGTCTCCTGGCTTGGGTCCCTGCTGCCAGGCCTGGGGAGAAGCAGCCAAGTCCTGGCTCGGGGCTTTTATGGTCTCCCCTCCCCATGTTTGGCAGGTGGATGGAGCTGCTGGACGAGGCGGTGAAGAGCACCATGCGGAATGCCACTCTCCCTCCCAAGCACCGCTCCCAGGAGCTGCCTACGTCCCACCCGGCGCCGGCCAGGTGAGGAAGGACACCGCCGTTCCCTCCAAGGGGAGGAGAGATCCGGGGGGGGCGGGGCTAGAGGAAGGGGAATGACCTGGGGTGGGGGGAGAAGCTCTCCAGCACAGCCCCTCTGCTTTCTTGTTCCAGCGGGCACAGAGCCAGACCAGACCCCACCCCACCCCACCCTGGCGGGCAGCTCCCCACCCTGTCTGAAGAGACGCCCTTACTTAGACTGCCAAGATGGAGCAGTGTCCTTGGCAGGAGTTTATAACTGGCGTGGGGTCGGTTGAGCAGCGGCCTTAATCTGAGAGCGAGCGAGCCTCCTGAATCCTGGAGCAGCCCCTGCCTCACCCGGGTGCCTGTGGTGGGGAGAGGAAGGGAAAGGAGACTGTAAGTTGCTTTGAGATGCCTTAAGGTAGAGGGGAAAACTGGGTATAAAAACTGGCTCTTCCTCATCTCCTAACTGAACCCCTGGCCAGCACAGAGTTTATATTGCTTTGAGAGCCAGTTTGGTGTCGTGGTGAAGTGCGCGGACTCTAATCTGGGAGGACCGGGTTTGATTCCCCACTCCTCCTCCATTTGCAGCTGCTGGATGACCTTGGGCAAGCCATAGTTTTGACAAGAGCTGTTCTTGAAAAAGAGCCGTTTCTGTCAGAGCTCTCTCAGCCCCACCTGCCTGCCTCACAGGGTGTCCATTGTGGAGAGGGGAAGGGAAAAGGAGTTTGTGAGCTGCTCTGAGACTCCCTTGGGTAGTGAAGGGCGGGGAATAAATCCAATGTCTTCTCTTCTTCTTCTTCTGTATTGCTCACATTATAACCTGTGTAAACACTTCCTGAAGGATACTACGAATTCTGTCCATCCCCAGAGTCACTTGTGAAGCACTCAGACCCCATGCCGAGTCTAGGGCCGAGGGGCTGTCGGGGGAACCGGACCCTCCTACTTTGGGTGGGTTGGGGGCTTCCCCTTTCCCCCTGTTCTTTGACATCTTTCCTCTTCCTCTGCAGCGTGGTGCTCCAGGAGGCAGACATCCCCCCAGGCCTGACCCACGGAGATGGGGCTTCCGGCCAAGAAGCAGAAGAAGAAGAGGCCGCTTCAGGTGAGCGGCTGACCGTTGAGCCGGGGGCTTGTAGCAGTGGCCGAGGCGTTGCTGGGAAGGCCTCTCCCTGCCCCAACCAGAGATGGGCGCCGGCCGTGGTCTCGAGGGCCGCCTTCTCGGCCGACTGCAAACTCTCTCTGGGCCGCTCTGTGGATGGTCAGCCGGTCCCGCCTGGCAGGATGGGGGGCGGGGGCTGTGGCTCGGTCCCTCTCTCCACTCCTCCCTTCCCCGCAGATGAGACCCCCACGGAGGCCATGGACGCAGAGACCCATCCGGTGCTGCTGGGAGAACCCGAGGCTGAAGACAGCCAGGAGGAGGAGGAGGAGGAGTTGCGGCCGGTCGCATTGGGAGGCGAGGGGGTTCCTTCCAAGGAGGAGGTGGCGGAGGAGGAGGAGGAGGAGGAGGAGTCCGGGCTGGGCGGGCCTCCGGAGCCCCTCCCAGCCCCTGCCTCGGTGTCGAGCCTGGCCGAGTCGGCCTTGGAGGACGGTGAGCGTCTGCCCAGCTGCCCTCTTGGTCCCTCTGCTTCTTGCAGCTTTGTACTGGCTGCTGTCGGCTATTTGGAGGAGGGGGAGATCTCAGAGCAGGCTGCTGAGGGAGGGCGGGGTGAGGAGGTGCCTGCGAGGACGGCAGCCAGAACTCCCCAAGCCCCTCCCGTCCCCCCGGTGGGTCCCCCCGGACTCTTCCAGAGGGCTTCTGGAGTCCTGGCCCTGCTGGTGGACCTCCGGATGGCCCCTGGGGTTTGGACACTGGCTTGATCCAACAGGCCTTCTCAGACGCTCTTGTGGAGCACGGGGGCTTCCTGCCGAGTTGGGCGTGTGGGACACAACAGTGAAGTGAGGAAGGGGATGGTTCTTACCTTTAACGCCCTATACGGTCAGGGACCTACTTACCCGAGGGACTGCCTTTCCCCACATGTCCCCCAGAGATCACTGAGGTCGGGGTCCCAAAATCGGCTGGCCTGCCCAGGCCCTAAAGAAGCCAGGCTAGCGGTGACGAGGGCCAGGGCCTTTTCTGTGGCGGCCCCTTACTGGTGGAACGAGCTCCCGGAGGAGATCGGGGCCCTGCGGGACCTTTTACAGTTCTGCAGGGCCTGCAAAACGGAGCTCTTCCGCCAGGCTTTCGATGAGGGTGCCGCCTTTCAATATTGTGGCCCTGGCCCCGACATCAGCACCGATGTCGGCACTGACCCGATAACTAACAGCCTGGCGAGAACCCGGACTGTGGTGGTGGTTGGCCACCTGGGTACTGTGAGAATACTGCCGTCTTTTCTTAATATTTAATATATATGTTTCTTATTACCGGAATTTTTGCATGTTGTGGTTTTAACTCAGTTTTTTGTGTTTTAATCATATCTTGTTGTTTTTATGTATATATAGATATAGATATTGTAAGCCGCCCTGAGCCCACCGTAGCGGTGAGGGCGGGATTAAAATTGAATAAATAAATAAATAAATAAATGAGGAAGCGCCTGAAGACATGAGGAACCCCGTCGAGGCCCTACCTTGCATGTGTGTGTTTCCTTCTGTGCAGTGGAGACCCTACGCCACCTCCTCCTGCGGAAGCTTCTGGCCAGCCGAGACCCCGACCCCGACGAGGACTTGACCCCGACCCCCTCCGTGGCTGGTTCCGTGGGGCCGGCCCAGCAGGACTCAGGAAGTCAGGGGCGGGCCGTGGAGAGCCACGACCCCTCTCTGCCGTGTGGCCGCCTGCCGGTGGACTCTGAGCGGGGCGGCACCGGTCTTGAAGCACCGGGGGAACCGCACACGGAGCAGGCAGAGTCCGGCACGACAGACTCACCCACCGGTCAGGCTGGCTCTCCGGAGGCAGAGGTGCCCGTGGCGACCGAAGGGCAGGGCAGCTTCCGAGTTGTGCGGAAAGGTAGGGGGAGTGGGGGCTGGCCCGCCGGAGCGGTTGGACTCGTGCGTCTTCCCCGTGTCCCGGAGTGGGGAGGGGGTCTTGGCAAGGAGCCACATCCGGGGCCCGCCTTTGGTTCTCTCTGGATGCAAGGAAAGAAGCGGCTTCCTCCCTGCCCCCCACCGCTTCCTGTCGCCAAACAGCCGAAGGGTCCTGGCCAGCGTTCCCTCTGAGCGGAGCGAGTGCGAGCCAGCTCACAGTTTTTTAGCCTCCGGCTCACCCATTTTTGTCTCGGCTCAGGAAGGAGGGCTCCAGAAGAGCAGACCAATTTCTGCAGGAGCCCAGTCGCTCACTCCCAACTTCAATGCCAGGAGCTCACAAAGGAGAGTTTTTGCTCACACGGTTCCACAGCTCAGAGGGAGTGTTGGTCCTGGCGCCCCTTAAAGACTAACCGCTTCCTCGTGGCCCCTCCTGCCGCCACCGCCTAACACGGCTCCCCCTCTGGGCTCAGACGAGGTAGGGGGCAGGGAAGGCTGAGTTCAGGATTTGAACCCAACTCTCGCAGACTGGAGTCCGTCGCCGTGGCCCCCCCCCCCCCGCTGCTTCTGCTCCACTTTTGCTTGGCCTGCCGTTCTCTGGGCATTGCACTGTGGCTGCTTCACTCGGCACACTGGCCTTTCCCCCCCTCTCTCGCTCGGCCTCTGGCTGCTCTCTGTGGGTGCTGATCCGCCGTTCTGGGGTGCTGATCATGACTCTTCCCTGTTTCTCTGTCTCCCTCCCTCCCTCCCTCCCTGGACGCTTCCCCCACCCCTGGTGTCTCTCGCACAGCCACGGTGGAGGGAGCTTGCGATGCCCGCCCCTTGCCAGCTGGCCACCAGTCAGACAGTGACGCAGGAGAGGGCCCTCGCGTGGATGGTAAACCCCTCCTCTAAAGAACATTCCCTTGTTTCCTACTGCACCGGGGGGGGGGGGGTTACGGAGTCAAAAGCAGGAGGATCCTCACAGTCAGCCAGGTCATTTACAGGGACCCCCCCCCCGGTAACACTGCCTTTCATTGCAGAGAACATGAGGACGGGGTGTGTGTGTCTGGAGTGTGCTGGGGGAGGGGGTCCCTGCTCAAGAGGACAGGAACAGCTTTTCTGCTCTCTGCTCCTCTCAAGATTTCCCAAGGCCTTGAGTGCGGGGGGGCGGGGGGTAGCCAAAGGCACGAGGGCCCTTTCCCCCTTCCGCTCCCGGGGGGGGTGTCCTCTTCCAGAGGCAAGCCACACAGCCTTCTCTCCTCTCCAGGGTCTCCCCCCACCCCCCAGTCCTCGTCTGTGCAGTCGCAGAGCAGCGCCCCCAGGGGTGCCCACGTGGGCCAGCTGACCCCTCACCAAGAGCTATTGCTGGACCCACATTTCTTTCCTCTCCTCGGTGCTGGATCTGTGGGTGCTGGGGGAGGCCGCAGAGTCCCCCGACTTCTGTGAACCAAGGAGGGTGGTCTGCAGCCAGGGAGGTGGGGGCTCCTTGAGGAATTTGCACCTGCCCCCCTAGCCACGTGTGGGTAAACTGAGTCCTGCCTGTCTTCCGCAGGGAACTATTTCTACGTCAGCTTCCCAGGCGGTGCCGAGTCCCACACGGATGCTGGCAGCCCGTGCCCCCCGGAGCCCCCAGACCCCCCGGCCAGCAAAGGACCGTGTCTTCCGCCGTGCCCCCCTCTCCCGGCGACACCCCGAGGGGAGCCCACAGCGGCCGAGCACCCTTGACGGCTCCGTGCCTCCGGAGCTGCCCCCTCTGGCCAGGTGGCTCGGGACGTGGCCGCGATCTTCCGGACCATAGAACGGCTGACGCTGAAGCTGACCAAGCTAAAGGTGAGGGGGGGGCAGCAGCTGCTGCCGGTGGGGCAGGCAACCCTGACAGGAAGCCGGGGGGGGGGGGCTGTTGCTCTGTCTGCTGCTTGCGGGGAGATGGGAGAAGGGGGTGGGGGAGTGGAATATTCTGGGGTGCAGCTGTACCCCAGGGCCAGACCTCATCGTACCGGAGTAGGAAAGTTCCTGGCAAAGCGGAAGCAATTGGGGGGGGGGGGCACGTAAGGCGTTGTGCTCGAAGCCATGGCAACTTCCCAACCTTGAAAGTGCTCCTGGACTGGAGGTGGCAGACCCACCCCTCTTCTTTTGCGTAGTGAATAACCACACCAGTATGGTTCTTGGTGCTTGGGGGGGGCAACAGTGTGTGTGGGGGGCTTCTTGTGCCCTGGCCCCACCGCTGGACCTCCTGATGGCCCCTGGTATTTCTGGCCCCTGTGTGACACAGAGTGTTGGACTGGAGGGGCCACTGGCCTGATCCAACATCGGCTTCTCTCTTACGTTCTCTTAGGTTCTTTTCCAAAGCTGTGACATTAAAAACTGTGACACGGAACTGTGTTTGGAACCCAAGAGAGTAGGCCAATAGCGCCCTTCCATGGATTTTAAAGGGAGATGCCTGTCTGCGTGGGGGTGGGTGGGTGTTATGGGCCCTCAGGTTACATCCGACTTACGGTGACCCTCGGCATTAATGTCCTCTGAAACACCTAATTGTTTGGCCTTGCAAACCGAATGCCTTTGTGGCTTCCTTGACAGAGTCGTAAGAACATAAGAGAACATAAGAACATAAGAGTGAAGCCAGTGTTGGATCAGGCCAAGGGCCCATCCAGTCCCACACTCTGTGTCACACAGTGGCCAGAAATACCAGGGGCCATCAGGAGGTCCAGCAGTGGGGCCAGGACACTAGAAGCCCCTCCCACTGCTGCCCCCCCCAAGCACCAAGAAGACAGAGCATCCCTGGCCCCAGACATAAGAACATAAGAGAAGCCAATGTTGGATCAGGCCAATGGCCCATCTAGTCCAACACTCTGTCACACAGTGGCCAAAAATACCAGGGGCCATCAGGAGGTCCAGCAGTGCGGCCAGGACACTAGAAGCCCCTCCCACTGTTGCCCCCACACACCAAGCACCAAGAATACAGAGCCTCACTTGCCCCAGACTGAAAGTCCCTATCTATACCTTGTAGCTAAGAGCCACTGATGGACCTCTGCTCCGTATATTTATCCAATTCCCTCTTATAAGAGCATAAGAGAAACCAGTGTTGGATCAGGCCAGTGACCCATCCAGTCCAACACTCTGTGTCACACGGTGGCCAAAAATACCAGGGGCCATCAGGAGGTCCAGCAGTGGGGCCGGGGCACCAGAAGCTCTCCCACCGTTGCCCCCTCCCCTCCAGGCACCAAGAAGACAGAGCATCCCTTGCCCCAGACCGAGGGTTCCTATCTCTGCCTTGTGGCTAAGAGCCATTGATGGACCTCTGCATCCATATGCTTATCCAATTCCCTCTCGAAGCCGTCCATCTCCTGTTGGGTCTTCCTCTTCTCCTGCTGCCTTTAGCTTTTCCCCGGCGTTATTGTCTTCTCCAGTGATGTTTTGTCTTCTCGTGATGTGACCAAAGGACGACAGCCTCAGTTTGGTCATTTTAGCAAGTTCAGGCTGGATTTGATCCGGAACCCCCTGATTTTTGTCTCTTTGGTAGTCCACAATATCAGTAAAACACTTCAGATGAGGGAAACCTCTAAAATCTCTGTCGTCTGTGGTAGCTTGGGGGAGGAGGTGTGCTGCTCTAGAGGCGGCATGGCCCCGAGGGGGACGGCCCACCCGCCTGGCCCTGCGGCATGCCTTCTACTGCCCTGAGTGCAGCCGGGTAGCAAAGTGTCCCTGCGCCTGGATCCTGTGCTGGGTTCAGGGAGCCCTCTGGCCACGGAGACCCCTTCCGAGGTTCCCAATCCCTCCCTCCCTCACCGTGCCCCCTTGGCTGGCTTCTGCTGCAGGATGTCGAGACGGCCCACCACCAGCTGCGACGGTCGCTGAGCAGGGAGGCCTCCGTGGACGGCCCCTCTGTGGCTGGTGCGCCCCTGGGGCCCTGTGGGACATCGCCAGGCAGCCAGTGCAACCCGGACGGCACCCGTGACCCGTGGCCCTCCCTGCAGTCCCCGGCAGCAGCAGCTGAGGCTGGTAAGCAGAAGGGAACTCCCCTCCCCCCTCCCGGCAGAGGATCTGACCCCCATTCCCCACCCCCACCCTGTGGGGCCCGGGATCTGCCGGCACGGCCGTTGCGGGGCTCCGGCTGCCGTGGCCGGCTGGCACGTGCTTCTCCTCCTCCTCCTCTTTGCCTCCCTTCCAGGTCCGCTCCCCCCCTCTGCAGACAGCCACCAAGAAGTGACCCTTTAGGGAACCGGCCTTTTCTCGAAGGAGGACTCTCTCGGGGCAGCTCGGGGCTGTCTCCACAACACCCACACCCACACACACTGCTGCAGGGAGCGGGGGCCTGTGTGTGTGTGTGTGTGTCTCCCGCCGTCTGTTGGGATGGACTGCTTGGGACGCAGCCTGCAAGCGGCAGGAACCCACCTAAGAGAAACTGGAATCCTCGTTGCTGGTTTAATTTAAACTATTTTTTAAGCGTTACCGGGACTTCTTCCCATTCTGCGACGGACAGCCGGGAAGACCTGCTGGAGGGAAACCCCCCCTCCCTTTTTTTTTTGCTGTTGGGGGCGAAGGGACCGTGCCCCGCCCTTGCCGCGCATGTCTGCTCCGGGTCTTTGGCTCGGCTCCCCGGCCGTATCCCTCTCGGGCCGAAATCGCTCCATATCCTGCAGACTTGCTCCCCCCTCCCCCCCCCCGTTGTACATGAAAGCTGGAATATATTCTGTATAATTGCACTTTTTCGGGGTGGTTTCTGTTTCTTCTCTCCGTGCTTCTTGGAGAGCAACCAGCTGCTTCCAGACCTTCAATTTGATATAAATATGTATGTATGTGTATTGAGTTACTGTAAATATAAGAATAGACCGTTGGCCTTCTTAATTTTTTTTTTTAAATTTGCCCTTCCACACCCTGTTTGGCACCTAGCAGATATTCTAAAGGCCTCTGCCCCCTGGCTCGATTGGGGAAGGGGGTGTTGGGACGTGTGGGGGTTTGTGTGCGTGCACCAGCCAGGGGGCTGGGCCGTCTCCCCCAGGTCCCCTCCGAAGTAACGAGAAAGCGGCACTGGACCCTCCGGCCCGAGAGTCGGTGCTTGGTGGGCTGTCCTGGGGCCTGCTCTGGGAAGGGAGCTCCGGTTGACGTCCCACTTGTGCGAAGAGAATCAGCCTCACCAGTCGGTTGGACGAGTGGCTCAGAGAGTCACAGAGGGAGGTCTCCTCTCCCAAGCCCAGCCTCGAACAGTCCGCTGGGAGGACGGAGCTGGACTGGAGCCTGGGCAAGGCCTTGCTCTCAAGCTGCCCCCAGGCCTGGGGGAGGCCCTTGCGGCCACACCTTGGCTGCCCCCCATCCCCCCCCCGCAGCACCAGCGGCACGATGCACGTAAGATACCGAAGACAGCAGAGAGACCAGGCTGTAGGGCCCTTCTGTTTGCCAAGAGCCATTTTAATCTTCTATTAACACTAAAGATTTTTTTTAAAGGAAGAGTCAAATATTCTTCCCTCTGCTGCCCTTTCGGGGTCTGCTTGCAATAACGTAAAGGCCTGGAGCATCGCCCAAGTAAATCAAACCCGGCTCTCCAGAGCGCACTGCTCTTGACCGTGACACCGTGTCCGATGCGTGATTCCGGCACGTGCACTCTCCATAGCACCCAGGTTCCGTGGCCCCGGCACCCCCGCCACGCACTCTCCTCTGCACTCAGGATCGCCTCCTGGACCCAGGAAGGATGAGACCATCCTAGCTTCGCTTCTCATTTATCTGCACTTTGCTCAGTCCTGGGAGTTTGCGATGTCTTCACTCAGCCTGGTGGCTAAAACGGAATCCAAGGGCACAGCGGGCACGGCTGGCGCGCGGGGGGGGGGGCACGAGTGGGCAGGCGCTACACCGTGGAGACCTGATCCTCTTCTGCTCCCTTGGCTGTCCTCGGAAGTGGGTCGCGAGGCAGCATGAGCTCTTGGATCCGGGCAAAGGTCCTGCTCTCCGAGGGAAAGTTGTTCTTCTGAAAGGGTCGGAATCGGGGTCAGGGGGCTGGGAGGATGGCCGGGAGCTGGGCACGGCGGCAGTTCCGCTTCCGGCCATCCAGCACGTGTGGGAACGAAACTTCAGGCTTGGATTGGAGATCCCTTCTGCCACCTGCTCTGTGAGGGGGCACCCAACATTCCCTTTGGCTTTCGCTCTGCTTCCTCCCAGCCCAGCCCCATCCTCCGGACTGAACAGGTGTACTTAGTTTCGGGACTGCGCCTAATCCATGGGGCCTCCCTGCTGCTCTAAGAGTACATTTTAGGGGCCAGAACGGCAGGGGCCTGCAGTCCACCTTCTCTCTTTATGAGAAGGTCATAGAATCACAGAATCATAGAGCTGGAAGGGGCCAGAGAGACCACCTAGATCAACCCCCTGCCCAGAGCAGGACCAGCCTAAAGCATCCCCGACAAATATTCATCTAGCCTCTTCTTGAAAACTGCCAGTGAAAGGGGAGCTCACCACCTCCCAAGGCAGCTGAGTCCACCTTTTAACCACTCTGACCGTGAAGAAGTTATTCCTAATATCCAGCCGATCCCTTTCTGCCTGTGATTTAAACCCGTTGCTTTGGGTCCTCTCCTCTGCTGCCAGCTGGAACAGCTCCTTGCCCTCCTCCAAATGACAGCCTTTCAAGTATTTAAACACTTAATGTCTCTCTCTTTTCTTCATCTAACGTTTAAAAAAATATATTTATGAACAAATGACCCTGAAGCTCGGACTCACCCCCAGCGAGAGTCGCAGGAGCCCCGCGGGTCCCTTTCCCGGGCTGGGCCCCTTGAGCGCCTGCTGCTCCACAGTCGTCAGAAAGGCCTTCAAGCCGCACTCTGAGATCTGGTTGCCTGCGGGGGAGTGACGAAGAGGAGGGAATTAAGTCTCTGAGCTCCCGCTCTGCCCGAGGGCCCTGCCCCTTCCTCTCAAGGAGCACGAGGCCCAGCCCTGGCACGACGCTCCGGGTCCTGCCCAAACCAGGCCACCGCTGAGCTCCAAGCACCCTGTCCGGGGCCGGATGCAGACCGGCCACCAGCCCTCCTCCCCACCCACAACAGACATACGAATGAGGTTCAGGTAGATGAGGACGCGATTCCCGGGCAGGAAAACCTTCCCGTCTCTGTGTTCCGCTTGCTCCAGGAGTGGGTTGACCATCTCCGTGGGCTCCGTGGCCTGCCAATGAGAACAGAGGATCCTGTCGAGCCGTCGTGGCCTTCGTGGCCAGTCAGGTCAGGGTGGGCAGGATGACATTTTCAGGAGTCCCAAAGTGAGGGAACCAGCCAAGAGGCAGACGACAAGGGGTGTGAATGCGGATCCCGGCCGGGAACTGGGTTCTTGACATTCTGTGGACCCTGACCCTTGACCTTAGCTGGTGGAGACTCAACAGTAAGTCAGCCATCCAGCTGATGCCAAGGAGGCCGTAGAACCCCTGAACCAGCCTCCGGAGGGGGATGGAAGCGAATAAAGAGGAGCAGGATGGAAGCGCCATTGGTGGCCCGACAGAAGTGACCCGAGATTTTCAGTGGATGGGATTTCACGCCCTTTGAAGGAATAAGCCTGTAGTCCGGGGGTGCTCTTGGACGCAGGCCTATGGCCAGGGAAGCGGGTGGTGGCAGTAGCCAGCAGGAGGGCCACTGACCAGTTTTGACTGCCCATAGTCAGCTGCGGCCCTTCCTAGGCAGGAAAGGCCCGGCCACTGAAGTACTCCCCCCCCGGTTACACCCACATTAGGTTACTGCAACGTGCTCTACATGGGGCCGCCCTTGAGCAGTATTCGGAAACTTGAGAGCGACACAGAACGCCACAGCCACGATGTTGGCTGGACTGGGTCGTAGGGACCACATTGCTCCCGTCTTGGCTTGCCTGTCCACCCGCCCGCCCACACTGCTGGTTTGCAGTGTTTCTGGACACGATTCAAGACGCTGGTGTTGACTTTTGAAGCCTCCTACCTGAAAGGCTGCACAATCCCTTACGAACCTACATGACCGCCGCACGCGTTCCCCGGGGGCCTGCTTGAGGCGCCTGCTGGAACTAGGCAGGTGGCAACCCAGGAGGGGCCTCCTCAGTTGTGGCACCAAAACTCTGAAACTCTCCCCCTCTCCAGGCAGATTTTGCCTCTCCCCTCCCGGCGGGTGAGGGCTTCGGCCTTCCCTCAGCGATCCTTCCTCCCCTGCCTCATTTCCATTGTTCCTATGTGTTTGTATGTGGTATTTTCACAATGTATTTGTATGTGATATTTTCACAATGTCTTTTTGTTGGTTTTAAGGATCTGATTTTGTTACGTATGTTTTCGATTTGCTAGCTGCCTCGGAGGCTGTTACGAGGGCACAGATTTTGTACCACGGAGGCTGTGGGGGAGGGCGGCAGGCCTTTCCCCTCCTGCGGTGTGGCCGAATGGCGGGGAGGGAAGAGTCCAGCGTGGGACTGCTCGGTGCTGCTGAAGAGGGAGCCGTGGGATCCCGGCACAGCAGCCCCCAAGGGAGGCTTCTGTCTGGGCCCCGACTCATGGATCGCGGGGATGAGGCTGGGTGGGGGGAGGCTTTGGCTACCAGAGCAGCCTGGCGCAACGGTCCCCCGCGGAGGCATTCCCAAGGCCGGACAGGAGCCGGTCCCAACTAGTGTTCCCTCCAAGCTGAGTTAGTGTGAGCTAGTTCACAGTTTTTTAGCCTCCAGCTCACACATTTTTGTCTTCGCTCAGGAAGGAGGGCTCCAGAGCAAACTAGTTTATGCAGTAACCAAATAATTCACTCACAACTTTAATGCCAGCAGCTCACAAAATGGAATTTTTGCTCACAAGACTTCACAGCTTCGAGGGAGCATTGGTCCCAACCAGTGTTCCCTCTAAGCTGAGTTAGGGTGAGCTAGCTCACAGTTTTTTAGCCTCCGGCTCACACATTTTCGCCTTAGCTCAGGAAGGAGGGTTCTAGAGCAAACTAATTTATGCAGCAGCCAGACCGCTCGCTCACAGCTTTAATGCCAGCAGCTCACAAAGCAGGAATTTTGCTCACAGGACTCTCCACAGCTTAGAAGGGAGTGCCAGTCCCAAGCGCAGGTGGGGGAGCGGCCAGGCCTGGCCTAGGAGTCGTCGGGGCCTTACCTCCACTTCCAGGACTTGGGATCGCTTGTCCTTGTTGCCAGATTTTGCTCCTTTACCGCGAGCGGCTTTCTGTTCCGGGGCAGGGATGGCTGAGGGAGGGGAACAGTGAGGTGTGGGGTCAGGGGGGGTTCCCGGAGCAAGGCCCCGCTCCCCCCCTCCGCCCAGGGGCCGGTTCAGGAGTCGGACAGACCTTTCTTGGCCTGCTTGACCTCTTCCTTCTTGGCCTGAGCTGCTCCGCCGGCCTGTGGGGCTGCCCCGCCACTGCCCGGCCCCTTCTCCTCCTTCTTGGCAGGTTCCTGTCGGGATCGGAACGCGCACCGTCTGTCTTCAGACCCCGCCCCCCGCCCGCCCCACCCCCGGTCCTGTCAAGGAAGCAAGCCCTCAGGGGCTACTGGTGTGGAGGTGTGCAGCTAGGCCCTCCGTGCCAGGCGGATGCTGCACCTGCCGGGCCCCAGAGATCTGTGCGTGTCCAAAGGGCCTCGTATGCCGGAGTGGGAGTGAGGCGGGATCCCTCAGGCCACCCTCCACCACGCAGCAGTGGAGCCTGCCTGCTCCGAAACAGCAAAGGTCTGAGCAGCAGAGTGGGAAAGGCCCTCGGGGGCGTTTGTGTGTTCGGGCGAGTCCAACAACACTACACTTTGGCCACAACCCACTAGGGAGCCTTTGGGACTACAAAACCCCCACATTCTTTTTAAGAAGTTTCTCTGCTGCCAGCAGTTCATCGCTCTAGGAGCCCCCCAGTCCTGTTGACGGCTCACTCAAGCACCCGGTGCTTAAGGCTCGGCTGGGCAAATGTTTCTAGCCAACAGCGGACAACCTCTGATGGGAATGCGATGCCTAGGAGGTGACGAGCTAAATGCGAGATTGTCTCTCTCCCGGGAATGACAGGAAGAGAATGAATGACCCACAACAAGGTGGGTAGAGGGAGCTATGCAGTTCCCTGGACGCAAGGGGTGCGGGGTTCTATTTTCCCAGGTTCTTGATGTCCGTCTCGGCTGAATCCATCTAGATGGCTACCATTGCCACGTGGAGTTAACAAGGGGCGGGCAGTCCAGACAAAGACTCAAGGTAATGGAGGAGTTACAGAATGTGCTGTAACTTTAAGAGTAAACAGCCTATCCGAGAATAACAATAACTGATCTTTTTAGCCAGGGGACAGAGAATTATGTGCATGCACCTTTACTTTGTAACCTTGCTCAGTCCATTGCTGTGCTGAGGATGTGTGTGGACATTTTCTTTTTAATAAATGTCTTATTTTGAATACTGGAAGTTTGTTCTCCATATGACCCACTCAAACATGTTACTCAAGGGGTGCGGGGGAGGGAGCCAGTTGGTCAGTAGATCACTAGATCCCCATGAGTGTGCGACCGCAGTAAGATGTCCCCGTCAAGGCTAGTCAGAGCGGAAGCAGCAGACAAAGGCATCAGATGGAGCCCGAAAACAATGAGGGTGAAGCGCTAAAACTGGCTGGCCCTCTCAGCAGGTAATATGCTTCATGACTGGCTGGTGGCAGCGGAAATACCGAGAGAAGCAAGGTACCCGCCCCACTCTGGGAGCCAGGAGGGCACCAGAGAGCAATGTGCTGCCGAGTGGAGAACCAAGGTTGCCACTTGAACGTCTCGACCTTTCGGAGGACCCGAAGGGGATCAGCACTTGCAGGTCAGTGGAGTGTTCTGCAACACCCGGCGGCGGCGGTGTGAGAGAATACAAGGAGAACTTGACTGGCCCAGCCATTTAAGAAATTTTGGCAGGCACATGCTCAGCAAGAGCAATCACGTTTCGTTTCGTTCCTAGGTCGACTGGGAGAGGGTCACGTCAGACTAGCTAGCGCGGAGCAGAGGATGGCGAAAACGAAGCCGCAGTGCTACTGGGGGAACATCACAGAAAGGAGACTGAACGCGGGAGCCAGTCTGTAGATGAGCTGAAGTTTCCGTCTGCAAGCGGTGGCTCTTGGGCCCCCCGTGAGTCAGGCGGCGGGCAGGAGCAGTGGAGTCCAGGATGGATGAGATGCGGCCTGTGGAAATGGCGGTAAAAGCCAAGCAGACCACAGAGGGAAGAGAGAGACGCCTCGGAGATGCAGGAGCAGAGGAAGCCGTGGCGGCTCCGGGGAAAGGCGCCGGAAGAAAAGAGGATCCTCCGGGAAAGGGAGAGGTTGCCGGAGGAGACGGCGGAGTCACAAGCTGGAGGAGCTTTGCCCGCTGGCTGAGCACAGCAGAGAAATCCGTGTTACTCCCCAGGGTTTTGTTCCTTACGGGGAGGACCCTTTGGGGGGGGGTGTGTCTCTCTCTCTGCCTTTGAGGAAACTGCTGCTACACAATGAGGAACCCGGGAGGTGGACTGCACATCTGTTTTTCTCCCGTGTCCTGTCTACAACAGCTCGCCTCTGGCTGTGTGGGAGAATGACATTGAAAGAAAGAGTTTTCAAACAGTTCAGGTTTGGGCAGGATCCTTCCCACAAACAACTGAGGTTATTGTTGCCACAGCAGGGTAATAACACAGAGAGTGGCCACGTGGTGAAAGTCAAACGGGTGACCAAAGGCACAACAGTGGAGGAATAGGAAACCGCCTTCCAGCGGTTTGTGCCGGGTCGGTTTTCCCCTTAATTGCCCAGGGAGCTTCAATGCCTGGCAAAGGACGGAAAGCCACAGCATGCAGCTAAGGCCCTGGACACCAAGGATGAGCGGAGACTGAATCGGGAGGGGTTGGAGTGGAGGACTCCCCCCCCCCCCGCCAAGCTGGAGAGGAAAAGGGTTCCAGAAAGGGGGGGCGGGGAGGAATGTCGAGTCTCATTCCCAATAGGAAGGGACTTCTGCACAGGCAGAGGCTGAGGGAACCCCTAATTTGGCTAACGGGAACTGGCCCCAAGAGCAAAAATGCTTTAACTGTGGAGGGAGAGGGCCATCCCAGGGCATAGCAGGGTAGAAACTTAATAAATCAAATCCTATTGGCAAAGCACCAGCCGACCCAGAGAGGCTGAAGTGTCAGCAGAAGATCACGTTACTGTGTTGGAACCAGTGCAAGAGGTGGGGGGGCTACACTGAACACGACAGCTAGGAGATGAATTGAAGAAGAGGAGATTGGATTTGTACCCCTTGCCCTTCACTTAGAACACAGGAACATAAAGAGAAGCCAGTGCTGGGTCAGGCCAGCGGCCCCTCCAGTCCAACACTCTGGGTCACACAGTGGCCAGAAATACCAGGGGCCACCAGGAGGTCCAGCAGTGCCCCTCTCTTGTTAGTAGGGGCCTATCTGAGAGCTAATTCAGACACCACCCCAAACACTGTCTTTCAGAATCGGGGGGGGGGCCTACTGGTGTGCCAGTTTGGTGTGGTGCTTAAGTGCGTGGACTCTAATCTGGGAGAACCGGGTTTGATTCCCCCACTCCTCCACTTGCACCTGCTGGATGACCTTGGGCAAGCCGTAGTTCTGATAAGAGCTGTTCTTGGGAAAAGAGCACTTTCTGTCAAGAGCTCTCTCAGCCCCACCTGCCTCACAGGGGGTGCCTGTTGTGGGGAGGGGAAGGGAAAGGAGTTGGTAAGCTGCTCTGAGACTCCTTTGGGTAGTGAAGGGTGGGGTGTAAATCCAATCTCCTCCTCCTCCCACTATTCCAGTGGAATGGGAGCCACCAGCCCTGGCGGAGGAAATGGTTCTGGTTGCCCAGGAAGAGGGAAGGGCTCAGGAACCCTGGAGAGGGAGATCGACCTCTTCCAGGAACAGAGAGAGGGGGTGCCAGCAGGAAATGGTTAGTCTTCCAAGGGAGGAAGGCCGTCTGTCTCACGTAAGGCTGAGGAGAGGGTAGTAGACTGACGATTCCACAATAATTCTTGTAATAATTCTTGGTGCTTGGGGGGTCAACAGTGGGAGGGCTTCTGGCGTCCTGGCCCCACTGCTGGACCTCCTGAGGGCACCGGGCATTTCTGGCCACTGTGTGGCACAGAGAGTGTTGGAGTGGGTGGGCCACTGGCCTGATCCAACACTGGCTTCTCTCTTATGTTCTTATGTAGGTTGGTCAGGGGAACAAGTAGCTGGTTGTGTGGAGGAAACAGAGGAAAATTGTTTAGGAAAACTTCTTCACGGTCAGAGTGGTCCAGAGGGGGAATAATCAGCTGCCCAGGGAGGCGGTATTGAGCTCCCCTTCACTGGCAGCTTTCAAGAAGAGGCTGGACGAATATTTGTCAGGGATGCTCTCGGCTGGTCCTGCTCTGGGCAGGGGGGTTGGGCTAGATGGTCTCTGTGGCCCCTTCCCACTCTCTAGGATTCTATGAGCTCCAACAGGAGGTCTCTAGTGGACCTCGCTCGGAACTGCTTCACCAAGTACCCTTGGATCAAGAAGCGGAATTTTTTGGGACTCGCTCAGAGCCAGTGGTTGGAATCAGGGCTGGTTGTGCAGGATGGACGGGAGTCTTGGAAAGCGAAAAGTACAGGATGAGACCCATGGAGTTGGCTCACGGCATACCTCGTGCAGGGAACTTAGGGATCAACCAGAGCAGACACGGAAGCTTCTGTTGAATTTCTACTCGCCCGGGTGAGTGCAGAAACGCCCGGGACGGTCGTCAGGTCTTCTGTGAGTTGCCAACAAGCAGGCAAAAGAGGCTGCAAGGAAGGGGGTTCCTCTGCCGTCCCTTCCTCTTATGGGGGGGGTAGACATATTCCAGCGCACGTGGGATGAGAGAGGGAGCTGGGCCTCCCCCCAAGCCCGCCTAGAAGCAAAAGTGGTTTATCCTGACTTTGGTGGCTCAGGCCACGAGGATCCCTGAAGCGGTTCCTGTGGCTTCCACGGAAACACAGGCGGCAGAGAGATCGAGAGGGTGGCGCTGGGTTTGGCTGCAGCAGCAGCAGCAGAGAAGAGCAAAGAGTCCAGGAGCACCATCAAGGCCAACAGCATTTCTGGCAGGGGAGGAGGAGGGGCTCTTGTGATTCTCTGCTCAGTCCTTCAGATACCAAAAAGAAGTGAGCACTGACAGCCCCTCCCCTGCCACAGATTTTGTTAGCTTTTATTTATTTTATATATCTTATATTTTATCTAGCTTATATACTTATTTTGCTTCGATTTATACCCCGCCCTCCCCGCGAGCTGGACTCCTGCTCTTTGCTACTGCTGTAGGTAGCAGAGGCTCTCGTGAAGGTCTTCCGCTAGCTTGGTTTTCCCGCTGAAATTTTAACCGACAGGGAGTGCAATTACCTCTCAGAATTACCGGAAGGTCTCTGGACGTCAGCCTTGACCCAGAGAGTCCTCCGTCTTCCTGTGTGATACCTCTGAGGATGCGAGTCACAGCTGCTGGCGAAACGTCAGGTCCTACAATGCCAAGACCACGGCCACCCAACCCGGGACATCTACAGCAACTAATGAACTCCGGCCGTGAAAGCCTTCGACGACATGTTTCCAGAAGTGTTGTCGGGTGACGCACCTGAGGACTGCTTACCACCCCTCCACCTAGTGGTTTGATGGAGCAGTTTAATGGAACTCCGGACTGATGGGGACTCTCGCACCCAGGACTGGGAGAAGAAGTCGCCCGTTGTTTGCATACTGAGAAGCGCCCCAGAGTACCAGTTTCTCTCCCTTTGCCCTGGGGTCCACAGAAACGTTACGGGGCTGGATCTTGTGCAGGAAGAGATAAATTTCTTTTTATTTTGAATAGTGGAAGTTTGTTCTCTGAGCCACAATAAGTCCGATTCAAATACAACTAACCAAAAGGGCACTGGGGGGAGTGAGGCAGCTGATCAGTCGATCGTTAAATTCCCGGGAGTGCACAGATGCTCTAAGCCATTGTGGTGACTGGTGGTCAGGGCGTAAACACACACGGGCATAACCCATAAACTGCGACGAGGCAGCTGGAAGGCTAGGGCTCGACCAGCTGGTGGCAGCAGAAATACCAGAGAGAAGCAAAGCACCTCTCCTGGGGGGCAGTGTGCCCTCTAAGCTGAGTTACTGTGAGCCAGGGCAGTTTTTTAGCCTCTGGCTCACACCTTTTTGTCTTCGCTCAGGAAGGAGGGCTCCAGAGCAAACTAATTCATGCAGCAGCCAAATTGTTTGCTCACAACTTTAATGCCGGTAGCTCGCAAGGGAGAATTTTTGCTCACAGGACTCTCCGCAGGTTAGAGGGAGCATTGCCCAGGAGTCAGGTGAACTTGGGAGAGCAGCTGAGCCCTGGGATGCCAACTGAGCATCTCTACTCTTTGGTGCTTGCGGGTCAGCCGAATGTTCTGTAACCCACGCCAGAGACAGGCCTCGGTCACTCAAAGCACTCCCCCACGGAGGGTGACTTGAGGCCGGAGCCCACCATGAGGCCGCAGAACAGGACTATGAAGAAAGGTTAAAATGCTTGGGGCTCTTTAGCTTGGAGAAATGACGGCTGAGGGGTGACATGATCGAGGTTTATAAGATTACACATGGGATAGAGCAGGTTGAGAAAGAAGTACTTTTCTCCCTTTCTCACAATACAAGAACTCCTTGTGGGCACTCCATGAAATTGCTGAGCAGTCGGGTTAGAATGGATAAAAGGAAGTCCTTCTTCACCCAAAGAGTGATTAACATAAGGAATTCACTGCCACAGGAGGTGGTGGCAGCTACAAGCACGGACAGCTTCAAGAGGGAATTAGATAAACATATGGAGCAGAAGTCCATCAGTGGCTCTTAGCCACAGGGTATAGATGGGAACTCTCAGTCTGGGGCAGGTGATGCCCTCTATTCTTGGTGCTGGGGGGGGCAGCAGTGGGAGGGCTTCTAGTGTCCTGGCCCCACTGCTGGACCTCCTGATGGCACCTGGTATATTTTGGCCGCTGTGTGACACGGAGTGTTGGACTAGATGGGCCATTGGCCTGATTCAACATTGGCTTCTCTTATGTTCTTATGACTGGAGGGAAGAGGAAGTGGGGCTTAACCTGGCCTCACTTGAAAGGCTAGCCCCGGAAGCAACGGAGGAAATGGGTTGAGGGGGCTGCGCAGGGTAGTGTCTGCCCCCCCCCCCACTGGTACACACTAGAAGTTCTGACCCTGAGAAGGTGGAAGAGTCCAGGTGAAAAGAGGTAAAGAGCTCCCCCTCCCGGAATCACTGCAGGGCCCAGCAGGGATCGTAAGTATGGGGGGGGCCCCCCCACACGCGAAGTAACTACAAGTATCTGACCCATCCCCTGCCCCACTCAGGCTCAAGGCTAGCGGGCCAGCCTCCTGTTCACCTTGCCCCGTGCCCCAGACTCTGTGTTCCAGGGGGACGCGCTGGAGGCTCCGGCCGTAGCCAGGAGACCTGCATGGAGCCTCTCACCGGGACCGCCTTGTGTGTGTGTTTGATTTCTCCCCATTGCTTATCCTCTCAACGCTTCCGTGGCAAAAAGTACAACTGGATCCCCCCCCTCAAAAAATCATCACCCAGGAGAGGGCGGAGACAAGAGTGCAGTGAAAGGGAAGGATGGGGGGAGGCGGAAGGGCTCACCGACCCCGGAGGGCAGCCCCCTCCCTCCCTCACCTTCTTCTTGGCGCCTCCGGCCGCTTTGCCGGCCTTGATGGGCTGCAGCTTCTCCAGCGTCGTGCTGCTCAGGTGGCTGGAGGGGCGGTCGGGCTTGACGTCCGATTGCCTCTGGGGCTGGGGGGAGACAGGCAAGAGGGAGGGGGTGGAGGGAGGCTGGGAGGGGGAAAGGAGCCCGTGCCCACCACGTCCTGGTTTGGGAGGGGACCCCCCTCCCCGCTCAAGGGAATCAGCGCTGGAGCTGCAGAAGGGCTTGGAAGGGCCCCCCTCCGCTGAACCCTGTCTGTGTGGCGGGGAGGAAGGGGGGGGGTTAGCCTCCCGTGACCCCAGCCCTGGAAGGGGGCGGTGGTGGCCTCTCCCGTCAGCCACTCCTTGCCGGGGACTGGGGGGGAGCCCCCAGGGCAGGAGGTGGCCAGCTGGGCACAGATAACGGCTGCGCAGGGCAGTGAAGGTCGCCCCCACCCCGGACCCCCCCACTGGCTCTTTTTTAATTTCAAAAGGACCCCAGAAATGTCCAGGCACTGATGTGGTCGCCTGTCACCTTCTTCGTCTAAGGAATCCACTTCTCAGAGGCGGTCCAAGACTCCCCCTTCCCTCCCCGGGGGAGGCCGGCCAGCCACCCAGCCAACCACCTGCCCAGGCCGCCCTCTGCTTGGAGGCCCGACTCCTGGGGTAGGAAAGGTGGGCCGGGCCCACAGGAAGCGAGGGCTCCGGGGGTGGGGGGGCTTCCACAAGTGGGCCCCCGCTTCCTCCTCACCATCCGGCACCGCTCCTGGTACTCCTTCTCCAGCAAAAGCCGCCGTCTCTCCACGACCTCGGTGTGCGTGAGCGCAAAGGGGGCGAGAATCTACGAGGCAAGGGGAGGGGGCCGCTCCAGCTGCTGCCACGGGCCAGTGCTCCCTGCCCGCCCCCTTGCAGGAGGGAGGCCTGTGGGCCACCCCGAGGCAGGCCACGCTCACGGGGCTCCCCTTCCCGCCTCTCACACCCGCCCCCCCCCCTGAGACTGACCTCCGCGAGCTTCACGGCCCCCTCATCTCCGATGCAGTTGTGGGACAAGGACAGGGAAAGCAGGGAGCGGTTGAGGCGCAAGCCCTGGCCAAAGGCAACCAAGAACACACACGTGAGCATGCACAGCCCCCCTCCGGAGCTGCCGTACGCTGAGTCAGGCCCCCCCCCCCCGGCCCATCGAGACCAGTATCGCCTACTCGGACTGGCAGCGGCTCTCCAGGGCCTTGGGCAATCCCATCACCCACCCGCCTGGTCCTGCCGGGGATTGAACCCAGGGACCTTCTGCATGCTGAAGAGATGCTCTTTCTGTCCCTGTGCAATGACCCCCCCTCCCCAAGAAAGAGGGGTGCAGTCAACCGCAGGCAGGTGGGGCTCCACGTTTGGCTTAAAATAAGAATGTTCCTTATTCCCCCCCCGCTCCCTTGGTAAAAACCAAATTAGGTGCCCGTTGATGAAGCTGGTAAAAAGAAAATAAGCGGAAAGGGCCTGTGACCACGGGGGCCGGGAGAGGCCCGGCAGCACCAGAGGTATGCTTGAGGGGCGGTTTCTCCCCCTCCCCGCCTGTAGCTGGCTGGCGTCCTTCCTTATTTCCGAGAGGGACACAGCCTCCCTCTCCCACAAACGACACCGGAAGGGGACATGGCGTGCAGGTACGTACAGTAAGAAAACAAGTACTAAAAAGCACTACGCTGTATAACTATAGTGGACCGGACACGTCAGCCAATGAAGGAAATCCTTAAGGTAGGGTTGCCCTTAAAGTCCATCCAAAGGACAGGCAAGACGGGCATTGGCTATATTGTCCTCTTTCGAAATCTTCATCAGAAGACGACAGAGTGGCAGGCAACCAAAGGGATTTGCAAGTGGCCAATTTCCATTCCCAGAAAACCGAGCAAAATTCTGGCGCTCTCCCATATAACCGGAACCCAAGCGTTTATGAGTCTCTTTGTTCATCTCCTGCTAGATTTGAGTCCACCTTGGAGATCGGCAAGACTTCTGGGATCTGAGCTATCGAGAGTGACGGCTTCCTTCGCCTGACCAGAGATCTCGGAGCCCCCCCCCATCCCGGTCAGCAGGGAGGTGTTGCAAAAGAGGAACTCAGGAAGAAGAGCTGAAAAAATATTGTAATCGTCTTGATTACAGCAGAGAGGAAACGCTCAGAGGCAGGAAATTGGCCTCTGGAGCAAGATCGGGCTCCTCTGCCCCAGTTCCGCACTTGTGAATGAACTCAGGTTCAGCAATCTCACATTGTAATCTCCCCTTGAAGCGCCTCTGCTTGGCTACTCTACGGAGGTGCGTGTTAATTCTTAGTCATGCGTGGTTCTTGAGAGAATCCCTGTGCATTCATATTCAGTATCCGTGAATTTAATTCTATCCCAGTAAACAGTTGTTCTCGTTTGCCATACTCTCCGAAGGGTCTTCTTCAGTGGCTGAGGTGACGCGTCCTGTACAGTTTACACGGTGTGGTGCTTTTTAGAATGGTTTTCCCACCGCACCCTCTCCCAGCGGCACGGGCGTGTTTCAGGAGCTTCCCAAAGGCCCAGGCCCGCCTCGGAGGGCTCACGTTCGCCAGGGAGGCGGCTCCTGTGTCGGTGATGTGGTTGTAGCTGAGGTTGATGGAGACCAGGGTCTTGTTGGAGCTCCGGAGGGAGGAGAGCGCCTGCCCAATCAGAGCGGCAGCCTCGTCGTCGATGTCGTTGTTGCGCAGAGAGACGTGGGCCAAGCTGTGGGGAGAGGTGAGGGGGCTCGGCTGCAGGGGGGAGAGGTCCGCTCCCACTCCCTGGGAAGCCTCTGGCTCCCCGCACTGGTGCAAGCGTTCCCCGCAGACTGGCTCTTCCTCTCCGGCCGGGCTTGTGTGGGCACAGCAATACCATCTGGCTGTGCTCGGGAGTGGCAGCCGGAGAAGAAGAGAGGGTGAAGGGCAGAGGTCAGGGGGCAGAGAGCAAGCAGGGCTGGACTCCAAGCCAGGCTCCAACCTGGGGAGAGGCTGGGCCCAGACTGTGCCGGCCACCCCTCTGCAGCACACGCTGCCCAAGGGCCCCTCCCAGCCCCACTGCCCTGCACGGGGAGGGGGCCTCGGTTGGTTCCCTAAACACCATTCCCCCCCTTACGTGCTCTCTTCACCAATCAGTTTGTGGAAAGACCTCTCCGGCAGCGGGTTCCCTTCCAGCGACAGCAGCCTGCAGGAGACGGGAAAGCACGCTGACCGCTGGCACGGCCCCCCTCCCCCGAGGGGGCTCCCCTCCCCTCCCGCGGGCCCCGAGCCTCCGCCCTTCCTTACTTGAGGTTGGGGCAGGTGGGCAGGATGGCGATCAAGGAGAGCAAGGAGAGGTCCGTCAGGCCCACCTTCCAGAGGCTGGAAGGCAAGCAGAAGAGGGCACAGGGGGAGAGGGCCGGGCTGCTGGCCGGGAGGGGCGGCTGGGCCCCCTGCCCCAAAGCGTGTGCCGCCAGGAGAAATGGAGCCCCTCCCTCTGCACAGCCCAGGGAAGCCCTGCCGCGCATCAGTCCCGGGCACCCCGTGGGCCCAGCGGCTGTCGGCTCCCGCAGCTCGGGGACCAAGCCCAGAGGGGCCAGGGATCTGGGGCTCAGGCCTGCGGGTGACCCGAGAGAACATAAGAACATAAGAGAAGCCAATGTTGGATCAGGCCAATGGCCCATCTAGTCCAACACTCTTCTGTCATACAGTGGTCAAAATATACCAGGGGCCATCAGGAGGTCCAGCAGTGGGGCCAGGACACTAGAAGCCCCCTCCCACTGCTGCCCCCTCCAGCACCAAGAACAGAGGGCATCACCTATTGAGAGAGAGAGAGGACCGCTCAAGCACCCCCCCCCCAGGGTTTGCGAAAGCTGGCCAAGTGACCTCCCCGGGTAGCCAAGCGCACAAGCGCCGTCGGGGCAAGTGTAGCAGATCCTGGCGTGGCTTTTTGGCACGGGGGCTTCTCTCCCTCCCCCCTTCGTGACCTCCCCTAGCCGCTTCTCGCCTGTGGCCCAGCCCCACTCACCGGATGGCCTGGAGGTTGGCGAGGGTCGGCAAGCACTTGGCCAAGACGCCCAGCATCTTCTCTTCCAGTCTCCAACCTGTCAGGGGCCAGAAGAGGTTCCCCTTGGTCTCCCTGCTTCCCTGTCCCCGGAGGCCTTCCCCCCCGACCCCCGACCCCCCCTCACTCACTCCGGATGAAGATCTCGCGGGCGGTCTTGGGGTCCTCGTGCTCCAGCTCCACCTGGATGGTGGGACGGAAGTAGGCGTACTTCCCCTGGATCTGCTGCAGGACGCTCTGCCCCTCCTTCTCCGCGAGCGGGTCGGGCTCCTCTGGGCAGAAGGGGGGGGGGTTGCCCAGAAACGGGACGCAGGCCGAGAAGAGGGTCGGGCGCCACCCCCCTTCCCAGCCCCTCCGGGCTTCCTTCACCCACCCCCTTGCCCACCCCCTGTGCACAGACTACCAGCGCCTACTCTCCAGGGCGGCCTGCCCGGGGAACCCCCGCCTCGGCTCCTGGTGCACCATCAATGCTCCCTCTAAGCTGTGAAGCCCTGTGGGCAATAATCCTACTTTGCGCGCTACCGGCCTGAAAGTTGCGAGCGAGCGATTTGGCTCCTGCATAAATTAGTTTGCTCTGGAGCCATCCTTCCTGAGCAAAGACCACAATGTGTGAGCCGGAGGCTAACAAACTGTGAGCTGGCTCACACTAACTCAGCTTAGAGGGAACACTGCACACGATGCCAGTCTCCAGCGGGTGCTGCAGCCAAAGGTTGCCGAGACTGGCGCTTAGCTCACCTGCCAGCCGCGCACGGCCATGCCGGGGGCTGCCTCCACTACCCGGTCCCTTCTGGGGCCTGCGGTTGCTGTTTGCCTCCCCCCTTGGTGTCAGTCTCCGCAAGCAGAGCTGGGTATGCATAAAAGCGAAGTAAGCAGCTGAGGAGCGCAGATTACGAGGGCCCTCTAAACGGGTGCGCGCGTGAAGTGCCTTCAAGGTTGCTTCTGGAGACCCTCTGAATGAATGAGTGACCCCCCAAGACGTCTCATCGCTGACAGCCTGCCTCAGGTCTTGCTGATGGAGGGCCCCTGTGGCTTCCTTGGCCGAGTCACGCTGGGGCTTCCCTCTTCTCAGCCCTCTTGTGCAGGACTGAGACAGGGCCTTGAGACCTAGGCCCTAAGTGACCAGTGTGGGAGTAGAAAGTGGACAGCCTACAATCCCCACAATGCTTAGCAATGGTTGTAGCCAATCGGTGTCCAGAGACTGGGTGAGAAGATGTCTCTTAAGCCTTGTTAATTGTGAATCTGTGTTCTTTTCTCTTCTGCGGTCTTGTCACATAGAGTTAAACTGAGGGGACAGGCTGGTCTGAGGGAAAGATCCCTCATTTGGGACAGAGTGAATACAGGCACAGGCCTGGTATAGAAAGGCCGTGGGCCTTGAAATAGTAACCAGTTAAAGTGGACTAGGTAGTCGTGTTAGATTTTATTTTGCCTTTAAACACCGTTACATATTTTAAAGCACCGTGTCTTGTTTTCCTTGCCCCTATACTGTATGAATAAACCATTTGTTTAATAGTTCTCTGCCTGGTCATCACGCCTATAGTTCTCGGCTTAAAAGGGGCATTTTAGTTGGGCTCGGGAGGGTACTCTAGGCCTTCCCCAAGGTCCCTCAGTCCAGAGTGGTGGCAGCTGATGGTGGTGACCCACAGGGGGTCATGACACCTCTGAACACAAGAACGTTGCTGAAAATTACTTCCCCCTCCCTTGGGGGTGGGGGACACGAGGTAATGCTACAGGGCCTCTTAGACTTGGCCCGTCTCAGTCTTGTCCTGACTGCAGATTTGCAGCTTACCGGTGCTGTGGGATCCTGGCCTGGGGGTTGAAGCTCGGGCTTCCTCAGTGGCACACAGTAGTGCCTTTTGCCAGCCTTGGCCAATAGGTCACCTCTGCTACATCAGCTCTGGCTGGTAGGTCACCTCTGTGCCTTGGAGGGCTGGTGTGGTTTGCTGGTTCCAGTGCCAACCCAGCCGCCCAAGCTCCATTCTTGGTGAGGTGGGTAGGAATGGAGGACAGGGCCTTTTCTGCGCTGGCATCGCTTGAACTTTCCAGGGGGTTCCAGGCGAAAGCATTTCCCCCTGGCTGGAATGTCCTCACCCCCCCCCCGGCTCACTCACCCACCCACTCACCTGCGGCGGCGGGGGCGGCTGCTGGGGCGGGGGCGGCGGGGTGGGGCCTGGGCACCACCTTGGGGGTCTCCTGGAAGCCGGCGCGGGCGCACAGCTCGGCGAAGTCCTGCTCCAGGATGCCGACGCACTGGTACTCCTCTGTTGGGAGACGACGGGGCGGGTGAACCTTACCTGGCTGCCTGCCTGCCTGCCCGCCCGCCTCGCCCCCGCCCGCCTCACCTTCGCCGTGCTCGGCCCTCCGGGCGGCGTTGCGCGCCTCCTCCTCCAAGGCGGCCGTCTTGTCCTTGGCGCCCCGCTCGCCCTTCTTGCCCATCGCGGCGGCGGCGGCGGAGGGGGGGGGGGCGCCTTCGGGGCGAGGGGGGACAGACGGGGCGGGGGCGACCCGGCGGGGTTGTTGTCCGGCGGGTGGGGCCGGTCGCCTGGGCAACGGGGGGCGGGGCCGCTCCTCCTCCACTCCCCTGCGCGCGCGCCGCCAGAGAGCCGGGAGAGCCTCCTCGCGCGGGCGCAGTCTACCCGCGGCCCCCCCCTCCCCGCTCCTCTGCCGGTCTCGCCGGCTGCTGCTGGTAGTGCCGAGAGCCCGCCCGCCCCTTCTGCGCCGGGAGAGGGAGAGGGAGAGCCCGGGGGGCGGCGCGCCTAGTCTCCGCTCCTCCTCCTCCTCTTCCCCGCGCAGGCGGCGGCAGCAGGAGCAGCAGCGGCGGCCAATCGTGGCTGGGCTCGGCCCCCTTCGACAGGAAGCCGGCTCGGGCGGCGCGATGGCGGCGGAGCAGGACCAGGAGCTGGACGAGCTCCTCGAGAGTAAGGGGCCGCCCGGCGGGGGGGGGGTCCGGGGGGGGGGGCGGCGCTCCCCCCCCCCCCCCCCCCCCCCTGCCGCCCCTCTCTCTCTCTCTCTCTCCCTCTCCCCCCCGCAGGTGCCCTCGACGACTTCGAGAAGGCCAAGCCGGCCCCGGCCCCGACGGGCCCCGACAGCAGCGGCGGCGGCGGCGGGAGAGCGGCGGGCAGAAGCCGCCGGGGGAGGCCGCCCAGGTGCGCGCGGGGAGGGGGGCGGGCGGGGAGGGGAGGCGAGGGGAGGGGAGGGGAGCGCCCTCGAGGGTCTGCCTGGCCCGGCCCGGCCCGGCCCGGCCCGGGGGTGTCTGGCGACAGGGGCAGGCGGCTGGGGCTGGGGCTGGGGCTGGGGGTCTCCGCCTGACGCGCCCGGCCGGGTCTCTCCCCCCTCCTCTCCCCCCCGTCGGGCAGGCGGCGCTCTTGGCCTCGCAGGAGCAGTTCTTCCAGGAGCTCTTCGAGGGCGAGCTGGCGTCGCAGGCCACGGCCGAGTTCGAGCAGGCCATGCGCGACCTGGCCCAGGAGGAGCCCCACCTGGTCGAGCAGTTCCAGAAGCTCTCCGAGGCGGCCGGCAGAGTCGGTGAGCGGGGGCGGGGCGGGCCGGGCGGGAGGGCTCCGGCGGAGGAGCAGGGTTGCCAGGTCTGGGGTGGGAGATACCTGGAGACTTTGGGGGTGGCTCCGGGGGAGGGCACAGTGTCCATCCAGTCCAGCCTCCAAAGCAGCCTTTTTCTCCAGGGCAGCTGATCTCTCTCAGCAGGAGATCAGTTGTGAAAGCGGGAGATCGCCAGGCCCCACCTGGAGGCTGGCAACCCCTGCCCAGAGGCTTGCGGGGCTCTGGCGAAATTCACACCCGGGGACTGCCAGGCTGGGCGGGAAAGCCCTCCCTTCCTCCCTGGCCCCGGGCTGGGGCAGGCCCATTTCCCCTCCCCCCCCTTAGCGGTCTTCTTTGCAGGACCTGGTCAGCCCTTGCATGCACCCCCCTGGGCGTAGAGCAGGGGGCCACTGGGGCGGGAAGGGGGGAAGAGAACGCTGGGTTTCCTGCACTGGGCAGGGGGTTGGACTGGATGACCCTTGGGGGGTCCCTTCCTAGCCTGCTTTGTTTCCCCCAGAGGGTGCAGAAAGCCACCCTGGAAGGTGGAACGCCTTTGTGCTCCCTTAGCAGCACCTCTCGGGGCTGGTTCAGGGAACGCTGCGCAGAGCAGCCGCTCAGCAGCCCAGCAAGCCCTGGACTTTGGAGCCACCTCTGCCCATGTGGCTTCCGGGGAAGTCTCAGCACCAGGCGTCCAGCTGTCGGCACCACTCAGGGCTGCCTCGCCCACCATCTTGTGCTCCGCGAGGCATTTCCTTGTAGTGGACTCCTGTTTTGTCTTGTGTGCCAGGCGCAGTTTCACCCGTTGGCTGTTGCAGTAGTTTTGGGAGGGATCTGTTGCATTGCACTCTGGCCCACTCTTCTTAGCGCAAAATCTCAGTGCCAGTTTGGTGTAGTGATGAAGAGTGGAAAGGCTCTGCTCTGGAGATCCAGGTTCGATTCCCCACCTTCCTCCTCCACGTGAAGCCAGCTGGGTGGGCGACCTTGGGTCAGTCCCAGTTCTCTCCAGAGCTCTTTCAGCCCCACCGACCTCACAGGGGTGTCTGTTGTGGGGAGAGGAAGGGAAGGTGACTGTAAGCTGTTCTGGGACTCCTTCAGGTAGTGAAAGGCAGAGTGAAGAAACCAACCCTCCTTCTTCCTAAGCTGCTTCAAAATGTAGTGCTTTATAACTGCAGCAGACTGATAAAGTTCCCAGTGGTTGAGGCAAGTCAGAGTTCATGGTAAGTCAGGGCTCTCCAGAGGTAGGGAGCAGTTCCTACAGCATGTTGCGAGGCTGTGCAGAAATCGAGAGGGGAACAAGAGACCGAGCGTCTCTACGTGTGGACATACAAGTAGGGAGCTTCTCTACTTCTTGGTCCCAGGTTCTGAATTGTTTCTGGTGAGCACCTGTTCTTATTCCTGAATGCATAGAAACAGCCAAACCAGCCATGGAAGCAGTCGAG